>OY728130.1:2028255376-2029505376 GCA_963277665.1 Viscum album
TATAAAATCATTTTAATCCATTTTCAGCAGATTTTAATCCATTCACAACCAATTCCATCATTACAAATTTTATTTCAACAATTAAATTAAATAATTTAATTGAAATCATTTACATCAAATCCATAATTTAAATTAAACAATTTGAATTTTCCAATTTCAATAAACACACCCAATTCTTTGGAATTGAGGGTTTTTCTAATTTCTATGCCCAAACTATTTCAAATATCTCAATTCACTGGAATTGGGTTTTTATCAATTTAATTGAAAGTAAATTTGATGAATTGAATTTAAATCAACAATTGAAATAAATCAATAAAAATAAGGATACTCAATTTCTCTTATCATAACAGAACCACCATCCTCAATGTCATAAATATCAATGACAAAGATAACCCACCAAGTGTGATTCAATACACCTTCTTAGAAGCATAATAATGAAAATGTCGACACACCAAACTTCGATGTTCGTCAAGGGGTCCAAAAACCAAAACATCTATTTTATTTCACAAGTATGTAAAACAAAAAATATTAATTGTGATTACATTTTCTCTCTCCCAGATAATATTGGGATTATCGTTTTATGTTAATTCATGAAATCAAAAGATATATCCATAAGAATAATTTTAAACCTCATTTTATAATTATATCCCTCTATTTTATTTCTCAAGGAAATAAAATATCACATGAGATTACATTTTCTCTCTCTTGAATTATCTCTAGATTATCTTTTTAAATTATCACATTCGATAATAATTAATCTCACCAGGATAAGTTTCAAAATATAAATATATGACCACATGTGATAATATCTATCTTTCATGGAAAATTTTTATTTCATCATTAGGTTAATGCATGCGATCACAATTATCCATCAGAATATTTATATTTGATAAGATCACAATTATAGTTTTTATAATATTAATAATCAACCTTCGATAATTTGTTTAAAATAATTATTTTCCATATATCCATGCAGTTGGTCTTGGAAAAAAATCAGATAACATAGTATAGAACTCCAAGAATATATATATATATATATTTAATCGAACATTCCAAGATGTTATCTGAAATTTACGTTCTTTAACACATTTATCAAAAATTTGCTGAAAAACACAATTTTTTCACTTCTGATTTTAATAATTTAAATAAAGTGGGTTTAGGAATACATGAAATAGATATGAGTTGTTAAAAACTCCCCATCATAAGAAATTTATATCCCCATAAATACTATGAAGAATCATCCACCTCAAAAAGATTATGCCACTGCTCTCTCATCAGTGCCCCCCTTTCCCGCATCCCATAAGAATATGAACCATGCTTCCAAAGAACATATAACTGAGGTATAATCCTCCAACGAAGCACCTTGGTCTCAAAATCAATAACCTTGACTGGTCGTTCAGACACCAATAAATTTGGTTTAATCTCAAGATCACTCTAGCTCAAAACATGAGATGGATCAGATAAATACTTTTGCAGCTATCATACATGGAACACATAATGTATTGTGGTTTTCTACAGTGGTAGAGATAGAGGGTATGAATTTATCCCTACCATATTCACAACCTCGAAAGGTCCCACAAAATATGGATCATTCTTCCCCTTCCTCCTAAGTTTTCGATAACCCAACTGGGGTGAATCCATGATGAATACATGGTCGCCAAAACCGATGCTTCAAGTCGTATAATGGCTTAGAGATTCCTGGGAGCCAACCCATTGGTAAAAATGGAAATCCTCTATTATAGCATTCCTTGTCACTAACGGTGCAACATAACTGTTCAGATATCACAGAACTCCCTCTTTGGAGAATTACCATTGGGCATGAGTTTCCCCACCATAAAGAGAGTCTCTAATGATTACCAAATTCTTCAATAAGATTTTTTTTTCTGAAGAATCATCTCAAGAAGAGAATATGTCATAGAACCATTAGCTTTCATGGAGGATAGAACCAGTGCCTCCCAATGTGATACACATTAGTGAATAAAGGCATGCTCAAGAATATCTTCCAATTGGGACATTAGTTCTTTCAATTCAACTGGAGCCATTTGGAAACTAGGAAAAGAAATTGGTTGAGTACCAGACATTAAGACAATAGAAAACTCAACATCATCTACGGCTATAAAACTATATAAGTTATAAGGAAACACATCAGCAAAACTAAACGACGACTGGAGGGAGATCACCACTCATTGAATCTCTCTCCAAATCTAAATTAAACACTAATATCACTTTCCAAAACTCCAAATATGAAGTTCTAGCACTGCTTGTCAGTAGGTCACATTCTTCTTGAAGAATAAGAGGTGCACTATAGGGTATATTAATGTATACCCATCGAATAAAAAAATTATTTTGGGCATTATTCGTAACGATTAAATCAATCTTGAATATGATTTCAAGATATTTCATGTAGATTACCCAAAAAAAGAAAAGAATGTTTTACAATTGATAGAGAGAAGGCACAAGAGGGATTATGGAGACCCTGATTTCTCTATATACTAAATTGTATAGTATTATCCATTAAAAATATAAAAACTCTATAAGATGATTAAGTATATTAACAGTACAGGTTGAATGAAACTAGTGAGATGAACCCATATCAAAAAGTGTAGTCACTAATGAAATAGTTGTAGTAATGTTACCACACTCAGTTGTTGGACTAGTATCTAGTTCATCTCGAGACTCTTACACTCTATGAAGAAGCTTCGTTCTAAATGCCTATGGCTGGAACCCTTTTCTACGTGAAGCATTTGATTGCCTCGCAACTCTTTAAGGGTTTGAAGATCTCGTGCCACTGCATGGAGTGGGAATGCATTGGTAGAACATCTGGAAGTGCCCCAAATTTCAATAAGAGCCCCCACGGTTTCTACCATCTCAATCACGAAATGCTCTGTAGCATTGACCAACACCATTGACTCAGGATTGATCTATATGGTGAAAAGAAACCTGATGTCCTTCCAATATATTCTCTAATGTTTCTTTGTCATCACTATCATGTCCCATCATCTTCTTCTTGGTCTCCCCTATATAAAGGTGGCACACTTCACCTTGATCTCATCTAGTATCTACAAGAACTCCAATAGATGTTCTATCATGACGAACCATTCCTAATAATGATGAGGATAAATGTAGACTTTGAAAACTAGTGATTTATAGTGAAATAAATCTTAAAAAAATTTGAAGAGCCCCCCAGGTTTCACATCTGGAGCCAGAATGGGGACTAGAGGGGGTTTATTTCCCATAGTTTGGATAGTGCACAAAATCACCTCAACTGTGCTCAGGTCCACTAGATGATTTTCTCACTGATGTTCTATAATAGCCCCATACCAGATTCAATTTTCTCATCTTCTTGAAGGAAAAATTTTACACAACATCAATGGACAATAAAGAAGACATTATATTAACACTCAGACTGAGTAACGAAAGAAAGTATTCTCAATAGAAGAAACAAACAAGATTTGGATTTCACTATATCCAAATCACCAAACACAAAAGACTATAACTACACCAAAAGACATCTTTCCCTAACCATAGTTGGTCACTTAAGGTTCATTGCAGTGTGATCTGGCCAGGAACTCAATCAATATGACCTCCTAAGTATCGACAAAAATACTCAAATGAATACTATCATGAAAGAAAGATTATTAACCTCTCTCAGGTACAATTTGTTCATGAACTAACTAGGGTACCCTGGTAATCCAATAACTAAGCTAGCCCTAACATAGATCGAATGGTGTGCCCAATCCCCACAGGTCAGAAAATATCACCTAAAATCACAAAACATGCAATTGAGAATGATTTTCCAACCAATAATGTTGAAGAAAAGAAACAAGACAGAATGCATAACAAAAGAAACTCCAATGGGAGTGAAGAACCATAATAAAAAAATGCATAAAAAGCCCAAACCATTACAAACCAAGTAAGAATATTGGGAAACTCAACCATGATCTTGGAGAACACAAATCACCAAGACTGAGAGTCAATAATTGGATCTACCTCCTAGTGATCCTTTCCCTTTGCTCGAACCTAGAAGAAGGAAGCCTACAAACACCAAAAGGCATGATTAGGTGTGAGATAAAAATCTTAGTAGGATCTCACCACAGATTCTATAACAGTTTCTAATTATTTATTAACCAAAGGAACTATTTTAATATTAGTGATAAACATGTGTGATATTTTAACGCATAATTAAACAAATCTTTTTATACAGTTTAAATGATGGAAGAATACATTAAGAAAAGACTTTATATCATGATGGAATATTTCTAAAACAATGGATTAAATAAAACATTTATATAAAACACTTTATATACATTCATAAGGCATGAAAATCAGTTCAAAATCTTTATGATAAATTTATATCTCAGATATCGATAAACAAACTAGCAACAAGGTCATCTGCTAAAAGGTACGATTGTATTAACTGCCTATAGTATTTTTCAATATCTATGTGAAATCATAAAAATGTGTATACACATGTCTATTTTAAAATATCCAAATGAGACTCGTAACCAAACCATCAGGGATGTGACCCGCCAAAAGTATGGTTTAAAACATTGTCGTAGCGTAGAGTGTATCAAAATAACTAACAAACTACGTAAGTCTTGCATGCACTCTTATATGATGGGTGATCTATTTTATGACTGCTTAAAAATACAATCAATCCCATTCTTCCATTTAAAAAGTGCCAGTTTCATTCCATTTAAAACCAAAACAAGTTTTATTCAAAAACATGACTTTTCACAATATAAAACCAATTGGTTTATATCAAATCATTTTAATCCATTTTCAACACTTTTAAATCCATTAAAAACCAATTCCATCATTACACAATATATTTCGACAATTAATTTAAATAAATTAATTAAATACACTTCCATCAAATCCATAATTTAAATTACAAATTTAAATAATCCAATTTCAATAAACACACCCATTTCATTGGAATCGGGGGTTTTAGAATTTCCATTCCAAAACCATTTCAAATATCTTGATTCAATGTAATTTACTTTTTATCAATTTATTTGAATTATTATTTGAGCAATTCTATTTAAATTAACAATTGAAATAAATCATGTAAAACAAGGGTAATCAATTTGGATAATAAGAACAAAACCACCAACCTCAAGGTCTTCAATATCAACAAAAAAGATAAACCACCATATGTGGTTCAATAAACTTTCTCATCACCTTAATAATGAAAACATTGACACACCAAAGTTCAATGTCCATCAATGGGTCGTAGAACCAAATCATCTACTTTATTTCAAATGGAAGTGAAACAAAATTATTACTTGCAATTACATTTTCTACCCTCTAGATAATCAATGAATTATTGTTTTATGATAACTCATGAAATCACAATAAATATCCATAAGAATTATTATAATCCTCATTTGATAATTATATTCCAATATTTTATTTCTCAAGGAAATAAAATATGAGCTATGATTACATTTTCTCCCTCCAAGATAATCTATATATTATCGTTTTAAACAATCACATGTGATGATAATTTATCTCACCAGGATAATTTTCAAAATATAAATATAAGATCACATGTGATAATATCTATATTTCATGGAAAATTTTCATTTTATTATTAGGTCAAATAATGCGCTCAAGATTATCCATCAGAATAATTATCTTTGATTATCTCACAATTATTTTATTAATAATATTAATAATAACCCCTCTATAATCTTTGTAAAATAATTATTTTTTATATTTTTGTGAAATTGATCTTTGATAAATTCACAATAAAAATCTTCTGGAATATTACATAAGATAATCTGATAAACATCATTCGAAAATTTTTACCACAAAATTAATTTTAGAAAATAGGTAAAATTCCACATAATTATATATATATATATATGTATGTAAGTATAATTATGTATATATATACAAATATCCCTTGATAATTCAATTTTCATTTTATAAAACACTGTATTTATCTAGATATAAAATATTTATTAATTCCACTTTGATAATTCATGAAATCATAGGATAATAAATTTATCTAAATAAATTATCCCTAAGCACACGATGTGACAATCAAAATATATGTAAATATATATATGTGAATATATATATATATATTGATAATTTATTTTTTAAAAATATATATATTTTGATATCTCACATAAACTATTAAGATACAATTTTTGTTTAAATATATATATTTTTTCTGGAATTTTGAATAGGGAAGAAAATGAAGAAAATAAATTTAAGAAATTAATGAAATCAAAAAGAAAAAAAATAAACTAACCAATACGAGGGGTCATGAGAAGGTGCCGCAGACTTGAATTGAAGGACTGTGGAAGAAAAAAATTTACAACCAAACTTTGAGGGGTCCCAAAGCTATGAAAAAATGAAGGAAACACCCCAATCTAAGGATTTTATGGTTGTAAAATTTAAAACCCTAAAAAACACAGCAACAAATACCTTAAATTGGAACACACAATTTAATGGATTAATCAACTTAAAACTATGTCTGGATCATTTAATTTCACCCAATTAATCTATTGATAATTGAAATGCATGAAAATGATCCAAAACCGAAGGTTTTGAAACCCCTTATGCCTTCAAATGGAGTTTTGTCATGTTTTTTAGGATAATATAATATTACCATTATTTTTATGAATTAAATTCATAATTAAATGGAAATAATAAAATTAATATTTTAATACAATTAGTAAATAACGTTAAATTTATGTGTGAAATGACCAAAAGCTCATTGCTCATGAGAATTATACATTTTCTAGGGTAAAAAATCTCATTCTATACACAATTGTGGTCTCAGGTTTCTCAAATGATAAACCATTCGAGAGATATTAATTATTTATTAAATAAAAAACAGAATAATTAATTAATTAAAATAAAAGTGTTATTTCTGTGAGTGAGGCGTCCAAACACTCGACGCTTACAAATATTATACCCCATCTATGGAAATCCCCCCATTTCGGACCCACTAGTGGCCTCATATTTCTCATACGTTAAACCATTTGGGAGATATTTAATTATTTTAAATAAATAATATATTTAACATTATTTAATAAATTTAACTCACGAGCGAGGAATCCAAATGTTTAGTGCCATCGAATATTATACACCTTTTAGGATAATCAACATATTTCGGACATAAGAGTGGTATCAGATTTCTCATATGACACACCATTTTCGAGTAATTCATTTAATTTATAATAAAACTGTGAGTTTAAAAAAATTATATTTTATATTTTTATTCCGTTTTCACTGAGCATTTGCAGGACTCTGAAAGAATCATAATAACTTAGTGTCGAACACCAATATATAAATATATTTAATTGTACATTCCAATATTTTAACTTCCATTTATGGTTTTTAACACATTTATAAAAAAATTCTTATGAAACAATTTTTTCCACTTAAAATTTTAATAATTTCATGCAGGTGGGTTTAGGAATACCTGAAACTGTAACGGGTTTTTACAATTTCTGGATATTGAATAATAAAGGATGAATTTAATTCCACTAAATGTGATAACAAGAAAATATAGAAATAAAAGTATGAATAAAAATAGGTTTTATAGGTATGTGGACTTTAAATTAATGTGTGGTGAGAAGAACTAAAGAACGTCTGGGAAAATAACAAAAAACTATTCTAAAAAGGTGTTGAATAAAAATCATTATAGGGTTTAAAAAAAGAATAGAACTGGAAGACATAGTTTCAGAATCCCTAGATATGTGAGATTTGTATAAATACACATTTCTAAGTCCAATGAAATAATTTAATAATAACTAGATGCAATGTTGTGTTCATGGGTTTAGTTTTATGAAATTGTTTAAAGACATCACGATATTTGAAGATACACATATTTTTAGGAAACGGATGTATCTGTGGTAGTTGTGACATATATGGATAGAAATTTTGATATACTTCAAGTAAAGAAACAATTTTGTGAAAAATTAGTGGGGTGTGTGTTTGAAGAAGTGTAGTGGGATCATTAGGTTCTACACTTGTATAATATAGTGATCCCACACCATTTAATATTTCGTGTATTTTTAGGGTAAAAACATCCCATAGCCCTCTTTCTTTAATAATAAAATTAATTTTGGTAAATCTATGGATCAGGATAAAAACGGTTGTTGGAAGGATTAGTATCACATTGAGGATGAACCTTGGAAGAGCACAAATTAAATATTTTCTATTTTATATTCATTTGACATATGGTTGTTATAGGTTATACTACAAGATATCAATCCAAACTAATGAGTGTTTTTTGCTCAAAAAAATGTGTGAACGGTTTAAAGAAAGGTATTGAATTTGGTAAAAATTCAGTTGAAAGCTATTAATTCACTTTTAATTTTTTATTCACATATATGATTGGACATTCAATATGCTACCCCAATTGATTTGACCTTCTCTCTTTATCTATAACCACTAATATGTTATTATAATAAAACAAAGTAATAAAACTATATTGGTAGGTGTGAAATAAATCTTTTGAACTAGCATTAATATCCAAAATGTAGATTTAAATAGATCAAAAGTTGTTAAATACAAGAACACTATTGTCCAATTGTAAAAACTAGCTTCAATCCAATTTTCTATCTCATATCTCTTCCATTACGAATACCCTTAACATAATGGACTATATACAGGGGTCGTATTATTACTTTTGAACTGCATTCAAGAAATTGCATCAAAAAGGGCCCCAAAGTTTAGTTGTCTTAGGGAAATAGATACAAACTTGAACTTCACATTTACATGTAAAGCATAAAATTGAATATAATATTTTCATTGGGAACATTAATTCCCCCTTTATACTATCACGATTTATTAATAATAAAGCACATAATAGTGTCAAGGTAAAATGAATCATTAGAAATGGTTGAGCTCAAATACTCAGTAAGGGTATGTGTATTTCAAAAGAAAAATAAGGCATGAATAATGTGGAATAAAATAAATAATAATCAAATAATGCCACATTACTAATAACATGAGAAAAATATATATACATGGATATAAAAAATGTTCAAATAATAACATGGAAATAAATAAATTATTTCATAATGATCAAATCCATAATATTTCACATCTGAGACTTAACTTTAATGCCTCGTTCAAATATATCATAAATATACTATCAAAGTGTAACACCCCGAGATTTTATGAAAAATATTCTTTTTAATTTCATTGATGTCTTCTGTTGTACGCTACACCATGATTTTCTTTCACTATAAGCTACACCATATTAGCTTGCAGTATACGCAACCCTGACTTGGCTTACATTACATGCAATCGCGACCTTCCTCGATAGCGTGTGTTGTACGCAATACCGGGTTTCACTAAACAATGATATATGGTTGTAATATTATTATGAACTAGATGTTATGATTATTATTAATTAAATTTTTAATTTTATAACATTATTATTCATCTTAAACATTTTCTAGAATATGGTATAAGAACAAAATAAATTTTTCGGGTAAAATAAATATTTTTAAAAAAAATGCAGTTTTGCCGCCTTTTGATGGCGCACCCATTGTAAATTTAATTTTTGACATTTTTATAAGTTAAATTTTACAAAATAAAATTATTCATTGGAATAAGGATATAAAATTTTACATTGTATAAATATTTCATATTATTCTGATAACTTTCATATTTTAATGAATAGTAAAAACACGCTATATTTTAATTAAAAACAACTTTTTTCCATCGTAATAATTTATGTGGTAAAATTATAATATTTAATGGGTTTAAAGTATAAATAGAATATATTTTTACCATTTAATTTAATTTATGTCATTATCATTGAGTTTATATTGAATTTGTAGGTTAAATCAATTCAATCTTTTGCAATGTTTTAAAAAAAACACATTTTCTTTCGACAACGGGATTAATTTTAATTTAATTTATGCAACTTCTGTGTATTGAATTTGAAAAAATGGATTCCATATTTGGAATCAGTGGGTCCAAATTATATTAATAAGATACTTTTTATTTTTGGGCATTATGAATAGTAACTACGGTAAATTTTATTTACCATAGTTAAAGGTAAATCGGGTAATTAAGGGAAAATATAATATTATAAAATTACCCTAACACTTTTATTAATACAATTGGATGATTATATTTCGTCCTAAGTCATATTTGGGTCGAAATAGAATCCATTAGAGCCCACTTGGAGGAGATTAAGACCTTTAGTTAATTTTATTTAAAGGAATGTGAAATATGTCTCACTCAACATTAATAATTAAAGTATTTTTAATATTAGTTTATACAGAATATAAATTCAGTTATAAATAATCATTTGAAAGATAAAATGTTTTTCTTTATCATGGTAATTTATTTGTAATTTTTAAGGTTTATTTAATTACCTTATTATCTTATACATTAATGATGCAGAAATTATTTATTTAGTGAAAAATCAATAATATAGTTTTTATTGAAATAGTAATACATATCAAAAGGACAAAAAATCTGAAAAAAACTTATTATTAGTGTATATAAACCCAAATCATCTAATGGTAGAATATTTGACCATTTAGATCTTTATTAAGGCGATTATAAAACTTATATTATTTTTTTTAAATGATGCCAATGTTGTCACCTTCATAAGTTAATAAATATAAGGATTTAAATATTTTGATTTTAAGATGATAAATTCGAGTAAAAGTATTATTGTGAAAGTTAATAGATTTATCTTAATCATAGGATTTTATTTTTAATTTTTATGCAACAACTATGTACATTAAATAACAATACAAAAATGATGTAGTAATTATTTTATTAAGAGATAAACCAAATGAATTGTTTTAAAAATAATAAAATAAATATTATATGTACTATTTAATGTGATACACTAATTTTATAGATACATATGACCTTTTATTAATCTATTAAATCTTTTATTTCGAACATATATTCTGTATATATTTTATTTAAATTCAAATAAATGAATAGTGTCAAAATTGACACTATTGTTATGTTATAAAAATAACATATTATAAAATTGTTTAAAAATAAAAAAAAATATTTAAAAATTATAAATCTAAATTAATATGGTCTAAAATGTTATAAAGTATCCAATTATTGACAATTCCCAACAAATAAGTAATTATTTGTTATAATTTAAAATTTAGAATGTTATTACCACAAATAAAATTAAATTTATTAAATAAAGATAAATCAAGTTGATAATGTTTAAAATAAATTCCTAACATGTATAAATTTTATTGGTTGATGAGATTAAAACCCTATCTCATCTAATATTCGAATATGAGTCATTTTTGGAGGTTTTTATTTGGGGTTAGATTTATTAGAAATTAATATTTTTATGATTTCCAAAGGTGCCCCTCTCCTCCCTTATAAAAGGGCACCTCCTCCCTCTCCTCCTCACACCAATTTGAGCCTTCAATCTCGGCCAAAAAATACCAATTTCTCTTCTTCAATCCATAAAAACATCATATAGGTTCTAGTATTCTTCAAAGACCAATTTTAGTGCCCTAAGAGGAGGTCTCAAAAAGCCGCTTCAAAGAAGAGGTAATGTCCGTTACCGATTCTTTCAACATTATTTCCTCTTCTACATCTTCTTCTTTAGTTGTTTCATTGTGAAGTAATAACATCAGTATCACTCATATACTGATATGTTATTATAAGTATGAAACAATCATATTTCATGATCTATCCATCCTACGGAAAACGAAATCATCGCGTGGGCGTACGTACGGAATATCGTCTCCACGCCGGGGTGTAATCTGTTTTTCCAACGCCACCTTACTTGGATGGGTATATTGGTGTAAAGAAGAACTATACATATTTATTATAACATCATACTGATTCTGATATATTGTATCATCCACTCCAATTCAATTCCATAATTATGGGAACGATGTCATCGCTCGTGCGTATGTAAGGACTACCGTCTCCACGAATACGATGAGATTCATTTTCCATGATTAACCATTAAAGAATAATTATAAAGTATAAATATGAAATATATGAAATAATAATTCTACTTTATTTATATATATATATATTTATGTCATCTATTTAATTTCATTCTATTCAATAAGGAAACGAAAATAGCGTTCAAGCATACGTACGGCCTACCGTCTCCATGAACGGTGTCTTTCATTCCTTTTATTGATCTATAATATATATGTATATGATTAATATATTATATAAATAAATCATGTTTTACATTCTGGAATTATGTAAATCAGGATATAAGTAATAATATCAAGAACGACAAGTAGAAACACATACGATAAATGAAATAATTTTACCCAAAACGCTGCTTTAACATGGAATTTACAAAAGACCGTGTAATATAAAGTCATAAGTGAAACATATATGATATCATAACAATGAATATGATTATTTAATAAGTAAATGACATTATTTAAATCATTATACTAGAGGTTTGGATCCATATGAAGCATATCGGACCTAAGTTAAGGGATAATTATTCCAATCTCGTTCTTATCTGAGATTGTTTATTCTTAAGTTTTTACTGGGGTTGTTGCTATCATCCATGTCCATGTTTTCTAAATGTGTTTTTATGTATGAAGTCCTTTTTACCCATTTTTGAATTTTACCAAATGTTATGAAAGGAATATTTCTTTTGTTTACCATATGAGTAACTTTTTTACTTTTCTGACAAAAGTACGTGGAGAATGTTATTTTTAATTTATACTGCGTGAATGGATTTTTGCGGCTTTATAAAGCCTTATTTTCATGAAGCTTCCTCCAAAAGATTTCACGACTACATTCAACAAAATCATTTTCTTTTAAAATTGACTGACATTTTGTGGAAAGGAAATGATTTTGAAGAAGAATGGATATTTTCCTCAAGAATTCATTTCATGTGTTTTATCAAAACCATTTTTCCATCTAAGATGACATTATTACATATGTGTATGTTTCAAGTTTAATGTATCTATTATTTAGATGGTTTCACTTTTATTATGATGAAATGTCCATTTGTTTTATATGGATTATGAGAGGATGGGATGATGTTTAAGAAACCCATTTTATTGTTTGGGTTATGATGAATGTTTTAGGTTTATTTTGTGGCACAAGTAAGAATGATTTCATTATGAGATGGGTGGTACCTATATCTCCCTCCAATGCATTGGGTAAAGATTTATATCTCATGAGATAGACATGGTTGGAACGGTAAGTTAATCTGGTTCAGTATTACATGACTGAAAAGAGGAGTGAACTCAATTCGGAAAGGGACTTTGTCCACTAAGATAGTCATGGCAGCAATTCCTTGGCTACTATAGAAATCATAACAAGTACTGAATATTTTCCACAATTACATGTTTTATTCCCATTATATTTTATCATGGTTGATGTTCCATTATGATATATTTCTTACGTACTTCCATGATTTATGTCTTTGCTCATGATTTTGATGTTTAAATTTCATGTTCATGTTTTTTCTTTCAAATGTTTATGGATTGTTTTATGTTCTCTATTTTTGCACATTCTGAGCATTTGAGCTCACCCTTTTTATGTTTTCTTTTTCCTAGGAAATAATGAAAGGTTTTAGGTAAGTAAACAAAATGGGTAAGATCGTTATGGGAGTTGTTGAATATCATTAAACATGATTAGAAGTTTATATTCCAAGTTTCCAAAGACACTAAACTATTGCGATCCTTGTGTGTCTCTTTTTGTTATGTATTAAGTATTCTGCAAAAGTAATGTAATGTCCATGTACGTCAAGTTTTGGGTCCCTATAGTTGGTATCAGAGGAAAGGTTTAGTCAACCTTTGTAAACTAGGATGCGAAAATGTTAGTGAGATCCCTAGAGATATTTCTAAGGTATGTCTATGGATGTCCCTAAGGATAGGTATATGTATAGGTTATAGTACTAGAATTACGGTAACTATATTAGAATTAATCCTAAAATGTTAGATGTAGAAGGTACTCCACCTTGATTATGTTATTTTCCTTGTATGATTTTTTCCTCTCACATAATTATTTTTGTGTTTTAGTCAATGGATGGAAACAGAAGGAATTCGATTAACATTGAATCCAATGGACAAATTGGTGACAATGAGAAACAAAATTGCGTAATGCCTAGAGAGAAAGATATTGTGATTATATCGAATCAGTCATCACGATATATGATTAACAAGGTGAAATTTAGTGGTAGGAATAATTCATCAAATAAGATGAAGATAGACTTTTATGTTTGGTCGCATGTTGAGGAGCATAAAGAAATGAATATTGAGATTTCTAAAGAAGTGAAGAAGAACCATGACGAATACCTCAAATAGAGGGACATATGTTATCTGTGTGGAGAAAAGGGTCATAAAGTGATAGACTATTATGGAGTTCAATGTCTTATTGGTGGAGAACATGGGAATTACCCAACTCAATGCCCTAACCTAAAAATTTACTTCTAAATCAAGTAAGGACTTATTCCAGGACAATCATTGCAGAGGATGGATTGAAGTGTTTTTGTATTTGTATTCAAGAATAATGTTGTTGAGGTACTTTTATGGTGTATAAGAATATTTTTGTATTAGTCTACTGTGGTTTTCAATATTTTATGGTACTGGTAACCATGAAAAGTGATTCAAATATTTTTGAAAGCAGATGATATGCACATAATGTAGGGATAAGAAGAAAATGAAATGTTTGACAGTATTCATGAGCTCATGATTGATATAAGGACTAAGTGATATCATGGTTTGAGTATATATAATTTTTTTGGATTTTGGTATGTGGAAAGTGTTAAATTTTAACTGCATTCATTTTTTCACTAAGGTTTAATGGGTATTCAATTTTTATCAAGAGAATACATGATTAAGGCTTTAGATTGTTTGAAATGTGACCAACAAGACATATCTGGAGATCAATGATGGTATTAACATGCTTATTATATGAACTCTTTGGTAATCGTTTTCACTATAATATGAGATTGGACAATAGTATTTTGGATAAGCCTAAACATTGGAATGGATTATGTTGGACATAAGTTAGTATTGTTTAAGGAAAGAACATTTTCGATATTATTGATGGAATGTTATAATAATGTATTTTTAGAAAAAAAAACGACAACCTGCCGGACGGGCGACAGCCCATCGCGTCGGACAAGGCTGTGGGAATCGAACCCACAACCAAAGTGCGACAGGCCTTTATCGCCTACCACTGGCCTACAAGAAGTCCTTGGTTAGCAGAAACTAGTTTTATTAAAAAGTATGATATATGATGTATATGTCCATATATGATTAATCTCACAATAAATGGACTTATGTATATTAGATAACTTTTGAGACAGATGGGATGACCCATAATTCTATCACATGATCACTTATCACTTCATGAATAAAAAATTCAACTTCATTTCATTAATAGATGAAGTGGAAATTGTTCAATGCATGAACAAATGTGAGATTGTACCAAAATCAAGCAAGTATTTCTTCTAATTCAAAATTTTCATCTTTAGAGAAATGATATTGAAAACCAAAAATGTTGTCATATTGCTCTTATATCCGACGAATCAGATGGCACCTTAGATCATTTCAAATCTATGGATTTTTGATTATTGGATTTTTCATATCCATGTCCTCTACCACTCTCCATCAGAAATTGATGGTTAGATTTTTCTTCCATATCCATATTTTCACCTATGTTCTCCTATGTAGAAACCCAGTGGTGAGTTAATTTGGGTAACCAATATGTTTCATACTTCAATTTTTAAAATGATGTTCTTTTATTCCTTTTTACGATGTGGGTTTCTATTAAAACTTTTGAGTAGTGAACCATTTATAACTCCGACGAATTTCAAGGGCGAATTTAATTTTGAGGGGGGTAGAATGTAACTCCCCGAGATTTTATGAAAAATATTCTTTTTAATTTCATTGATGTCTTCTGTTGTACGCTACACTAAGATTATCTTGAACTATATGAAACCCCATATTAGCTTTCAGTATACGCAACCCTGACTTGGCTTATATTACACGCAATTGCGACCTTCCTCAATAGCGTGTGTTGTACGCAATACCGGGTTTCACTAAACAATGATATATGGTTGTAATATTTTTTATGAACTAGCCGTTATGAATATTATTAATTATATTTTTAATTTTATAACATTATTATTCATCTTAAACATTTTCTAGAACATGGTATACGAACAAAATATATTTTTCAGGTAAAATAATTATTTTTCAAAAAATGCAGTTTTTCCACCTTTTGATGGCGCACCCATTTTAAATTAAATTTTTGAAATGTTTATAAGTTCAATTTTACAAAATAAAATTATTCTTTGGATTTAGGACATAAAATTTTACCTTGGATAAATGTTTCATATTATTCTGATAACTTTCATATTTTAATGAATAGTAAAAATACGCTATATTTTAATTAACAACAACTTTTTTCATCGTAATAAATTATGTGGATAAATTATAATATTGAATGGTTTTAAAGTAAAAAAAGAATATATTTTTACCATTTAATGTAATTTATGTCATTAGCATTGATTTTACATTGAATTCGTAGGTTAAATCATTTCAATCTTTTGCAATGTTTTAAACAAAAACACATTTTCTTTCGACAACGGGATTAATTTTAATTTATTTTCTGCAACTTCTCTGTATTGAATTTTGAAAAATGGATTCCATATTTGGAATCAGTATGTCCAAATTATATTAATATAATACTTTTTATTTTTGGGTATTATGAATAGTAACTACAGTAAATTTTATTTACCATAGTAAAAGGTAAATCGGGTAATTAAGGGTAAATATAATATTATAAAATTACCCTAACACTTGTCTTAATATAATTGGATGATTATATTTCGTCCTAAGTCATATTTGGGTAGAAATGGAATCCATTAGAACCCACTTGGAGGTGATTAAGACCATTAGTTTATTTTATTTAAAGGAAAGTGAAATATGTCTCACTCAACTTTAATAATTAAAGTATTTTTAATATAATTTTATACAAAATAAAAATTAATTTATAAATCCTAATTTGAATGATAAAATGTTTTTCTTTATCATGGTAATTTATTTGTAATTTTTAAGAGTTACTTAATTACCTTATCATCTTATACATTAATGATGCGGAAATTATTTATTTAGTGAAAAATCAATAATATTGTTTTTATTGAAATATTAATATATATCAATAAGCCCAAAAATCTGCATATAACTTATTATTAGTGTATATATAAACCCAAATAATCCACTGACCGAATTTTTGACCATTTAGATCCTTATTAAGTCGATTATGACACTTATATGATTTTATTTTAAATGATGCCAAAGTTGTCACCTTCATAATTTAAAACATATAACAATTTAAATATTGTAATTTTAAGATGATAAATTCGAGTAAAAGTATTATTGTAAAAGGTAATAGATTTATCTTTATCATATGATTTTATTTTTAATTTTTATGTAAGAAATATGTATATTAAATTATTATACAAAAATGTTGTAGTAATTATTTTATAATGAGATAAACCAAATAAATGGTTTTAAAAATAATAAAATAAATATTATATGTACTATTTAATGTGCTCCACTAATTTTATAGATATATATGACCTTTTATTAATCTATTGAAGCTTTTATTTCAAACATATCTTCTGTATATATTTTATTTAAATTCAAATAAATGAATAGTGTCCTAATTGACACTATTGTTATGTTATAAAAATAACATATTATAAAATTGTTTAAAAATCACAAAAATATTTAAAAATTATAAATTTAAATTTATATGCTCTAAAATGTTATAAAGTATCCAATTATTGACAATTCACAAAAAATAAGTAATTAGTTGTTATAATTTAGAATTTAGAATGTTATTACCACAAATAAAATAAAATTAATTAAATAAGGATAAATCAAGTTGATAATGTTTAAAATAAATTCCTAACATGTCAAAATTTTATTGTTTTATGATATCACAACCCTATATCAACTTATATTTGAATATGAGTAATTTTTTGAGGTTTTTAAGTGGGGTTAGATTTATTATAAATTAATATTTTTAAGATTTCAAAAGGTGGCCCTCTCCACCCTTATAAAAGGGAACCTCCTCCCTATCCTCCTCACACCAATTTGATCCTTCAATATCGGCCAAACACTACCAATTTCTATTCTAAACTTCCATAGAAACATCCTAGAGGTTCTGGTATTCTTCAAAGACCAATTTTAGTGCCCTAAGAGGAGGTCTCAAAGAGGCGCTTCAAAGAAGAGGTAATGTCCGTTACCAATTCTTTCAACTTTATTTCTTCTTCTACTTCTTCCTCATTAGTTATTTCATTATGAAGTAATAACATAAGTATAACTCATATACTGATACGTTATTATAATTATGAAACAACCCTATTTCACCATCTGTCCATCCTACGGAAAATGAAATCACTGCATGTGTGTATGTATGGAATATCGTCTCCACATCGTGGTGTAATCTATTTTTCCAACACCACCTTACTTGGATGGGTATAATTGTGTAAATAATAACTATAAATAGTTATTATAACATCATAATGATTCTGATATATTGTATCATCCACTCCAATTCAATTCAATAATTATGGGAACGATATCATCGCTCGTGTGTACGTACGGATATCCGTCACCACGAACGCGATGAGATTCATTTTCCAAGATTAACCATTCAAGAATAATTAAAAGGACATATATAAAATATATGAAATAATAATGATACATGATTTATGTATATATATATATATATATATGTATTTCATATATTTAATTTCATTCAATTCAATAAGGAAACGAAAACAGCGTTCATGCGTATGTACGGCCTACCGTCTCCATGAACGGTGTATTTCATTCCTTTTATCGATCTATAATATATATGTATATGATAAATATATTATATATATAAATCATGTTTTACATTCCTGAATAATGTAAATCAGGATATATGTAATAATATCAAGAACGACAAGTAGAAACACATAAGATAAATGAATTGATTTTACCCAAAACGCAGCTTTAACATGGAATTTACAAAAGAACGTGTAATATAAATTCATAAGTGAAACATATATGATATCATAACAATGAATATGATTACGTAATAAGTCAATTACATTATTTAAATCATAATACAGGAGGTTCGGATCCATATGAAGCATATCAGACCTAAGGTAAGTGATAATTATTCCAATCTCATTCTTATCCGAGATTGTTTATTCGTAAGTATTTACAGGGGTTATTGCTATCATCCATGTCCATGTTTTCTAAATTTGTTTTTATGTATGAAGTCCTTTTTACCCATTTTTGACTTTTACCAAATGTTATGAAAGGAATATTTCTTTTGTTTACCATACGAGGAACTTTTTGACTTTTCTGACAAAAGTACGTGGAGAATGTTATTTTTAACTTATACGGAATGAATGGATTTTTGCGGTTTTATAAAGCCTTATTTTCATGAAGCTTCCTCCAAAAGATTTCATGACTATTTTATGCAAAATCATTTTCTTATAAAATTGCATGACATTTTGTGGAGTGAAAATGATTTTGAAGAAGAAATGATATTTTCCTCAGGAATTCATTTCAAGTGTTTTATCATAAACCATTTTTTCATCTAAGATGACATTATTACATATGTTTATGTTTCAAGTTTAATGTCTCTATGATTTACGTGGTTTCACTTTTCTTATGATGAAATTTCTATTTGTTTTATATGGATTATGAGATGATGGGATGATGTTTATGAAACTCATTTAATTCTTTGGTTTATGAAGAATGTTTTTTGTTTATTTTGTGGCACAAGTAAGAATGATTTCATTATGAGATGGGTGGGACATATATCTCCATCCAACGCATTGGGTAAAGATTTATATCTCATGAGATAGACATGGCTAGAACGGTAAGTTAATCTGGTTCAGTATTACAGGACTGAAATGAGGAGTGAACTCGATTCAAAAAGGGACATTGTCCACTATGATGGTCTGGGAGCAATGCCTTGGCTACTATTGGAATCATAAAAAGTTCTGAATGGTTTCCACAATTACATGTTGTATCCCTATTATATTTTATCATGTTTGATGTTCCATTATGATATATGTCTTACGTACTTCCTCTATTTATGTCTTTGCTCAAGATTTTGATGTTTAAATTTCATGTTCACATTTTTGCTTTCAAATGTTTATGGATTGTTATATGTTCTCTATGTTTGCCCTTACTGAGCATTTGATCTCACCCTTTTTATGTTTTATTTTTCCCAGGAAATAATGAAAGGTTTTAGGTATGGATACAAAAAGGGTAAGATCATTATGGGAGTTGTTGACGATCTTTCAACATGATTAGATGTTTATATTCCATGTTTCCAAAGACACTAAACTATTACGATCTGTGTGTGTCTGTTTTTGTTATGTATTATGTATTCCGCAAAAGTAATGTAATTTCCATGTACATCAAGCTTCGGGTCACAACACAAAGCCTAATGGAACGATATCTTATTTAAATGGGATAGGGATCAACAAAAAACCCAAACTAGTTTTTCTTTTGAGACCTACTAATTCATTAAGGAGAAATATATTTTTGGGTCCTACTTTCACATAATAATTGTAATGCATTTCTTATATGAAAAATTAATACAACATAATCAAATTACTTAAAAATCAGTAACTATTTTTATTAAAAGAACTAGCATACAAAATGTTAGTACCTTAAACAGACAAACTAATTATAAAACATACACAAAAATATATTTGATGGTAACATATGATAACAACCATATTAAAACACAATATTCAAGAAATTATGTTGACATAGATGAAAATACAATACAAGGATCATTATAAAATTCATAGAGAAATCACCCTTTTTACATTAAAATAAATTATTTAAAGTCATCACAAATATGAAGGAAAAAAATACCATGAAAACATTTAATGTAATATATGATGAAAATATTATTCATATAGTATGGAAAATTCTTTCATTCCATATATGTTAAAAAACATTTCATTCACATTTTTTTAAATTTCCTAAAAATACATCATTTTGAAAAAGATAAGATGACTCCATTAAAATTATTCTTTAAAAAGTAAAACATACCTCAAAATGTATTTAATAAATAATATGGAGAATATTAAAAATATTTAATAATTTATTTTGATAAAACATGATTATGGGAAAAAGACATTCCATGAATGGCCACTTAAACATAAAAAATCTAGAATAATGATGAGATAATGAAATAAACCCTTACTACTTGGGTATCTTTTAAATCGTAAGCCTCATGAGATAAATAACATAAAAAAATACATTACATAAAATAAAGGCTAAGTTTTTAATGGTATGATATATCAAGGAGTCAGTATATACCCCACATAAAATAATTATGTAGTGAATAGGGCATATATCTCCCAGAAGTAAAAGTGGGATGAGAAACCCTTACCTTAGGTATCATTTAATTCTTACATGACTAAATCTCTTATATAATTAGTATATATTTATTATACCATATTAATAATATTACTCAAATATGTAATAATATATATAATTTAATTATAAACTTTTTTCACCCATTTATAAATTGTTTTTTATTAAAATCATTGTTCTGAGTGATAACGACATCATTTTTCATTTTTGTTTTATTGCAGTACTTTTTTTCTATGTTCCATAATCATTCTTATATATTATAATAATTTTCATTCAAATAATACTTATTATATCTTATAAAACATATAAATTCATAAAATATTTTATTACTACCAACCATGTAAATCAGAAATGAAAAAATAGATCACATCGCTTCATGGAGGTGGTAGTCCACACATACCCATGAGCAGCGTTATAGTTTTCAAATGGATTGGGAGGGGAGAAGCTTTATATATGATAATTTAATTAAATAAGAATATATATGTAATAAATATCATATATATTCATTATTTACATCTTTACTATCATCCATGTGAAATGGTGATGCAAAATGAGTTACAATGCTTTGTGGAGATAGCCAGTCATATGTATGCACGAACGATGGTTTTTCTTTTTATAGGATGGAAAAAAATATGGAATGTGGTTATCCAAAAATAATAATGACACCTTAGTATATTTATGATACTATATATATTATATCTTATTGGTTATAAGAGTTTAAAAGTATTTAGAATAACAACCAAACCTAAAAGGCACAGTAAATACGATTATTTACTTCTTACATGACTGAATATCCAATATAATAAATATATATTTATTATAAATTTATTAATATTATTACTCAAATATATCATAACATATATAATTTACTTAGAATCTTTTACCACCCATTTAAAAATAATTTTTTATTAAAATCATTGTTCTTAGTGATAACAACATCATTTTTCATTTTTGTTTTATTACAATACTTTTTTTGTATGCTGATTAATCATTCTTATATTATCCTTATAATTTTAATGATTTTATAATTATAATTTCTATTAATTATATACATATTCATTTACATTTTTGTAATTTTTTGATATAAAACTGAAATACACCGTTCATGGAGATGGTAGGTCATACATACGCATGAACATTGTTTTCATTTTTTCGACAAATACAATGAAAGAAAAGTAAATAATAATTTTCATTTAAATAACACTTATTATATATTATAAAACATATAAATTCATAAAATATTACTTTATTACGATCCATGTAAATCATATATGAAAAAATAGATCACATCGCTTCATGGTCGCGGTAGTCCACACATACCCTTGAGCAGCATTATAGTTTTCCAATGGATTGGGAGGAAAGAAGTTTTATATATGATAATTTAATTAAATAAGAATATATATTTCAAAAATATCATAGATATTCATTATTTAAATCTATACTATAATCCATGTGAATTGGTGATGCAAAAGGAATTACAATGCATTGTGGAGACAGCCAGTCATACGTATGCACGAGCGATGGTTTTTATTTTTATAGGATGGAAAAAGGAGGAATATGGTTATCAAAAAAATAATACTGACACCTAATTATATTTATGATACGATATATTTTATATCTTATTTTGTAAAATAGTTTAATAGTATTTAGAATAACAACCAAAGCTAAAAGGCTCATTAAATACGATTACATCTTCTTTAGAAGAAGTCCTTTTGATCTCTTTGTGAGGGAACTGAAGCAGTTATTTTGGAATAACCATAACTACTAGAACCTATTTAAGATTCTTTATAAAAGTAATTTTTAGGTCTTGGTTGATATATATATATCTAAGTGGTGTAAATAAGTGAATTAGGAGGAGTTATTTTATAATTGAGCTGAGGGGAACCTTTGTAGTTTTATAAAAGATTAAATTTTAATAATGTAATTCTCAACACTGAAGAATCCAATTAGGTAGGTATCTAAAACTATGGTATTATATTTTAAGAATATTTTCATCCAAAATGAATTAATGGGAATTTATGGTGTTTTAATCCTTATAATTTTGTATAATAACCTAGTTAACCCATTTTATCATTAACTGTTATAGCATATTTCTCCCACTTAAAGGATTATAGTTTTACATATAAGGTAACTATTTATGCATAAATGGATAATGTATTAAATTTTAGGACATAAATTAACCCATTGGTTCTTTTTCTTGATTTTTATTATTTTATAATAATTTATTAAAATATTATTTTTTTATATTAACATTAATGTCAATTTTGATATGATTCATTTAGTTAAACCTCAAACACATCGATAAAATCATAGATATCGAATATAATTCATTTAAAAACACTAATATTTCATGTTAAGATAAAATTTTAGTTTAGCCTTATAAATAATTCAAATCATAACCCTTCTAATAATTTTATTATCAGTTATTTTAATTTTCTTTTAATTGAATAATTATTTTATTTGTGTTGCACAGACATTTAAGGTAATTTAATAATTAGTGAATTAGAAATAAATTCTCACCATGAATATAAATTCATTATGAACAAAATATTTATTTATATTCATACATAAATTTATTTTTTCCATATGTGGGCATATGATAGATATTTAAAACAATGAGAGTGACATTTTATAACATTCTTTCATTTAAATATTATATTGGACATTCTCATGGACAAGAGTCCATTAATGATATATGTATATATCCTAATATTATATGTGTTTAAATATATTTATCCAATAAGAATTATTATGAATAATTATAACTTTATTACTTAGTTTTATACATAATTAACCTGATTTACCATTTAAAGAAGTGATAAGTTTTACCATATTTACTATTCATATTGTCTAAAAATAAAAGGTCATATTTACAAAATATTGAACTCTAAATTATAAGTTGGGAATAAATCTTATTAAATTCAATACTTATAAGTATAAGAAATATATTTTAATATAAGTGATTTTTTTATGAAAATATTCTTTAAGAAAATAACTGTTTTTGGGCACTAAACTACATTTACATTCATTTCTCATTCCTAGAAAAATATATTTTGATGAATTATTAAACATTTTTTTAATATGTGCTATTTAAAATTCATTAAAATTATTCACTCATTGTGTTAAATTTAATTTGATTTGATAAAAACCCAATGTTCAAAAAAATAATGTTTTCTATAAAAACATTTTATTTTCAAAAATGATTTTTATTTTAGTTTATTTTCAATTTATAGTTAATGAATTAATTTTATACCTCTGTATACTATATATATTTTTATCATTTAGTTACTTCTACATAGAACTATCAATTTAATGGATAGGTGATAAAAATTAAATAATATTTTATTTCAAAATCATTTTTTTAATAATTATGTGACATGCGATGCATGCCATCGAAATAATAAAACTTTTTGAAGATAAATATATTATAAATTATCATGTTGTAACATTATACCCCCTAAAATTTATATAAAAATAAAATAAAAATATAATGATACTTATACCTCATCAATTCCTTGGGTTCCCATATAGCTTATTCGAATTGATGGTTTGGGCATAAAACATTCAATGGGTGAGTGGTCATGTTTTTTAGAACCCTATCAGTAAAATAAATAGTGAAAACTGGCTATTCTTTATAAGAATTATATTCCTCTTGTGTTATAACCTATTAGTTGTGTACATGTGAAAGATTATGTATGTACATCAACATGAGAAATTGATAAAAAATCATGATCCTGAGAGAGATTTGGGGGAATTGAAAATCGATAAACTAACACCCTGATATGGTAACTAATTTTTTAAGGGACTAATACTCCCAGGGATTATCATTCAATTATTTCTAAATATCATCACCCATATCTAGGGAGATAATTATAAAAATACTTTTTCACCAAATTTATCTCAATATCTTCCAGATGATAATTATCATAACATTTTTTTTTCTTTAAAATAAATATATTAGTAAATGAAGGGATTAGACCTTATATATCATCTAAAATACTAGGTTGGCTCCTAACAGATTACATTCTCTAATTCCATTCCATCTGGTCGGAGTTCTACACTTCATTTTATAGAGGTATTTATAATGATTTAAATTAATTATTGAGTGAGACCTATTTTTATTATAAAATTCCACCAATGAATGGTGTTGATCCCAAAAACCATTAAAATCCATATCCTAAAAAATATATATAGTAAGATCTCATCATGATTTATATATTTATAATTGTACTATTAATAAAAAAATCTATATGAGGATGATAATCAGTTATGAAAATCTACACTATTTCTAATTCTTATTGAATACATTTCTATCACTTTATGTTAATCCTATTATCCTGATTAGATACAAAACAATTTTTTACACAATAAAACCTTATCACTTATTCAATATAAATTCATTAATTCTTATCTAGAGGGAGGAATTATATGGTGGTAATAAATTATACTATATTGGTATGGTAGTTGACTTCAACATCTATATATGTATTCCGATTAGACATTTTGTGGAGCTTGATGATAAAATCCATGTTAATTTTGAACAAATTCTATTCTGGAAAACAAAATTTTGGTGACCTCCCATGGGATTTTATTTATTAGAACTAATTTTTTTAACATATGAAGAACAAATAAACATATTTTTCAATATCAAACTTCATTTTTTTCAAATATAAATTCACCCTAAATTCCTTGTACATATTCCAACATCTAGGATAAATAGATAATGAAGAACTATGAGCCTCGTCCATTGAATCCTTTATGAAGTATCTTTTGGTTGGGACGTATACAAGATTCCAAAACATTTTAATTCAATCATAATCAAGGATTAACTCAAGATATTTACTCACCATCATTGACATTAATACATCTTCTTTCAATGCTTCTTTAATCCTCACCTAGATAGATGGTTGTTTAGTAATTTGAGAAATATATAATTTTTCTAGTTCCTATATGATTTCAGGATCCATCCATATTTAGGATAAAAATATTGGTTTATTTATCCCCATCATTGATAATCAACCATCAAACTTTTGACTCTGATCCCATAACATCGTGTTTTCCTTCCAAGGGTTGTAGTGTATTGAGCATTCATAATCTATAATAAGCTCCAACCATAGTCAATGGAGTATATTCAACACTTTTTTATTGAAAATATAGAATAAACTTTTTATGATTAGTATATATGTCACACCATTCACTATAAAGATAAATCCTATATATATTTATTAAAAAATTAACACATATATCTCTAAATATTAATTTTCATAATTTCTCTCATGGAACATTATTAGGTATGATTCATAAGCTATCTCTATTTCATTTCATTGGAGGAAGCATCTCAATCACTTCATTTATGTGTAACTATATATTTAAAACACTTCTCTATTTCAATGTAGTGTCTATACAATATTATGGACAAACCATCTATTCAATTACATTAATTTTCCCACACATAAATATATGAAAATGAACATGTATATATTTAGTGTTAATTTGGTGAGCGGGTTGGAATTCCATAATATTTTCTTAAAATTAATCTATGATAACCAGAAAACCATGGAAACTAAATATATTGGATATTGTGGTTGTTCTAAGACTATTTATGATGATCTTTTATCTTTTATGGATACACATATTAACCCTTACTTGAGATTGTGTAACACAAAAATGAAACATTTTGTTCCAAAAATCACAGTTTGTAAATTTTTCATATATATTTCCCATTCATAGGGTCTTTAGGACAATCCTCAAGTGGTCTTCATGATTTTAATTTACATTCAAATATATAATAATAAAATCTATAAAGAATACCAAAAACTAATCATGGTAAAATATAAATAATCTATTCATTAAATCCATAAAGAAAATAAGGATATTAGAAATAATAAATGGAGTTGGTAAAAATTTATAGTGTCCATAACATATATAGAATATTTTATAGGGGTATGTCCTTTATAACCCTCATTTTATTATAACATGAATAAAGTTCAATGCTGGAAAAGTATTGATCTTGACCCATAAGATCAATCAATTCATCAATATGAGGTTGTTGATATTTTTTCTAGATAGTGATCTTGTAAAATTTTGGATAATTAATGTAAAAAAACATTTACCCATATATATTATTAATAAAAATAATTGGTTCACTATAAGGTGATTTACTAAGATGAATCATTCCATTTTAAAGAATCTTTTGGAGTTCCATCATCAATTCATTTTAATTGATCAGATCCACTCAATATATATTACTTTATATTTGTATAGCACCACATTTGAGTTATATTGAAACCACAACATCAAAAATTGATGAAGGGAAAGGTAAATAATTAATAAATACATCAAAAATCTCCCAAAAAAGGAATATCATTGATATTGTGTTTTTAACAAACTATATGAGATAAACAAACCATTTAAAGATGAATTGGGACACATATAATTGATGTGACATTAATTTGAATTTCATATTTATCATCACATTGATATAAAATCATTGATTGGTTTGGAATATTAAATTTGACTTCCCATTATTATGATTTGATGTGGGATTTGTGTAGAGAAACACTACTAGAAATTCTGGCTATATCCACAATTTAAAACCAAGGATATAGGTCCTTATACCGTGGCTATAGGTAATAGTCACAGTTTGAAGAACCACGTCTATGTTTGGCATGGCTATAGTACTACTCTAAAAGCGATGGTTTGAAACTGTGGCTATAGGTTTATAGCCAAAGTTCAAACTATGGCTATAGGTAAACAAACACAGTTAAAACTATGGTAATATAACTATTTCCATGGTTTAAAACTGTGGCTATACCAGAGGAATGACACACTTTTTACCCACAATTTGTAACTGTGGAATTATACAAATAGCCACAGTTAAACACAGTGGCAATAGACAAATATCCAGAGATAGAAACCAAGGCTAAAGGGTCTGAAAATCTATAAAAATACCCCCTCCCCTTCCACTCACCTTATAGTACACAACCACCCTATAGCCCCCATATAAAGCCCCCCTAAACACCCCCCATGGACAACAACCCCCCAATAGTCCCTTCCCTCTCCCCTAGATATCTCCCCTTTTTGGACATACCCCATCCCCCCAAAAAAATATCCCCCCTCTCCCGTGAATGCCCACCCCCACCCCCCACCCGACACCTAGACACCCCCACCCCCTCCCCTGGACACCCCCTTCCTAGACCACCCCTCCCCCCAAAAAATAACCCCCCCCCCCCCCCCCCCCCGCAGATAGACCCACTGTAAAGCCCCCCACCCCACTACAGCCCCCTTCCTCCCTACAAAGCCCACTTCCTGGAAAACCCCTACAGAAACTTCCCTCTTAAGAACCCCCTCCCTCTTGGACACCCCCTCCCTTCTGGACAATGGACACCCCCACCCTACATAACCCCCCCAACTATACAATCCCTCCCCCTTAACATCTCCCTCCTACATCCCCCCTTCCCCCTAAAAATCCCTCCTCCTAGACACACCGACCATACCTAAACCCTCCACCCCTCTCTTGGACAGCCCCCCTCCCTAGACAGCCCACTCCCTCCTATAATCCCCCCCCCCCAAGAACACCCCACCCCCGCAGACCCGTCCCACTTAGAAACCCCCTCTATCCTGGGAACCCACCCTATATAACCCCCCCCCCCCCACAAAACCCCCCTAGAAAGCCCTCTGCACATCCCCCATAGACAACCCCTCTCTTCTGCAACCCCCCTCAAGGAAACCCCCTCCCCCTGCAGACCCATACCTCCTTGACACGCCCTCCCCCTACAAACCCCTCTCTCCTAGACACCCCTCCCTTTTAGACATTGGACACCCACCACCCTACATAACCCCATCCTCCTACAAATCTCCTCCTTCCCGTATGAAGCCCCACTCCTAGAAATCCCCCCCCCCTCCTAGACACCCCCTACCCCCTAAAGTCCCCTCTCTCCTAGACACTGAAAACCCACCCCCCCCCCCCAACATACCCCCCCTCCTGGACACCCCCCACCCTCCCCCTACAGACCCCTCCCTCCTAGACACTGGACACCCCCACACTACATAACCCCCTTCCCCCCTCAAGGACACCCCAACCTCCATCATGGACACTAGACATGCCCACCCTGCATAACCCCTACCTCTTGGACACCCCCTCCCAAAAAAACCCCCCTCGACATCTCCCCTCTCCCTATAAAGACCCCCCCCCCCCTTCCCACTACAATGCCCCCTCCTGGAAAACCCTCACCACATCCTACAAACCACCCCTCTCCTAGACACTGGACATCCCCACCCTCCACCCTGTAGACCCCTCCATCCTGGACACTGGACACCCCCACCCAACATAACCCCCCCCCCCCCCACATGGACACCCCACCCTCCACCCTCCCTCCTAGACTCTGGTCACCTCCACCCTACATAACCCCCCTTCCATCCAAGACACTTGCACCATACATAAACCCCTCACCCTTGGACACCCCCTCCCCGTGGACACCCCCTCCCTCCTAGACACCCCACCCTCCCCCTCACCACCTACACCCTCCCCCCGCCCCTACACATCCCCTTCCCTCTGCCCTCTTCTTTCCCCTCCCACTTGGACACACCCCTAAAGCAACCTATGAATTACTGGAAAAAAATAGGTCGCATACATATTCAAATAATCTCCATCCAAAAACACAATGTTCCTACAACAATGAGAGGAAGTCTCAGGGTGGAACAAAAAACTCATCCCCCTTCCCTAGAACACCCCCAGCCCCCTTCCCCCACCTACTCACCCCCTCCCCAAACCCCTCCCCCCCCACCACTACATGCTGACCCACCCCCATGCACCCCCTCAAGGAGTCCACCATGAAGAAAAAATTATTGAGACAACTATTTTTATTCCTTAAAAAGGAAAATTTTGACTATGCCAAGTTTTTAAATTGCAGAAGGAAGAGCTAAGCAAGATGCAGAGCATCAATCAATGTAACCAATTATCCTTAGATCATGTGCTAATGGATATGTAACTGATGGTGTGTTTATGGAAACTATTTTTCATTCTCATGCACCACCTATACCATCATAACCTATTATTGTTCTTGAGTAATCACCATTTATTAGTAAGGTATCATAATGTTATAAAATTTAATATTTTTTCTATGATGTTCAAAATGAGTTTGATAATATTTTAGGAGATTATAATGGGATAAATGAGGAGTCAAAATATAATAATGATGATATTAGAGAGCATAAGAAGTCTTATATTCCCAAGGTAGATTTTTAAATGTCGGTTTGGTTAATGACTACCCAAAAAGAGTTGATTTGGAGTATCCAATCATTCCATCCTATTCAAAAAGTTGTTTTTACAGTATATTTAAAATATCATAAGGATATGGATGGTCTAGTTAGATATGTGAAGGATGTTTATACTACCAAGTCTATGTTTAATGATCTTGGTGTTATGGTTGTATCTCAAAGGTATATGTTCCAAAAGGTTTCAACCCTATGTAACTTCTACCTGAGAAGCTTCAGTTGTTCCATCTTTTTAAAGAGCAGTTGATCAATTTCTCTCAAAATCGAATTATAAATTCTTACATATTCAGTCCCTAGAGGGTGATATGTTCACCCTATTCCTTATGCAAGATTTCAAGTGGAATATTATGGGTGAGTTCCATGATACCAGCGAAGATGTTTGGATGATTAGTATTGGAACAAATATATCTGTAAAATTAAGTAGTGGTCTTTTATGATGGATTTGATGAGATATTGATTGTGATCATGAATGTCTATTATCAATGTCTATTTTTTAGTTCTCTTATTATCATATATAGAAACTACTATCATTTTTTATCCTCTTTGAACAGGGTCTATAAATATGTTCAAGGGCTATATTCATATTATCCTTTGACAACGATAGTGGTTATTAGAAAACCATCTGTTAAAACAATAATGCAATTATGGAAACAAGTTTTTCAAACAAATATGCAATTATAGAATTCAGATTAAAGTTTTGGGCATAGGAAACCTACCTCATCCTTGAGGTTTCATATCTTTTGACAATGACAACTCAAATCTTCCTTTTATTCCACTTGAACGCATATGCTACATCACATATATATAAGGACACATAACCCTAATTTACAGTTTTTCATGGCCAAATATGCACAAGGGTGTCCTTAGATATTTATTTATACTTTCATATACCCCTTTACACTTACACATGTATGGATTATTCATATCTATATATAAGCACACCTATCCCCAATATATATATTCATACTACCATTAGTGACATATATAAATGGGGACCTTATATATGTATATGACTACCTATGAATAAACATGTAATTATTCATCAACAGTGACTCGAATACACCTCACAAAAATCCAAAAGGCACAGCCAAAATATAAAGAACCCAAAAATAAAAAACGCCCTAATTAAATTTAGAAAAAGAATAAAAATGGAATAAAAATTACCCAAATCCGATGTTGAACTCATTGTCATCGATGGTGGGGGATAGAATAGGCCTCATCATAAAAACCAACCTGTAAGAAACATGTAGAAAAAATGAGATATAATAAATTCTTATATATATGTGATCAGTGTGTAAATTGTACAAGATATATGATACAAGAATCCATAAGCAACAAGGAACAAATATTATTGAGATTGATATGTACATCCCAATACTAAATAACATGATCATTAACAAAACACTCTATTTTTCAAATATCACCTTCAATTTACTATTCAAAAATAAAAAATAACCAAAATATGGGAATAATGTAAACATCCATCATCACTTAAGTATTAGAAATAGGTATTAGAAATTATTCTTAAGCTAGATAATCCATTCAGTAAAATTAATAATACCTAAAACTCTTCATGCCTATATCTTTCATGATTTTGTAGATTGAAACCTCAATTTTTAGCATGCTCTTCTTCTAGAATTCACCATTATTCTTTGTTTATACCGGTTTTTCAATTTCATAAAGTAGATAATTTTCCATCTTTTATTCTTAATTGAACCTCTTGGATTTTTCAATCATTTCTGCTAATATGATTAGAAAATCTTTTGGTGTGTGATTTTCCTTCATCATGATTGTGTATTCCTTCTTTGTAGAAACTATTTTCGAACATGTGATAATTGGTTCTTTGCTTTATTCTTTAAACTATTATTATTGTTATGGAATATATGTCATAAATCATTTTAAATAATTGATTTTAAAATTAATGAATTATATTAAAAAAATTATATCAATTTTAATCTAGAAATTTATTTGGTAGATAACCCACTAATAAGTATTTAGAAAGTGGTCGAAAATTTTAGAGTTCAAACAATGAATTAGTTTCTTGTTTTGAATGAAATGATTTGAATATATGATCAAATATGTTAAAAGGATAGAAAAAACTTCCATAAGTGAGGTGAAATCCCAACATGAAGTATAAGTCACCCCACTTTCCCATGTACTGGCCTCCCCCCAAACCAGTACCCTCCCCCCCCCCCAATCAAGTCCCCTCCCCCACCCCCAAACAAGTCCCATCCCCCCAAATCAATCCCCTCTCCCTCATCCATCCCCTTCCCCCCCAACCATCCCCACACCCCCACCCATAAAGAATCCCCCCTAACTCCCTAACCCCCCTGCACCACCACCACCCCCAACTCCCCTTGTACTAGCCTCCCCCCCAAACCAGTCCCTTCCCCAACAACCATCCCCTAACCGCCACACTCCTACACCACCCATAGATTGAACCACCCCCCCCCAGCCTCCACCGGCCCCCAAACCCCTCACCCCTGAACTAGCCCCCCAACCCCCTAAACCACCCCCACCCCTTCCCTTGTACTATCCTCCCCCCCAAACCAGTTGCCTCCCCCCATAACCGGTCCCCCTTAACCCCCTCCCCCTGCACTAGCCCCCAAAACCCTCCTACACCATCCCCCCCCCCCCACACACACACCACACCTAGCCTTAACCCCCCCCCCCCCCCGCACCACCCCCACGCTTGTACTATCCTCCCCCAAAACCATCTCCTCCCCCCAACCATTCCCCGACAAGCTGACACTATATTCAAGTTTCTGATGATATCAACCTTTCGACTACACAACATGAGTATTTGTTGGGTTAACAATGCAATGGGAAGGGACATGCCACCAAAAAAGGTGAAGAGAACACCTTTTTTAACCATAATACCCAAAACAGAATATATTTCTAGATTATAAATGCACTAAATGAGTAGCCCACAACATAAACTCCGATACAGACCATGACTATAGTGTATAGTTCCTTAGTAGTGTATGAGAAATATGCACATAGTACCCTAGGTAAGACTCCTCTTATTTTATACCTACCCATTCTAGATGGGTAGCCAGTTTCCACCTTGGTTTCACATTATCCATAATAGGTAACTATGCAGTCTATTGATAATATGAACCATCTTAAGTAGCCCTTTCTCGATGAGAAGAACACTTATATGAAAAACACCAAGATGGAGCCTATGTATGTGAACATCATGTATTAGGATATTCATACTCCTCAATTGTAATCTATTTGGAACTTAAACTTGGGTTGGATATGTATTTCATTACACTTTTGTTAATTTTGTGTCTGTTTTATATGCCTTTAATAAACATATACGGCTAATTTTTTAACCACCTTTTCTTTGTATGGATAATATTTTATCTTTTTTGACCTCTCCACTTTAAAGTAAATGAATTTTATGACTGTGGACTCACATCCCCTTGATAATAACTGAAAATAGGTTTCCAACCACATGATATTCATTTTCTATTCACCAAAAGCCCTACATATCCCATGATTCTATAAATGAAAATATGGACATTATAGAGTGAGCATCTCAAAATAGTGAAACAAAATTAAATGAACCCTAATGAACACCTAAATAGTCATACTAATTTGAATCTAACTCAAGGATAAAAGGATCTAAAATCATGCACTAATCCCCAAAACTAACCAACACATACATATATAAAGAGATTGTTCCTCACAAGAATCTTTCACAAACATTTCCTTCAATCATCTAATAAATTTCAACAATTTACTTTCCTATCTGTAAATTAGCAAGATTCATGAACAACTAAATGACTACCTTTAAAATTAAATAGTCCCATTTAACCTGATACCTTTTGGGGAGGCATTCTTAAATAAAATAAAAAACATATACCAAACTTTTTCATATTTATAAAATAACAACAAATGGTCCCAACCTATCAGATGGGGAAAACCCATAATGCAAAAAGAAAAAAGGAAACCATATTCCAAAAATCACATTTATTTAAAAAACACAACATTCCCAAATAAAAAAAAATCCATTTTTTGATAACACCAATGTTTTTAAAAGCACAAAACCATCATGAAAAAATTATTTCTTTTAAAATTTGACTTTTAGTTGGGAGATCCAAAATATTTTATCCATATTTTAAAAACCACAAATTCCCTTACAAAATTAGGAATCAACTCGAATAATCTACTATAATTTTCCAATCCATTTTCCCAAAAATTCACCCACATTTAATTTTAATTCTAAATGTTAACCACATCATTATCATCCAATTAAAACAAAAAAAATTGGGCCACAACACAAGGGAACTAAAATTATAATACAATTTTATAGAAATTAATGTTTTTAACTAAAACATTTTCCAGATTCCATCACCAAATCATCCAATATAAAAATGATATAAAAACTAGGAAAGAATTTCTACTTTATAAAAAAATGGTGTAACCCCCGAACTAAAAATCTTTCACAAAATTCAAAAACAATTTGTATATAGGCATAAATTAGTAATTTCAAATTGAAATAACTTTCAATAAAAAATGACTTTTTACTAAAAAATTTCTGAACAATCACGTGAAAATGTGGGAACAAAACAAATCCTTCTAAAAACCAATTCACATCGTCAACATATAATAATCTCAACCTTCACTGAACTACTTGTGCATTAAATTTACAAAGGGCTGTCTAAATATCTAGTCAAATTGGATAAATAACCATGATTTACTGAGTGACTTAGTTAGATAAGTTATGGTCTATTTTCTAACATTCCATATAACGTTATTTAGAATGAGTGTTTGTTCACTCCCCTATTAATCTAATCGCATGAACTAACATAATATCATCGAAATTTTTTTCCCATCACAAAGTTTAATTTGAGAGAAAAGTTAACTAAGAACCTACTCATGACCAACCACTGAAGTCCTCATGATAATACTAACCAAATCATACCCAATTTCCTCAAATAACATGTGATGGATTGGAGAAATAAGGTCCCTATACTGAATACTATGGCCTAATACCTTTTACAATGTACTAACATGGAGATACCATCTTAAAAGACACATAAACTAACCAACCACTAGACCAAATAGGGTTCTTGATACCCCCAAGCTGGAAACTAGTCCATGGGTATTGTGAATAACCTTTTGGGAATGATTTTTCCAATGAATATTAATGTAAAAATTAACAAACAATGGAAAAAAATTAAAAAAAACCTTACAAAAAAAGTATAATAAAATGTCCATAAAAGATTATAGATTCAAATTAAATAAATCAATGTGGAAGAAGATACATAAATATAATAGGATGAAAAAGGCTGATACAACATTCCAAAATGAAAATAGATAGAGAAATAGATCCAAAAGATCTCTGATAACACAACCTGTGAAATCTGACCACTCATCAATTCCAAGTCATCTATTCATAAATAAACCCAAACTAAAGATCTGAAATAAACTTCCAATTTCACCCAAAATTTCAAGAAATGGAAAAAATTACATATGGAAACATACCTCAAGTGAAGCGATGAATGCAAGATGATGGGAGATCAGCCGCAAAGTGGGGCAGTTTGATCGTACAGAGGATGGGTAGCTCGATCGCGAAGAGGGGAAGTACTGGCTAACCCACCAAAAGTAGGAAGAATTCATAAATAAGAGTATACAAGAGGGAAGGAATGTGTGAGGGATGGAGGAACCAAGAATGGAGAATCTGATAAGGGTTCGAGGAACCGCAATGGAGAAGCTAGTGAAGATATGACGAGGGAGAATCGATCATGTGAATATCTACTAAAGATAAGTGTTTGGGAGAAAAAATTCAAAGCAAGAGGGTTGGAGAGTAATCCTAAGCATGAGTGTGGAAGAGGAAATTATGAGAGTGAGGGAGGGAGAGGAAAATAGAGCACATGTTTGGAAGTGGAAATCGCAAGCGTGAGGGTGGGAGTAGAAAATTAGACAGAGTTTTTTCCATATGGTAGAATCTCCCTGTTGATTTATCTTACATATAGCTACCGATTAATTTATGTGTGGATATTTATCTATGGCCACATGTCATTTTTTTGTAGTTAAATCCATTCCTTGCAAATGATAACATCAAACTTGACCAGAGGTGGAATAACAAGATTTATAGTAAACACATTCCCATAGACATCAATCTAAAATGAACTATATACTTGTGATGGACCCATCAAAAAATTTATATTTTTAAATAATATCTTATTATCAAATAATTGAGGTGGGAGTTTATACCCTTATATAATTCATTAGATATAAATGGCTAGTTAGAAAAATAATAAAATAAACCATTTTCAATTTTACAATTACTAATAATTATACCTTTCATGACGTCGTTATGAACATCCACGCCCAAATTAGTAAATTCAAAATCCTGGTATGCTCCACTAATATTATTTGGTGGTATGTTCTCTTGATTCTTGGGATATTAGTTTTAATACATCCCTATCTACATATAGTTAGACAACAATACTTTGATGGCTTCTCCAATAGCCTTGCATTTAGAGAAATTTTGATCCTTTTCTCTACACATGAAAAAACTCTATTTCCTTTTAAAAATGTACCAACATGTTTCTTTCCACAAGTATCACATGATCAAAAATCACAATTTAACTTCTTAAACTTGTGAATTTCTTCACTGTTGTATTCTTATTTTATTTTCTTCCATCAAATCCATAAGACGTTGAGGATTACTTCTCTATCTTGATAGAACATGATAATATATCCTATTATGATGAGAATGTTTAGGATACTAGTTCCATTTGAAGGATTTTCATAAGTCCATCAATAAAATGGTCAAGTGTTCTATTTTGATTATGTACATAGTTTACAACCTTCCTTTCTAACCTTGAAATTTTGACTTCATACATAAAAACATTTTCCTCTTACTTTTTCCTTAGAATAAAGAATTTTATTTCCAAATATTATTTTTGTGTTCTATAAAAGTAATTTTCTTATAAAATTCACATAAATTCCTATTATTCAATGATTTTCATTTTCTACACATACTTAGTGTTTTGGATCCATAAACACCATTGATCTGCATCCATTGATAGATGATAAACTCCCTTGATATCCTTTTACATTTATTTAGATCTCAATTTAAGAAATATATTTTCTATGGAACATCCACAATTCCCATATATAAATAGATTTCTAGTCCCATTTAATGATATAAATTTATGATGCATGAAATAATCTATCATTGTTACACTTCATTTTAGATTAGTTGGATGGTCCATACGGGCAAGATTATTATCTATAACATCCGTAATATTTCCCAATATAGTTATAATTTGTGTAACTACAAGTATAGATCCATCCCTAAAATCATTATCTTTCCGCATTCAATCAATACATGTATTACATGAATTGGAATAGTTCCTATTGCATCTGCTAGGTGCCTTTTCTAAATAATGGAATACACTAGATTAGATCAGAAAATTAGAGAATATAATTTAAAATTAAAAACTATTGATACACTTAATGTATACTAAACAAAATAGGCATATAAAATATCATAATTAAAAACATGGTTTTAGTGGGAATATTCTTAATGTCTATCAAAGTGTTATGTTCTCTATTATCTATTTCCTAAATCTCGTTTCCAAGATTTATAAGTAAAATTCTCAAGTAATAAAAATAAATAACCCAAAATAATATCTCAATGTATGCGGTTACATTATAAAAATGGAACTAGATTCCAAAAATCACATCTCAATTGACATAATAGTTATCTGTCTTGGTGAACTAAACATATACTTGAATTTCACAGTAACATTATAAAACATAAAAATAAAACATATTATTATCTTTGAGAACATAATTTTACCCTTTATAATGTCACTATGTTTAAATAATAAAACACTTCATTGTATACTTGGTAAAATTAAAAAATAAATTGTTGTGATCATATTCTTTATAAGGGTATGCGTATATAAGAAGCTAAATAAGGCATGAATAATACGGTGGGAAATTTATGATAGTCAAATAATTCCAAATAAATATTCACATGATAAAATAAATACAGGGATATAAAACAATTCAAATAATCCCATGGAAATATATATATGAGGTTAATAATATGGTATTAATAATGACAAACATCTGACACATAACATTGATTCCTTGTGAAATGTGTCCTAAACATTCTTTCAAGGAATTGTGCCATGAAATTTAATATATTTAGGTTAGGCCATGAAAAATAAAAAAAAATCTATTTTTCCTCACGAGACCTAAAAAATAATAATGGGTATATGTAGTTTTGGGCCCATGTGTCACTTAGTATGTCCAATTCTTTCCTTATGTGAATATATAATACATCAAATCAACTTCCTTAAAAATCAATAATTATTCATTTTGATATAATTATAATATGGAATATTAATACAATCCCCAATCAAAATGATCATAAGTGATCCAAAAAAAATTGGGGTATAATAAAATAATATAAAAAACTTAGTAAAGATTAAGATTCAATAAATTATGTTGGCATAGATGAAAATATTTAAAAAATACATTGGTAAAATTCTTGATGAAAATTCTCTTTTCACATCCAAATCACTTATTTAATGACTTATCAAATATGAAGGAAACTTTTTCAATGTAAAAAATATTATAAAATTGTAAATTTAGAATAAAATAATGTATTATTAATGATGGTAGGAAAATTAATACCTATAATATATGATAAAAACATTATTTTTCACTCTTATATAAAATTTTTAAAAATATATCTGGTCTGCAACACAAAAAGATGATTCAATTGAACCCATTTTTTAAAATCAATCAGGGGTAAAAATGAAATTAATAAAAAAAATTGGGGAATTTTAAACAAAATTGGAATTTTTTTTACAATACATGATTATGAATGAGATATATTTTCTCAATGGTGACTTGAACATAAACAATCCCAAATAATGATGTGATTATGAAACAAAACCTTACAACTCATGTGATTTTTGAATCATAAGCCTCATAAAAGAAATAACATTATATGATACATTAAATAAAATTAAGATAATTTTATTTATTATATAATATAAAAATGGAGTAATATTTACCCAAAAATAAATAAATAATATACGAGTCCAGAATATGTCTCACAGAAGTAGAAGTGAGACGAGAAACCCTTTCCTCCGGCCAGGTTTCCTTCATACATGTTAAAATGTTCAATATAATAAATATATTTTAATTATAAATATATTAATAAACTATAATAATATATATCATACAATATATGATTTAATTATAACATTTTATCACACATTACTTATTAATTCTTTATTAAAATCACTATTTAGGGTGATAAGTGCTTCGGTTTTTCGTATATGTTTTGGTTTGGAATTTTTGGGCCTTTTAGTTTGATGATGATTAAAAAATATCTAGATTTTTAAACATTATAAAATTATAATTTATATTGATTATATACATATTCAGGTTCATACATAAAAATTGTACATTGAAAAATTAATTACACTGTTCATTTAGATTATAGTTTGTACAAATGCGTGAACATTGTTTTTATTTTTATTCCAAAGGAATGAAAGAATACTGAATAATTATTATTATTTATAATATTATTATTATATCTTATAAATCATATATATTTATAAAATTCATCATTATTAACATCCTTGTAAAGATTAAATGAAAAATAGATTGCATCACTTTGAGGAGGTGGTTGTCCACACGTTGGCACTAGAGATGTTTTTTATTTTTATTGGATTGAACAGATATGTACTATGGTTATAACGGAATAATGATAACTTATAATTATATTCATGATACATTATATATTATCTTATAATGGTCAAAACACATTAATATTGAGTATAATACTAAATAAACTTGATAAACTCTATAAATTAGATTATCTCTTCTTTGGTAGACATCTACCAGATCCCTTCTAAAAGGTGATATAGGAAGTCTATTGGAATGAAAATAAATTCTACAAATTTTTTAAGGATTTTTATTATCAAAATTTGGGATGTTTTGTTGATATATATGGAATAAATTTGTTTAAATAATTAAAGGGGGTTGTTTCCTTTGATAAGTAAGGGCATATGAACTTTTTTAAATTTCATTAAGATTAAGTTATGATAAAGTAATTATAAATAAAAATTCATAAAAATGTGTTGGGATTAAATAATAACTTATTATACGGATGAAATATCATTCCCAAAAAAATTACTTTTGTGTTTTTTAAACATTAAAAATTAATTTAATCCATTATTCATAAAACATTATATTTATATCAATTCATAACATTATTTTCTCATATATCGATTCATAATAGATATTCAAAACCAAGAGAGTGAAATTTTGTCACATTATTGGATTTTAAAATTATATTTGTCCTTTTCATCAAAAGGTGTAAATTAAATATTTAAATTTAGATCCAAAGTTTTTAGGATTATAACTAAATTCATATAATATTAATTAGATTTAAAATTATAACCTTACATCTTACTTTCAAGCTTGGATAACAAATTGACGCTTTATCGTGTTAATGAGTTTTTCCACAGTTACTATTCATAATACCTAAAAAAAGTGTTCAATATATAAAATTTGGACCATAAGATTAAAAATATGGAAACCATTTTATCATATTTAATACCTATAATTCGTATAAATTTATTTTAATTTATGTTCTAAGAGTGTGATGATAACAATTTTTTAGAAAAGTACCTTTTTTGAACAAACAACATTATTTATATTCATTATTAATTGAAAGAAAATTTATTATATTTGTGATAATTTTTTCATTGAATATATACATTAAAATTTTCATTATTTCAATTTAGCCATAGTGATAAATTTAATTATTTAGATAAATACTCAATGTGTCAATAAAAAATATTTTTTAGAAAATCGTATCCTTTAGATTCAAAAATTATTTTTATTTTCATTGATTATAATTTGATAAGTACTAAATTTATTTTACATATTTTCATGCCATATATGTTTCATAATTTATGTTGTTTTTTAATTCCAACAAATCCAGCAACTATGTGTTAACTATTAGATAATATTTTAATATAAAATCATAGTTTGCATGAACTCAGTATTGTGTGTAATACAATCAATCTAAGAAACAGATATTATTAAAGGGAAATATATTAATAAACATTATGGTGATACATTCGTTAATTGAACACATAAATCTCAAATATGATTTTATATCATTATGATCAATCACGAAACTAAAATTTTTCAATCACCTCACAACAAGTACCACATCTTCCTTATAGTCCAAGGACATATCATTTGTACACCTTAGATACTTTAGTAAAGTATTTTATTATGCCCAGTTGTATTGTATTATGTTTTTTAATATCATATTACCAAGTTAAACGTATATTAAACATCAATCCAAGTACATATTATATAAAACATGACAGAACTAACAATTGAAGAATAAGATATTCTAATCATTCTCTCTTTCCTCTTGTGTTTAAGGACATATTTTCTTGGAGAGATGTATATTATGTGAAATTGGAACTAATTTTATCTTGTATACTGTATATTGAATATATTCAACATTTTATATATGTATATACAATAACTCAGTGTATTTTTTCACTCTGATTTGTTATGATAAATCCTGATATTTATAATATTTACTACTACACCAAAATAATTCTAAGATATGTATATGTTTAACTTTTTATTGATATTCCATAAGTAATTTATCTCATTTACTATTAGTATTATATCGTCTAAGAATTCTATTGGGAAATAAATTTCTCTCATATTTATCCCCTTATATACATAACGATCATGTTCATTCATTATGAAACCATATTCCATTATGGAATCATAAAAATCTATTTTCTATCATCATGTATCATAAATCAACCCATAAATGGATCCCTACAAATATTATAACTTAATGGAATCCTTTTGGGGTCTTCAAACCTTATACTTGTATCATATAAGAATCTTCCACAGGGCTTCAAATAGAGAAATCTATCTTGGAAACAATTTTATAAATCACAAAATCAAGTTAAAATTATTTTTCAATTTGAATCCTAATGGATTTTACTATATATATTGATCAAAACAGTTTATAATTTTTAAAAAATAAATGTTTCTTAATCCGTTTTGTGACTACTTGTGTTTTATAGGTACTCAAATTACCAAAAAAATTAGTTTCTTCTCGAATACCCAATTTTACCAAAAATGATTTATATAAACCCGAGGAGTGATAAAAATTATGGACTATGTTCTGATACATTGAATACATTTTAGAATTCATGGATAATTTTTAGAATTTTAAAAATTTTATCATTTTACTTATACCTTATATGATAAAACATTATTATATTTCACTAATATTGTATCACCTTCATTGGTGGCTATAAAACTGTATCCTCTAGTCTTAAAACATTTCTGGTGCTTCAATATAGTACTTCTGTCTCATTAATAACATCTTCCATGGGGGATTCAACATGTATATCAATATTCCATATGGTCTGTTCCTCATAGAAGACATTTTATTTCAGATGTTCAACAATAAAACCATCAGTGTTGTATTACCAAATAGATTTCATGGTTAATAAAAAAAATTCCTTTGTAGGGATTTAATTTTAGTTAACTATTATTTAACTGATTCTCCTCATCCATACGAATTTCATGTCAGTGTGGTCTAACTTTCTAATGTTAATCAATCATTGAGAAATTCGTGTGCTAAATTATTTTTTTCATTCGTAAAAATTTTGAGAGGTTATCTCTTTCATTATGGATTTTTATTCATTATAAAAAATCTTTTATACATTTAATACATGTTCATGAATCCCTGTATATAAAAATAATAGTTTCCCTTAAATAATTGATTAACATAAAACAAGAAATTATGGGGACATTGCATGTAATAATTATATAGGTTTAAATTTAACTCTTGTTTTTTCCAATATCTACCATAAATACATATAGGTAAGAACTATAGAGTTTATATCATTTTTATTATACATTGGGATCTTGTCGATGGATGAATAATGTGTTGTTGTGCTGGGATCAATCCCATGATAATGGATTCCTACAAATCCCTATTAGATGAATTTGATCCCACAAAATTTGATACCTCTTAAATGGATATGTCATTCCTTTGAAGGCCATGTGAAAAGAGATATAGTGGTTTATTTTATTTTCATGCTTATGTGACCGCTTCTATGAATTTTAAAAGGAGGATGAGTAAGATACTATGAGAAAGGCACATACCAATGTTTTTTTGTGGGGAAAATGCATAATTGTCCCCTTATAGTTCATTAAATTTATTATTAACTAAATATAATATGTTATAGTTGTTTACTACACTTTCTAAAAGGTTATTTTATATTCATCTTGTCTCTATATGAGTGTTTTATCATCTCTCCACATAAGTAATGGACAAATAGTTCAACTTATGTTGTCTACAAAATGTATTATATGATCATCACAAAGGGAATGATTTATCATCTCATTGTCATCATATGGGGAGTTATGGTTATGGTTATTGGTTTCCATATGAACATCATATGAACATAAATAACAGAATTCAACTTAAACACATTTCATTTATCTTCAAGTACAACACATAAAATAGTACAATAAATAATAGTTCCTAGAATTAATTTAAAATAGTGATTTCCATATTATTTAGGGGAGAATTCTTCATGAATATCAAGATTATTAGCGAGTATCATCATTTTGATTCTGAGAGAGTGCACTGGGAATATGTGTCAATTTTCATATCATTAAGATACCCAAATGTTGAAGGGGTGTTAGTGCCTTCAATTTTGAAATGATAAATGGAATTACACTTGGATTTGAAATTTCAGTATTCACAACTATCAAAATAATATAATCACATCTCCTTTTATAGTCAAATACCAAGGATTCTCAAATTAATAACACATCCCATTCATTACATTCAATTGGGGATAATTCATTGAATTGTATAAATGAGTTAAATTAAAATTCATTGAATCATATAATTGATGAATAAAGCATCAGGTGAAAAGAAATTATATTTATATCATATATTATTTTCAAACATTGAATGAATTAATAATAAATCAATCCAATGAATATATTGAAATCCTATAAGTACATTATACAAAAAATTACAACCCTTTGTGAATCCATCCAAACCCTTTTTGATATATTATCTCAAAAAAATGTCTTCATTTTGAAAAAAAAAATCCAACATTTTATCAAAATCAAAATGGAAAACTGTGTAACCTTATAGACCTTAGAAAAAATTATTGTAATTATTAAATTTTTTTTTCTTACATGTTATTAAAGTGTATCCCATAGAAAAATATTATTTATACTACATATACATAAGGTTTTTAGTGTGATATCCATTAAAAAATCATGTCTCTATATGAAAATTTCTATTGAAAGATATATCATAATATCATAATATATTTATTGTATAATCAAATTTTCAATTACATAGAGTGACTACTAGACACAGGACATTTCAATCTAGTATTTCCCAATAGTCCTTTATTGATTATTTAAAAAATATGGACCATTGAATGAATTCATCATATTTAATTCATCTATCTAATAAGAACATTAAATTATAGTCTTCCGGGTTTCTGAACACTTCATAGGTAAAAAAATCATTTCCATGAATTTCGATAGTATAATTAAATTATGGTCTGTATAACATCAAATTGTCATAAAATTATCCAAATATCATGTTAGTTGCACTCAATCTACTGACATGGTCCATAACATACACAAAAATCCAATATTATCTAAGTTCATAAGTTGAATGTTTATATAGGGTATCAATATTTGAATGTTATGATCATACGTATCTCACCAACCTCAATTAATAGTGATTTTCAATAGGTATACACCAACTGGACTACCTGTAACCATATAAAATTCTATTAGATAATCTTTTTTAGATTAATCCATTTAACATGTGTCTGCATATTATTATATGTAAAGTCCCATGTTTTTTAACCGTGTTAAAATATGATGGTTTTTTTATTTTCTATTTATCAATGGGATGGATTTTAAATTGATATCTGAGTTTTTTTGAGTGTTGGATCACCTAAATATGTTGTTTTTGGGCTTTTATAATTACCTGATAATTTTAGCGGGTGTTCGGGTGAATCTTGGGAGCACCGGATCCAGAAAAGTCCCCTTTAATAGATCTGCATGGGTAGGACACAGTTACGAACCAAACCATTCTTTTTTCCTTGTTTAATAAGTTATTTATTTTAATTAAATTAGATTATATGAGAGATTTTGATTAATTATAAGAATGTTTTTATAATAATTATCATGATGTTATTATTATTTTGTTTGTTTAATTAAATGAAGGATAAAGAAATAATTAAATTACAGTTGAAGAAATTGAGGTGGATTTTGGGTTTATCAAAGAACCATTTTAATTAAATAAAGAGTTTCAGAATTAATAAAATACCATTTATTATTAAATGGAGGTTACAGGTTGAATTTTTTATCATTAAAATCATTTTAATAGTATTGTAATAAATTGGGGATTTTGGTTTTAATTAAATGAAAGTTATAATAATAATGATAATGATGATGTTATTATTATTGTGTTTAATTAATTAATTAAATGTTACTATAATAAAATGTTTCTTTTGAGCATCTCAAAGAAACGATCAATTAAATGATGGGTTTCAGATTTATTTTTTTTAAATAGAGGTGTTGGGTTTATCAGAGGTTTGAAAAATAATAACCATGGGATTATTATTGTTTTAATTTTATGAAATTAGTAATAATTATTATTATTGAATTTAAATTAGGGGTTATGGTTTTAAATAAATGAATGTTAAAAACTAATTAAATAATTAATGTGGATTTATATGGGGGAGGTTACACATAATCAAAAGGAGCATTTTATTGTTTCTTTTCATTAAATTTAATTATAGAGTTTATCAAATTACTGTTTTAATTAAATGGGGTGTTTCGGTTTTAACGATATAAAAGGAAAAACAATAATAATATTATGATTATTGTAATTAATATTATTATCATGGGCAGTTTTATTTTTTTATGAAAATTAGAAAAAAATTATTAATAGAAGGGGAGGCACTGTACCGGGGAGGTACGAACCCCCCCCCCCCCCACCTTGTTCGTCTTCTTCACTCGTGAGGTGCAATTTAGTCCTCCTTTGAATGCTTCTTCCCTATGGTTATCCACCAAAAAATCTACCCACGGAAAAACATCATCTCCATGGTCGGATCTCTGTTAGTTGGACCCCCTTGCTGCAGTGCGACACCTCGGGTGGAAACCCTACGGGGCGTGACCCCCATGGCATGCCCCCCCCCCCTTCTGGGTTCTTCTTCTATAGTGTCCTCTCCCAATTTCCTCTAATTTCAGGGTATACAATTGGTGTTTAGGGACCCACGAGTTCAAAATCTGGAATCGTCTGCCAAGGGTGAGTCAGATGGTCTCAAATTTTTTCACTTCCATTGGTTCAGGTAATCTTTTAAACCTATTGTTTGGTTTTTCATCGGTTAAATTGAGGTCTATTAATTTTTATGAGTCACTAGTATCATGTTTGAGGTGTGTTGATCATTACTATTTTTATTCTAGGTTCTGGTTTATTATAATATATTTTGTTGATCAATGTAGAAGATGTGCACATTTAAATATATGTATATATATATAAAGGTGTTCATGCGTGCAACTGTGGACCAGTTGTAGACTGGTTTCCACCATGTACTTTAAATCATTGAATAATTAAAATGGTTTTACCCTAAAGTAGGGTCCAAAATATCCATCACATTATTTAAGAATTATTTAATTCTTTAAATAATTGTAGAGTATGGGATTTCCTTGATCTTAGAACTACTATATTTTATTTAAATGATGATTTAAGATAAACTATTTTTTATTGGTAAAGTCATATCATACATTCTTTAGGTTGGGCTTTTGTATGTGTCCATGTTGATATTGATATATGATATGTTGATGTGTGACATTTTTGATATTATTAAGTGATGTCGCCCATATAATATAAATTATTACTTGATCATGGGTTGGTTTCAAGATTGTATTTCTAATTTCATTAATGTGATATGATAAAATAGTTAAATGATTTACATGGGGTATGGATGGGTAGTAGGGTAATTAATAGAAGAATTAATTATCAAGTCATGTGTTGGAAAAATTATGGAATTTTCTAAATATTGAAAATATTGAATATTTTAACAATTTAGGAATATAAATTACAAAATTCTAATAAGTAATGGATGGATTAATTATTACATGATAAATGGTAATTAATTAATTAAGTGAGGAACTGGTTAAAGATATAATATTTGATTAATTAATTGTTGAATTATTTAATTTACATGCATTAATTTAAGATTGTGTTTTAATTGAATTTTATAATAGTTTTATAATAATACCTTGGGATACAAGTTTATTTTACAAGCCTTAAGTTGTTTATGATGGACTAATATAAAAATATTATATGATATGTGAGATGGTTTCAAAATATATGGGCTTTGGTTCACATGTTTTGTGATGTTTGCGACATGCATGTTAGTTATTAAAGTACTGGAAAAAACACTATTTTAGTGGATGGGGTTAGAATTGTTAAAGATTAGGGATAATTAATTCAGAATAATTAATTGATAATTAATTATTAACAATTGAGATGTTGAATGGTTAATTGACTGTAGAACTATTTGAAGGGGTATTTATGTGGTTAATTGGTTGTCGAATTAATTAATGGATTGGATTAATTAATTTATGAATTAATTATTGGATGGTTTTGGGGTGTTAGACATGGAATTATACACGAATAATAAATATGTATCATTGATTGATGAACGAGTTGCGAGATAGGGACTCAAGATCCAAATACTCATGTGGTGCTAGACATGGAGTTCAACACCCAACATGCATGAAAAATATTCTTTTATGGGACATGGACTGATGATCCAAATACCCACGGGTAGTGAGACAATGATTGATGCTCCAAATACTCACATGGGTTCTAGAAAATATTTTCTACACCAATTATTTTCCACTAGACCATTGGTCCAATTGGTCGTACATGAAATGAAATAATGGTTAATGAAAAATTTTGTGACGTAAGGATTTTTGAATAGAATATGAGGAAGGTTTCAAACTTATTAATGTTTTGGGTGAATCACTGTTAGGGGACGAACCAAAGATTAAATAACTATATTAGTAAACGTGCTCAGACATATTATATGAAATATTAAATTTAATATTTTATGATGCCTTATCAAAGCCAAATAAAAAGCTTAGATTCGGCCTTTACATTGATTACTTAGATGGTCTTTAGAGACAAATGTGGTGAGTGACTTATACGGGGGATGACGGGATTAGGAAAAATATCGAGACATTCATAATTTAATGATGATTGAATAATTGATAAATGAATTTGATGGTGTAAGGATTATTGAGTATGCGTGAAAAATGTATAATGAAGGTTCAGACACCAGCTGAGGGATGAATCAGGTACCTGGATATATAATTACATTATACTGCTTAAATTATTTATGCATGGTTCCACACTATTTAAATTTTTTATTAAATTTATGGATTTGGGGTAGACACCGGTTGTCCTAGACTACTTGATTTATATCACACACCTTACATGGGCCACCATTTCACTGGGTACTAGAGTAGATTCTATTTGGTGGAAGGTTTGTGATGTCTGTATATACATTGGAAATAGGAGCAGAGGACTGAGCAGAAGCTGAGGATGCTCAAGGAGATCGACCTTAGGGATCTGAGTCATTGTCTATTTGATTCTGTATTAGAATGTAAGGCATGTTGTTTTGTTCACTGATTTCCATTTTGTATCATTATCATGTCATGCATGCATATGCTATATAATTGGCATTGGCCACATTAATAAAATGAGTACAATTTTTCTTCCTCTGTTTTATCAATTATATATTAATACATCCGATATTGATTGTTATTTACTCAGATATACCACTTTGAAACTCTGATAAGAGGGTATAGTCTCCCCAATGACTGTCTTTATACCCACACTACCAGTCACAAGACTCTGGTGTACGGGGAGACGTTCTTGAGGTCATGTGGTGACTGGACCTACCATCAGTTTATGGGTGATCCAGGTCGGGATGTTACAAAGTGGTATCAGAGGATTCTATTACTTTTGTCATTCTATTATGGGTTGGTGGATAGGAGACTAGAAATATTTCGACACTTGGGGTAATAGTTTTTCTTAGGGGAGATCACCCCATGTATAGGAAATGACCATGTTTCCAGGTATTGGATTTCTTTTCATGTTGTTCATTGTTAGAGTTGATATGATTTCACCTTGAGTGACTTGTGTATTTCTGCATCTTATTAATTATAAAAATTCTGAAAATTTTTCCATTTCTAGATATAGAAATCAAGTTGTATTGCACGCATCATATTAGGTACATTGAGATTAGAATTCCATGCATGTATTCCATGTCATGTATTTGCATTAGTTGGATTCTTGCTAATATGATTTGTGTGCCTCAAATATATGTCATGTCTTGTAATTATTTTTCATGCCATTTTAGATAGCTTATTTCAATGACATAATTAACTTGCTTGAGTGATAATATTCAATGATTATGTTCCTTTTTTCTATTTTATATCATATTTTATTAATTTCATCATGTTAATCTGTGTTATTGACTAGTAGTGACATATTAGCTTGATGATAAATGAGTAGTTTCTTTGGATAAAATTATTTGGTTGCAATTACGATAGAACTTGTTTTCAGGTTTATTGTTTATGGCTGCCTTATAAATACGAAAAGGGTAACCCATGTATTCAAACAATTAAAAAGGGATGATAAATTTAAAATGTTAAATGAAATTTGATATCATAAATGGGATCAAAATTCCAGAGGTAAGGTGAATGGGAGCCTTGTCGATTGGTAGGTGGCCACCCATGTGACTGAGAATTGTATAACCATATTGTGTTGAAAATGTCTATAAATGTAAATAATATAGGTTTTCATAGAAATTAACAATTGTTGGGTTGCTTTTTAAAGAAATCGTATTGAATATATGGGTCACATGGACAACACATTTTTGGTAAAAGGAATTTAGATGCTAAATTTCCTATTTATATTTGGATAACATTATGTGAGAGATTTTTAAAGATGATATTTGTTATAGCTTGTATATTTTTTGTGTGGGGAATTGATTTAAAACCAAGTAATTTTTCGTGGAAAGGTAATTTTGGATTTGTTGTAATTAATTCAAATATTTAATGGTTGAAATTAATTAATTAAAAGGGCTAAAATAAAAAAGGTCTTTTTGAACCTCGTGGATTTGGTTTTGTGTGAAGAAGAGAGAGGGTAAATGTTTATGTTTTGTAATGGGGCTAACAGAGGGAACTTACCACCTTTATAATGTTCTACGACATTAAATTAAGTTATTCCCACTACTTAGGAGGACTTCTTGGTACTCGGGTGTTATGGAACAGTGATAGGTTTATGCTATGGCTTTTATGATCAGTGTTTGGTGTTGTGATCATGGTTCAAGAAACATCACATCCATGGATTAAGTGTTCTGAATTAGAGTACTAGTGAGCAGACGATCTTTAATTTCAATTTCCTGGACAATCCTAAGGTTGGTAGTGTTGAATTGTTTTTGGTAAATGTGTAGGCAGGAGATGTCGATCTTTAAGAAAGAAGTTGTCTGCTAGTAGTTCAATTGATCATCTTAATGACCCTGGTTTTCTCTTAGTGTGCTATTCGGAATACAATGAGCAAGCCCCTATCTTGACCTCTTAATGGAGACACTATGATAGTGTCGGTCTTTCGCCATGCTATAGTTTAAATGTTTTTGGGGTAGATAAGTTGTTGTTATTAGGGTAGTAAGTGGGATGTTTGGTTTCTTGAGGCTACTCCATTATTCGTGTTGGGGTACAGTTTTTTAAAATTCCCTTAGGATATATTGACATGGAAATTTCATCCGATTTCAGGTAAGGAATTTTTTATACATGCAGTTGGTTTTGGAATAGTTTTAAATGCACATCGTTAGATAATGTGTGGATATGGGTATTAGGTCCGCAACATATTTCAGGGGAAAATGCACTACCTATTCTTTTGGTTGACTAAAATTCAACTGTTTTCGTTAAAGAGGTCCCTATAATGGCCTCATATGTATGATATGTTCCAATTTTTAAGCTTTAATGTGAGTTTTGGCATGGGTTCTAAAATTTAAATATTTTTGGGCTTGTGAAAAAGGTTACTGGTACATTCGTCATTCCAGAATTCAATGTGATAGATCAAACATGATTAAATGACCTTGGTGGGTTTTTTTAGTAGTTCTCAATGGCTTCTCAAGGATGAGAAGTTTTTAAGGTGGGTATATTTTAATGTCTTATATATTTGAGCTGAGTTAAAATATGAAGGTTTTTTCTTTTTATTTTTAGGTTTATCGACGAGTCAATTTTTAATCTAAGCTATGGAATTTCTTTTCTGAGTGTTGTAACACCAAAAGGGGTAGTTTTTGGACTTTCATAATTAAATGAAAATTTTTGCAGTTTTCTCAATTAGTCTCGGGTGCACCAGATCTGGAAACGTTCACTTTAATGGATCTGCACAGGCGGCATATGTTTTCAGACCTACCTGTGTAGTTTACCCAATTTAGAAAATTATTTACTTTAATTAAATAGGTTTATATTAAATATTGTGATTAATTAAAAAATGTTTTTATAATAATAATAATGAAGTTGTTATTATTGTTTTTATTGTTGTTTAATTATATGAATGATAAAAAATTAATTAAATGATTATTAAAGAAATTGTTTTGGCTTCTAGGTTTATCAAATAACCGTTTAAAATTAATTCAAAGTTTTAGAATTGATAAAGGGAAAATTATTAATAAATGGAGGTTATGGGTAGGAGTTTTTATCATTAAAATCATATTAATGTCTCGAATGTCCCGAAGTCCTTCATTTATTTTGATTTTTGATAAATTGGGTGTTTTGGTTTTAATTAAATGAATGTTTTAATATTAATAATAATGTTGTTATTATTATTATTATTGTGCTTATTTAATTATGTAATTTTTTAAATAATTTAATGTCTCTTTTGGTCTTCTTAATTAAATGTTTATTTAAATGGGGGGTCTAAGATATAATGAATTTTTTTTATTAAATAGAGGTTACGGGTTTATCAAAGGTTTGAAAAATAAAAATAATGAGATTATTATTGTTTTATTTTTATGAATGTAATAATTATCATTATTATTGAAATTAAATTTTTGGTTATGTTTTTAAATAATTTAAAGATAAAAAATAATTAAATAATGAATGTAGATTTATTTAGGGAGGTTAGACAAAATCAAAATGAGCATTTTATTGTTTCTTTTAATATAATTTAGTTATGGGGTTTATCAAATCTCTATTTTAATTAAATGGGGAGTTTCTATTTTAATAATATAAATGGAAATGAAAATAATAATATTATGATTATTGAAATTAAATACTATTATTATGAGTGTTGTAATTTTTTAGTATATTATAAAAAATTATTAAAATAAGGTGAGGAGCTTCATAGGGGAGGCGAGACCCCCACCCCACATTGGTTCTTCTTCTTCTCATGTGAGGCACAACACAAGCCTCCTCCGTTGGCTTCCTCCATATGGTTATCAACCGAAAATGCTACCCAGGGTGTGACCTCCTCTCCATGGTCGAACCTCCCTCAGTTGGAACCCCCATGCAGCAGTGCGACATCCCGGGCTTAAACCCTAATGCTCTCGACCCCTGTGGCACCCCCCCCCATTTCCAAGTTTTTCTTCCATAGTGTCTTCCCCCAATTAGTACTTTTTTAGGCCTGATTATTCATTTTAAGACATTCTCTCAGGGTATTATTTATCACTTTGGCGATTCTCTGATATTTTGGTGCCCGATTTTGGGTTGGCTGAAAATCCAGTTGTAGCGTTCTTATAATTTTAGGGTATGTGATTGGTGTATAGGGACCCTTGGGTCCGTAATCTTGCATCTGCTTCCAAGGTCTAGGAGGATGGTCTGGAATTGATTCTCCACCGTTGGTTTAGGTGTGCTTATAAAACCTCTCTTTGGGTTTTCACCAATTAAATTAAGGTCTATTAATTTTTATTTGACCCTGGTAACATGTTAGTGGTGAGTTGATCAATACTTCTCTGATTCTGAGTACCAGTATAATATATTGAATTTTTTTCATCAATGTAGACCACATGCACATTTAAATATATGTATATATATATATATATGATGTTGTGTATGTGTGCAACTACAGACTAGTTGTGGACTGGTTTCCTCCAAGTCCATTAAAGAGTTGTCGAATTTAAGTAGTTTTCCCTTGAGGTAGGGCCCAAATCTCTATCACTTTATTTATGAATTAGTTGGTTATTTAAATAATTTGAGATTATGAGTTTTCCTAGATATTGGAACTACAAAATTTTATTTAAATGATGATTAAAGATAAACTATTGGTTGGTGGTAATGTCATATCATGCTTGCGTATGGTTAGGATTTGGTATGTGTCCATGTCGATGCTGATAAATAATATGTCGATGCATGACACTTTTTATGCTATTAAATGATTTATCCCATATAATATAAATGAGGGATTGATCCTTTTTCTGTTTTAAACAAGTATTGTTAATTTGGTTAATGTTATATGATTAAAACGTTATATGATTTAAATGGGGAAGGATGGGTAATAAGGTAATTAATTGAAGAATTGATAATCAAATCATGTGTTGGAAATTTTTTGGAATTTCTTTAATATTGAGAATATTTAATATTTGTAAATTTTCAGATTATAAATTGGAAACTAGTAATAATTAATGGATTGATTAATTATAACATGATAAATGGTAATTGGTTAATTTACTGTTGAACTGGTTAAAGAGATATGATTTAATTAATTAATTGTTAAAAATTTTAATTTGCATGCAATAATTTAAGATTGTGAATTGATTGATTGTTCTAACAGTTGTCCAATAATACATTTGGATGTGTGTTTATTTTCCATGCCTTATGTTTTTTAGGATGGATTTGTCTAAAAATATGATATGATATGCCAGATTTTTACTAAATATATGGGCATTGGTCCGCATGTTTTCTGATATTTACGACGTGCATGTTAATTGTTAAAGTCCAAGACAAAACACTACTTCAGTAGATGGGTTCATACATGTTAATGATTTGGGATAAATAATTAATAATAATTAATTGATAATTAATTTTTATTTTTTAAGTTGTTGAATGGTTAATTGATTGTAAAATTACTTGATGGGATACTTATGTTGTTAATTAGTTGTTGAATTAATTAACAGATTAGATTAATTAATTTATAAATTAATTAATGGATTGTTTTGGGGTTTTAGACATGGAGTTATAATCTAATGATAAATATCTATGTATGATTGATGAATGGTTTTTGAGAAAATGATTGATGATCCAAATACTCATGAGGTGTTATACATGGCTTTCTACACCTAGCATGCATGAAAATATTCTTTTATAGGATAGGGACTGAAGTTCCAAATACCCATGGGTTGTGAGACAAGGATTGATGCTCCAAATACTCACAAGGATTTTGGACATGATGTTATACACTAGTTAATTGTCACTAGACTGTGGGTCTAATTGGTTGTACATGAAATGAATTAATGGTTAACAAAAACTGTTATGACATAATTGTTTGTAAACTGAAAATGAGGAAGGGTTCAGACTTATTAATATTTTTGGTGAATTTTTGTTAGTGGATGGACCCAGGATCGAAAAATTATATTAGTGGACGGGTTCATATATAGTATTTGAAATATTAAATTGAATATTTTATGATGAAATGTCCAATCCAAAGAATAATCTTGGATTTTGTCTTTACTTTGATTACTTAGACGGTCTTTATAGACATCTATGGTCGGTGACATATAAGGGGGATGTCTGGATTTAGATGAATCTTGATACATTCATTATTTAATGAGGATTGAATAATTGATAAATGAAAATTATTGTGTAATCATTGTTGAGTATGCATGAAAAATGTATAATGCAGGTTCCTACACTAGTTGAGGGCTGAAGCAGGTACATTAATATATAGCTACATTGTACTACTTACATTATTTATGCATGCCTTCACATGGTTTAAATTATTTATTAAATTTTTACAATTTTGGTATACAACGGTCATCCCATCCTACTAAGACTTATATCTCACACCCTACTTGGGCCGCCATTGCACTGGGTACTCGAGTAGGTTCTGTTTGGTTATAGGTTTATGTTGTTTACATATACATATGAGATAGAAGGAGAGGACCGAGCAGAAGATCATGATGCTTGAGTAGACCGCCCATAGGGATTTGAGTCATTGCTCTTTTATTTCTTTATTGGAATGTAAGGAATTTTTTCACTACATTCCATTTTTGTATCATTTTCATGTCAGGAATGAATATGATGTATAATTAGAGTTTTCCATTTTTATAAAATGAGTACTATCTGTCTTCCGCTGTTTTTTCAATTATGTATTTCTACTTCCATTATTGGTTGTTATTTACATGGATATACTGTTGTGAAACTCTGATAAGAGGGTATAGTCTCTCGAGTGACTATCCGTAGACACTCGCTGCTATTCAGTGCCCTCTAGCATATGAGGAGACATTCTTAAGCTCATATGGAGACCGGTCCAGCCACTGATTCCGAGATGATCCGGGTCAGGGAGTTACATCACATGTATCTATTCTTTATATAACATATACAACTCTTTACAATGAAAATAGAATTATATTCATTCTAATTATATCATATCATTATAACCTATAATGGTCCATAATGAACATTATTTAGGGACATCTCAAATTTCTTCATTATGGGGATATCATCATAGAAATATTCATGGAAAATTAATTTCATCACACATGAATAAATTATAATTACATATTTAATTATATTATATTAATATGAATAATTTTCTATCATTAAAACCATTATCTCATGTGTCAAAAACACATACATTCTACATGACTGAATGTGGTTTTTCTGATAATGGTTTCATCAAAAAAATATTGTACATTATCCTTTATAGCTACCAAACTAATATTTAAATCACCCCAATCAATGATATCCCATATGATATGGTATTATAAAAAGACTTTTTTGGTCTATTGACAAAAATAGAGTTCCATAGACTATGAGACAACACCATTATTGTCTATGTATAGCTCAATTTCTCCTCTAATGATCCGATCCACTCCATGTTAAGAAATGAACCAATTTTTCTAAATAGCAGCCTTTATAACATCTGATGTGGCAGTGTATTTTTTCATGTTTCCTGAATCAATAATGGTGACATTTTGGGAACCCTTCTATCCAAATTCACAACTATTTATGAAAAAACAAGAATCAAAATTTAGATTTCATATCATGTTTTTTATGTTGGAAATAAGAATTTATGTGACCCTTTACATAGAGATCATCCTCTCCTCTATATTCCATTAACATTTCCTTACTTCTTCTCAAGAACCTAAGGATGTTATTTAAAGTAATTAGTGACACCAAAAATGATTAAATGGATTCCTACTTATTATTCTTAATGAATATGAGACAACATTTTTAGTAAAAAAATGAAATTTATGATAGATCCTATGATGTATGCATGATGAATCATATCCATTATATCATGTTTCTTAGAAGGATCCTAAGTATTATTATGATTCAAAACATGGAATACTAGTAAAGATACTTTAGTAGATTATATCATATTAATAAAATATTATTAATTTAAAAATATGTGTGTTATATCCCAGCCCAAGAAACCTCATAGATCTATGTCAAAAAATTCTCATACCTAGTATCTATGCTGTTTCACACATTCCATTCATTGAGAACCTATTACCTAGCCATATGAACTGAAGCATTGAGACATCATTTATAATAAGTAGTTTGTTATCGACATAAAATATTAAAAATACATTGATTATTATACTATATCTCTTATATATGTAGGAACTATCTAGAATCACGAGGAAACCAAAATCTTTGGTTGCATCATCAAACTGTATTTTCTAATTTCGAGAATCGTTCTAAGTCCATAAATGGACCATTGAAAATTCCAAACGTTTTCATTCTCATTTATAACATCAAAAACCTCAACTTGTATAATATATATCTCCTAAACTAAGTTTTAAAATCCATTGGATATATCTTAAAATCAAAATGAGTTATAATGGATAGAAAAATATGAAACAAAATTAGCACCATAACCAGAAAATAGGTGTCTACATATTCATTATTATCAACGTTTTTCATAACCCTTATCCACCATACATTCATTATAAGTACATAATTTTCCATCCATGTCAGTTTTCTTATGGAACCCACTAAATTAAAATGGCTATAACCCCATTTATTAAACCACCATGTTCTAAACATGGCTACAGTATATGAGTCCATATCATACCCAATGTCTTTTACCCATTTTTTTTGAATTTTAATTCATTATGGCCTCTTGGTTGGAGGTCAATTCATATTAGTAGAACTATAATTAATCATAAAAATCCATGATAAATTCATATCTAATGGGATACTGATCAATTCTACCATACCTACGATGTCCTTGTGTAACCTGAGTTGGTTCATCTTGCATAACTATTTTTAGAACTAGATCAACTTACATACTGTGATCACTTCACATTATATTATCTTGAACTTGTCAAATATCAATTTTCCATGAACTGACAACTTTATGTTTGTGTTGTTTTATTATAAAAATACTATCTTTGTCTATAAACACACTGTATTTAGTTGTTTTGTAGAAAAAATATTTTTGGTTTTGATATGATAATTAAATTATAATAATTTTAATGACTTGGGGCATATCATATCAAAAGTCATTTGTTGTATGAGTGCTTCACAACCCAAAATCATCATAAAAATAGAACATGGAATTCCATTCTTCATATCTCATATGTTGTCTTAGTGACAACTTTAGATGGCCCACGATTAAGTTAGAATGTTTAATTAATTAGGCCATTACCCTAAAATATGATAACAAGGTCATATAAACTCATCATTTATAAAAACATGTCAAACAAGTTGTGATTACCCCTTTTAGATAGATCATTGCATTACGGTGTTCTAGGAGGAGTTTGATGGGAAACAATTCCACAATCTCTCATATGTCTGTGAATTCATAACTTAAGTTATCACTAAAACTTTTTGATAAAGGGGAGTAAAATATTTTTCCTAGATGATGTTTTACTTGATTTTTAAACAAATTGAACATTCCAAAATATTCATACTTTTTTCACGGAAAATAAAATCCTGTACTAAATAAATTAATCAGTAAAAGAAACTGAGTACCTAAACCACCATTTTATTGTATTTTCATTGGTCCACATACATTACTATCTACAAGACCAAACAGTCCTATAACCCTATAACCATTTCTCCCAAAGGTGAATTTATAATTTCTTTCCAATTGAAAATATTTTCATCTATAAATCAATTTATAATTAAATGAATCTAATAATACATCTCCATGTAGTCATTGAATTCAGTTCCCATAAGGAGAAAATTTCAAATGTGGGGGTAATATAATCAACACTGACTTTTTTAAATTGAAAGTTATAAATAAAACTATGGAGAATTAGAATATATATATCTTGAATTATAAATAAGATCCCATAAAATATTTCATTATTATATATAAAACACCTATTATTCTTAAAAATGAATGAAAATATCATCCTTTCGAGACAAGATATGTAAATAAAATTCATGTTTATTTTAGGATAAAATCAAAATATTCTTAGTTATGGAATAAACACCCCTTAAAAAATTAGATCATAAATTTGAAAAGAAAATACATCAACATTTTATCCATTTTCTACATGAGGGCATCCTTCACCAATAATCAACTAGAATCAATCTATAAGATTATGTCTTTCCACAAAAATGTGTTAGGCACAATTGGTATCGGATAGCCATGAGTCAGGGTTGAATAAATTCACTTCTATAACATTCAAATATGGGTATTATTAATTTTTCCCCTTGAGAACAACTTTCAATACTAGATACCATACTTTTACTATATTATAGATTATATCTATTAATAATATCAAAATGATTATTAAATTGTATTGTATAATTCATAACAAATATATATTAATATTTGAGTGAAATTATTAAATAATTTCTTTAATAAATTTAAGTAAAATTGATCCATTAAAAATGATAACCCCGTATATCATACCCATTTAGAGAGAAAATAAAAATAGTATCTAAAAAATGACCTCCCATTAGTGTAAAACTCATTAGTTTATTTATTTATATAGGTATTTCTCACAATCGTAATATTAATGATTTTTTAATAGTGAGGAAGATAACCACTTATCCTAATCCTTCATATGTATTCAAAAAATTCTATTCTATATTATTAGAGACCTTAGGGTTTCTAAGATAGTTTTAACCCAATGAAAATTTCATAAATAAGCCAACACAGGAAAATCATGGGGAAAATTATTTGGAATGAAACTACTAATGGAATAATCTTATGTTATTAATTACTTATTTTCTTTACATAGGATAATATAGGGGGTTTTCACATTGGTGTGAAACTTATTGGTTTATTGATTGAGTCCATAACATGGTTATCTTTAAAAGAAATATCACAATTAGTATTTTAAGGGTTTCCATGTATCCTGAATTTAATATAAATCATATTCATATTAAATAAATAACTATTAAATAATATTTAATCATTAACATTTCATGTTTTTTCATTTATCCTATAGATGATTAAAATAATTTAGTTTTTGATTCCCTATTATAGCCACAAAATTTATGTGATCACACCATATTAATGTGTCACTCTTGACACAACCCACAACACTTTGTTAATCACCCAAAATATATCTCAATTGTATTCATATATATACAAATTCATCATATGAATAAGGCACATGAATACATCATGTAAATGAATATAGTTACATAAAATTGAAAAAATCCATATTGGTAAACCATGAGAGATATTGATAAAACCCCAACCACATTCATAGACATAGAAAGCCTCTAAGAAATTAGTTGGTATAGCCCCTAGTACCTCTACATAAATAAACATTACTAAAAAGAGAATTCAATTTAAAAAACTCTAACAACTATTATGAAAAAACTATGCTTAAAAACAATTACCAAGATTATCAATAAAATTTCAAACGTAGGTCAAGATAGATGAAAACCAAATTTTATGATATAAAAACTAGCATGAAATGGAGGCTCATTCAAAGATGTAATTTTTTATATAGATTGGAGAACACACCATTAAAATTTCATAGTCAAATCACTAAACATGATTACCAAGGAAATTTAAAAAATTATTTACTAAATTATTTATCTTCTAAAAAATATGAAAATTTTAAAATATTCAAAAATAAATTCTGATTTTATACATTTTAAACTTTTCCAAAAATATAGATTTTTTATATTATTTTAAATATTAAATCATTAATATTTTATATTAAATGGATTCCATTAAATATTTATAAATTTAAAAAAATATATTACAATATTGATAATATAAAAAATTTATATAATCTAAAGATCATATTTTTTCAATTTATAGACACATTATTAATTAACACTTGTGATTTTTACACAAACCATTTATTTCAATATATTGAGGCATTCCATTTGAATTTTTAGAAGCTAATTTAAAATATTATCCTTTAAAATTTAGGGATAATGTGTTATAAAAAATTATTTATTTAATTAAAAACAATTTATAATTTTTTAATTAATTTTTAAAATTAAAAAAATTTAACATTCCCCATATTATTTTTAGAAATATTTATATACCATAAAAATTTAAATATGTTCAAATATTTTTTAAAAATTTATGCTTACCCATACGGAGCACCCCTAGTCTACCTACTGGAATGCCCTTTTTACCCTTATAGAGATACCTTGCATAAGATTTCTGATGGATTTATCTGAAAGATCATAACATTATTTAAATGTATTAACATTATAAAAAAAATATTTCAGTTTAGGTTATCCTTACTCACATAAATGTATTACCCATACACAACTCCTTCCTATAAGGTTATTCTAAAAATATGATTCGCCCCCTAAAGGTAATAATCAGGGAACATTACTCAGAGCCTCTTATACCTTAACATGTAGGGTTGAATCACCAGTGACCCTTATGTAGACCACCATGAGTAAGGTTATATCCAATACATTACTCCCTCACATTAGTTTTAAATATTTATGCAGCATCTCATTAAAGGGATTCTCATAAAGGTAAACAATATTTACCTTTATATAACTCTTAAGAAAAACAATGTAAGGGTATTATGTTTATGAAACTTATTTTAGTAAAGGTAATAATGAGGGTAGCCTTCTATAAATAATATGTGTTAGGGTTTTACAGTAATATATATGGCCTGTATAAGAATAAATCAAATTTACGGATACAAAATTCATGTAAGGGTCTGTAACACCATAACATTTTTATAAAAATACTATTCTTAATTTTTATTCTAAAGCCATTTAATCAATAACATTTAATATTAAAAAAAACTCCATCTGATAACACTACTATATTTATTATGTACATAAATTGTACAAGGAAACCCGTAGACAAGAGATCTATTACCATGTATAACACATGAAATAATAATATAAAAATAGAGTACCTGTAATTTAATTAGAGTTCTAGTTTCTATCCTATTTAGTGGAGAATGTTTGAATATGTTCATAAATAGTAGTGAAATTTATCACCCTCCATCTAAAGGAATGTACTAGCAATATAGATATATAATCGTATCGTGGGGTTACCAAAATTTTGAAGGGGTTCTCACACCATCGTTTGTGAAATGAAAAGCAGCAATATAGGTGGATGGGAGCTTCAAATATTCAACACATCCACCAGAAAATGATTTCAACTGATTTTATAGCCAAATAATTTGGTCTCATTAATTCAAAATCATCCCATAAGTTACTTACTTTGGTTATAATTCATTGAATATATTTAATCAATAAACTAAAAAACCATTAATCTATGTAATTAAAGAATAGACCATAAAGTGAAAATAGATGATATATATATTTTATATATATATGGATATTTATAAATATGTATGTATGTATATATATTATTTCATGCTTTGAATGAATTAATAATACATTAATAAAATGAACATATTAAACTCACACCATATATAATATCCAATATATTTTAAATAAATTAATTTCATTAAAAATATGCATGTACATTTTAGTGAACATACAAAAATTTTAAGGGTGTTGGGAGGTTGGTATAAAAACACATGGAGGAATCCTACATGTCTTATTGGAATAAATATAAAACCCTATATATTTTAAGTTTTCATGTTTATAATCATCTGACAATATTGATCCATGAATTTTAATATCTTCGATTAAGTACGTGTGTTGCAAAGATTTAAGTTGTATAGATTGGACTACTAAATAAAACAAACAAAAACATGAGTTTGTGTGAGACTTATGTATAAGTATCCCATTCTGGGTTACTTTGGAAGGTTGGATAATAAAAGTTATTCTTGGAAATTCAATTGGATAATCTCAACTCAATTAATTTTGATAATAATATCAACACAAGGTACATGTGTGTGTCTTATCAGAGAGTTAGAATTTCTTAGTCAATCAAGATTATTATACATGTAATTTTATTTTTAGGGTAAACTATGAGAAGTATATTGACTCATAGAATTTGAAACAATTACTAGTATAATCATAATTTAATTAATATGTGGTAATTTTGGCCACCTAAGAAGGGGTTATGGGTGAATTAACACAGAATTATAAATACCTAAGTTAATTGTTACCCAGTTATTAAGTAATTGGTGAAGGGAAACCTTGAAATGGAGGCTTGTAAGAACTATAATGCTTGGGAGAGGTGGAACCCATGTATAGGGTTATATAAAACTGGAACTTTAGTATAATAATTATACAAATAGAGACCATTTTATTGGAAATAAGATGATGTGACACAATATTTATAGAATTATGGTGAAGTAGTTCCCTAGTAGTCTAGGGATCAATGGTTTTGGTGCCCAAGTTACAAAAAAATAAGTTTTGGAAATGATTAGGAGTCTAGTACATGGATAATATATAGCTCAAGTGTCCTATAACTAATGTGGATTGTAAACAGGTGTCCTAGTGCTAAGGTGGTTGGGACCTAGGTGGTTTGGGAAATAAATTCCCTAATGCTTGGGTGTTATGGATCCAAATTAGTATAGTGCCTAACTATTCTTTCTTAGGTAGTTATATTTCATTACTACATATATAATAAAAAGGTATTGGGTGATTATTTTCAATCAACGCTCCTTATATTAATAATCTAAAATAACCTTAAGGAATGGTATATGGAAAACATGGGGTTGTATACTAGAGCGTCATGAGATAAGGTTCTATAGTTGTGTATTACGTGTCAATAATTAGGGATATGTGAATTTATATAGGAAAAACCTATACATAGTGTGTTTATAAGGGTTCACATAATTGGGAGCACAAAGGGGACTCATGTAAGGTAGTGTGGGAACACAAAAGATGAGTATGTGGAAGGGAATCATTAAAGGCATCTTGGGAATGGATTTTTACTTCACACAAGGTGTTTTGGGTATGTGGAAGATTAAAATTTGATACTCTAGTTTATATGTTGAGTTTGGAACCTGAGGTAATGGAATTCACATAGAGTAAGGAATATGAGGAAATGATGTCCACATGGAGGTGGGAAAATGTGAAGAAGAGGTATGGAATTTTCTGAATCTCCATCACAAAATTATAACATAAAAAATAAATAACATTTCATCTACACACATATTTTTGTAACATAGTTTCTCAAATCAAAACACTCAAAGTGAACCATACCCCCTAGTATACATTTATAATTTAAATGGATTTATTAATCTATAAGTATCTATAATTACATCACAAAACCATTTTTGTAATTAGTGGATGAAATATTTGAACTACTCTATATGGGAGGATCTCAACATTACATCCTTATATTTGATGATATTTCTTGTAATTAGAAACCCATAGGTATTTTAATAGTCATGTGACACATAAATTCCCTAAAATAATCCTCTTCATCCACTATGAAATTCATTCCTAAACTCAACATATTTCATACGAGTGATTATCATGTAATGGTCTTCTCTACAAACAACATGGTGCATAATTTTATTGGATCCAATAGTATGAATCCAATAATTAATTACAATTAGTGTTATCCATTTATAATTTTTTGTTTATTTTTTATTTGAAAATATTATGTTACCTTAATGCATCAACAAATAAATTTTCTTGTTAATATTTAAATTATGTTAGTATATGATGGTCAAAAGTGTGAAATCCATTCACTGAACAACATATTTGAACCTAACATAGTAGTATCTAGTACATTAAGGTTGGGGATAACTCTTCAGGAAATAAGGTATCTCAGATTTTTTCTGATCAACGGATCGGGTCATGGTTAAAAAAATGTTATATCATGGAAAAGAAAATGAAAATATTTCTGACATTGATCTATTAGGATGAGAGGGGTTGAGATTCTATTTGATTTAGGATAGTTAAAACAAGATAAATAACCCAGAAAAGGCATCACAAAACTCAATATAAGGGTATCTCAAGGAAATAAATATTTATTATTAGTTAGGATGACACTACTAGTGTATAAGGGCTATTAATTTGAGTACCTTTCTGTTAAAAAAGAATGAATTTCTATGCTTACATAGGCTTGTTTGGGAGCCACATATAATGTATCTTTTAGTATCACATATTCATTCAGATGAGAATATATTTATATTTATTTTATAATATAATCCATTACAATAATTAATTAATTATACGAATCAAAAAATGTATGCAGTGTTTTCATGTATACCATATTTGAGGTAATGTAATTAATTAGGTAATTAACATCGACAAGGGTTATAATTTCTTTGATATGTGTTCCTACATCCCATGTTTTTTAATTAAATGATGTTTTTATAAGTATATCACATCCTTATTACCTCCGTAATAAGATAAAATTGTGGAATATACAGTATGTTTTTATAACAAATTTTTTTAATAAGTCGAGTCTATTGACCTACGAATTACTATTGCAAATTTGAGAATGATATAACCTAGGTTTATGATTCCATTAAAATTAATTTTTTTAATTTCCATGATGAAAAGATAAATATAAGAAGTTTTTGTATAGGAAATTTTTGATATTATCAAAATATAATTAAGAGAGAAGAAGTTTTTCATGGGGAAAAGGGTTGTGATGGATTCATTCCATGAGGGAATTGATGTTCGAAACTAATGGGTTTAGCACCTTCGGAGTTCTATGTGGAAGGGGGCCATTCATGAATGAAACAGTTCAGTAAACTTCACGTTTACTGCCCCGATGGGACATGGATCTTCCCTCTATATAAAGACTATGATAATGGTCATGGGACTTAGGTTGTTCAGCTAGAGAGGTTATGACATCATGGAGGCCGAAACAAATTCACTTTTATTGCATAACTCCCTACATAGTGCCAGGGTTACTATTTGGTCGATATCCCATTCCATTTGAAAATATTATGGTATTCTTAGAAACAACATCAATGTGACCTATAATCTGTGGGAGGGTAATAAATTTGTGAATCACTGGATGTCGCTTGCTATCCTTGGTATGGAAAACATATGTTTACATAGTTCGAACATATGGAAGCCTGGGGGGTTAACTTGATTAGAAGAGATAAAGTTGGTCTCCATTACATTAGGCCTCATTATGCTAATTTTCCTTTGTCTTGTAGTCACTGGCTCTAGTTTTTTTATACCTTCATTTTCCTTGAATAAAAGTTTACATGATGATTATGATCATGTTTAATGAAAAATATATAATTTTTATGGGTTTTAGGATAGTATGAAAATTTTATCAAAACATGTCTTTTTGGAAAATGAGTTTTAAAATATATTTTATAATTGAACATTAAAGTTATTTCCTAAAGTAATTTTATAATCAAATTGAAAATGGTATATAAATAATAATTCTAAAATATTTTATGAATCTTGAAATGGGTAACTAAATTATAAAAAGGATATTTTTATTATTTTTATTTTTTAAATTTTAAAAATAGTTAAGACTTAGTTTTTTTATTTATGCTTTTTAGTGATAACATAGGAATTTATATTGTCAATATTTCTTAGAATTGTGTTATTTATCCTTGGAGGTGAACACCATTTAATTTATAAGATAATTGTTTTTGTTTTTTTTTTGGTGTTTTTGTATGATCATTGGGGTATTATATATAGAAATCATTATGTATATGTGGATTTTAAATTTTTATACATGAGAATAAAATGTAATGAAGGTTCAAGATTATGACCAGTTTACTGAGTGTGATGTTTTGGAGACATAGTATATTGCTTTTTTATGATGAATATTGGTTTTTGGGTATGAAAATTTTTATGGTTGTCAGATTATAATAACCTTATCAATTTCCATTAATTTTAAGAATATTCAATCATGAAATTTTAAGATATTTTACGTAATATTATTAGTATAAGGCTATCTTTGATTCTTTGATTCGTTTATCAAAATTGATGATTAGGTTGATTGTTTGTATTTTTTGACTTTTTTATAGTGTTTTAGAGTTGGCTAAGAAAATTTAGGAAGTTTTCTTAAATTTTTCATTAGTAGTGTTAATATTAGGGGTGGTACCGGGCTCCCCTGGTGAAGGTCAGTCACCCTGGGTACCTCATAGTGACACCAAGAACTATATAATCTTTATAAGTACTCCTTTAAAAAAATTAAGGAAAAAATGTAATTTTCCACTGTCAAATTAAACCATTGACATCTAACCTAATAACCATAATTTTCTCAGGGTGAAATTTCTCTCTCGGGAACTTCTCATGCTTTCCTCATACATTTATAGTCATACATGAATGTTGTTCATGGATTATATATATTTCCCCAAGTTTAAATATTAGGTAAGTCTCTATAACATTTTCCTATTTTCTTTTTCTACATTTCTTAAAGGGAATATTTTATTTGAAACATCACAAACTAGATTTTGATATCTATTTAAAAACCTTGGCTATTCCTTATTTATGTTAGGTATGGTTAAATAGAAGGTATTATAAACCTATATTTATTGAATTTATGATATTTTTGTTTTCAAAAATTTCCTTAATGATTTCTTGATTTGGGACAAAGATTTTTTTATTATGAGGGTTAATTAATCAAAGGTAATCAATAAATTGATAGATAAAATGATTATAGATTTTTCATGATTATGTTTCTCCTAGGTTTTAGTTTGTGTTTAAATATGGTAATTTTTATTACATATGTATTTTATTATTTAAGGTTATGAAATGTCATTTGGTGATTTTTAGGGGCTGTTATGATGTTATTTGTGTATAAAGGAAGTCACGTTGATGTTATGTTAGTGGTATGAGGTATTATCCCGTATAATATACTTTAGTATTTTCATTCAGATTTATCTATTTTTAGTTTCTCAAAATTAATAAATATGTTTCTATATATTTCAAAAAAATTGAAATGTGATTTTCCCAATGTGTTTTGATATATTAAATAATGATTTTTCCCATGAACTATCATATACATTGTTTGTTTAAATTTTTTATCTTGTAAATTTAAATTTAATGTTCTAATAACATTTATTTGATCATGAAATTATAGATGTTATCATTTATTAATATTTTTTTCACTTATTAATCCAATTAAACTAATGATTTTAAATATTACATAAATACAAATGAATAGAATAATTAAACCATATTCATTTACAATAACTTATAAATAAATTCAGATACTTATGTTTAAAGGTTTAATAAATTGATTTTAAATAAAAATGTTCTCAATATCCTTTAAATACCTATGTTAGGTATTTACATTGCACCCATATTATAAAATGTTCTTCTAGAATACAATATCCTTTAATTGGATATAAATTATAATGGAATGTGTAATTAATATTATAAAAATATATAGAATTTTATTCTTTTTTGACAAGGATTATAACAAACGAGGTAAATTAATCCTTATTTATTCATTTTATGTTACCCTATTATATCCAATAATATTCATTCTATGTATAAAAATTGGTTAAATGATTTGGTTTTGAAATTGGGATTTTTTGGATTTAAAAAATGAATTTTACAACAAGATCAAGTCATATGTGTCATTTTGGAAAACACTAAAATTATAGTAATAACTTTTGTATGGATGATAGTGATATTATATATAAAAAATGAAATGTATTGTAATTATAATATATTTTTTATTTTTTTGTGATTGGACATTATAATTTAGAAATATTACTCATTATAGAGTTACACTGAGATAGAACAACACTGAAAGCATGTATCACATTATGGTGTTTGGTCATGCAAATGTTACTCTCTATTATTTAGAGAATGATAAGAAAATCATTTATGTTACCTAAGAAAAATATTTCTGTTATATTAATGATGAAATGATTTTTAAACTATTCTTCCACACCAATAACTAAATGAATTTTAAGTAATGGAACCACGCAGAACCCTATATAAAGTGAGTGAAATAGTAGTTATAGAATAGTTGGGTTTAACTAAGTGGAGGGAAATGTTTTGAGACCTAAATTGATTAATTAAAAATTTTTTGATAAGTATTGTTTAACCTATTTTATTCAATTTAATTCTAGTTTTTATTTATATATTAAATATATGTTTGGAAAAATTAATTCCAACTATAATTTCATGCATATTGTTCTTGGATTTTTTTGGATTATTGAATAAATTATTGTCGTCTTAATAATTTATATTATATTTGGAATAATGATTATAATACACATGATTAAATTCCATGATTTAGGAATGATTACTTAAATAATTATTTGATAAACTGAATAAAATTTTGTGTAGTTAAATTGATGTAAATGTTTTATGTGTAATGAATAGATATTGTAGTAAACCACATTTAACAAAAAATAATTTCATAAATTATTATTAATGGTATTATTGTAATTGAATATTTCATGATCTTTGATATAATTATTTTTATTGATGTTGGGAATTTTTAATTAAAATTCTTGAATAGGGAATCATAAACATGTATTAACATTTTCTTATATAAACCTAATGTTTCAATTCAAAATGATGTTATAGGATGGCCCCACACTGATATGAATCTATTATAACACATTACTCAAACCTCTAATGGGAATGATATATCAATTTTCCTAAATCAAATATACACAATTACCTTTCCTATGGATAGATTTTGTGGTTTACCATGACTCTTATTTAGAATTTATGGGAATTATTGTTTATCTCAAATCTAGAGCACTATCCTTAAAGTAGTTATGTTAGGTATGGATCAACCCACTATCAAGAGATATGATTCAAAACAATTGATGTTCCATATATTTCTCTCTTATAGTTATTTCTTCACAAAAAAAATCCTCATAATTATTTAGTATATTTATATAAATGAGTAGATTGATCTGATGCATGCACCTAATTTTGTTCTCTATATGTTGGAATCTTGGAGATTTTTCACTGAGTATTATATAACAACAATCTGTATGTGTAATCGGGTGGACATATAGATATAATTTTCTATTTAGAAGGTACCTACATCATTTAATAGATATCTGATGTGTGTGTGGAAACTTTACATGTTTTTTAAGATAATTATCCATGTTATATTATGTGTTGGTACTAGATCTGTATCTTATTTTTTTCATATTTCCAAATATATAATACTATTGGTGATAGTTATTCAGAATTATTAATTTGGGTCTGATTTGATGATGTCAAGGAACCATTTTTCATATGTGTAATAATTTATTCTTTTTAGTTTTATCATTGTGTTTGAGTATACTTTTCACTAGAAAAAATTAGTTTCTAGAATATGGAATTGGAAACTAAAGTGTTAGTCATATTCCATGGGGATTGGGGAGTGTCGTTGGGGTAATATATCCACCTACCACAATTCTTATCCAGTCCTCAAGCTCTATTCACTATTAAAAATTTGTTATACACCTTATTTATAAAAAAATATTATCTAAATATGTGGTACTGTATTTGATTAATTCCTTGTTCTCTAAATCCATCAACATAACATTCTATTCATGTTGTTCATCTAGAACCATTCAACATGAAGATATAGAGATAATAAACTCAGCTATTAAAATAAATCATTTGAAAATAATACCTCTATTTTTAATGGTTTTCTAGATAATTAATTATTAAATACATAAGGATACTAGTTAACCATATTTGGAAAAATAAAATACCCGAAATTTTTTATTTCTACTAACACCTCCATGCGTAGTTGAAATGATATTCTCATGACACCCATAACAACTAGTCTGTATCTGCCAACATATATATCTTATCTCCCCATGAATGTTGGAATCTAATTTTCTAGAGTTGAAATAATCACCTTACAACTATTGTATTACATTCTTGTGTTAAAGTAAAGTAACCAATTCATGCTAAGAATGGAATTAAACATGAAAATGTTTTATATTTTAATGTTTCTGAAAAATAACCATGTACCAATCATAATAGTTCATGATTAATATTTTAATCCTTTAATATCATGTTATAATATATGTGTCTAGAAGTGCATGAAAGGAAACATTCTTTCCACCAATAAAACCAATAAATCTTCAAATTGTGATAGAATAAGTGGATAAATTTTATTAGTTTAAAAATGAGTGTAATTGTATTGATCAAAAAATAAGGCACATATAACAATAAATGGTCTTTCCACTTCCTCTGTTGGGTCCTCCTCAATCACAAATATGTAACCAAGAGTCTTCTCAAACATTGACTATCCACCTAGCTAAGAATATTCTTGGTGTCATCCCCAAGAAGTCATGGAATCATTCCAATTTAAGTTTCCTTTTTCGGTAAAACAACAGTATCAATGCCAACCCACATCTGACTATGGTACATGTGTTTATGGGGAACACTTTACTATATATTCCCTTGGTGGATTACTATAATACTATTTCTTGTATCCAAAATTTCTGCACCTAAAAGATATATATTACTATTCCAAGAAATTATTAATTATGGGGTTGAAGGAATAAAATAGAAAACATACATGATTATTATCCTGATCACTTATATATGAGTTTATCATTGTATCATATCCCTATAATTTTTAAATCTCAAGAGAGGAATCATAATTATTTATCTTCTACCAACAACTCAATCCACTTCTCCCACCTAGTTGGGTGAAGATAATTCCACCTCAGCATTTCATATAATGTCTTTATTACCCAAAGATTCTATATTTACAATCACTATGTAGACATCAATGAAAAACATCACCACTCATGATTGTATATCAAGACACAATACTTACAAAAATATCTAGTCCTTTAATGACTAACTGGTAGCTTGCTTTAGTGTGAACATGACATGAAGCTATAAAATAAGAAGAATAATCTATAACTAATATATTTACAATTTATATTTCAAAAAAAATTCATATTTTTATTTTTTAAACATTTTTTTGTAGAAACATTGATTTAGAATAATCTCAAAGCCTTCTTATTTTTTCATTCATGAATTTATCATGTATAACCATATCATACAACTCACTTGATCGATCATAATACATATATATAGGTATTTGATTTTACATACTAAGGAATATCTAAAAATTAAAACTCTAATTTATCCATTTCATCTAATGTTTTGTCGCCTTAATCCCCAAATCCTTGAGAATGATTGGATGATTTTAAATTCAAAAAGTCTAATGATGAATTCAAATGAGGTTTCTATGGTGGAATGGTCCCACCTCCAGTCTAATAATATTTCACCCAATTCTATAGAAATTATTTCTATAATGATATTTTATTAATAAATATTATCCCCATATATAACTCATTTTGATTATAGGAAGTCTCCTAAGCGATGTTGTTCTATAATGAAAAAATAAAAAACTGTCAACACAGGTAATTAATAAACCATATATAGATATCAAAATTCATTAAAATATTTCTCCACCTTATCAATTAACTACATATAGACTAATATTTACAAAACTTTATTATAAACCATACCCTAAAGGTTCCATTTCTATGAAATTTTTTATTGAAAAACCTCAATCAAAATATATGAATTCAATATTTTTAGAAAAAAAACTATTTTAAAATCCACATTGGTGATTAATTAGAAAATCCATACCTCATTATAAATTAATAATTTTCTAAAAAACAATAAACCATGTTTTATTTCATATCCATGAATTCTTACATGATGTGAGAAGACTTCCTTTAACTTTAGATACTGAAGATGAACAGAATCATTCCAATAAATACTAAAAGGTTTTCACTAAACACATAGTCTATAGGTATATCTTGGTAAATAATGGTTCACTAAATATATGATATTTATTCCTTTATATAGTGAACTCATGAGTCCTTACTCGACACATATCAATTCCAACTTGCCAATGATGCTAATCTAATGCCATTTTTTAAAATTCATACCCAACATATCACCCACCTAACCCCACCTTTTTCAGTCTTGAATTCCCCACGGCCTAAGGTATGTACCCTGGATCCACATATGATAGAAATAACTATTAAGTGACAAATCAATAACATTATAGCATATTTGTTCCACCAAACAAACTATACTCTTCACATTGGGTTTCTATTAAAACATATGTATGAGGTAAATCTATATCAAATAAACTAAATATTCTAAAAATAACAATGGGAAGTGGAAAATTAAAACAAAATGATTGATTTATTATATTCCATTTGTTAAACATAACTAAAAGAATCATAAAATTTTATAATTTCCAAAATTATAGTGATATATATAAGATACTTACTAGACTTAAAGTACTGAACCTAAATAACTACTCAATGTTTCCCTAAAAACTCATGGATTCATTTTATACTTGGTAAAATCCTCCTATTTCATAGATTTACCATTATGGATATGTTCTACTTCTAGTGAAGAAATATATTTTTCCCATACCTATACCATGATGAATAGAATCTCAAAATCTACTAAAGTTGGTGTGTAGGTGGTGAGTAGAGGACTTTGTAGATTATAACCCAGACATCCCATGAAACCCCTGATATTGAAACTCAAACAATCTTTAAATTTTTTTCAAAACATTCTATAATAATATAACATATTATAAAACAATCAATTATTTCACATTTCATTAAAAAAATTATTTTCAATAAACCTTAGACATTTAATCAAAAATTCAATCTTATAAAAATCAACACCTCAAAACAAATTATTTTTCAAAAAACACAATAGATAACTTAGAAAATATTTAATAACCAATGTGTTCTTTTTAATCATATGTTAATTTAGTTTCAAACCATTACTATCATCCCCCCCAAAACTAATAAACATCATACAACTATGATGGAATTATATCGTCGATTTCAAACCTCATAAAGAACCCATAATGATGAGATATTTCATATATCATGTCCAATCCATCAAACTAAATAAATAATAAATAACTTTAATAGTACCAACAAAAATATAATAATTTCATAACAATGTAACCATATAATATAAGTTTCCACATTTTCTTTAATATTAAAATAATTACCCATGCTTATGGAAAATTACCCATTTTTATTTTTACTAGAAACCATACAAAATAAAAAACCATTTTCCATGATAAAATTAGAACCATAATTAACACTATTATATTATTAGTATAAATTACTTTAATTCAAATATAAATGCTCAAAATATTTAAAAAAACTATATGGGAATCCACTTACCTTAACACGGTCAGGAAGCATAATCATGTCACTAACCCATAGATTCTAATTCCCTTTGGTCTTATCAATAACCTAACAACGAATGAAGTGTCAAAATTGTCATCAATTCATCAAAAATGAAACAAATATGATAACATGTTTTTTAAAGATCTTTTTCCAAATGGTAAAGAATTACATTACCATGTATAATAATAACATAGGGAAATATACTTAAATAAAAAATATAATTTCATCCTTTAATAAATTTACACCACAATATCTCTTTTTGATCTAAGTAAATGGTATTCAGGATGAATTATTCATGCATGAAGAACTCTAATAAACATGTATCAGATCAAATAATATCTAAAAGGATAACCTGATATTCCTCATGTCATGTGATCTTAACCAATCCAATAATATGTTTCACATGGTAATGGAATATAAAAATATTATTAATAATCATATGAATAAGTAATATACTGATATGAAAATTCCAGCATTCATGAAAAAGGTATAACATAAATTATTCCATAAATAAATATCCTTACATACTAAATACCTTAATAACCATAACAATAGAAAATAATTTATCTCAAATTTATTTATCATATAATTTGTCTTATAACACTAAAAATGAAATAGAATTACTCCGAAATAATACTATAGGTGAAAACATAGGGTTACATATAACTCAAAAAAGTAAAACATTTTTAAAATGTCATTAATCAATTTAGAATATCATCATGTAAAACATTAAAATGGGATTCTAAATTTTTTTTCTTGTAATCAACCTTAATCTAATAAAACAATGATTGTATACATAACTCTTAAGATAACATCACATGAAATCATCATAATCTTCAAATTTATTTAATCCTTACTCTAATAACAACTATAAGAGGCAAATAAATGAAATCATGGATCTGATGATAAAAATATCATATTTATATTCATGTAATAATACTAATAAAAATGACACAATTTTGACTATCTATAACATACAAAATAAGAAGGAAATAATTGAACACTTTTATAACCAAGGACCTTTTACATTTATAGTTTAATTTTTTTTGGAAAAATGCTTACATAGAAACTTGGATATATAAACAACTAGTACATAAAAATCCATGTCATATATAACTATGTTATTCACATATATTAACATTTCTACTATAACATACTCAAACAATCTACTCATAACCTATGGAAATGAAAACATTAGAATGGTGAGATCAAATTATCAGTAAGGGTAAACCTAAAAATTATCAATTCAATTTCATCGGTGAGATTAATATGAAAATATGTTTTTGATGACATAAAAAATATCATGGTCATAACATTGTAGAATTTATAACCATAAAAACCAAGATCCCAAAACATGAGAAAGGGACTATATATTTAATGTAAGACAAGAATCATATAATATTCAATAATAATGATCCATTTGATGTCAATGTCGATCAAAGGAAGCATTTAAAATGGAATAAAAATAGAAAAAATGTTCTTATATTTTGGAATATAATCTTTATAAACCATGTCATAAGTAACTAAAAAATAGATAAATCTCTAAGAGAACCCTCCCTAATTAATTCCCTTTTTTTCTTTAATTGATAAGGAACATTTCCCATTACATTAGGGAGAAATATATGTCTCACATATCAAATAACTTGTATCATGATCCCTCATCTTATAAGTTGTATTGGGATATCCCCTTGTGTAATATGTATTATCCACACAAACCATATAACATTTAAAATGATCAACTACCATCATCATAAATTTACAAGTACCTCTCATGAATAAATAAAAATTAGATAGCGCTATTCAATATAACTCCCTTGAAAACAATAATAATTCATTTATAGATTGTTTAACCTGTCAAAAATAAATGGATTTCGTGAAAATAACTTCCAAACAATCATAATCCATATAGAGAAATATTTTTATGGTAAAATTACTACATATCTCCAGTGGATCAAAAGTAACATCAATGGTATTTTTTTATTAATAAAAATACCATTAAAATGTAACTAATAACAATTTTCCGGAAAATTCATTATCTAATTTCAAAACCCATGAATTTATAAAATAATTTTAAAAACTCATTTCATGAAAACAACCATGCATTATTATGAATGAAACTTCAAATAAATAAATGGTCATCATTGTAGGAAAATCTATTCAGGTGGTAAATGTTAAAAATAATCATTACTTCAAAACATTAGAAAAGAGAGTTAAAAGTGACACATGCTATAAATGTTAGGAAAATTTCATTTTAAAACCTTTCAGAAGAATGTAATATATAATATAAATTATTATTAATAAATAATTTATTTCTTTAAATGAATATTCTTTAAAACATTTAATAAATATGGATATGGAAGAGAACAATTCCATATCTAAAACAATACTTTATCTATGTCCCATAAAAACATTCTAAATGTTTCTTTAATTTATAATGGAGGAAATTTAAACTCTATATATTATCAACATTTATGATCATATTCTAATAAAATAGATTTGGTTCAATAAAATAAGTGCCATTGATTTCCACAATGTATCCACAAAAATAAACAATTTTAATAAGAATGTACATTATAACAAAAATAATTTTTCTTGTTTTGTAACCTTCGAGTAAAATTTCATTGAAACCAAAATTATGATATTGACTTACAAATTTCAGGAAACTCGGGGAAATGAGATAAATAAAATACCATACAAAGATCATAAATTATAAAGTGATAATTAATCTATGTAGTGATAATGTGATCATATGTAAATAGAAATAACATGCATTTATATATAGAAAAGGTTAATTTAGATATCAATTAACACATAATTATGGGGTAAAAAACAAAATAAAGAATATGTATAACCTAGTGACTGGAAATTGAGTGAAGAAACTCATTAACACATGGTCACTTTCAAGTCAAATACTCTTCTATGAAATGATTTTAATTGAAACATAAAATTCCTAAAATCATGAGGGAGTATTGGTATAATAATTATAAGGGTATTTATATACGCTCTGTATCATAAATTCCTTGAATAATATTAAAACCTCCCTCAATAAAGATAAATTTGGATGAAATCCATTACATTGAGCATGGACTAACCTTGTATGTCCTTTAACGTCTACGTAATAAACTTATGTAAATAATTTACTTGTTTAAAAACCTTTTATAAGTTATTTCATTATCCATAAACCATTTTATTTATTTATTTCAATGGCATATTCAATTACTTAATTAGTTAATTCCACATTGGTTGTTATTGAGGATGTTCGGTTCAAAATTTCAAAATGAATTTGGTGCCTCTACCATTATCAAAGTGGTCATTATTACATAATCTCAAGAATAATAATCATGACATATTTTTCATTATTATAAATAAAATATAATTTAAATACCAATCTTAAATTACGGTTATGAAAAATGATTATTATTGCAATAACGGAGACAACAGGTAATGAGTACAAATGATTAATGTTTCCATTTTCCAATGAACATGAGAGAAATAATATAAGTATTTTTTTAGGTTTATATAATTATTAATATAAAATAAACATATTATTATTTATTTAAATACTTTATATAAATCATTCATGTGATGAGATAATGATAAATTAATCACTTCACCACATAGAGGTGGTAATCCACATGTACACATGAACGATTTCTTCAATTATCAATGGATTGAATGGTAAGAAAATTGATTATATATTATATTTTAAAAATGATAATTCGTTAATAAAATTAATATATATATATATATATATGAATTAAATATATCATTATAACCATATCGGATTTGTGTTGTCTGAAAATGAATTAAATTAGTTCGTGAGGTGGTTATTTTTTATACACCCAAATAATAGATTCATTTCCCATTTGATGAAAGTGTAGAGGGATATAGGTTATTATACTAAAATAATAATTTATAAGTACATTTAAGGTACTTATGTAATTATTTCATCAATGTTGAAAAATATTTCAATGTTTTTAATAGAATAAATAAAACAATACATTTGTGTTAAAATTTATACATCATCTTTGGACAACCACCATTTCTTTACACCTTAAGCCCACTGAGGTTGGTATTATGCCGAAAAAAAACATATAAAACGTGTGTGAAGATTTATATAATGTATTTTATCCACTATTTTCTAATAAAAATTATTGTTGAAGTGTATGGAGAAGAGGAAAATGGGTGAACTTTTATAAGTGAGGGGTGGGACACTTTTTGAATTACATAGAGTATTAAATCATTAGAATTTAATTTTTTATTCAAGTTCATAAAAATTAATTTTATGGTAATATAAGATTATTTTGATTCTAAATCCTCTCAAAATAAAATTAACACCTTTATATTATTTTTTCATCAATATCACTTTATTTTAACGATATGTTAACCCTTTTCACAATTACTGTGATATCAACATTGTTTACTCTTTAGGGGACAAGAAAGTTACAATAATTGTAAAAAAAGACCAAAAATGGAGAATGAATTATATATTGAACAACTTTCAGTTAAAATTAATGAATATAGTATTTTTATAAAATTTAAATCTGTTAATTATATATTTTTTATAATAAAATATCATTATTTTCTTTTTTTGAACTACAATAAATATTACAAAATAATATGTATCTAACTAATGTTAAATTGTTCCATAATGAAATGGATTCACATATATAAAGATTTTATGGACTTTATTTAATAAAAAAATTAATTTTTGATAGGTTTATATAACTTTATAAACCTTATCTTTTGATTTAACACCTTGGTTAGCTAATTTTAACCTCAAATGTGGTAATGACTTTATCAATAATAATGGGTTATAATTTTACTTATAAATTTACATTTGGATTTTAAATGTATAAAGGGTGACATTATTAAAAATTTATCCATTAAATTTTTCGATTTTAATATTTTTATAATATTTAAAAATATAGATAAATTTATATTTAACATAAAATATCGATAATGTAATTTTTGAAACTAATCAATCAATTTGACATTGAAAACCATATGAAAGAGTATTATTTCAAATGTAAACCTTCAACATTACATTAATATATTTTATTTTTCTATTATACTCATTAGACACTATAACACACACAAAAATACTTTTTTGGTCATTAAAATCATTTACATTAATTTTATATTGTGTGTATAAGAACTAAGTTAGTGTTGTGTAATCATTTAAAGTAATTATTCCATTAGTAAAAACATAAATATAATATCATGGAAGAAACAAATAATTTATATTTAATTTAACACTTTATTACTGATAATTTTTTTTCTTCATACCAATCATAAAATATTACAGGTCTCAAAAGAAATAGAGTGAAATTTTTTACATAATATTTACTTAAAATTATATATGACATTTTCAAAGACAAATGACTCAAAAATTAGGTTAATGTGAAAAATATATAATTATTTTTGAAATAAACCCATAAGATTGATTAAAGATATGTATTAGTGTTATTTTAGTCCATACCATATTATTTTTTAACCTTAATTACAAAATTTACACTTAATATGGTGACGAAAATATACTACCATTTTTATTTATAATAAGAAAAAAATTAAAGGGACCAATTTATCAAATTTTATAATCCTGATAAAAAATATGGAATCCATTTTTTTAGAATCAATTTCTAAATTTTTTATAGATTAATTTTTGATTAAAACAAAAAACACACTAAAAAATATTTTTCATAAAGATTCGTTTTTAAGCCCAAAAATGAACTCATACCTAAATAAGGTATAATGGTGATTCAAAGGTAATTAATATAATATTAATAATTAACGGATACTTTTTTAACTTTACTATAAAATGATACCTTTTAATTACTTTATTTAATGAAAATAATAATAATTTTAGAAACTCTATAATTTTCACTATTCTCTAAACATCATTATTTAGAAAAATAATAAAAATGTCCATAAGATAATTTTAAAATTAAAAATTTAAAAAAAATTCCTTTTTAAGAATTTAAGAATATATATTTTTAAGGATTTAGTTATTATATTATCTCATAAAAATCTTTAAAACCCATTTTAGTAGGAAAGAAAATTGTCAATCCAAAAATGAAAATACTAAATAACTGATTTCTGGTTTCATAATAATATATCAAATAAAATTATTGATTTTTCGCAATATAAATATTTAATAATATAATTTATTTTATTAATACCATCTGATTTAATAGCTATTTTATAGAAATAATATTTAAATAATTACATTTCATGGATGCCTTATGCTCAATGTTTCATGCAGCAAATGGTGTCGAACATAATCTTTCCTAGACCTGTTCATCAGTGATTGGGTTGAATAAAACCCAAGCCGTCTAAAATCATACTAGATGAGGGATTAATAGAATATATATAGTATTTCCCCTATCAATTATCAATTTTAGGATGTGTTTCCTAAAGATTAATGTGGATTTCTATCATATCATGATTATATAGGGTAAAAATACTGTATCTATTCTATCTTTTAGTTGGAACGAGAAGTAACTCTATAAATAAAATCAGAACTAGAGGACTTAGATGTGAATGGGTTCATCCATCCTAGTATGTCTCCATTGGGTGTTCCAATCTTATTCAAAGAGAAAGGGGATGGTTCCTTTTTGTTTTGTGTAATCTATCATAATCTTAGCCAGGTAATGGTTAAAAATAATATCTTTCTACCCCAATCAATGAATTTTTCAACAATATCATGGTTTTTAGGGTTATCAAAATGATTAACATATATTCATGGTACTACCTTATAATGTTTCTATTATATAATTCTGGAGTAGGTATAGGCTTTATGATTACCTTATAATTACATTTGGGGTGACAAATGTGCTCGTGTTATTTATGGACATATTGAATTGGTAATTCCACCCTTACATAAACACTTTCACTATCATGTTTTTAATTTTCATCTTGGTGTGATCCATGTTGAGGGAGGATTACCCTCGATATTTTTATGTGATCTTGTGAGAAATAGTAAGGAATCAACAGTATACCAATCTCTCAAAGTGTCAACTCTAGCTGGATAAAGTTCACTTCATAGGCCATGTGAAATGTGAGTAAGTAGTAACACTAGATGAAAAAAACATTAACATCATAGTTACATGGTATATAATTAGAAATGTTTCGGAGTTTTATAGATTATTTATATTAGAAAACATTAATCATATATTTATCCATAGATTCCCCAGCTTAGTAGCTCAATTTATGTGCCTCACTAAGAACGTGTCGAGTCCCAAGATGGATTGACTACTAAGAGAGGACATGTGAATCTGTGGTTTAATTTTACAAATTGATTTTCATTTCAATTAATCTTCTTGAACTTTCAAAGGTTCTCGATATATTTAATAGTATCTCTAAAACTCACCAAGTTTACAGTAATAACAATTGAAAGAGCAGCACATGTTATGTAATGAACCTAACTCACTCTTCAAGATTCATTATTAAATTTTTTTTTTGTTTTTTTTAAAAAAATAATAGAAAAATACACAATGATTTATAAAATTGAGAACCATTTTCGATCAATGTTATGGATAATTAAAGAGAAAACAAACAAATTTTCATGGTTGTATAAATTTTTAACATTAAAATTTTCCTTGGGGTGTGCTAACTCTAAAATTGGGTCAAGTATAATTTTGGTTTCAAAAAAACCTGTGGATAATAATATAAAACATATGGTGATAATTATATTTCCCACAAAGGGGTTTTAAAATCATTTTAATATAATTTTATTTGAAAACAATAAATATATTTTTGAAATATTTTATCAAATATAAAATTTGATAAAATGAATACATAAAAATAATTTAAAATTATTGAAACAATTCCTAAAACATCCTTAATATGTTATTATTATTTGGAAAAATATTTACTTTTCCACATAATAATCTTTTAAATTCTCATTTGGATTTCTCCTTTTTGAAGAGAGTAGTTTTTATGTTTGAGTTTATGGGTTTACTACCTGTACCATATCATATTATTTGACAATCTAGTGTTATATTTTGATAAAAATAATTAATGGTCCTTCCTTTCTCACTTATAATCTAAAAGTATTCCAAAATTATATATAAATTATTCTTAAAAAAGAAAATAATTTTATAACTTCTTCTCCTGAAAAAATAACATTATTTTTGGTGAACCACTCTTTCTATAAGAAATAATTTTGATTAATAGTCATAAATATATATGCATTGAATCTAAAACAACATTTGTAATAAATATTATTAATTTTTAGTTTTCACATAATATATAACCATACATATAAAAAGGATAATTTTCAATATTATCTTTTCTCATTATAATTATTTTTGTTGATATCAAAGAGACTTTTAATGTTAGAGTTAAACAACAATAATAAAATATTTTATAATATATCATAAAATTGAGTAAAATAGAAATATAAACTTAGTATAAATAAAATTAATAATAATAATAAAAAAAACAATAACCATAATAACCATAATAATAATGTTAATTAAACTCATTTTAATAAAATATTGCATTTATACATGTTTTAAAATTAATAATTCATTACTAATTTAATAATAAAATATTCAATTTATATAATATGTATATAAAAACAAAATCATCATAAATTATTGACAATTTAACGGTATTAAATTTTTCCCTTATTGAATAAAATCATAATTTAATTTTTAATAGTGTAAATTCAATGTGAAATGTAACATTTTACAAACTAAAACAAAATTTTCTTATATATTATCATCAAAATTAAAAAAACCCCATACATAAAAATAGTTCTACATAAAACAAAATTTTATTTAAAATAAATAAATTCACACTTAAATATATAATTTATAATTACCCATTTTAATAAAGAATTCAGGGTAGATTCCCATATAATATAGAATGTGGTTTTAATGAAAGAGAAGTAAATAACCCTTACCTGGAAGGCACCCTACTCCAAAATATATATAGAACATATAGAGTTTGGGAACAACAAAAATAAACAAGGCATAAGATATATGTCTCCCCTTTATTTCAATTTCTCTCTTATTACTTTCACATATGTTTTGTATCAATCATGAAATGTGTGAAATTTGGAATGCAGTAGTCAAGAAGTCCTAAAACAATCCATAATATGATAAATTTATGGGAAGATCAAAATTTATATGTTCAAATTCACTATTTATCCAATGGATATATAATCATATAAAATAAATAGGATAATCAAGTGTAATCTTGATTTTTTAAATTACTAGGATTGAATATAATGCTTATTGAGATAGAATAAACTTATATTAAAATTATATATATCTTATAGTAGGTGTAAAATGATCAATGATTTCGAAATATAAAATAACATCATCATGAATTTGATGTTAACATCTCATTAAATTAGATAATTATTCATTTTATGCTTCATTTTTTCAAGATAAAACCATTGAAATATTTTGAAAAATTATTTCAATGAATTTAAAATCGACAATGAATCAAAAAACCATGTCAACCAAGGATATTAGAAAGAAGAAAAATACAGATTCACAAATAGGGATTCAACGTTGTCAAAGTAAAAATTAATAAGATGAACATCATATTACAATTATCCTAAAAATCGTTCTTGAAAAAAAAGATTCCAAAAACTAAATATGAAAAAAATACACCTACCTCGAATATGCATGTTGTTTATGGGAGGAAGAAGGAGAATAATACATTTTATTCGTTTTTGGAAACTCTTATTTGGTTCTACCTTGCTCTGACTCCCTCATTGGTGCTTAAACCTCATTTAGTGGCTGATCCCTTTTATCATGGAGAAAACTCTCATTTGCGGTCAAGATTTCCATCCAATCTTATTTCCTTATCTTCCTTGATTCATAGTTGATGATCATGGCTATATCCCCTTTCTGCATCTACACATCTTTAAAAAATCTTTTTCACCTTACTTGATTTCTAATTATCATCTAAGAAACACGTATCTATTTGTTTTTTTATTTATTATCATTTAATCATTTTTTAATACAAAACAAATTTTAGATTTTAATAATAACATTTTTATTCATATATTTTAAAATTGAAAAATTTTATTAAACAAAATATAATCCATATTATAAATATTATTCGTATTATTATTATTATTATTATCATAATTTAAAATATCCATAATTCAATTTTTATTATAATTTTATTGTTATACTTATTATAATATATTATCCTTAATTTATAAAAAATGATTTAATAGTGTTCATAATTATTATAATTCATAAATAACAAAAAATAATTAATTTATTTTTAACAAAATATGTTTCTTTTCAAAAAATGTTTATTTCAAGTATCTTAATAATTTTAAAATGTATATTTTTAATAAAAATTAAATGTTCATAATAGGCATATTTTATTTCAAATAAATTAAAACTTACACATTATTTTTTTTTAATTTAAATTTTAGTAAATATAAAATAATTAATTTGTTTCAAAATAATCTTAAATAATTTTTAACAAATCGTCCAAATTAACTACGTCTAACTATATATTTAAAAATGGTTTTTATAAAATATTTAAAATATAATTTCAAATAATATAATAGCTTGAAAAAATTTGATATTTAAACATACCTATAAATAGTTTCATTCAAAAAACTATTTCATGAAAAATTAAGTGATATTTTATAATTTGAATTAAAATATCTTATTTTCCTAAAAAAATTGTTTAAAACCTTTCCTAGTCACATTTAAATTACAATAAAACTATTAAATAAATTCTTAATTAAAATATAATAACTATTTTTAATATCATGGGATTATATATGGTATTTACAGGTTTTGGAATAATTTCATACACCTTTAAATATTGGTTATACCCCCAGCATAGATTCTAATTTATAATTTCACTCTCTCCGATAGTGATTTCAGTGGATCCGGCACCAACCAGGAGACAATGTTTTCTTTTGGATCCATCAAAAAGGATTCATTCTCTGATTCTTTCTGGGAGACTCTTTCTACTCCTATATCCAACCAAAAGAGATTATGTGCTATCGAATCTAACCTGAAGGATTCACATGCGTTGAAAATCTTGATCAAATATTAGATTATTCATGGATCTTCCCCCAAATTCTTGGAGGATTTGAATTTCTCATGTACCTATTCATGTATCTTTATCAGCCTTTATTAGGGTTTTTTCCCTGATCAAAATTTTGAATTACCTATAATTGACCAATAGCTTCAGTGAAACGATTATTGGGATATAATTAGTTATTCTACTGATGAAGACCTGACCTCACTAAGATATCTGTAAGTTGTTCACATAAATTATTCTGGATTATTATAGGAATTATTATACATAAGCAAGATCAATTTAAATCCACCACATGCCCAGATTTCATGGAATCTAACATCTTTTTTAGGTATCTCAATTTTGATATGAATGCATGTAATCATACAATACAAGGTTCACTTTGTCTCTAAATACATGTGTGTCCAATTGATATACATGTATGCCCTCACTTATTTATTTTTTTAATTGGAAACACCTATCATGCATCTTATGTCAACAAATACACTATCCAATTGTATCATAAAAACACAATATAATCTCTTACATTATATTATAATGAATATATGTGTGAGTAGCACTGTATTTTCTATTCTTAGTGTAATTGGTTGAACTCCTTGAAGCATATCAAGCACATAGCCCCCATGAAATATTCCACTTTGTCCTGTGTGATAACTCGAATGGCTGATTGATTTTGATTCAAAAAAAATATTATTTACTGCCCGCAGAGTAAGAATACATTTTACTTGTGTTTCTTCATGCAAGATAGGTGTTTAATCTCTTCTTGCTCACAAATCATAATGTAAATTAGAAAATATTGTGGGTGTCTCAAACAAGTCATGTGAACAAAAAAGGCCTCATTGACCTCATACAATCATTAATGATAGTGATACATGTTAAAGTTTCATCCCTTAATGATTCTTGGAATTAGCTCTTCATGAATAAAAATAATATTTTTATGCATTATTTTAAGGAACTTGGAAATCCTTCAGCTCCTTCGTGAAAGAAAATCTTGAGGAGGAATCCCTCCCTAAAGGCATTAGATTTGTATGTTCTCTTATTTTCTAAGGAAATTGAAATATCTCTCAAATTATTAATATCACCCAAGCTCATGGGTACTTATACTTTTATATATGATGATCATTGCCTTATTAAACCACCTTAGGTCCTCTTTTTATTCCGTGTGGAAGATCCCAAATAATATTTTTTGTTGTAGAATATATATCAAACCTGATTCTTTTAGTATATTAAAATATAATAAAACATTAGTGAATATTATTTTTTTATTTCCCAATGTTCTTCACATTGAGATCATGTTGTTCATATGATAATCTCATGCTTCTTTTTCTATGAAAAGTGCCCTATCTCATCATCGAATGGCCTCCTCTATCTTGCATTTCTAGATTGGATGTAGCTCATATTCAACGATTTATCACATGTATTCATAATGTAACTTCATGTAGGATATAAAAATGATCATAAGATACTAAATAAATAATAATGATCTTCAAATAAGTTTGGTTTCTCGATCATAGTGGTTCAACTCCATTTCGGTATACTATATCACATGAAAAGACATAAGGAAGAATATGATCACGCGAGGAAATCAGACAGCTCACATGAGCTCAACGGATGCCAACTATTATCTATATTTCTTTTAGAAGAGGAAAAATGGCCTTTGTATCTATATCCCATATCAAAACCACCATGGTACTAGGTTTTGTTATATCAAACAAGGCACAACAATGTATGGCCATAAATTTCTTCACCCTCCAAGTATAGCCCCATTCTATTCTCTTACCATCGTGTAGCCCCAAACGGTTGCTCCATCTCCCCATCAGTGTGCTCTTACACCCACCCATTCTTCACTTGGGATATAAAGGGTTTCCTTCCCTTGGGTGTGATTAACCCCATGGGTCATGCTTGTTCCCTCTTTTGAGGGAGGCCTTATCTGATAGGGGTTGGCCATTTTTTACTAAAGAAAATAATGTATATGTTAAAAAATATAATTATTAAAAATAAATTAAAGACTTAATTTATTATAATTCAAAAAGACACTTCTCAATATTATATTCTTATTTACTTCATGCAAATTAATTTTATTTTTCCTCACCTTCATCATGATCAATTCTTCTTCACATCATGACATGGTCTTCTTAAATCCTCCAAGCATTGCTTTAAACAATGTTTCATCCATTGACATATGTCTTGAATGATTAAGATTGGAAAAACAATCATCTGAGTTTTAAACAAGGGTAATTTTAAAAGCATGACTTCCAGTTCTATGAAATGAATCCATAATAACTCTTCAGGAAACAACACTTCATCAATATATAACAAAAAACATCTTAACTCATCATTGAAATCCACTAAAACATTGTTCCCAACAATCTCCTCTATTTTTTTACAACAACTATTTACCATGATTCATAAGAGTCGATATGTGTTCTCAACATTACTCTCACCCATATTTGAAATCAAATGAAAAATAAAAGTGGGGATTTTCTCAAAAACATGTTCTCCTCCCACAACTGTAAAATAGAATATATGAGATATGTTATTTCTAAAGGGACCCCATCACAAAATAGATAGTTGTTGCAGGACCTCATTAATGAAAATGGAATTGAAAAATATACTTTTTATGATGGACTGTCACAAAATATATGTTCACAATGGTCCATCAAAAAAAGGGTCGTTTGGGATAGAAAATATACCCATCAAAAATAATTTTTTAAATGTTTTCTTTATTGTGATTTTTCAATGGATATATTATAGTAAATTATTTTTGATAGGACTCTCTCCCATCACCAATAAGTTTAAACAATTAAATAAAAGAAAAATAAAAAATTAAAAAATAAAAAAATAAAAAAAAATCAAAATAATTTACAAATTTGTAAATATAAAATTAAAAAAAATAATAAAAATATTACACAAAATATTTTCATTTAAATTTTATCATAACAAATATTTATATATTATATTAATGAATTTGGTGGGGAGGGGTAATCTTATAGATGATGGGGAGGAAACTCCATCCCTAAAACATAAACCAGTTATCGCACGTACTCATTTTTCTTGCTCCTACCATCATCGCTTCTCCTCTTCCTTCCACTGATGTTGTTGGAACAGCTCTTCATCCCCCTAATCATAGACTCTATAACTTTCTATGGGCTCGTACCTACATCTCATCTAGTGAGAATAATGATGAATGCTCACTATGAGCTCCCCTTGAGATGAAAATCGAGCATGCCCCAGTACCATAAAAATTTCTAGGAGTTAGTCAAGAAATGATACCAACCACTCAGCCCTACCTAGAAGCATAATACATCAGTTATATTAATATTTTATCATCAAATATTATTTCTCCAATTTAATGTTTTTTCCATAGTTATTTTTTCTATCATAGTAATTTATAGCCAATATATTCCCTTCGAGAAACAAAAAAATTATCCCAAAATTATTTTAAAAAATAGGAGTTTAACATATAAAAATCAAATTTAATAAGAATTGTTTTTGAAATATATTCAAATATTCATACCATGTATATTTGATATAAATCATTCTATTTAGATTCCAAAATATTAGAAAATCATGATTTTTCTAATTCGAAATTTGAATTTTCAATATGTGATTCGATTCAAAAAGATTGGACATCAATATCATATACTATACTTTTTAATTGTGATGGCTTTAGAACTAAATATTTTTATTTCAATTTAAATTTTGTTCACTATATTGATACAAAATAAAATAATAACTCTGAATACCAATCAACAAAATATATTCCACAATATTATCAAGTGTTTTATATATTCTTAGATCAAACTTCAAAAATGGGAACATAATTGTTCATTTTAAAATAATATCAGAATTTTACATTTCTAATGATATAAATTCCTCAACAATCTCAATGTATATATGATTTATACAAGAATAAATTGGATCCTTCTAATGATTTATCTAATCAGGATCACAAAGCATAAAATCCTTCATATTTCATAGGTCCATAATTATCCAAAAAATTTGAAAATTTTTATTATATTATTTATATAACAGACTAAAAATATATTATGGTAATTAAACCATTTAAGGGATTATATTATTAACCTATTTAATTATCCATTTTCTAATAATTTATTATAATTTATGTTAATTAATTATATTTTATAATAAATTATACTAACCTAAAATATTTTTATTATATTATAAAAAATTTATATGTTTAAAAAAAATTATAATTTTTTTAAAAAAAATTATTAATTTATGATAATTTATAATAATTTATACTATCTAATATCAATATATAAATATTTTAAATAATTTTTTCTGTTTTAACATAATTTATAATAAATTATGCTCTTTTTAAAAAATTAACTCATTAATCCTAATTTTTTATAGTTTATAACAATTTATTTTAAATAATATCAATTTATAAATTTTTCTCTAAATTTTTAAAATTTGTACTACATAAAGAAAACATTATGATAAGTCAAACATCTCTATTATAATTTATAATTAATTTATATATATATATATATATATGCATATAAATTTATAATAATTTAAACTAGTTTTTAATTTTCTATTTATTTTTTTAATATTTACCAGTTATTGATAATTTATACTAATTTAATTAATTATTTCTACGTACCACTTATTTTTACTAAGTACCACTGATTATTACTAAGTGATACTATTTATTACAAATTATTAATAATTATTAAAAAATATGACTAATTTCCACAAAGTGTTACTAATTATTAATAATTATTAATAATTATTTCTAATTACCACTAAATTTTACAATGTTTTAATAATTACCACTAATTATTGCTAATTATTGCTAATTATTATTAATTTTTACTAATTATTACAACCCACCACTAATTTTTATTAAATACTCAATATTGTTGGTAGTTACTAATATTTATAAATAATTAAAACTAATTATTACTAATTATTACAAATTATTTAAAATTATTACGAATTATTACTAGTTAATAATAACTATCACTGATTACTAATGATTATCAATAATTATTAATAATTTTTACTAATTATTACTAATTAATAAAATTATAATTAATTATTACTAATTACCACTCATTACGACTAATTATTACTAATTATAACTAATAAACACTAATTACCACAAATTGTTACTAAATACTGTTAGATAATACTAATTACTACTAATTCATACAAAATTATACTAAGGTCCACTAGTATTTACTAATTGTTTCTAATTATTACTAATTGTTACTAATTATTATTATTTTTGATAATAACAAAAAATTATTGATGATTATTACTCTGTACTACTAATTATTTTTAACTACCACTATTTATTCCTAATTACCATTTTTTATTTCTAATCATTACTAATTGTTTGTAATTGCCACTATTTATAACTAATTACAACTATTTATTGCTAATTACCACTATTTATTACTAATTTTTTCTAATTTTTACCAGTTTTTACTAATATTTACTAATTATTAATAATATTTTCTACTTATTACTAATTTTAAAAACATTTTATTAAATATTACTTATTATTATGAATTTTTTGAAATTTTTAACTAGCACTATTGTTACTTATTATTAATAATATTTTCTACTTATTACTAATTTTTAATAATTTTTACTAATTATTAATAATATTTTCTACATATTACTAATTTTAAAAATATTTTATTAAATATTACTTATTATTATGAATTTTTTGAAATTTTTAATAATTATTACTTATTTTTAATAATCATTACTAATTATTGCTAATTATTTATAATTACCCCCATTTATAACTAATTTTTACAAATTATGAGTAATTGTTACATATGACCAATAATTTATATTATTTAATTCTAATTACCACTAATAATTTTTAATTATAACTTATTGTTGCTAATTATTATTAATTACCGTTAATGATACGTTCCCATTACTGATGTTTACTTATTTTTACTAATTTTTATTAGTTATTACTAAGTACCACTAATTTTTACTTATTATTGAAATTTTTTACTAATTATTACTAATTAACACTATTTATTAATAACTACCACAAATTATTAATCATTACCACTAATTATTAATAATTATTACTAAATATTACTAATTAGAATTCTAATAATTAAAACTAATTCTTTTAATTGAAACTAATTATTTATAATTTAAAATAATTATTAACAATTAAAACACACTAATTCTAATTAATTGTAATTACTCCTACTTGAAAATAATTATTTCAAATAAAATTAATTAATTTTCCTTAAAAAAAATTACTTCTCATTAATAATAATTACTAACATAAAAAATAAAAACATTAAATAAGTACCATTAAATCGAACTTCTTATCAGATGAAAAGTGGAAAACTTCTTTAATTATTAAATTTAAACAATTTAAATGTTCAAGGTGAAAAGGAGGAGTGGAATGGAAGAGAAGATAGATCAAAGGAGGAAAAAATAAAAATAATCGGTGGGGTATATAAAATTTTGAGTACTAGCAATGGGAGTAATTACTTCGAGAAACCCATCATAAATAGTAATAGTTATGACGGGACCCATCACAATTAATAAATGCTATTAATAACCACGTCAGTGATTAAAAATGTATTTTTGATGGGTCACATTGAAAAACCATTCTACCGAAAACTTACGTGAAATGGGAAATAATTTCCATCGCAAATAGCAATAAGGATTTGAGGTATTTACGAGGAGGGGTATATTCTTGTTGCAAATTCATTTCCCAGGATATAGCACGCATTCATGCTAAAGGTATTTACAATGGTCCAGTTTTCACATTGTAAATAGTCTTTAAAAAAAATGTTTTTTATGGGGTTTCGTTCCATGCAAATAGTCCCTCTACAAGGACTATTTATTACAGGACCATCACAAATAACTGATCAAAAATGTTTGTTTTTCACCTACTGTCCATTTTTAGATTATTGCTTGAAAAACTCTAATAGATTGTTGACATCACATGATTCTCTTCGAAAAAGATCATATTGTTAATCAAAACTCTGTCAAATTGGGGTAACTCAGTGTTAAAAATATGAGAGATATGAACAAGGTTTTTTGTTCTTTCCATAAAAAACATGCATGTGAAATCAAGCTCTGAAATTTTTAATTCTCATCCAAGGGGTTCAAAGTAATTAGATTTATCAATAACATTATATATAAAAGGCATAAATCAACAAACACATCAGAAATTTCCAATGCAAAGATAATTCTTCCTCTTTGTTTTATCTTTTCTTCAACCAAGCCCTCCCCCTTAATTAATATATATAATAAAATTAATAATGATGAATGAAATTGTCATTGGCATACCTCCTTTTTAAACCAATTCTCCCCCTCAACGGATGAATCCATTTTATTCAATTCCCTGAATGTTAGTACACAAACATACTTATATAAAGAAAATACAGAGGAACATTACTTGTTCTTTAATGTAAACCACAATATTGAGATGTTTTTTTAAATCTTGTTGCTCCACTTTCTAAAGTCATCATACTTCCATATCATATTTTTAAAACTGATTTATCCTATTGTAATAAGGATCTCATCAGTCTTACTACTTCATTATGTGAGATAGTTATTCTTTCTTTGGCCATCAAATAATATACATCTCCTGATGGAAGCTTTATCTTCTTTAAGTATTCTTCTTATTCTGGAAATGTAGTTAAAATTATTCTTGCATTGTGTTCATTTTTGTTTCACATATCAAACAAAACATATGCAATTCATGAGTTTTAATTTATTGAAAACCTCTCATTAAATTCTTCTTCTTTATGTGGAAGATTCATTTCTTCCTTTGGCAACAGTTTTTTCTTATTCTTCATCTAACAATATGTATTTTTACAATTCTTGTGGAAAAATCAAAATAATGTCCTTAGGTTTTGTAACAACATTTTTGATGTTTCCACATGGAATTATAGTTCTTTCTACCTTTGATATAATAGTGTATATCTCATTGCTCGTCTTGGTTATTGTTTGTATGATAGTATTGTGGTTTCATTTACATCCCAAGGCTGATTATCACCATTCATTTAATATGAATTTTTCTTCTCTGGTGCAAGTATTCCCTTCTCTCTTTCTTTGCACCCCATAAATACATTCCTTATTTTATCTTCACGGATTTGAATGTTATGATTATATTTTAAATCATTTTCCCCAAATTTCTAGAAACCCCAACAATAGCCTAAGAGCCTTCTTATTTTCTTTTAAGGTGTAGTATTTTCACATTTCACTAATCATGAACCTTCCTTATTTTTAGTGGTATTGAAATTATTTGAGAACCCTGTTGGGAAACAATTCCTTAGGATTATTTTGACATCTTCTCTTGATATAGAGGGTTTAATAGCATCATTAACCACACAAACCTTCCCATAGTTTTATTTTAACCTATACGAGTACATGAAGCATCATTACTACGTAAATAAGTTTCTTGGTTATGGGATACCTTCTTCATGATGGATGTTACCTTTCTATAAGTGACTAGTCTAATGCTTTTATTAGATACAATATCCATTTAGAAAACATCTATAGAGTCATCTCTTTTCATAGTTATATAATAAGTTCCATCTTGTAGTGATTATTGATTCTTTAATCTCACCTCTAGCTCTAATAAATTCTTGCTGAGATATTTATTCTCATCCTCAATAAATATCATCTAGTATTTTGATTCGTTTTTCAACATCATCATTTTTTCTTCATGTAAATTTTTTATTCATTCAAATTAACATCAAGGTCCTTCACCTAGTTAGGTTTTTTCCTTCAGATGAGCATCTTTGAAAACCATGAAAACAGTATCAAATATTCCAAATCCATGGAATGATCCTAAAAATAGAATCACTAATAATTATTTCTCAAAAATGCTTCCATTCAATTCTTCAAGAACATTTTCAAGTCTTTCCTGTTAAAGAAAAATTGGTTCTTCCATTTCATTCAACAGTTTGGTGAGAGTGCTGATATTTAATCCCTTTTAGGTAATGTTTTGTCTCTAGCACCAGCATCTTCTTCCATCTATAATTTTTCATTTTGAATATACATTATACCACTAATAATTCAATTTTATACATATTTGCGAGTTTCTTCAAAAGCTATTTAAATTTAGAAAAGTGATCACTAAGTGATTCATCATCATCACATCCTAAGAAGTATATGTTAGAAGAATAATATTTGAAATAATTATTTCACGGTGTAACTTTCATATTACCATATATTGTTTTATCTCTCTTCATTTACATAGAGATTATTCTTTATATTCCTTTTTTGTCTTTTCATCCATTTATTTCTTGCCTTGTAAGAAATCTCCATCTGAGGTATCTCACTCACATCCTAAATTCTTCACTTCTAAAACTCTATTTGATCTTTAGAGCTGACGAACCCTCCTATACCACAAATACATCACGATGATATATTTACAACTTATAATGGAGTTCCTCCCTAAACCATATCCACTTTTAGGGAGGTCCTCTCTATGTTATTTCAACCCCTTCAGGATAGTCCTCCCTATGAACCCACCAATCATCATAGTGGTCATCCCCATACCATCAGCAACTAAAGCATAGGTCCTCCCCACACCACTAATGGTCAGTATGAAGGTCCTCTCGATGTCACCAAAAACCAAAGAGTAGGTCCTCCCTTATCTTTTAACATCCAATAAAAAGGTCATCCCCGTAATCCCATTGGTCATCTCGGTGGTCTCCCTTGTGACACTACCAACCCATGATAAGTTCCTCCCCACATCAAAATCAGACTACATTGAGGACCACCTTAATCCAAAGACATTACATCCCTTAATGATCTATCCTAAGGTAGGAGTACCAACACTCACCGTTTTTGGTGAAACACTAATAAGCATCAAGTCATTGTTGACTTTACTAAACAATAAAATTTTGTGGAAACAGACAACTTGATGATGGAGCCTTCACCCCAGCATCGATATTCTAGGGAAGGTTCCCAATATCTGAGATTCTCAATCTCCAAAGAAGATGTATATTGTATCCCAAAATCCTTTTCAAGGTACTTGTAGGTGGAGGATTTTTTGGCTCCCCTCTAGGGGATCACAATGAATCCACCTATATCACCTCTAGTTTCCATCATGTCTACCTTTACCCAATAGGTTGGGAGAAATTGAGGTGTGTGATGATACCATATGTGGGAGATAACTCTTACGAGCCAAAAATGGAAATTTCTTCCCTTTCCCATGAGGTAGTGGTAAATACTCAATCTTACCCTGATGTGATGATGAAGCTGGAACTTCCACTGAGTTATGTTCTACCATGAAATGGATGTCTGACAAAAATAGTTACACTTATCCAAATGAATCATAAGAAAAGATGATATACATCTATTATTCCACCCATTCCATTTCCCAATACAATCTGGGTCTTGGCTTACAAAGAGTATGACACGTCATTAGATTAATAGCGAAGTGGGAGCCTCTAGCTACCAACATGCTATATGGGGTCTTATAGCCACCTATAACTCCAAAATTTTTCATCCTAGATTCCATGTATTGTCCTTAATTTCATTGAATGATAAAACACATGTATTTAATTTTTTTATAAAAATAATGGGTAAATGGAATTATAGAATGAAAATGGCCTATTTGGAAAAGTGCTTAATTTTGTATTTTTGACACAGTTTTGCATCAAGGGTATTTTGGTAATTTCATTAAAAATATAACACCAAATTTAGTGATTCATTATTTTTATAATCCTTTTTTTATTTCATTCAACTTTCTCTTCTGAACCAGGGGATGATTCGAGCATCGAAAGGCCTTAAAAATCAATGAAGTTAAAGAAGTTTCTGGGTGGACAATGTGGACCCCACCACTGTAATGGAATAAAATCTCGACCAATACACCTCCAATGGAAGAGATTACACCTGGAATAGAACTAGGAAACATTTTGTTGAATTTAAAAAAAATTATAGTGTTTTTAAGTCACTATGTTTTCCATTGAATGTTATACTTTTGAAGGAATATTCCTATAACCTTCATCCATAAAAAGTAACATTCCATTAACATATCATAAATCACACATATGGGGGCCAAATTAACATAAATTTTTTGAGGTTACACACTAGACTGTTTGGAACATTTTTTATAAAGTGTTACACTAGTGAATCATCCATTTATTGGATCCAAAACGTGAAAAGATTCAGAGTAAGAATTATGCGTATAAAAGGAGGCTCTCACCTCCTACCCAAATCATCAGCTCGACACCCAAATCCAAGGAGGGATCCCGCCATGGAATCGGTCATGCTACAACCTCCATTTTTCCCCATCCTTTCTTTTTAATTTTTTATTTTAGTTTTATTTTAGTTTTGTTTTGCAATTGTAATTTAAATTTTTGTTTTATTAATCAATGCAATTATGTTTCTCCATCCATTCCACAATTATTTTTCTCAATTATCTTATTTTAATAAAAAGTATTATTATCATTATTATTAGTATTAATATTTCTAATTATATTATATTATTATTATTATTATTACTGTTATTATCATTATTATTATTATTATCACATTCTTATTTTAAAACTGTTTTATTTTCTCCCCATCTCCACATTCAAAAAAAATTTAATTATTATTATTATTATTATTATTATTATTATTATTTTAAAAATAATTATATATTATTTATTCTCATCTCTCTCTCTATACTTTCTCTCTATCTCTTCTCACCCATCCTCCATTGTGATCTCCTACTCTTGGAAATGAGAGGCTAACCCTGAGACTTGGCCTAGGGTGAGATCAAGGGGTTCTTGAATATTTTATAAAATTTATTCTAAATTTCTGATAAACTTGAGTAGTGTGCTTGGTTGAGGCGAATGTCCCTAATTGAGTGATAGTTCCCAATTACTTCAAACTCAAGCTAATTCTATTTTGGAAATGATTAGTGATTTAAAAATGATATTTCATGTTTGAATTATCAAACTACATTCAAACATATACAGTAGAACGATGTTTGAAGCTATGACTAAACCCCAAAACCTAGTTTTTTCTTCATTAACTCATTATGTTTGTATTTCATGATACTTATTTTCATATCATAAACATAAAAATATTTTAATCCCTTTCACTTAAATAAAAAATAAAAAAATTGATAATTTAGGTGATATGGAATAATGTAAGTGAACCACACTAAATGGATCCTCAAGAGAGATGGCCCAACTCGGCCAATGTGTAGTGCTATGAAAAATATTATTGCTTTTGTCCATGCCCTGCAGTAGGTGTGCATCAAAACTGTCACTATTACTTGGGATCCAATCTGTTATTTGTTTACTTTTTCAATTTTCACACCATAGATTGATTTCATTTCATTTAATAAAATAAAAAAATAAAAAATTTATTTCCATGATGAATTTAAATGATTATTATTCTTCATGGAGTAACAATTTCTCATAAGTGAAATGACCAAAATGTGAAGATGAATTTTTTAGAAGAGCTCAAGTGTTAGAACATAGTGAAAGCATTAAAAACCTAATGAGAAAGGTAGATATATATTTTTGATTATGTTAGTGCATTAATAAGGAATCCCAACATTAATCTAGAGAAAGAACCTGAGAAAGTGGTGGAAGAAATTTTACCACTTATCTTTGAAATTGAATAACCTGAGGTAGTAACGGTGTAAGACTTAACATTTGAGCTACAAGTGGGTGATCAAGAATGATTTTATGAATTATTGATTAAATGTGAGGAACTACATGATCTCCCTATTACATGCAAAGAAGAAGATCCATCGCCATAGATGGAAGACCCTACCCAAGTGGTGGAATTTGAAGTGAAAATAGAGGATCCCGACTTCCTGCCTCCATCTACTAAGAGATTACTCCATGAGGAACTTTCCAATGAGGTAGATATTGATGATTAACTAACTCAGAGAGTTAAGCCTTTATATGACTCTATATCTTATTTTTTTGTTGAATCTGAATTGTGCCACACTTCTTTTTGTTTTGATTACATAGAAACATGAAAATAATTTTTATTCCATAGAGGATGGAAAAGAACTTGGATGTGCACCTACTGAGGATCAAATGAAGCTCCCTAGATTTGTTGAATATTTTTTAAAGAAAGTTCATGAGCAGATGCTAGTATGTTTTCCAAAACAAAATATGAAAAAATCAACCTAATTTGATGGGGAATATTTTTATCTTGATATTTCATGATTTAATTTCATTCAAATTGAATCAAAATTTGATTTTATGATTAATTATTATTTTGATGCAACATATCTTGAGAAACCACTCATCAAATAAGAATAGGCTTCACAAGTAGAAACCAAGAAAGAGGATGGCACATACTTCATCCTATCCCCACCATACAAGTTATACCTCATTGTGAAGGGGGGATCTAGTTTACTCTATCTATGGATCATTACTCACCAATAATGTTGAAGAATAAGTTGTAAAAATCTACATATGGGGGTTCAAATAAAATAATCTTTATCCTCCATCATATTTTGGATAACGGCTAGTACTTTCATCTGGAGGCAGTCAAAATTCTAGGCCAAATTTGGGGATCATACTTAGATTTATCTTTGCATGTTTTCCAGAAATTAGGATTTCAATTTCATTTCTTAGGAAGTAGTTCAACATGCAGCACATCCCTCTATCTTTTTAGCATAAAAGAAATGGTCCTTATTCTTAATTCTCTAATTCAATTTTTTGGGTTCATCAAGGTAGAAGGATGCCTCATCTAGTGAAGGAGAAAGATTAATATTCATGTGAATGGGATTTATCTTTTTACGTATTATCTTATAAATTTCTTAATTTTTTTGTTCAAAAACATTTCTTGATATTTATATTTAAAATTTCATGCCCACATTTGAATTATGCTTTACTTGAATTGTGCTTTACTTGAATTATCTAGAAGAGATGCGTTTGTTTGGAATAATGTGATTATATGTTTTTTATTCAAATTTTGACATGATTGAATGATTGAAATGGGAAAATTATTGTTTAAAGTGAAGCATGGATATTGAAATGATGACTCGTGATTTAAGTGAACAAATTGATTCTTTAAATGAAATTTCCTATCCATTTTTCATGCATTGAATTAATGAAATTTAATTGAATTTATTTTTTATTATTAATTATGCCATGAGTGATTATTCGATATCATATATCTCATTCCTAAGAGGATCTATAGACCAATTAATTCCTATTTATCTTGAGAATATTTCCTGAGTGATCTTGTGAAATTTAATTGACATGAACTTGTATTGAAACTTTTCAAAGTTATGACTATGAAAAAAACACATTTAAAGTGATTGAGACATCCTTTTAAAATCATTGTATCTTTAAAAACCCACCATTACATCAATACTTCATTTATCCCATTGATACCATGAATGACCTTGTTAGGGATTAGCCATGTTTCAAGACAATTTATCCATTCTTACCATCCTCTTAGTATTTTCATAATATTTTAAAGTTTAAGTGTGGGGGTAAAGGAAATCATGGTGGATGGGATGATATAAACTGTAAGGAAAAGTGTGGAGGTTCTATTGTTGGAATTTTAAAAGGTTTTGAAATTGTTCATTATTCACTATCTTTTCCCCTCTTGAAAAAAATGAAAAATTGACAAAAAAACTAAAAAATTGAGAAAATGGGTTGTGATTTGGGAAATCCAAAAACCACCACTTTCTAGACTGAAAATATTCTGATCGTATGAGGTGAAGTGATGGATGTGACGTTTGATCAAATCATAAAATTCATAAAAAATTCAAAAAATTCCAGAAGGTGCACAAGCCATTCATTATGCTTTTTGATCATACTATTACTTTGAGTTTTAGTGAAGTGGGTGTTTCAACATTGAAGGGGAGAATTTCATTAAACTTTTTGATATCATTCATTATACAAAAAATATAATCCTCCTACTTGAGCCTTAATTTTTAAAAGTATTAAATCCTACCAACCATAAGCCTCATATTCATTTGAAACTTTATTGAATGATCTCATGATTTTATGTGTCTTTTTTCGTTACAAAGAGGAGAATGTAGTTCATTAACAAGTATATGGATAAAGAGCATGTTATCATGATATGAGCATAAATTTAATTGATTTTTATCATTGGTGATGAGATAAAAGATTGAAAATTTAGGTAGATCATGATTTTGAATGTTTAATAATAATTAATTGATGATCTTAAATTAATTAAAGGAGGCGTTCCATCATTTTTCAAACATAAAAAAGTAACATACATGATTTGATTGTTTCTTGAAAAAATTGGAAATTAAATTGATATTTTATATTCACTTTTAAATGATTGATTTCACATTTAAAATTGTTTGATTTTATTTCATTATAATTTGAATATTGGTAAAATTAGTGTCCTTTGATTTCCATGTTGAGATTTTAGGCTGGTGGATAAGCATGGTATACATGTGGGGGTATTTGACAGAGAAAATTTATCTAAATATTTTTAATAAAATACTAAATATTTTTTAATTGTATTCAATGATGAAACCCATGTATTTAATTTTTTAAAAGAATATTATGGCTAATTTGAATTATAGAATGAAAATGGTATAAATTGTAAAATGTTCTTAATTCTGGATTTTTGATAGATTTTTACATCAACTATATTTTGTTCATCTCATTAAACATATAACTACAAATTTAGTGATTATTTATTCTATAATATTTAAAATATTTCCTTAAACTTTTTCTTCTGGACTAGGGGTGGATTTGAGCATCTATGGGCCTTAAAATCAATGAATTTGAAGAAGGTATTGGGCAGACACCATGGACCCCACCACCATAACAGAAGCACATCTCAGTCTAAAGACCCAAATTGGAGGTGATTCCACCTGGAATATAAATATCACATATAGGATCAAATGAAAAAAAACTTTTATAGAGTTTTGAAGTCATGATACATTTAATTGAATGTTATACTTTTGAAGGAAGCTTCCTGAAACCTTCATCCATAAAAAACATTTAGTTTATTGAAAATATCATAACTTGTACATCCAATGGACAATTGAGATAATTTTTTAGAGGAGATGAATATGACAATGTGGAACAACTTTTATGAATGTTTCCAAACGTGATCATCCATTTAATGGACCCAAATGCCAAAAGTTTCAGATGAATAATTCTTCCTAAAAAGGAGGCCCTCGAATCCTTCCTAAATCATCAGCTCGACACCCACATCCATGGAGGGATACCACCGGGGCATAGGCCACACTACAACCACTATTTTTCCCCCTCCTTTATTCATAATTTTTTATTCATGTTTTTTTTTCAATTATAATTTAAATTTTAGTTTATTAATCCATGTAATTGTGTATCTCCATCCATCCCACGATTATTTTTCTGAATTATCTAATTTTAATAATAATTATTGTTATCATTATTTTTACAATTAATATTACTAATATAAATATTATTAATATTATTATCATTATTATTTTTATCAAATTGTTATTTTAAAAGTATTTTATTTTCCCATTCCCTCCTTTTTCAAAAACTATTTTCATAATTATAATGATAGTAATAATAATTAATATTTTTATTATTATTTTAAAAAATTATAAATTATTTACTATCTTATCTCTCCATATTTTCTCTCTCTCTCTCCTCATCTATCCACTATTATGATCTCCTACTCTCAAAAATGTGAGGCTAACCCTAAGACTTGGCCCAGGGGTGGTCAAGGTGTTCTTGAATTTCCCTCGAATTTTTTTCTAAATTTGTGATAGACTTGAGTAGTATGCTTGGGCGGGGTGAATGACCCTTATTGGGTGATGTTCCAAAATGACATGAAACTAAATCCATTTCTATTCTGAAAAATATTAGCAATTCAAACATGAGATTTCTATTTTGATTTATCAAACTAGAATCAGACATATCAAGGAGAATAATTATTGAGAATAAGACTAAACCCCAAAACCCTATACATTATTCATTAAATCATTTAGTTTTCATTTCATTATTTTTTATATTTTTATATCCAAAACACAAAAATATTTTCATCACATTCATTTAAGTACAAAATAACAAAAAGTTTTAATTTAGGTTATATAGAATAAAGATAGTGAACCACAATGAAAGGCCCCTCAAGAGAGAAGACATTAGTCAACCACTGTGCTACAATAGGAAATATGTTATTGCTTTTGTCTACGCCTTTTGACAAGTGTGTGTTAGAGAAATAGTCCATGTACTCCCACCCATTTATCAAGGTTATTTTTCACTATATCCATGATCATCAATTGCACTATATATGATTCAAGGAAAACCTCAATGACATTGACCAAAAATGCTGAAGTCTTCAGATCACAGCACTCCATATTGCATAGTTCCCTTCATTATACTATTATCACCAAAAACATTTAATATCCTTCAACAAGAGCTTCATAGTTCTCCTCTAATTCATGGAATAATTGTCTCCTCAAATACAAATCAGAGTCTTGGGACAGTATGTTGGTCTCCATTTTTACCCTATCTTGCGATAGTCAAACCTATATACCAATAATGAAGGTTCCCATCCATATATATCTACAGTTAATTTTATTTTCATTGAAATTAATGAGTATCATATTAAAAGGATTAGTGATATAGGGTATAATAGGGAAGACCCGCCTCATGGGGTGGCACAATATCTAAAAGACCCTCTAATAGGTTTCCACACACATCAGAAGATCCAGGCATGTGGCCATAAAGATCCGTCTAACAAAACATTATTTTATTCACATCGAACCATCAAAAAATTAAAGGGATATATAGAGTTCCCCAACCCATTATATGTTTCCCCAAATGTATATATGGTTCCCATGGTAGTTTCCTTGCTCTATCAACTTGAAGATTATAAAAAGCTCATTGTCAATCTCATTTCTCATCAACACCCAGACTATTGAAATTACCTCAGGGAACCCATCTCTCCCCAATTGGGGAATCATGTCCTCATTGATCAAGAACCCCCATTTGAGCTTGGTGGCCTTTTATATCAAGACGTAGCTAAATCCATAGGGTATAGATAGAAACTATAGTGCAAGTCACTAAATGCACCCGAATAGAATGATTGTCCCCTTTAGGACCTAGTTCGTGTTGCTATCAAAGTTTATGTACCCTCTCTCCATGTTTATGAGTCTATAAACACATTATTATTCATATATCCTACCAAAATGAATTTTTATCCACTATCACTACTCAAATTGATGCCCTCTAGACACAACGGTCAGCAATCCCACCCTAATGAAAGCAATACCCAGTATAGGTGGACAATGTCTGAGCACCCCTAGAGTTTTAAAATCCAAGATATACCTTATTAGATGGGATGAGAGTCCCACTATGGCACATGTACCACATTATTTTGAGGTTTGGACCCATTATGGGAACCCAATAGTACCTGGAAGCCAACATGATTTTGTGTTTGGTTCAGACTCAAGATAGACCTGCATTCATTTGGTATAACCAGTATTCCATAGGGTATATTTTTTTGCTGTGAGGACCTTTATAGATATTTACTCTACCAATTATGATCTGCTATATAAAGGACACGTATTTCTAACCTCCATAAGTTTAGTCAAAGTCTTTATGAGGTTGTCAATGATTTTTCACCTAGTGGAAGGATATCACATATTCACTCAACATTTCATTATCTGAAGAGGATCTTCAAATGAGGCGTGTGGGGAATTGAAAGGGTGAGATAGTCCCTACCCTCATCACTGAATAATATCTAGGTGGATTTCAGGAGTTCTATTAAATGGCTCAATGTTTGGGGGATTCTTTGTAATAGGACAGACCGTAATCATTCTTATTGCCTCCTTAAAATCTAGTGATGAGACCTTCAAAAAAATATACTATCACTGCCATTCATATATAGATTCTGTCTTTAGTATGATCATTGGACCATTTTCTTAAATATCCTATTATATTGAAATCATATTAGGAATAGCCTCTCTATATATAGCTTCTTCGGGCTTTTCCTCGCCAAGAACAACCTCATAAACAAGAGAATGTGGGTCCGACCCCTTGTTAGGTCTAGGCTCCCATATCTCCCTTCCCATGTAGAAGAAATTGTATATATTCTTTCATAGATTTATATATCCCATTTATACATCATATGTACCCAAGAGAATGAGATTTTGATGTTTCTAGAGTGTAGGAATCCATTGGTGGTTGGGCTCACTAGACTCCCTAATCATTTCCCATAAAATATGATCCACTGATTCATCATCAAAGAATTACATGTGTTCACAGATCTGTTCCAAGACATGTGGGATCAGGTTTCGGTCAATTTAATTGATCCCCTAGTGCTAGTGACACATGAATTTTCCATCCTCAATAGATATAGAAAATGATTTTGGTGAATATAAGCATGCTTCAAGCTGTGGGACACAAAAATATGAGGATTTGTTGGCTCCCAGTGCAGTTTCTCTTGATCATTGTTCCATCTAGGCCCGTTTGGGAGTTCCATAATTTAATGGGGTTGGTGTGCCTCTTTCTATTTCTACTTACACATTAGTATCATATCAAAAAAATCATAGAATACTATGATCCAATGGTGAAAGAGAAATTAGTGCCACCTATATGTGCAGAATCTATCTCACACCCTCAGTGATTTCACGATTCCTAAGTTAGGAAATGAACATAGGGTCTTCCCCAACTTTGAATAGCCTCTATAATGATGAGAAGGAATATGCCTCCATGAATTCCAACAATCTATTAGACTACTTCATGACTCTTGATAGTGAGTAATTCCATAAAAACCCATTAGGATCCTCCGATTGATGACAGTTAAGAAAATTAAGAGGACATTTGATCATCCATAATGATGAGGATGTCACCTCAAATTGGGTATTATATGCTACTAAGACCATGCATTTGGTTCTTCAAATATCTAAGCAAGTGTTGTTCTATAATCCTAGTCTATTAGGCATGCATCTGAAACTAACCATAATAGTTGACCAAGCATCTAAACTATGAACATGATGGGATCAGCCACTTCTAGCCTCATCCAAACCTCATCTATTAGATTGTCAGTTGATACTTATGTTGGGAAATCCATCTAATTAGCAGCATAATAATTCTAATACTAGACAGACCCTAGTGGTTTGGCCGACAACATCTGTTGTTTCCTAGCCATAGAGTGACCCTATATTGGGAAAATTATGCCATGTTAATGTAATTAAGATGTGTTAATATACCTCTCCAACATACCTATGAGGAATTAAATTCATGTGGATATCTTCTTTTCCAAGGAAATACCGGAGGCCCTTATTGAATCCCTATAATCCCTCTCTAGTGGCAAGCATAATTAGATGCTTCTTAGGCCTATTATGAAAAGAATGTCATGAAAGAGGAATATCAATCCATCATCTCATTTTCTAGGGAAGTAAAGGGCTTCCTCATGCTGGGGAACATGTACATGTTGTGCTTTACTACCTAGTTGAATAATATGAAAATCTTCCACTGCATAGTGGATACTTCTTCATATATTAACATTATCAGAACCTGAATGCTCCCCAATTTGGGGCTAACAATGGAAGATCTAATCCCACCAACGTAATAAATCATGGTTATGACAAGGGTGATCAGAAAAATTATGGAATGGTTTGGCTGAAGAGCCTATTTTGTGGCTTCGCAGTAAGTACTTAATTCATTGTTGTCTCATGGGATTCCACCAACAATGAACTACAAGGTATTCATTTTCTTCATCTTCATGCAGAACTCACCTCCTCATATCACTATTCCCTTATGTACTGTCTCAATGGTCAATTAGAGGATATCTATGGTGATGTATCTCCTTCAAACTCCTATGAATCTAGTTGTCCAAATGTTTTCTACTACAATTGGGAGGGTAAGAAGCTTTTTTCCAATTGGGTTGACGGTGTCAATGCTCATAATGATCTAGAAGCCACTACAACCAATTCATGGGTAGACTTGGATGATAACTTCATTCTATGGATTCATTGGTTGGAGGATATAATGCCATATCTCGTCAATTTGTTTTTCTTCAATAGAAAATGCATTTTTATATTCCCCATGAAGATGGACAACACACATATTACCTCATACTCATACATTGGATTGGCTCATGTGATACCAAAATCCGCTACTCCTATGAGGTATCGAGAAGTTAACCTAATAGCCACCATCTTGCATCACTCCATCCTATTTTTTATAGCAAGATTGAATCGATTGAAGATTAATATGATCTATTCTCTTGAATTAAGAATATACCACATGGTCAATGACTGCATGGAATTGGATCAATATATTTTGTATACATGGTTTTAGTAGAGTAGAAATCCCTTAATGATGATTCAATGTTTTCCCAAGTGGGTAGTAGTGCTTCCCCAAAATCAGTTGGCCTCATGGAGCCATATCCTTCCACTGATTCTCCTTTCATGGATGATGAGGAGGATTTTTAAGGCACCCCTTCTTCATTCTAACTAGGTTTCTCCACCACCCTTGATGATTTAACCCCAGTGAATATTAGTACTGATGAAGATTTGACACCGATGATGATTAGTGCAACAATACCCCCAGGGGAGAAATAAAATTATATGAATTCTTAAAATTCCAATGCAATGTATTTCCCTATATCTATTATGAGATATTAATATTTGTCTCTCATGTCCCCAACCAATTTCATGGACTTATATTGAGTATTCATGAGTTCCAAAAGCCTATGAAAAAGATTCCCATATCTCATGGTTTCATAGTCGAGGCTGAAGTTTATAATCTTATCAAAATCGACATTGTTAGGGAATCCTAGTAAACAAAATGTTTGGACAAAGTATTCCTATATAAGAATAAGAATGGTATGATTAGATTCTATATCGAATTTTTGGATTTCAACCTATTCTATGTAAATGATGATCCCCCCATTGAAAAATTTGTTGATTGATTCTACAGAAGGATTATATGACCTTTATTTTATGGATGGATACTCTGAGTGTAATAATATCCATATGGACCTATAGGATGGGTTTTACACCACATTCAGGGTGCCACAAGGGGATTTCTATAATCAGTTTATTCCTTTCGGATTAAATAATGTAGGAGACACTTATTATTGGTCCATATACCACATTTTTAAGAAAATCTTTGGTGGACTTGTACATTGCTATATATATGACTTTTTGGTCAAATATTGCCATCATCAAGACCATCTCGAGGACCTAGGGAAATTGTTTGGCTTCCTCCACTCAAAAAATTTGAAGATTAACACCCTAAAGTGTGTTCGGAGTTACTAAATGGATGTTTATCATCTCTTTTGTATGAAATATAGACATTGAGATCAACCCATATAAGATCAAGGACATCAACCATATGCATCCCACAAGAGACCATCAGGATTTTTGGTGCCTCTAAGTCACATAGCCTACATACATAAATATATTGTGAAATTGGCTGAAAAGTGTAAGCCCTTATCAAGCCTTTTGAAGAAAGGAATCATTTACCAGTGGGATGAGGAGTGTCTGACCATGTTCTATGATATAAAAGATTACCTGATATAGCCCCTAGTATTGATACAACCTATTTCATGGAAGCCTCTAGTTCTCTATGTGACAACCCTAGAAAATATATTTTTTCCATTTTCACTCAAAAAAATGTGGTGCGGAGTAAATAGTTTATACATTCTGAGTCTCATACCCCTCAACCTTGAGAATATATACTCTCTGATAGATAAGTGCTACCTCATTCTAGTTTCCTCAATGAAGATGTTTTTTCTTATATACAGTATAATGAATTACATCTGATGTCCCATGGGGACCAAATGAATCGTATCATTTACCACCCTTGGCCGATGGGATGATTTGAAAGAAGGGTTCTGATCCCACAGTAGTATGACATCAGGTTGATTCTGTATAAAGCATTCAAATGAAATTTACTAGATGATTTACGACTTTCCCATCCACCCCATTAATAATTACCCCTAGATATTGACTTATTGAATGAGGATATACTCTCAGTGAATTATACAATGTCATGTGAGAATATTCATTTTGATGGTGCGTCTCATAGCCTAAATTCTATAAGGCGCAACTATCCCAATATCAACAGAGTCGTCTTGGGAATCTTCTTCATCACCCTAACATTGACTGTCCTACCATACATGTTTCTGTTCAAATAAGGCTACACCAAAAATAAGTAAGAGTATCTATCTCTCATCACTCATCTCACATTGGACCTCGAGATTGATGTTTTCCTCTTCCATGTGAAGGGAGACTCCTAATTTTCCATCAAACTGGTCAAGGATGAAAATATCATCTAGAATAAAGTGATCAAGCCCATATAGAGCATACACATTAATTGATGGAAAATATTCTCTCTTAGATGAAATTGACATACATCCCTCAGTCATATAATGGTCAAGATAATTCATTGGATAGTTTATTCAAGTCTCTCAGAGGGTCTGATAGGGATAACCTAATCATTCTTGTGGTGCACCAGAGGTTCATCACTCCAGTAATTTCCTACGGTGATGGAAACCTACAGGTAAACCAATTGGCTATTGATTCTTCTATTCTATGACCCTCAGTCCCTTCCCCATAGATTAGAAAACTTTTATTTCAGCAACACCTTTTTGTGAGTATCTCTACTATGGAATTCATCCTTTAGAACAACCTGAGCGTGATCATATAGGTTAGTGCGAAACATAGTTCTCCCTATAGATTGGGTCTAACCTTGAGAATAATTTCTATATAATTGGGTTTGATTTAATTATCCTATGTTTTACCCAAGGATATGAGATCCCATGAGTCATTCTAGAAGTCCATGTAAGTTCTTTTGGTTCTCTTTTGGAATGATTGAAGTTCTCCAACTATATTTGGTGTTTTGGCTACTTATGTCCCCCCATGGTGCATGGTTTCATCAAGTTCTACAAGAGGTTGCATGCATGTCATATCCATACCAACTATGTGCATTAGATTCCATATCTTCTCAAAACCACCAAGTATTCTTTGTCATTTGAAGTATGGGGACTCAATGTTTTGGGGTTGTACCTACTAGAAACAGCTAGCAAGTTGATGTTCATTTTAACCACAATGGAATTCTTCTCCAAGTGGGTAGAAGTGATTTCATTCAAGGGATACAATTCTTAGTCCATTATTGAGTTCATGAGATCCCACATCATCCATCGATGTAGAGTCTATCACAATCTTCTTGTTCATTTAATGTATGGTCACTCAATGTTTCGGGGTTGTACTTACTAGAAACAGCTAGCAAGTTGATATTAATTCTAACAACAATGGAATTCTTCTCCAAGTGGGTAGAAGTGATTTCCTTCAAGGGATAAAATTCCTGGTCCATGATTGAGTTCATGAGATCCCGCATCATCCATCAATTTGAAGTCTATCAGAATCTTCTCATGGATAATGATAGCAACATATGATCTTCACAGAAAAAGAAATTGCATGTTAATAATAGAATCTGATGAAACCATAATTTAAACTACCACATGTAGGAAAATCAATTTCATAAGGCATTCAACAATAACATCTCTTACATCTTATATAAAATTTTGTGTTATAATAATAAAATATAGTCATGAAAGCTCTCCAAAGCCCTTTGAGAATATCAGAAAACAACTCGCAATTCCACTTAGGTTACACTATACATCATCGTGTTTGTATAAGAGGTATTCTTTCCCATAAAGGTTTAGTTGTTGTCACTATAAATAGATTTATGTTACCAGTAGATGCTAAAATAATGGATAAATTATTTCTAGATAAGTTGAAGTCCCCTTAATATAAGAGGCTCCATGAATTGTATAATTTAGAGAGGCCCCATAATAGGATAGCTAGAGTTTTCAATGAGATGCTTCACCTATGATCCTTCCTCCTAGGTAATAAATTATTATCTCTGAGAATGCTAATGATACCTGGAAAGAAGCCATAAAATATGGATCCCATGTTAGATGTACATAACATATTTTATATCATATATTCTAATTTATGATACACTCTAATCACCATGTAGTGTGATTGTATAATGCCTCCACCACCCCATGTTTCTCAACTAGTACTTTGTGTTAGTGGTCCTTTTTGTCTATCCTTCAAGACCTTAAAATAATAGACTCTCTATGGTATAGTCTGTATAAAGTTAAACTATTTTCAAATTGTATAAACTATATGAACTTAATCCATGATTTTATTTCCATGGATTATGACTCCAAACTATATAGATGTTTTCCTCAAATTGTGTTGTATTACATTGGGCCCCATAGCCCTGAATTCACATTGCGTTCATCAATCCTCTATACTACACATATCTATTTGAGGTGATTTACTCTATTCTAATATTTATGTCCTTAAAATAAATTCTCTTGTCTATGAATCATGACCATAAACATTTTACAATGGTCCAAGAATTATGAACATAAACTATATACATCCCCCAGAGTCTTAGTTTTATGACTCTAAACTGCAAAGCCTGACATCCAAAATGCATGATGTTAAAGTTTGATTGTACCCCATATAAATTCTGGATTCTTCTTAATGAAAGATGATATTACCCCTCTAAAAATTGGGATGCATTATAAGATATATATTACAAGGTCAAAAATCAAATAAAATGATCTAAATATGGGATTCACCATGACAACCATTGGATGGCCTCAATTCCCTCACAAAAGATGATTATATGTACTAGTGTTGGTCTCCTATCACAACATGTTCCAAAACAATGTGTGTCTTTATTCCTATCCTCATGAGATAGGTGGCAATTCTTGGACTTTTTGTCGTTGGGCCTACCCGCAACTTTATCAACCCTTCATCCCTTGGCACCATTAATGATCCTATCATCATGACCTCAAACTATGTGTAGTTCATCTCATGGTGTGAATGTGTTACGTGAGCCTCCATAGCTATATTCACATCAAGTAACTCTTTCATTCCACATAGATACCCTTGAGATAATCATCACTATAGTCTAATAATCATGACATTAAACTTTTTTCCACCCACAAATCGGTTGAAGAATTATGACCCTTAACTATGTGTTCTTTGTTTCTTTGTACTTTTTTTGGTATGTGTGCTTACATTCCATAAAAATATACATTTCCCTATCCAATAATCATTAAATAAAACTTCTCACTGATAATCTAAGAATCGTAACTTTAAATTATTTTCCATGGTATAGGATTTATAACTCAAAATTATGTGTGACTAGTTCAGGATCAGATCATGTGGTGTCATGCCTCCATGGTTCCTTTCATGTTAAGTTTTAATTATTGTATTTCACATGATCATCCATGAAGATATCCTCACATGGTTCGAGCATCATGGCCATGAATGCTTTAAAATTAGTCTAAGATTTATTCCCATAAACTATGAGTCATGGTCCAAGAACTATGGCCCTAAACTATGTGCATTCATGACTTAATCACCTGGGTTTCTTCATCACTGGTATTCTAGAAATCTATGCCTCGACATCCTTTAAGAACTATATGAGGATAGATTTCCATTCTCATAGAATATATAGTGATGTCTAGGAATTCAATCTCCAGGATTAGGTATAGATTCAAAGTCAGACCATCTTTTCCCTATGGTGTTATCACCCCAAGTTCTCTCCTAGTATAAAAATTTGGTATAATCCATATTCATTTACCTTAACCCATAAATGGTCTGATATTCCCACATAGACTAGTATGGGGATGAAAAGAATGGTCCGCTCAATGTATAATCCCTACACACCATATCCTTAAGTGCATGATGTTAAACTATTGCCTTACCTCATATAAAATTTAGATGCCTCAAAATTAGATATAATTTTAGTCGTATCAAATCTGGATTACCCATATGAAAATATAGGATGAAAAAAACATCCTCAATGCATGAAATTAAAATATATCCCTACAATGCATAAAATCAGGATGCCTAATATTCTAATAAGATATGATTTAATATCCTCATTCAGAGGGGCACCCCCATTTCCGTATTGATCACCTTTTACATCGTGTTACATAACTACACGTGGATTGATTCCCATCCTCATAGTATATATAGGGACTCATTGATATCTCATCCTAGACTTATCCCTATTCAGAGACTTACTATGGATCATTTCCTTCCCCAATGTCATGATATCTACATGTGGTGTGATCTGTTGATTTGTGTGCACAAAAAGGTACCTCTGACCCTCTATTGACATCATTTATCACTCTTTTATGACACACAGTCCTTTTTTGGATACATTTGAACAACTTTTGGTTAAATATATATGTGCATCAACTAGTGTCTAGACCTACAATCCGAGCTCTATGAATTTAAACTAATTGCTTCCCCAATTCATGTTGTATAACATTAAAATTTCCAACTCAATGTCCTCAGAGCATGATGTTAAAATGTACCCCTAAAAAAAGAAAAAAATGTTGGAATCCTCATAAGATAATTATGGTATGTCAGGTAATACCACGAATAAAACTCAAATGCCTCATATTCTAGTGTTGGATGATTTCACACCCACACCAAAGAGGATATCAATCCACTAGTGTCAGTCTTTTTCAATGAAACTTACCAAAACTACCTGTGACTTGATTCTTATACTCATGGGATATGTAGTGATTCTAGTTTATATTATCTTAGTCCTAGAATTCCCATCGACTCACCTTAGGATCTCTTCAATTTAGGAATTTCATGACTCTTTCTTACTTTCAAATCCATCAAACTCATTCATTCATGTGGAGGAATAGCTCCCAGAGAACCTAATATTTCTTTAGGGATACTCCTTTTTTCCACATCATCACTTCACACTTTCTCTAATATGGATAATCTTCATCCACCAGATATATGAATGCTCCCAAACAGAATTTTTCCTTGCCACAATATCACACCTACCATCCTAGGCTCGCGCCATGATGGATATTCAGTAGAAATCAAAAGGTTATGTGTTTCAAAATTGGTTAATATTCAATCCCACATGTATTTACCACATATTTAGTAGACACATGTATTAAACCTATGTTTTGAAAATGGTTAAAATATGTTCCTCATCCTTTGATTAGATCCCTCTATAACTGTATATGTCTTGAAAGTATCATTCAACCTTGTGGGATTGGTCATCCACTTTTTCTCATCATAGTGATCTCCCCTGTGAAAAATGGGGCCTCTATAACGCTCCTTGTTTCTTGAACTAGGAATATGTTATTCGATATGAGTGGTTGGGATGTGGTTCCCTTTAAGAAAAGTTGAGATATGTGAGTGAATGTTCTGAATTATATGACCATAAATTAAGATCTTGTTTCCAAACATCATGACTTTATACTATGTGCGAGTTAAACCAAGAAGGTTTTGTGCATAATTGGTTCCCATGACCCTCAATTAAAATTTCGGTTTCACTTCCACATAACACATATCCATTTGATATGCTCACCCTTTCATCCATGAATCTTGACCTTACACTATGTTAATGTTATCTAGGACACATTTTGTATAGTTTAATGTACTTTTAGGTCCCTCATTCAAATCATGTTAGCTTCCTTTGATGTCACTCATGTTTCTTAGAGATAATCCACTATATGGTAAGAACTCTATGCCCTTAAAATTTGAGAAAACATCCCATGGACTATACGTTATGACATTAAACATAGACTCCAAGTCTAATAACCATCACATTAAACTTTTTGAAATCCCCTTCAAGAATGGTATCATATGGATTAATGGAAACATATACCCATTTTTCACATTGTGTTATCTTTTTAATAGACTAGAAATATCCCTTTTGGGATTATCATCCTATGGTCTATGCTCTATAACCTTAAACTAGGATTCATGGTCTGAGCATCATGATAATAAACATTATAAAACTAGCCCATGATTTTTATAATTGTGCGGTATTCTATTCCCACTATTCATATAGACTTATCTTGGGATTTTCCCCATCATTTTATTCTCATATTCCTTATGAAACTATGGTTTGTTGGGTATTCTTCATGACATTTCACTGATTTCCTTCCACTTGATTATAAACCGTAATATTTTCCCATGCAACGAACATGGGATTCCCTATAAACCTGGCTTGATGAAGAAAATATGGGAAGATTAGTGAATAATCCCCATAAAACATGTTAAAATCACATTAAATTAAACAATATGATACATCTTTCTCACCATATCATAATAAACTACATGTCTAGGGGACTCACCCTCTGATGTAAAACCGGAATGCATCGTAGGCCCCTTCTTAGGAATACCTTTCCTTAGGTGGTGGTCACCTACCGAATTATTCATGTTCCTTGACCTTCAATCAGTATCCGATATGAAACTCCCACTAGAAACTACCTTGACCATTCCTTAGACCGATATACCTACCCCAATGTGCTCAAATTCATAATACCGTAAATCTAATAGGGTTATAATGCATTCGAAAATTCCTTCAATTCATCTTCATGCTTTGAGTGGCCTTTTATTTGGATCATCATCATCTTCCACATTTGAAAATTCCCCCTAACTGAAATACTTCCTAGTGACAATGGCTCTCCTACCATCATCAAAACATATATCATATTAATTTTGAATAAATTTTGAGATGGGTCTCATATTTCGAACATGGTCAGTGGTTGACCCTCAATTTGTTTTTCCCCATCCCTATAAAATGATATGGGCATTGTGTTTGAACATAGTCAATAGCTATCCTCTATCACAATTCCACTCCCCTTGTGTTCCAGATACTGCTAATAGTGATTCATACTCTTCATTACCCATTGCTTGGGAAGAATCAAATGCCTCTATAGTAACATTGTTCACTTATTAGCGCTTGTTGGATAAGTAAGTCACCTATTAAAAGATCCATTTCCTCTAGTTATAGCCTCTCTTAGCTAGGGAACTCAATGTGTCTGTTCCTCAATCATAGACCTCGATTTTTTGATGATATTACAGCACTCTCATATAAATGAATGATCACATTGTTTTCCCTTGTTTCACACACTGATAATGACTCATGTGGTCATATTGATTTTTCATTGATTTCTTCATGAATATGATTGATGTGAGGTAATAAAATATTAATTAAAGAAAAATATTCAATCATGTATGAGATTAAAAAAATCAAATAAAGTTCTAGAAGGTTATTCACACATTAGATCCTCTTCCTTACAAAATACCCCTAATGAAAGAACCTGGAGATCAGGCATTCAAGCAATGAATACTTCTGTTGAGTGGAATCTAGATTCCACTACTACATTACTTGGTCATCTGTCTCTTTGTTAGCTTGAGGGAGGAATTATTTGGTCTTAATACAGATCCAGTTTTTCTCATCCTGAAATTCAAATACCAAGGGTGTAGCATTCCCCGCCTTAATCTTGACTACTTCTAATTGGTCCTTCAGATAAATTATTATCTTAGCTTTGTATTTGATGAATTATACGTGGTTTGGTTCCATCCCTACATGGTGGGTGATATCCACTTCATCAAACTCACATGATTTAGATCCCTCGTCCTTGTTCTTCCTTTAATAAATATTGAGTACATTCCATTTGACATGCACTCGCTCAATGAGGATGTCACGATCCAATACATGAAGGTGGCGGGAGTCCTCCTCACCAGTCCCCGGGCTGATAAGATAGTGATGAAGTAATCCCATGTAGTGTGAAAAGTCAGCTATCTGAGTATGGGAGATGCAGTTCTGCACATACATACATACCTTGAGATGAAAATTATGGTTCTCCATACTGTAATTCAAATTAGAATCCCAGAATTAATCATGCATCATAGGCTCATATGTATAAAATACTACCAACTCATCAGTTTCTAGATCATCCATAGACATGACACCTGGTGTGAGTGGATGAAAATATATTCCTCTGAATAGATCCCTGCCAGTCCCTTCACCTGTAAACAAATCCTCCTCTACCCACTATGGAACCTCCATGGTGGACATGACCATTCCATCCTCCCTAGATACCCGTATTGGTAGTACAATTTCAGCATCAACCCAGCTTCTGACACCAATGGTAATTCCTAGGAAGGTGCATTAAACATAGCATCTTTACTTGCTCCAACAACTAGCATAATTACTGCCTCTAGTGGAACCTCTATGACAGGCTCCACCATTATAGATCCTTCATCCATTACCTTCATAGTAACATAATCAACCCACTCCATTAATGGTGAAGTATCAGTGGTCCCTTCTATTGTAACCTCTATAGTTAGACTTTTCCCTTGGCCTCCCCATCCATTTCTACTGGTAGAATATCACCCACAATCACCACCTCAATCTTTGGAGCTATCGGCTTAAATTTTGATGTTGGAATTTGACCCACGTACAACATTTTAACATACTTTTAAATAATCATTATTCTATAATGGAATGGGAAATATGATGATATAAAATTAAAAATTAAAAAATGATTACATGAATAATATAGTTCACTGAAAGTATTGGATGTGTTCTTGGGTAATATCACTTGCAATGGACTTCCATCTACATCTACTTCCTCCATCACAAGCTTCTATTTGATATATAGTTGGCCTCCTATGGCCGTAACATCTGTGAGGGCCCCCACTCTCACCACTTTAAGGGTTTAGGTTCCCTCATCTCTGCTTGAGGTTCATCATGACCTTCCCCCGCCTCCATGCTCATTGATCACTGCGCAAGTGTGAGAAGTGTAATAAAATACTCTTAGGGTTTTATTAACATATATATAAAATAATATCAGATAATTTTAATGATTTAGAGTATTTCTTCCTTCCACAAGAGATACCTAGTAGGATTGGATCCCCCAGGACTCATTTGAGTCTCTATTCAGAGGCACATGAGTAGCTAACCCATTGGATGATAGAACATAAGTGGAGGTTATCCCAAGTAAAACCCTCAAATAGGTTATTAGTTGATATTTAAAGCCCTTAAAGTGGAATATATCCTCCAAATATCTCATGAACAAAACTAAATCCTCCCTGGGAACATGAAAGTTGTCACTTTATTGACCCATACAAAATTACAATATCCCCTCTTTATTGCATCCTCCCTAAATCATGTGGATAGTGTTTCACTATCTATAGATCCCCCATATCTCCCAAATATCTGGAAAGTATACATCCCTAGTAATTTCAATATGGAACAACTACTACCTTTGATCTTGAAAAAACTCACTCAAGACTACACAATAGGTTTATCCTTCTTCCCACGACAACATTCCCTGGAGAGTCAAGACTATGGTTTCCCTTCTCCCTCTGGCCTACGACTGTGACATTCCAGGTACTCCCAACTTCACAACAACTATGACTCTTCCTACTTGAACAACCCTACAACCTTGATTCATTCCATCCTCCACACTCTCTCGGCCTTGCAGTAATAGTTCCTATCCTTCATCAGCCTAAATGGTTTGGTCCCTCGTCTTCTCCCCATTATATTTTATCTCCCACCCCAGCACATAATCATGGGTGAGTCCACATATAGTAGAAGGATATGGTATCTCATACATACCTTTCTCATCCAGATGCATGAAGTTTCAACAAATATACCCAAATAATTATGTATGGGTCTCGTGGTCCACATATATGTTTACCTTTGGGGTCAGACACTATAGACATATGAACTTCCAAATGAACCAATGATGTTTTTACAACTCAGATGACAATGTAATAAACCCTTCCCACCAATGCCTTGCCATGAAACACCATGAGGTATGATTTTTTCATGATGTTAATCATACCATCATCATTTTACACTCCAATTAGAATAGGGCATGGGTGGAACCTTACGTTCCCTGGTAGCCAGGACTATTCTAGTAGGTACACCAGACCCAATTTGAGATGGATACTCCTGGAGATGTTTAGAATCATTGGTCTTAATTTTTATGTTTGAGGAGTGATGGGGTTTGGGTATTCATTACCACCACATGTGTGTAAAAATATATCTATAAGGTAAATTGGTGTTCCTACACTAATAGAATTGCTTATTTCCATGGATGATGTCACAAAACACCTTATACAGCTTCACCAATACCAAGATATCTAAGTTTTCACATTACATCATCTCAAGAATCCCCAACATAATGTCAGTTCTATAAGGCCCCAGACATAAACATTACTTAATCTTGAGTTATTTCAAGAATACACATTGAAGATCTTTTCAGGTTTAGATTTTTATAGAATTAGATAAAAAATCGTGCATTACATTCAACATTTAAACATGGTGGTTACATCGAAGATAGTATTCATTTTTTCATCAAAGGAAACATATTTAAAATAAAACATGGATTCATTCATGACACTAACTCGACACTATAATCACATCTTATACATTTCCCATGACCTGTGAAAAACATTTCAAAAACTTGGGATGAGCATAAAAAGCTTAGTAAGGGATATAAAAGTACGGACAGTAAACAATAGTCCATGTATACATAAGAATCAATGAAATCATACTTTATTCATAGAATATAATCACATTAACAAACCTCATGAAATAATAAGATTTATGAATAACTCATAGGAAACATAATACATAAAGGTAACTTGAGACATTCATAACATTCTTACATAGGGAGTAACCCTCATGGTTACCTTTGGAATAACCATTACATTATATTCCCTAAATCCCTTCAGAGAAACCTTATCGTTTAACCCACTCACATTATCCAATGCATTATAGAGATAACACGGGCTCACCCACCCTTATTTTATCATGGAACCACCCATCTTCATAAAAAATTCCAAAGAACCATAACATAATTGTATCACATAAAACATGCATAAAGTAAACATAACATTTCCACATTTCAATCAAAAGATATCAAAAACATATTGATATAATCAAAACATTATCAAAACCATTTTCAATACCAAAATAAAAAAAAGTAAAACATGGTATTTATTTTTCATTTAAAAAATGTTATGGCTTGTAGAGGAAGCCGAAACTCAAATAATGGTCACAGCGGTGGAGAAGTCGTTGTCGCCGCATACGTAAAACAAAAACATTCCCTTTTTTAGTAAAACTCTTCATATAAAAAGATTCCTTTTAAATAAAAGTAATAGTAAAAGGGGTTTTATACACCGTATAAAATAATTTTGTGTATAAAACAAAATATTCCTCAATGAAAGGAGATTGAGACGAAGTCCCTTACCTCGTGTCTGACTTGACTCGATCATTCTTTAATCTCCTGAATAATAAACTAGAGTTAATTTCTACTTGATTAATAACTTTTTTCAAGTTAATTATTACTTTTATATCACTTATTACCATGTTATGAGTATTATGTAATTATTTAAGTTAATAACGGTCATTTTTTTGATCTTTGGTACTTGAGCCAAAAACAATCTTCTTATAATTACAAGTTGTTCATGTGGTAAAATATACATTATATCCAGAATTATATTCATGAGATAGATATCATATATATCATATAAATATAGTATATACATGAATTTATAAAATTACATAACATATAGAGGTATGAAATGAAATGCACCGTTCATGGAGACGGTAAGCCGTGCGTACGCATGAAACCTACTTTCATTTCTATTTCATATTTAATGGAATGAAATCATAATTATATAATGGTATATTATAATTTCAGTATTATATCATATGTAATACCATTATCTCCATCCTTTATACATCCCACATATGGAATTAACGTATCAAATCACTTTTAGGGGGTGGTAGTTCGCACTTCCTAAAATTAAATTATCGCGTTTACACATAAAGGAAACCATAAAGGTATGCCATAAATGAAAAATACAGAAGAATAAGGAAAACATAAACATAATATATATCATATATAAATATAGTGACATCTTAATGGACTTCATGAGAGGTGTTAGAAGAAGATTAAACAATCATCGTTTCGTGAGGCAGTAATTCGCCACCCACAGAAATAGTATGTACTTTAACCATTAGATGGGAGTGTGTGTAAGTGTAAATCAAATACATCTCATAAAAACATCCTATTATATTGAAGATATTGGTTTTGTTACAAAATAATGTAATAAAAAGAGTTTAGGGGTTGTAGAATCATAATAAAACAAAAGAACATAAGAGAAGACATTACCTTTAAATTAGGTAACTCCCCTTGGTTTGAACCGAAAGGGATTCTTAAAGAGCTTTCTGCCTAAGGTAAGGCTTATATGATGAATAGAGGGATGTGTAGAGTTAAAATGAGTAGATTTTGGTCGATACAATTTTTTGAGAGGTGTGTGTAAGGGGGGTAGAGTTGGGGGCCTTTTATAAGAGGGAGGAGGGGCACTCTTGGAAAGTCTTGAAATGTTACTTTATTATAAAATTATTTTCAGATTTTAAATGTCCCACAATGATATATTTCGAGGATAAGGTGATAAGGGTTCTAAATCCACCTATCCAATAGTTTCTTGAATGTTTTAAGTATTATATTTTACATTATTTTTTAATTTTAATTAAATCGTTCATTAATTACGTAATCACTACATCATCATGGTGTCATAAATAAATTTATTTATTTAATGAGTAAAAATTATAAAAAAATACCATGATGTAGGAAATATTTTTATATTTCTAGTGACTATTTATATTCTAATAGATCATTTTTTAGACAAAATTATAATTGTTTTACTTAGGTGTTACATACTTTTGTTATATTTTCCTTTCTTTAAAAATAAAATGATTAAATGTCACTATCACAAAAAAGTTATTCCATGGGGTCCCTATGTTGGCACAGGGCATACCACGGTCGGCCATGACACCAACAATAGAATTAGGACACATGTTGGAGTCATTTTATATTATTATGATATTATTTTATTACACTTGACTTACCGATTACTAGTTAATCACGATAATTAAAGATAATTACTGTCGTTACTATTCATAATGTCAAAAAACAAGAGTCTTAATTAAATAATTTGGACCTTATGATTCAAAATATGGAATCCATTTTACCAAATTCCTTGCACAAAAATTGAAGTAATTAATTTAAAAATAATTCCCGTTGTCAAAACAAATAGCAGGTTTTTTTGAAACAATATATATCAAAAGTTTGACAATTGTTTATGCCCAATTAAAAAGTAAAATTAATTACAATGACCAACAATGGATTAAGTGGTAAAAATATATTTTAATTAAATTTTAAAACCAATTAAAAGAGAAATCTATCTATATAATTAAATTAGATGAAAAAGTAGTTTCGAAGTAAAATGCAGTATTTTTCACTATTCATTAAAAATTTAACAGTGTCAGAAAAATACCATAAAATCATCCAAAATAAATTTCAGTGTCCCAATCCCAAAGAATTAGTTTATTCTGACAAATAGAGCTTATAAATTTGTAAAAAGTTTGATTTAAAAAAATGTTTTCCATCAAAAGGCGGTAAATTGATCTTTTAAAAAATATTAGACTATTTTATACTTAAGATTTGATTTATTCTCATTCTAAGCTTCTAAAACACTATCTAATTCATAAATAAACATAGATATTAAAATCCATAATTCTTTACTTACAAGGAATATTACATCCTTCCCCACTTTAGAAAATTGCATCCCCGTAATTTATTTACTTATCGAATAAGTGGGGGTATTTATCCCCCATTACATTTTCAGATTCCCATTTTTCCTCTTCAATCATGTGGTTTTCCCAAAAACCCTTTACATGATGAATCACATTATTCAACAATACTTGCTCCTTGTGGTCAAGCATCTGGACCGGTTGTTCCTCATAAGATAGATTCTCTCTCAGCTGAACTACCTCTGGACTCAAAACATGAGATGGATCTGGCATGTACTTCCTTAAAAATGAAACATGAAAATCATTGTGTACCTGAGATAAAATCAGAGGTAAAGCCACTCGGTATGAAACTGATCCAACTCTCTCCATAATTTCATATGGTCTAATTAACCTTAGAGTGAGATTTCATTTTTTACCAAATTTCATCACACTTTTCCATGGTAAAACATTGAGGAAGACATGATCACCAACCTCAAAAGACAGATCCTTCCTCCTATTGTCCGCATATCTTTTATGCCTACTCTGAGATGTTCTCATGTGTTTCTGTATCAACTGAACTTTTTCTACCAACTCTTCTACTAATTCTGGTCACATCAACTTCCTTTCACCCACTTCATCCCAAACAGGTGGAGCTCGACACCGCTTCTCATACAATGCCTCAAATGGTTCCATCTGTATACTATATTGAAAACTATTATTATAAGAAAACTCAACCAAAGAATGATGTTGGTCCCAAATTCCCTGATAATCCATTGAACAGGCACGTATCATATCATCCAATGTCTGAATTGTTCATTCTGACTGCCCATCTGATTGAGGATGAAAAGCTATACTAAAATTTAATTCGGTACCCAACGACTTCTGAAGGCCTTTCCAAATGTTAGAAGTAAACTTGGGATCACGATCCGATACAATTTAGAGGGGAAATCCATGTAACCTGACTATCTCATTACTATACAAATGAGAAAGTTGATCTAGGGAAAAAATATTTTGTATAGCAAGAAAATTAGTATATTTAGTCAGGCGATCAATAATAACCTAGATTTCACTACTACCTCGAGGTGTCTTCGGCAACACCACAACAAAGTCCATTGATATATTCTCCCATTTCCACTCTAGCACTGGTAAAGGCTGAATTATCCCTCTTGGTAACTACTGCTCTACTTTTACCTGTTGATAAGTCAAACACTTCATAGTAAAATTAGAAAATATTTCTTTTCATTCCATCCCACCCGTAATACTCCTGAAGATCTCTATACATCTTATTACTTCCTAGATGAACTGAAAATGGAGAACTATGAGCTTCACATAACAACTCTCTCTTCAACTGTGAATCACAAGGCACACACAATCTCTTCCCAAATCTCAAAACACAATCATTATCAATGTTGAATTAAGGTAACATACCCTTCTAAACTAGCTCTACCTTTTTCTGCAACTTAGTGTCTTGCTTCTGTGCTTTCATAATTCTGTTTGATAGAGAATATTTCACTGATACCTGAAACAAAATAGAATAATTTCCTACACCAATAACATCCAATCCAAAATTCATCAAATCCTTAACTAAAGGATCACATTCCAAATGCAACATTGTTAATAAATCATTACTTTTTCGACTCAAAGAATCTACCACTTTATTTTATTTTCATGGGTGGTAGTGAATTGTACAATCATAATCCTTGATTAATTCTAGCCATCTCCTCTTTCTAATGTTCAATTCTTTCTAAGATAATATATACTTTAAAATATTTTGATTGGTATATGTTTCACACTTTACTCTATACAAATGGTGCCTCTAAATTTTTAAAGCAAAATCAAAAGTAGATAATTCTAAATAATGTGTAGGGTAATTTATCTCATGAGTTTTCAACAAACATGAATCATAAGCAATTACCTGATCATTATGCATTAGGACGCAACCATGTCCTTTAAATGAAGCATCACTATAGATAACAAACTCACTATTTCTATAATGTAGTGCCAAAACTGGAGCGTTCACGAATCTTCTTTTCCATTCCGGAAAACAATCATTACATTCTTTTGTCTAGATGAACATAATACCTTTTCAAGTTAACTTAGTCATCAGACAAGAAAACAGTGAAAAACATTTAAAAACATTCGGTAATATCCTGCCAAACAAAGAAAACTACGAATCTTGGTTACATTTTTGGGTCTTGGACATTATTCAACAACCTTTGTTTTTGCAGGATCAACAGTTCATCCATCTTTAGAAACAATGTGACCAAGGAAAGAAATTTTTTGTCACCAGAACTCACACTTGCTGGATTTATCATACAATTTATTTTCTTTTAAGGTTTTCAAAATAACCCTTAAATAACTTTAGTGCTCCTCTTTACTTTTTTAAAACACAAAAATATCATCAATGAAAACAACCACAAACTTATACAACAACTCATGGAAAATTCTATTCATAAGGTCCATGAATACAGAAAGTGCACTGGTTAGCCCAAAAGGCATAACTACAAATTCCTAATGTCCATATCTTCAACGAAACGTGGTCTTCAGAACAACTTCCTCCTTTACCTTCAACTGATGGTACCATGATCTCAAGTCAATCTTTGAAAAATACAGAGCCCCCTGGAACTGATCAAATAAATCATTGATATGTGTTAAAGGATATTTTTTCTTAATAGTGATGTTATTAAAGGCTCTATAATCAATGAAAAGTCTCATTGAACCATATTTATTTTTTAAAAATTAGACAGGAGCACCCCATGGTGATTCTCTAGGTCGGATGAAACCTTTCTCTAATAAATATTACAATTCCTCCTTCTACTCTAAAAGTTCAATTTGAGCCATTCGATAAGGGGGTTCTGAGATTGGCTTACCATCAGGAATTAATTCAATAGTAAATTAAACATTCCTTTCTGGTATTGTTCCTAAGAACTCATTAGGAAAAACAACAGGATACTCATTTACCACAGGCACATCATTATTCTGAACGGTTCCTTTATTTTCAACAAAATATGCAAGGTAACATTTATTTACATCTTTTACAATTTTCTCAGCCTCTAGATATGTTATCAATAGTAAAGGTTCATTCTTGTACACAAACTGAAAGTTTTTCTGAAAAGAAACTTATTTATCTCTACAATCAAACTTAGCATGGTAAACAGAGAACCAATCCATACCCAGGATAACATCAAACTCTGCTATAGGTAAAACAATATGGTTTGAAAGTAGGTTCTTTCCACGGATAAGGATAAAAAGATTCTTATAAAAATTTTTGCCTCAATATTTCCCCCAGGTGTTTTTACCAAAAGTTCAGGAGTCATTTCTTGAGATGGAATTCCCAATTTACTAGAAAAATTTTCAGAGATGAAAGAATGTGTAGACCCTGAATCAAAAAACACATTGGTATAATATGAAAAAACAATGTACCTGATACCATTTCATTTTATGGCCCAAAATCTTCTGAAGTAGTTGCAAAGGATTTCACCACACCTTTCATCTTGTAGTTTGACTGCTTCCCATCATTCAAGATCTTTGTCGTACACTCGTTTGAATAATGACCCATCTCATTGCACTTGAAACATTTCACTAACTGTAAATCAAATTTGGTCTTATCATCACCCTACTCTTTTCTAGTGCAATAACGAGCCTTATGTCCCATCTTATCACATTGGTAGCACTTTACAGAATTCAATATACATTCCCCAACAAGCTTTTTACCTCATTTATCAAAAACTGAAAACATAGTCTTCTTACCATCAAACCTTTTTGAAGGATTCTTCCCTTTCTCCTACCACCTTGGTCTCTTCTTCTATTGGTTTTTATAGAACATTTGATCAGAGGGAAACACCATTTCCACCTTCTCAACACATCGAACAAGTGTTTCCTAACTTTTGAACTCACAGGACGCTAATTCCATTCGATAGTTTGGCTTTAATCCTGAGTAAAAATGATTGATTTTACTATCAAGGTCTCGGATAAAATTTGGAGCATACCTTGCCAATTGAGTGAACGTTTCTTCATAAGCAGTTAATGAGCCGTCCTTTTGCCTCAATTACAAGAATTGTTTTTCCATCCTTTGTTGAACAGCCTTAGGAAAATATTTCTCAGGAAATATACCTTTGAATTCATTCCAGTCAAGAGCATCCATATCATTGGCATCCCTGATATTTTTAACCATCGACCACCACTGATCTGCTTCACCCTCAAAACAGTAAATATCAAGACTAACCTTTTGATTTTCTGAACACCAAATGACATCGAAACTCTTCTCTAGTGCTTTAATCCACCCTTCATCTAGCACAGGGTCAGATGATCCTCTGAATGATGGGGGATGTTGCCTCCTGAAATGTTCCACCACTGACATGTTCTTCTGTGGTTGATCTGGCTGATCTCATGTATGGATACCACAACCATTTATTGCCTGATTCAACAGCACCATTACTGCAACAAACAGTTTAGTTCCAATTCTGACCATCTCAGTATGTTGATTTGGAAGGTCATTTCCTTCTATATGCCTTTCTAGAACTTCTTCCCTATTTCCTCTGTGGAAAACCATTTTGAACAAACATGTCTTAGATAAAGCAACATGGTAATCATCAAATGATATATCATTTCAATTGACCATAAAAAATATTTTTGGATAATCATTTAATAGAATTCTAACTCCTAATGTTATCTAAACCAACCTCTGATACCAATTATATGGCCCCAGAATTAAAAATTACTTAATCATGAGTTATTTCCAGAATACACCTTGAGGATATTTTCAGGTTTAGAGTTTTAGAGAATTAGATAAAATATCATGGATTACATTCCACATTTAAACAAGGTGGTTACATTGAAGACAATATTCATTTTATTCATCAAAGGAAACATATTTAAAATAAAACAAGGATTCTTTCTTGATACTTCCTCGACACTATCATCACATCATGTAAATTTCCCTTGACCTGTGAAAAAAATTTCAAAAACTTGGGATGAGCATAAAAAGCTCAGTAAGGGATATAGAAGTACGGAATGTAAACATTAGTCCATGTATATGTACGAATCAATAAAATCATAATTTATTCATGAAATATTAGCACTTTAACATACCTCATGAAATCATAATATTTATGAATAACTCATATAAAACATAAAAAATAAAGGTAACTTGAGGCATTCATAACATTCTTACATAGGGAATAACACTCATGGTTACATTTGGAATACCCATTACAGTATATTCCCGAAATCTCTTCGAAGAAACATTAGTGTTTAACCCCTTTGTGTTGACCAATGCATTGGAGAGATATCATGGGATCCCCCTCCCTTAGTTTATCATGGAACCACCCATCTTTATAAATATTTCCCAAGAACCATAACATAATCCTATCACATAAAACATGCGTAAAAGAAACATAACATTTCCACAATTCAATCACAAGATATCAAAAACACATTGATATAATAAAAACATTATCAATAGAATTTTCAATACCAAAATAAAAGAAAACTAAAAAATGGTATTTATTTTTCATTTAAAAGAATGTTATGGCTTGTAGAGGAATCTGAAACTCAAATAATGGTCACGGTGGAGGAGAAGTCGTTGTGGCCGCATGCGTAGAAAGAAAACATTCCCTTTTGTAATTTAGTAAAACACTTCATATAAAAAGATTCCTTTTGAATAAATGTAAATTTAAAAGGGTTTTTTACATCGTATAAAATAAATTTGTGTATAAAACAAAATATTCCTCAATTAAATGAGATTGATACGAAGTCCCTTACCTCATGTCTGACTTAACCCGATCGTTCTTTAATCTCCTGAATAATAAACTAGAGAAAATTTTTAACTTTCTTAAGAAAATTTTTCAAGCTCATTATTCATTTTATTTCACTTATTACCATGTTATGAACATTATGTAATTATTTAAGTTAATAACGGTCGTTTTGTCAATCTTTGGTAATTGAGCCAAAAATAAACATCTTATAATTACAAGTTGTTCATGTGGTAAAATATCCATTATATCCAGAATTATATTCATTTTTTAGATATCATATATATCATATATATCAATTATATACATGAATTTATAATATTACAAAACATTTAGAGGTAAGAAATGAAATGCACCGTTCATAGAGACGGTAAGCCTTACGTACGCATGAACGATACTTTTATATCTATTTCGTATTTAATGTAATTAAATCATAATTATATAAAGGTATATTATAATTACAGTATGATATCATATGTAATACCATTAACTCCATCATTTATACATCCCACATATCGAATTAACGAATCAAATCACTTTGAGGGGGTGGTAGTCCGCACTTTCTAAAATAAAATTATCATGTTTACCCATAATGGAAACCATAAAGGTATTCCATAAATGAAAAATGAAGAATCATAAGAAAAACATAAATATCATATATATCATATATAAATATAGTGACATATTAATGGCCACCATGAGAGATGTTAAAAGAAGATTGAACAATCATCGTTTCTTGAGGTAGTAATTCACCACCCACATAAAAAGTATGTTCTTTAACCATTAGATGGGAGTGTGTGTAAGTGTAAATAATATAATTCTCATAATGACATCCTATAATATTTAGTATACTATTGTTGTTATAAAATAAATGAATAAAAAGAGTTTAGGGGGTTTGAGAAGAAAAATAATCAAAAGAACATAAGAGAAGACATTACCTTTAAATCGGGTAACTCCCCTTGGTTTGAACCAAAAGGGTTACTTGAAGAGCCTTATGCCTAAGTTAAGGCTTCTATGATGAATAGAGGGATTTGAAGAGAAAAAACTATCAGATTTTGGTCGATCCAATGGCTTGAGAGGTGTTGGTAAGGTGGGTAGAGGTGGGGACCTTTTATAAGAGAAAGGAGGGGCACTCAAGGAAACTGTTGAAATGTTACTTTATTATAAAATGATTGCCAGATTTTTAAGGTCCCACAAAGATATTTTTCAAGGATAAGGTGATTAGGGTTCTAAATACACCCATCCAATAGATTTTTGACAAGTTTAAGTCTTAGATTTTACATTATCTTTTAATTTTATTTTAATAGTTCATTAATGAGGTAATCACAACATCATCATGGGGTCATAAATAAATTAATTTATTTAATGTATAAAAACTATAAAATATACCATGATGTTGGAAATATTTTTATATTTTTAATGACTATTTATAGTCTAAGATATCATTTATTTAGACAAAATTAAAATTGTTTTACATAGGTGTTACATACTTTTATTATATTTTCCTTTCATTAAAAATAAAATGATATAATGTCGCTATCACACAAAAGTGATTCCATGGGTTCCCTAAGTTGTCACAAGGCATCCCAGGGTCATCCATGATACAAACAATATCATTAAGACACATTTTGTGGTCATTTTATATTATTATGATATTATTTTATTACCCTTAACTACCTGATTTCTAATTAATCATGATAATTAAAGATAATTGTCGTTGTTACTATTCATAATGTCCAAAAACAATATTCATAGTTACATAATTTGGACCTTTTGATTCCAAATATGGAATCCATTTTACGAAATTCTATATGCATAAATTTCTGTAATTAATTTTAAAAAAATTCTTGTTGTCAAAACAAATAGCGGGTTTTTTTGAGACAATATCTATCAAAAGTTTGACAGTTGTTTATGTCCAATTCCAAAGTGAAATTAATTAAAATGACCAAAATTGGTTTAAATAGTGAAAATATATTCTAATTAAACATTAAAACCAATTAAAAGGATAGTCTATCTATATAATTAAATTAGATGAAAAAGCATTTTTGAAGTAAAATGCAGTAATTTTCTTTATTCATTAAAAAATGAACATTGTCATAAAAATAAAAAAAAATTATCCAAAGTAAAATTCAATGTCCCAATACTAAATAATAAGTTTATTTTGACAAATAGAGCTTATAAAATTGTCAAAAGTGTGATTTAAAAAAGTTTTTCCATCAAAAGGCAGTAAAATGATCTTTCAAAAAGTATTAGAGTATTCTATGCTTAAGATTGGATTTATTATAATTTTAAGCCTCTAAAACAAAATATAATTCATAAATAGACATAGATATAAAAAAAATAATTCTTTACTTACATGGGATGTTACAATTTATCAACCACCCCACTATATTTTCATCTCTCCTTGGGAGAATCCATATGCAAATTAGTCTGGTGAAGAACCCTTCCAATCTGACCAAAAGAGCTTTAGGCTTTATGCTTTATCCCCACATATACCACCATCATGCATCCAAAATCCACCTGTAGGAGTGATCCTTTCCCTACTAGAATTCCCCTGAGAATGTATTCAAACTTCCAATAGCCAATTCACTTGCTTGTTCAGGAAGTATATGAACCATTACTTTAATGGGATACCCTTGATCCTTGACTTGTGCTTATTTTTACCCTACACCAAATATAGAAACACCCTCATAAGAGTTATCATCTTCACATATTACTCCCACATATTCTCTAGGGGGGGTATCATCCTACATCTTCCCTTGGATTGGGATCCACAAAATCTAATAAAGACCCTATAGGATGATTCTATCTTCCACATGATGCAGATGAAAATTTTTGTTCCATGGCGACCACCTTCTCAATAGTTTGGATATAATATCTAGGTAGTGGTATACTTGAAACTTTGAAACCCATTCAGCTTCATTGATCCCACTTTCTTAATATCGACCTCAAATTCATAGTTTGATTCACATGCCCAAAAGCATCATCCCTATTTATCAATTAAATTTCCACCCTGGTATCGATCCTTGTTTCCATTTCATCCCTTGAATAGAACCCCCAATCATGGAATGAGAATCATATCATATAGTTTTTGGGATTTCTCATCCTCCAATTTAACCTCATTTATATTATTAACATGGTTAAATATAGTGACCACCCTAAGTTATGAATGATACATCATGATATGTCCTCTACCAACCTTATAACACTGGTATATTCTACGTGAACTACATAACCAGTAGGTGGGCACATCTCTTCTTGACTCTAGGATGAATGCATCATCTGAAACCCTAAAGCAATAAATTTTAAGCCTCTTTCACATAGGTTACACCTTTTTAGATTCTTTTATAAATTTAATTAGTGTATCATGGTCGGAGGCACACTTAAAACTCTCCCCACTCATTATATTACCTTCCAATTCATCCAAAAAATGTGGGGGAAGCTTCGGATCCTTATTTATCCATTTTGTTGACGATGTAGGAGTTTTTTTGGGTTTGGTTCTCAAAGTACTACCTATTGAGATTGGTTCATTAATGGTGGGTCCACGGATGTTGTTTTGTAAAATTTTGGCTCATAGAACATTTTTCACGAATTACATTTCACATATAAGATGTCAAGGACGGGCTGAGAATCATGGGGGATAGGGATAAAAATAAAAAAACAGTCATGAAGGCTGTGAGAATCATGAAAATAGTTCATATACTTTTCACTTCACTAGATTATAGTGGTTTATCATCTATTTATAGGCATACAACCACCAGTGGTTCGTAGGGTTCTTTGTGTAGCAAATATAATGAATTTACTCTATGAATGAGCTTCACAAAGGTGAGTGAATTAAATTTTATAGCAATTTTACCATTGAATTTGACCCACATTTTCTCTATTGTCTCTAGTTCTAAGGGAAATAATTTTTTTATTTTGAAAAAAACATAGCATAGGAGAGTTCAAGGAAATCATGGCCAGTTCAGTGTGAAAATGATCCAAAATAGCCTAAAGATCCCTCAAATGGTTTGTTCAGTTATGATTTCAACATTAAAAAATAGTAAAGTATTTTCAATATCCTAGTTGGTTGACCACCATCATGGTTTAATGGAAGCCTGGTGGTACCATATGAAAACCATGAAAGCAGATTTGTAGAGGCCTTTATTGCGACATCGTGGCTAGATTGTAACCTCTATGCCGCATCATTTGACCCTGTAGAGCCCCTCCTGTTCATGAAGCTCATAATTTTTTATGAGTTCCTCCAGACATCATGAAACATAAATTCCTATAAATTAAACCTTATGTCCATCACTTCAGAGAATCTATGACCTTTCAACTTGAAAAACCAATCTATGCTTGTGAACAACCTAATCATCATGAGGGAAGAAAAACTAGATTCCCCAAGGTATCCAAGATTCATGAAGCTACATTCCTTGTGTATTAGAGATACTACACCTAAATTAGAGATAAATTTCATAAAGTACCATGCCCTTTTTGGAAGAAAAAATAACTTTTGGGACATGGAGATTCGCAAGGTATCTTTATTTCATGAATCCTAGTCTATGGGAACCAATACATTACTCTCGGGAGGGGAAACCCAATTTATAGTAGAATACCCCTTCATGAACCCCCTAAACTCTACAAGGACCCTAATCTTCAAGAAATGCCCATTTATGAAAGCTATAACCTCCACGAGGAACCCAAACGTCACGAGACACCTCTCTATAGACCCCAACCATTCATATAGAACATCCCTTATGCCTATCCATAGTTCCATCACATGATTCACTTTCATTATGGTCAAGTTTATGGGGCCTCCCAACCAATCCTGGATTGGTTTAGCTACATCACAAGTCCCTATGTGATTAGACTCACCCTTTTTTGTGTCCTACCACATCACTTCATGTTTGTCCCGGATCCCCATACTACCTATTTAGTCTAATAATATATATACCCAAAGGATAATTTCATTTATCAATAGAGACCCTTACTTGAGTCACTTTATTTACAACTCGTCTGCAAGAGAGAAAATTCCATCAACTGTCTAGAGGTGTATTGGTGGTGTCCACATAAGCCATATGAGTGTCATATTTGAGGGAAACTATGTACTTGTCTTGGATGAGGGTGCCTATGACATATCATTATATCAAATGGGACACTTTACCCCTTGAGGTTTGAGTATTGTCACATCCTTTCTACATTATGTATAAATTTCTAGCTCAGAATCCTGGTCTAAGGATGTTAAACTACATAAAAACATCCTGAAAACATGACTTAAAAGTGTAGCCTTACCATGTTTGGTAAACCCAGGATTACCCATGTAATATCATCATGGGATTATACTTCCTCCCAATATGTATTAAAATAAAACCCTAGAGGGAAGACTCGTAGTGTATTACAGATACTATCCCTCATTGACATTCCATTAATGACAAGAGAATTTTTATTAGATGATGTTAAACCGCATGGATCAGTTCTATAATCGGACCTTTAACTATGGAATCAATCTATGTGGGTTGTGCTCCTTATCTATAAATAGGGTATGTAAGAATCCTTCCCAAGGATAAATCTTGAAATTGGTAAACTTATGTGGGACATCTTACCTCCTACAGACACACCTTCCATATTTATCTCCATTGGTTGTTCTGATTGATCCATACTAGGTCCACCTCAATTGGGAATTTTGATCCATTGAAACTTATGTGTGACATATACCCTCTTACAGATGCACCTATGGATCTGCTTCCATGAAGAATAATGATAAATTGGTAATATCTGGTGTGACATCTTCCCACCTAGGTACACACCTCGTAGATCCACCTCTATAGAGAGTTATAATTTAACCATCCTCTATCTACCTCAACAGGGTGTTTTGATCCATTGGTTGACTCAGGGTTGACATCTTCCTTCCTAGGGACACACCTCCTTGATCCAACTCCATGTGGTATTCTACTACATCCATCATGGATCAACCTCCATTAGGTGGTATGGTCCACCAGTAAACCCATGTGTGAGATCTTCCCTCTTAGGGACACACCACATAGATCTGCTTATATGGGGTATTTCTATCCATCCATCCCAAATCTTCCTCCACAGAACATTCTGATCCATTAGTAATCCCAGTGTGACATCATCCCCTCTCAAGAAACACGTACTATATCATCCACTATGGGGAATTATGATCCATCCATCCTATATCCCCCTCCATGGATCATTCTGGTCCATTAGCAAACCCAGGTGTGGCATATATCCTCCTAGTGACACACCTCCCAGATCCACATCCATATTGAGTTTGGATCCATTCATCATAGATCCACCGCCACAGGGAGTTCTATTCTATTGGTAAACCCATGTGTAAATCTTCCATCCTAGTGAAACACCTCCTAGATCCCTCTATATGGGGAGTTCTGATATACCATCATGTCCCCATAAGACATTTACTTATTTCTTTTCTCTATAATATGTTAAACTCATTCCCAAATCCATCTTACCGTAAAATCTTGATCCTTCTCCAAAAACCTTTAAACTCACACCCTAGTCTATAACAACTACCTCATGAATATGTGTGGGATGCCTATGGTAAACAATATTTGGATGACTTATTCCCCTGGAATCATTACATCATGATCGACATTAGATGTCTTTGATTCTATACCTAATATTCCTTAAACGATATTCCCTCAAAAGATTGATATTAATAGGATCCCAATATACCCAAAATCGAGATAGGACCAATGATTCCCAACATGACTACTCCCATAACCAAAGGATATTTCTCTATATAATATAAGTGGTATAATTAACCAACATCCACATAGATATGACATAGGGAATGAGTTCCACAAACATGACTCAATATACGAAGGAGACTCAGACTAGGAAGAGATCTTCATGGAATAAAATATGGAAGGATGATTTGGTATCCCACCACTCCATTTTGATCAAGGAGCATACATCACTGATAAAGTTGATAAAGGTCACCCGCCATTGGAATGATGAAATGTGGGGCAACCAGAAATCCACACACACACATCATGTTGGAAGTCCCATATGAAAGCACCATAGGTATTACAAAAAGAATAACCATAACCAAATCTTATTGAATAGTTCACCAGAACTTCAATGTATTGCTCAGATGTAAATCAGATACATTGGAATTTATAATTCTTGGAAACTATTACACATACGTAACAAATATCCTATATATATAGTCAAGAGAGAAATATTCTATCACAGCAATGAAGTGTGTTGATTTCATGTGGTGATCGACTGCAACCCAAATATCATTATGGCCTTTTGGAATTTAGGGAAGTAAAATGAAAAAAATACATGGTGATACTTTTCCACATCCATTCTAGTAAGGGTAATGGTTTTAACATCCCCATATAATTTTTCCCTTATCCTTAAATAATGTACATACCATAAATATAGATACATACTCCACAAAATTTCTCTTCACGTTTTCCTACAAAAAATAATCATTTATAGTGCATTACATTTCTAAACTGCTATGATATTAATTGAACAATGGGTTATGAGCTTCTTCGAATATATATTTCTTTGATTATAGTTTTTATCCGACAAATACTCTATTCAAAAAACCTTATCATTCCAGCCCAATCAAGATTGAATATAGGAATAACTCTCACCAACATTTGTAGATCTACGTCCTCCTTCTATACCACCAATCTATTTTTTTATTTTCTAGAAATAAAGTTTAAGGATCACCAGTAACCTTACAAACAAAATACTGAGATTCAAAAGCAGCAGATCCTCAGTGGTACTCGAACATTCCATAAGTCATTTAAAAGTTTCAAAATTACAATTGTCGAGCAGAATCATTACCGACACCACGCATTCAATTCGATTTGCACAACTGCGTTAAGTTTTACTTGACATCATGTCTCCATCCACTGAGAAATACATCATCATCGGCCCAACAACACGTCGAAATTCACTTCGGTCATCATCCTCATCGGTTTGAAACACAACCATCGACATAAAAACCAAAGCATAACACCCTTGCCCAGCCGAAATACAATGTTTCCACTGACCAAGTCACCATCGTCACTTCCAACTCGCTCGCCTCCATCGTGTCAAGCCGCTGCACCACCGACAAAGTCGATAGAAGAATACGGCAGGAGAAACCACGGGCACCCCACCCTGACGCCTAAAACACCACCAGCACCAAATCGAAAACCCACAGAAAACAAATGATGACCAACCAGCACCGCACCTTCCACAAAACTCCATCCAATGAGTGAAGCCAAGCCGACATCAACCCAGGGCCAACGAATAAAAATCCACCACGTTAACCCGATGATCTCACTTCCCAAAGCCCCAGAGAGACCACCCCTCTAATCCACCTCAGATAGAGAAGTGGAGTCCTGGAGATAGAGCAGAGGGATGAACAGCTACAAATATCATCATCAAGGACCCCAGAAGAACATAGACCAGAAAACCAAAAAACTGGAAACACAAGACATGGCTGAAACCCTAGGGAACTCAAAACTAAAAGGAACACAAAATGAGCAGCTAAAAGGGAAAAGAAACCAAGAAGAAGGAAGAATAAGACATCTTTCATACCCACATCCAACCACCTTAAAATCCCAAAACCTCAATGAGCTCGTCGCACCAGAACCAACCTAGAGAGGACCAACGAATCGCAGGGTCAGAGCACAGAATGACGGCCGAGGAACACACCATAGCCCCATCGTAGAGGACCAGGAGAGAACTCTAGCTAAGAGATAGAATAAGAGAGAATAGTGATATCTGGGAGAGAGCACATCCACATGAAAGCAGGGGGGATAATAAGAGACTGAGGTGGAGCGAAGTGAGACTCCATCGCCACCGAGAAGTGAGACTCCTTCTATGACTCTTTATTTTTCAAATGGATATATGGTTGAACACTCATTCGGTAAAGATAATACTGCTACCTTTTCTTTATAATTACAATTTCTATCATTTAAATAAATAAATATTGTATTTTTAATCCTTATCATAGATAATAAATCAAGCTACATTTAACACAAAGCATAATCCGCCTTGTTCACATTCCTATGGTGGTAATATATTGAGAATTCATAATATTTAATCAAATTTTTTCATATTATCTACAATATATTAAACTATTTTAAGGTGAATATATCATTAAAACATTAATTATTAGTATATATTTCAATCCTTTATCTATAAAGATAAATCCTCTATATATTTAACAAAAATATTACCACTACTAACTCTAAATCATTTGAAGGGTTATTTTTCTCATTAACCACCAATTATCAAGACACAAAATATATCACCATATCATTATATATAATATAAATCAGTAACCAATTATTTGATGAATCCCTGATAATAAAAAACTATTCTTCATTGCATGGTTGTATGAACACAAGTCCACTGACCAACCTTCTCTTCAGTTCCTTGTTTTTTTTCTACATTCATCAATTGAATCAAACATGAATCCCTTCTATGTTGACATACTGAGTGGATAATATATCGTTAATAAATCCTTCCAAAAGTGTATATAATATTCATATAATCCATGAAAACTATAGATCTTTTTCACCATGGTTGGATTTTTCAATGTTCAATAACTTCTATCTTTGATAGATCCTCTAGTGTACCCTCTCCTGAGACTATATGACCCAAAACTGGAACTCTTTGCATACAACATTCAAAAATGATAAAATTTTCATAATCATTCCCCATCTATATAGTCGTTAGTACAATAATAAAGTAAAAAATTATGCTCTTCCATAGCCTTATAATAAATAACAATATTATCTATAAAGACTACCACAAGTTGTTCTTGGTAATTTCTAATGAAATTATTCACTGAATCCATCAATATGGTTGGGAAATTTGTAAGACCGAATGAAAACACTATAAATTATTAATTTTTATACATGAAATAAAATATTTTATTATGTATATATGAAATTTTGACCTCCAACAGATAGTATCTAGTTTAATGATCAATCTTTGAAAAATATTCATCTCTTCATAATTGAGTGAACAAATCATCAATACTTGGTAGTTGAAAATTATTATTTATAGTGATATTTTTATGTTCTAGATAATAATAGAAAAGATACATCAATCCATCATTATTAGTAATAAAATAATTGATGAACTACAAGGATATTCATTTTTTCAAATGAATCCCTTATCAGTATTCTCTTGTATTTTCTTCTTCAATTTCTGTAATTCAATTGGGGTTATTCTATATAAATTTTTTGAAATTGGTGTGTCACCAGGTATATGTTATATTGAAAATAATTTCTAAAATTTATATAAAGATTATAAAATTATTTTAGAAATAAATTAAAAAAATCTATAAAAGGAATATCTATGATGCAAATTTTCTCCCCATCCAGATGAGTTAAATACCCCTTTTGAATTGAAATGAAGACTAATACAATGAATGTATTTTCTATAATAATTTCATATTTATCCTTACACTAATAAATGATAATTGGTTGTATTAGATTATAAAATGTGACATACATTCCTTAAAAATCGAGTTGGGATATATATTAAGAAACCCAATACATGCAAAAAATAATATCAAATTCGAATAGTAGGAGATTAATGATATTAGCAGGAAGCACATTCCTATAAACTATATTTTAGGAATAATCATATAAATTACAAGTGATTATCATACCATTAGTATATTTTAATGTTAATTAAAAATATAATCATTGAGGATACAAATTTACATTCCTAGATACATTTCATGATATAATAGAATTTACATTACTAAGCTAAAATAATATACTTCAATATCTGAGTTTACCTATCACCACCTCAAATTATTTTATCTATACTCTATCCCTTAATATAAAAAAATTGTTTTTATCACCATAAAACATCATTAATCAGAGTGACCAATCGTATAATATTTAAAAAATAAATGAATGTCTAAATAGGGATACCATTATTCAATCTATTACAACATAAGATTATCCTAGGTCATCCATGTTCATATTATATTTGAATGCATAAAATGGTTCGAAATGAAAATGTGAGTTAACCTAAGAATATCCCTCATAAGTTTATAGCTTTTTATATAGTCTTAGGACCACTCATTAGGTACTGGTGATGATAAAGTGAACACTAAATCTTCCCCATTTAGAGTTGTTACCCTAGAGCATTTTTTTCATAGCCACAACCATTTTATAGTACCCAGCCAGAGAAGTATTTTTTAGTTAAAAAAATGCATTATTTACCATAACTCTGTATATTATCTTATATTTAGTCTTATAATAACGGTTCCCAATAATTATTTATAATCCAAATCTCCATGAATAACTAAACATTCATGTGATACCAACTATAGAGACCCAAACATTACATGAAAAATGATTACATAATTTATCTAAATATTCAACCCATTTCATAATAATATTCTCCCAAAAAATCATAAAGGATTAGGGTTTTAGGTATTAGGTAAATAATCATGTTATTTCCGGAAATTTCTTCAACATGTGACAAAAAGTATTCTCATATAGTAAACTTATTAATCACAGCATACATAAAAACTTCTTTCATAACATATAGAAAGGAAACAGAAGAAATTGTGATATCATATACTCAATAAGGGTAAATAAAGAAGATATTAGTCATTGATCATAAGTGGGATTAAGATAAGCATGAGGTTATGGTAGAATGATTTTAACATTTGAAAATAATACCCAAAAATTCATAGATCATAAAAATGAATCATTTAATAGATCAATTCTAGGTCATAAGATACGAATAATAAGATAATAAAAGATCATGATACATGAGAATATAACTTTATAATAAAAACATGACATAAGGGAGTGGAATAAGTTGTGTCACAATCATTATCATAGAAATATTATTTCTAGACAACCATCAAATACATTCATCACATGTTAGATTTTGGATATCCACCCATCCACCAAACATTGGGCTTCAGATAACCTCATGTATACCCCCTTTTATTCCGGAAAAAACCTCATGTGTACCCTATTTTGGGTAGGGTACAATATACAATCTACCCTCTTTAAGGATTGGGATAACCTCCTATGTACCCTCTTTTGGGATTGGGATAACATTAAATATACCATTTGATCTAAAAAATAATTAATATTTTCCCAATTCATTACATGGATACAATGGACCCAGCCATCATATAATCATAATAAATTTATATATATTCAATAATATTATAAAAATATTTATCATTTCATTAGAACTTCACCCTTTGAAAAGAAAATCGGTTTCATCAGTATATCATCTTCATAATCATAAAATATATAGAGAATTAATAAATATTGTATCATTTGATCATTTCCATAGTGAACAATGATAAATGTCAATGGATTCAGTCCAAGATGAAAATACCTTTAAAACATCACTAGATTTTCTTTAAAGGAATATTCCCTTCTCATTTTAAAATCTATTATTTATAATCTTATAAGTTGAAAAAAATCAAAATATATTTTATTTAAAAATAAAATAAAATTTTAATATAAACATTAATGTAATGATATTTCATGATTATGGGTAAATTAATTCATGTGATATATATTAGATAAAAATTTCCTTTCTTATTTTCACTAAAAAGTTAAAAGTACCATGTTCAGAAAATGATTAGAGGATTTATATTTAAATACTTTTAAAATATCAAAAAACAAGAAAAAATGAATTTAAATTTTTTTTTTGTAAAATTACATTAATATACTTTAAACATTTTAAATAAAATATGGATTTATATGAAAATTATTTCCAGCTATAGTGAGAAATACTGTTGGTTTTTTTAAATACTATGTTTTATATTGAATAATTAAATTGAGTAAAATGAAGAAAAAGAATATAATAACTAGTAATAACCATATGATACTAAAATATATAATATTTGGAAGAGATATATCATAAAATTATATCATCATAAATCTAAGGAAAAACAATCCTGGTTAGAAGTAAGATTGTAATGTAAAACCCTTTCTACAAGTATTCCTTTATATGTAAGTCCTTGAACAACAATTATATTTGATTAAAAAATTTATAATTATATATAATAATAATATTTATTCTAATAGTACCATTTATAGTACAATTATATCATTTCAACACCAATGTATTATTTGTTTTTTAAAATAATCATTTCTAGGTGTAACATATTTCTCTTTTTATGAACGTATCAGTTCGACAGTTATAGTCCTCGAAATTTTATTGTGATTTCATCATCTCTAAAATATTAATCATGTAATAATAAAAATACTTTTTAATTATTTTTACTTTAATAATAATTAATTTAGATAATTGAAGAAAAAATAATAACATCCCTTTATGGAGATGATAGTCTATACGTACATAGGAGTGATGCTTTCCACATGTAGTTTGATAGAATATAAGAAAGGTAAATATAAATTTACCTTTATTGAATAATTATAATTCCATAAATATAATATGTACACACACACAAATATATATATATATATATATATTCATTTACTTATATTAAATCCAGAATAATGACCAACAATGAAATATGGTAATGGAAAATGAAACAAACTACTACTTGGAGGTGGTAGTCCACACGTACGCATGAGCGATACTTTCATTTCCCATTTTATAGAGAAGTGCTGTGAAATGGTTATTACATCATTATAATAACATCTCAATATATTTTTGACATTGTAGTAATCATATTTTTATTCATACAATAGTTTTAAAGAAGGTGTAATAAGATATAAAATTGAATGATCTTGGTTAACATTTTTACCTCTTATTCAAAAGCCCTTTGGCTGACAACTTATGCCATGAAAGATTAGCCATAGGAGAATTAAAGAAGCTCTAATATTAAGGTAAAGAATATAGTTATTTTTTACTATTAATTGGTGGTAATTTAAGGCTAAAATTTTCTGATTATGTGGGAGAATAGGTTCACTTTAATAAGGGAGGATAGAGATACACAAGAAATTAATTTATTGATTTCTATTAAATAGGTTCACTTTAATGTGAATGTAGAAAAAAGAAAACATTATTAAAATATATGATAATATAATATTAAAATTTATTCAAATAAAAAAAAAATTCAATTTTATTTGGAATTCCTACCAATATATCTTATTTTATCACCACTAGTAAATCTAATTTAACAATAATAATGGTAAAAAAAATTACTTTTTTTACTATTCATTTTGACAAAAATATAATATAATTATAATAAATTATATTAATTATGATGATTCTAAATAATAAACCCATTTTAATAATGTCAAGTTCTATATTTGTTATAATTTTAATTTATATAATTGTGCAAAATGAAACATAAATCCCTTAGAAAAATGCATTTTTAAGTATAAACCAAACTTTAATTCAATTTATTATATTATAATAAATATAAATTAATGTTAAATTTTTTATTGATATTATAATAGACAAAATTCATTAAAATAATTATTAACTATATTTTAATTTAATTTACATAGTTCAAAAAACATTGTGTGGATAAAAAAATTTTTTAGAGAGATGTGTTTTAAATCCCAAAATGAAACTTACCACATATTGAAGTATAATGTTGATAAATTTGTAATTAATTATATTATATTAAATTAAATTATAATTATGTTAATTTATGATAAAATTAAAAACCTTATGAGGAATTTAGATTAATTTTTTTAATATAAATAAATGTCAATTTAAGAAAATTGGTATTTTTTCTATTATTCATAAAATGTAAATATTTTGAAAAAAAATCACCCTAAGATAATATATAATTTTTGATTAAAAAATGATATGAATTCGTGAAAATAAATTTTTGAATGAAATGGTATAAATTAATTATAATGATTTCCCACAAAATTCAATCTAACAATTCCCAAAAAATATATATATCTTTTTAAAGCATAAAAAGATATTTTTAAAAAAATTAATTATTTATTATTAACTAATCGACACATTTAAACTATTTAAATAATATATATTTTTCATAATATCTTTATTACGATTCATACTTTCCAATTTTATGGCATGGTCATAAAGGATAATTATATCATAGTTCATTTAGACTCGGGGTTTCTTGTAAAATAAGCAATCTGATAGATAAATTTTATTTCTAAGGAAATACATACAAATTAATGGGAGTCATACAACTCACCCAATACAAAATAATTATTATTTGAAATGTAAATAAAGTCACCAATCTTATTATGTAAAAAAACCCATGAAAGGCAGCCTATAAAAAAATAGATTTCCTACCCACTAAGACTCCCAAATTTGTGGATTGGGAAAATATACGTTCAAATAAGAAAAAACACAAAGAATATGGGGTCTAGACAATGATACCATAAAAATTAAAACTATGATTTTTAGGCCTCTTGGTCTATGAAAAAATTTATCTATCATATTATTCATGGAATATCTATTCATAAGATCTGATCAAAATTAATATGAATATAACATAATGATTTATAGACCCTCTTAAACATTGGAATACTAAATCCAAATTCACCTTTTACATCCTCTGCATGTTTATCCATCTGATCCATATCTTAATGGTAATTCCCTAGTTTACACTAATGGAAAATATTCTTATTCATGTCATTGAGCAATGCTGAGTATGAAAATCATCCATTTCAAAAACAAAACAACTATAATATAAAGTTATTTAACATATTCAAATACAGATATGTGATCCTTACCCAAGATGAAATCATCTATATCTGAATGTACCAACTCTAGTGTACAATTATGGAACCTATGCCTATACCCATCCATGAGCCACAACCCAAGTGAAATCATCCATATCAGAATGGACCAATTCTAGGATAGGATTATAGAATATATGCCTATAATTGTATGTGAGTTAAACCCATGAATAAATCATTTAGACTCATGTTTTTGGGAAATGTTGTTTATTGGACATTTTAACTTCAATATTCATATGAATTTAAGTTATTTTCATGTTCCCCTTTTTTGATCTTTGAGTTATTAAAAAATGATACCCATAATTGAACTAGGATTTAGGAATTTATGATCTTTAGTTTCTATAATAAATAATATTTCTCTATATCCAAACATTACTTCCATGAATCCTATATTGAGATGATAAATTAATTATGGTGTTTCTAGTCATAAAAAATGGGCCATGTATTCGACATCCACAAGATTTGACTAAAGAATATTTATTTTCTCTCGAGTTGTGATCACCTCTTTCTCTTCATAATTAATTGAATTGTTATCAAACTCACAATACCCAATTATTGATAACATATATTGAATGTATTAAAACAACATTATAAATAATAATTTAATAGTCTAATATATCAACTTCCATAAGAAATTTCATTCAATTGTTTATGCAATACATAAAGAGTCATGAGTTTCCTAGTGAAGTTCAAAATCAATCTTAATAAAATTGATATATTCATGGATTTTATCAATCAATGTTGGTTTATTATCAATTCCACATAAATGAGTTTGTCCTACAGTAGTATTTTCATCATCAATAAATTATAGATAACATGCGGACAAGTAAATACATTTATTTTTCATATCATATACTAGAATTCCTAAAATAGATACCCAGAGTATGTTAGTAACAGGGAAGAAAAGAAATAATATGGTAATAGAGTTTATAAATTGCATTTATGAAATAAATAATTGATCTTTATTCCAAGAATTTCTATATTATAATCCACATAGAGACAATCCTCTTATAAAAATTCTGATATAAACTCCAAGGATATCACATCTATATCCAAGACTATCATATCATCCATTAGAGAAATAAATAGAGAAGGAACCTCTAACCCAAGCCATCCTAAAATATCAATATACAAGACTATTCATAGATTTTTATAGAGATATTCATAGTTATCAAGGTAATTTTAAATCTCATGGTCACTAAAAAACTTTATATAAAACATTAATTGTGTTGTAATTGGTGTCTGAGTTTTACATATCATATGAAAACATTATGAGGTTATCCACCAGTGTCGAATTCACAAGGATGTTGACCATTGGATATAGATTTACATTTGATTACAATCCTCCCTTTTCTCTTACCACCTTCCTTCCTATGGTTTCACCCTATGAAAAAATGGTATTGTATTCCTTTTGGATGTTGGAACTCCTAAATATGGTACCCTCATGGGATAATCTACAATAATTTTCATGATATGTGTGATGGATAACACAATTGTTTCTAACCACATTTGATATTTTCCTATTTCCTCACCCATAAAGGCCTCTTCTTAATGGTGAGAAACTCTATGGTTCGTAGGAATTGATTCCCAATAATTTAGACCCTCTATAGTGACACCATCCAACTTTGTGGAGAAGAGTTAATGTTGTTAGGTACATGGTTGAGTTTGACCACCAAGAGATTCTATTATCACCATATTTGTGCATTAAATTTCTAAAATAATGAGATATGTTTTCTTTTAAATGTTTTTTAACCTTGATTTAACGGAACTAAGACCCAAAACTACAGAAATCAAATCTTGTTTATGCAATTGATAGAACATTTAGAGAGTTAAGTAAGAATATACTATTGTCACATATATTACTTTAGTTTATGTGTTTCACCAAGGATCATTAAAACCTATTAAAAGTATCCTACCTGGAGTATAATTCCATGGGATGAATAATTGGTTGTTGTAGAGGGGTAAATGCATATTTTCTATTGGAATTGACGACCAGTTTATTCCCTTCCATGTAAGGATAAGCTTCTTCCTCAACCAATCAAATATATGGTGAATCCACTCCAAATATTGTTCCCATTTTAGTGTATTATAGGTAATAAATAGGTGATCACTCACCTCTGACTTCCTATAAGAGATAAAAAAATTAGAGTAAAATTAATGGTTAAATTATATTTATTGTAAAAAAAATTCACCTATTCAAAGAAAGCTATTGCAAATTCATAGATAATATATTTTTTCCTTAATGCTATCATCTATGGTACCCATTTAGATTATTAAATCAAAATCATGATGAAGTGGATTATGGTGTTCATATCACTAAGAAAAGCTCTATCATCTTTGGGTGGCTCTTTGAATGATATATGACCAGGAAAGTTATGTGTCCAAAACACATCATGTTGATATCCACTTCCTAAATTATATTCCAGGACCAATTCTAAGATTTGATATTCTTCCAAGAATCCATATCCTGTCAGGAACCCAGTAATGTTTATGGGTAGTAATGGGTAGTGATGTAGATGTCCCACTTTTAAAATGGGTAGTATATATATGAATTTTTTGTTTCATTGGAACTATATAAATCATATAAATCCCATGAGAAAGTCATTTATAGGGCCTCATCATGATTATAGGGGCCACCAGATCTTAAATACCATTAGTTAATAAAGAAAATTTTACCTTCTATATAGATCCATCTAAATTCCCTATATGATATAGGAGAATTTAGATGTTGGAATAATCTAATGTAAGCCTGATGGAGGCATCATATTGGGGAAATGAAAAATATATTATCGTCTCTTCTCTCATCAGTATAAACTATAATTGATTCACTATCATTAGATACATATTGATATATACACTTATAGGGGAAGAAATACATTTCTTCTATATATATAAAGTCTTCCCCAGATCTACAAGATGTGTTTCCTTCACTAATGACCCCCTAGTATATCCTAGAATCTAGAATTTCATCTTAATGATGTTTTAGATATAAATGTTCCTAGATAATTCTACTGAAATTATCATTGATAATATCATCGTTGAATCTATATGGGGTATTTTCAAACTAGTCATATCAGTTTTTCATTTTATTTATTTATCTCTTATCCATAAAATTTGTCTTAAACATGCAGATCCTCTAGATACATGCTCAAAAACAAGCATTAGGGATATATTAGATATCGATGAACTCATATCCACCCATTTGAGCCATTATACACCCATATAATACATGGAATGTATGAATAATTTTGAATGTGGACATTCCTCAATATATTTTACCAAACTATTTACATAATTTTATAAATTTTGGGAACTCTAATTTGATCAACATTCTTCTGGCTAGTTGAACCACCAACACATATGAATTAATAAACACTCTGGGGATTAATTCTTTAGTTGGAAGAACGTACCCACTTATTTAGATTGCTAAGAATGATACCAAGTGGACAACCCGATCAACCTAGAATGTGACCTTCCACCCCAATTATTGAATTAGCACTCATCCATAATAGGATAATACGAACCCTCATCTTAGTGAGTATTTTAGTTCATGTAATATCTATGACTTCATTCTTATGGCTCTATAATTATCATCCTATTGAAAAAATACTACCATTTTCCAAAATAAAATTCAACCCCTGGATTGAGATTACCTTCTAGAGTTCCCCTTTCTAGATGTAATAATTAATCGTCTAGTAGTGTGTTCCCCTAATTTTCCTCCCTTATAGAGACTAAGGTGGGAAATTCATTATACATTTTTAATAATCTCAGACCCATTAATATCATTTGGAATTCCAAAGACTCACTATTTCCTTTCTATAAATTAAATGATTGGTGTTTTCTTCAAAGTTCGATCGGCATATAATGTCATGAGTGATATTTTTTTCAAGTGACAAAGAGTTTTTTTAGATACATACAACTTTATGAAAGAACATTTGTTTTATCTCTTATTCAAATTCAAAAAATCTCTATTGAACCTAGATGGTCCAACAATAATCTAAACTATATTTTCTTTTAGATCAGATGTTCCAACTCTATGACTAGTCAAAATTTTGATAGGTTGTAAAATTCGGTATAGTTTATCCCCACATATCAAAATTGGGCTAAACATTGTTTCTCATTGATATTAAAAGGGGTGATTATTAATGTGTAATCATGTAAATGATCATCCACCTTGATAAAATGAATAGTGGATGAAATATTTTCCCAAATAACTTCTTGATGTCCGGTGAACTAATAGGGTGGTTGGTTTCCAACACATGGTGTTAGAATTTGAGCATCACTTAGAAGAAAACCCACACATATGGGAAGAAATTTTGATAATTCGAAATATTGAATACCATTCTCATATGGATAAGTAAAATGGTATTTGATGCCTAAATTCATTATCATTGACTAGAATTCATATTTTTTATTATTTCTAATCACCTCACCCTACTTTTTAGGATTTTCATTTCAACACCTTTTTAAACAAATAACTCTATTCATAAGAGTATTGAGAAAATTGGTGGAGTATATAAGACCTCGTGATAATTTCATGGTCACATAATGACCATGTAAAAGTATAATGATTCGTGAGATATAGATTCATGATTTTGAAAAAAATGGTATTTGTGTCCTTAGTTTTATCAGATATAGATGAATATAGAGTTAAAGACACTTATTAATGGAAATATGAGATGTTGGTACACTGTGACAATATATGAGAAAATAAAAAAATTATTTTTTGTATAATTCTTAGTCGACGGAGATAAAATTATAGAGGATCCAATACAGACAATTATTACCCCCCCCCCACACACACCCTCCCTCATCAACATATATATAGGGGTTCACCTCTGGTTGACTGTAAATACTTTACATAGGATTTTAATCTTCAAAAATAGTAAATTTCTGGATAGATCAACCCAATTTTTTGTGGGATTACATTATTTGTATTCTATTTTTTTAAAATTATCACCTAGCTATAGAATATTTATGTGGGAAAGACCGGTTATTAAAAAACAAGAGGAGGTCCTCTTACAAATATTCATGATTCAATCATCAATCATGGATAACTCGAAGACCTCTTATTTGTCCACATGAATTAGTCATCATTTATAGACTAATGAGAGAGCTATGATATGGACAGGTGAATTATTTACTAATTTAATACTAGAGGTGGGCCTATTACATCATTTTTATTCGCTCCAAATTTGAGTGTCATTGGAATAACTCTCTCACATGGGCCATATATCCCTCAGTGATCGCTTACTTCCTATCATATCTGTTGCCTATAAATACCTATATTTCCATTTTGGGAAATGAATGGAGACCCATACACAAACACATACACACACACACACACACACACACACACATATATATATATAAAGGTATAAGTGTGTATGGAGAAATAGAACCCAAATATTTCCAATATTAGTGATGCTCGACAAACATTGGAGGTAAATTGATGTCCAAAACATCTTTGAAGAGTAAAAATACCCCACTAAATGGGTTCAAAAAGTCTCATCCATGATATCATTATATAGCCATAAATATCCCTTTATTAAATCCATTAAAAAATATTTCTATTGAAAACTCATCTCACGTGGTCTCATACAAAATATTCTTATGTGTGTGTGAACCTCTCCATATGAATCATCTATATAGGTTTTTCTCCCATATAAGACTATCTTGTGTAATTTCATTTCTGAGGTTATTACTCAATCATTCCTAAATCACCCTCACATTAACCCATTACATGAACAATCCTCTATAAGACAATCACATTGAAAAAAATACCTTTGACACCATACATATTCATATCTCCGGAAAAAGGTTTCCACATAATGTGTTACATGGAACATGAGTACTATGGGGTGTTTTTTCTCTCCCATATCAATGTTTAAAAACATGACATCATCCTGGAATTTGGAAATTATAAAAGATGGAAAATATCTGTGCCCAAGTCATATACCTGGGTCATATCAATGTAAAATAAATCTATGGCTTCCTTCTAAAAAGGATGATAACCCAAAAGGATGGTATATTACATTCTCTAAAACCACTGAATCTACAAGATCATGGGAATGAAAATCATTACACAACAATTTTATCATGAATTCCTTCAATAATTATAGGCTTGGTAACTCTCTACCCAAGTTTATAGCACCCTTGGGTGGATCAAAATCCATGATTTGGTTGATAAGGATGGTCTTTTTTAGTGTAAAACATGAGAGGCCTCTCTAAGTTCAACATGCTCATCCTATCTCTCAATTCAAACCAATGATCCTTGTTACATCATATTCATTTTAATATACCTGATCTAAGATTGTTACAATTGATAATTTCAATACCCACAAACATTAATAATATATGGACACCCAAATTCAAGTAGCAAACAACCCTAAGTAATCCCCATTAATTCTCTCTCATCTTCTATGTAGTAGTTGGGACACCGCCATTGTTCTAATCCTTAATCATTTATGCCTTTATTAATGATCTCATCCTAATGATTCATTATTGAATGTTTTATAGGTAGTCCATTTTTTAATCCCCACTCAACACTCAATTGTTCACAATCATGAAATATAGCTAAAATTATATTAAATCTTTATTCTCGAAATGATCTAAACCCGTATGGGATTATAGGTTTTAACTAATTGTTTTGTTTGAATGATTTAGGATGAAATACTAATGTAGATACAACATTATGTAAAACATCATGGTATGTTCCTATAACATGACCTAAAACTAGGTACATTGAATGGTGTGGGTTTTGATTCTTGTTAACTATAATATATTGGATTTATCTCTGATGTTTAGAACAAATATCAAAATAATTTATCTCTTCATTGAGCCATATTCTTTTTGAAATCAAACCAAACCCCAAAGGTTTTCTTATATCTATATAACTATCATATCATTCTTATATAGATCATATTCCTCTTAAACCATCTTCATAAAACCATACCAGTAATGAGTCCATAAACTAATTATGAGGACCATATGTGCATGAATAATGAAAAAAAATATTTTCATTGAGCTATATTCCCTTTGATTTTTACCAAAAAAAAATTGTATATGCATAAGTCCGACAACAACTATTTTGAGGAATATTTCATTAAGAATTTCGAATCACATGACTTTAAACTGATTGGAATTGGTCCATATCACATAAACTAAAAAGGTTTTACATGTCCCGATGAGAAACATTAAACTAAAAGGGTACAAATTCACTATAGAGGAATACATTGGAAAAACCTTTTACAATCCAAATACCATCTTCATGAACACTCAGCTTCTTCATGGATGGTGATAAATTTCAATGTAACTAGCGGTGTGGATTTAAACCACAATACCCTAAAACTAACACAAGTATATAATAAAAACATGAAAAAGAACATTTAATATCTATAGAATTTCACATTGCTGTATATCAATAACCAATCACTGGAACATGGGTAACATCTTTTTTTGTAGGAATTTGGAAAGCATTCATAAAATATATATTATATCAATAAGTGAGTTTAATAATAGTAAATAACTCACCCTCAAAAGTTGTGTTTCATCCCAACCAACTTCCCTCTTGACCAATGTGATTTACAATGCATTTTTTGTTACAAATCATAGTGATTGATTGCATTTGTAATGAAAATTTACAACGACATTCATGTCAAACCATTATGGAAGTAGGAGCCATTGAAGATTTTTATTGGAAAAAATCATAGATAACAATGAATAATTCATATTTATCCGATATAAATATTTCATATTATAATATACATGGTTTTAATATTAAAGCCTTAATATTCCAAATAGGTGATGTTTTATTATCACTATTATTATTAAATAATAAAAAAATATTATTTTATGTAAAAAAATTATATAAATTAAATATCATATATATGATTTTATTTAAATTATTAGTCAAATCCTCATCCAAGAATCATTTCACAATGGATTATATAATTTTACAAATAATGCTTTGATATGAACATTTTATATTGGAATTTATTAACTATTAATAAATATATATAATAAATTTTATAATTTACCTTATTCAATAATTTATAATAAACATATAAGTTATTAAAACATATATAAATATTATAATGGGAAGTGTAATTCTCTAACCTGATCAACCTGAATAGTGACTAAACGGTGATGATATGTAACCATAAGCACACCTCCGTGTTATACAGAGGCTTATGACTCCTGGTGATAGTTTACTAGTTTTAGGGGGAGACTATCCCCTCAAATTAATCCCAAGGTTCATGACCAAATTCTACAAGATATTTGACATGACATGTTAACAAATCGAATATATGAAAAAACTATAGACTTAAAATATAGACTATCACGAGCCCCCATAGTCATTATTGGAATGAAATAAATCTATAAATATGACGAATAACCCAATAAAAATAAAAATAAAATAAAAATGTACGAAAATAATATATAAATAAAATGAAACACTATCCAATACATGGAAAACAATACTAAAAATAAATATGTTAACCTCCACAAGAGGTAACATACCACCCTACCATATCCATGGACTATATGACCAATGAACTGAACCACATATATGTATCCCTATAGTAACTGTGTTTTAAGAGAAAACTTAAAAGTATACCCACATTCATTAAAACCAATTCTATGTACGTAGTTTGGGGGTGATTCTAATGTCCTAGTAGGTATCCACAATGAATCAACAATATTTAGTAGTTTTGGGATCAACTGTATGTTCAAAAAATACATATAAATATGTGTAGTCATGTTTATAAAACACATCAATCAATAAATATAATATTTAATTCACATAAAATCACATATGGTAGGTCATCATGTGATGAATAGGACATCGTGACACCTGACCATTCCTCTTTATTCTCCATCATGGAAGGAAGACTTCACCACATATAAGAACCCAACCCATATATGAATATATAGTTTATGTTTCCAAATGAAAATCCTCTAATCCTATACCTGAATACCTTGAGTGGGACTTCATCCAAACCATGACCCACTAAACAAAGGATTTGGGCTCGGTCAAGCATCTATGAGCCTATGCCCATCCCTCATCACATGAGGGAGGTCTATCATCAATGTTTGAAGTCAACCTATGAACCAAACACTAAGGTGTTCCTCATCCAAATCCTTACATGGAAAGTTATAATTCATACACACAAACCCATCCAACAAACTCTATGGAGGAACATTAGTCACACAAACCCATCACCAAAATAATCCAGAGAGGTCTATCCATCACACTGATCTTTCCTTACTAATTTTTAGAAGGTAAAATTGAATCATGTAAGTTAATCCATGTGGTCTCTAAGAAGGAAAAAATTAAAAACAACTATAATAAATGAAAACTCCATGGAGGCCACATTCAAGCACACCATCCCATGACCATGAACACTATGCAGGCCACGTCAAGAACATATAGGAAAAAAATATATCTTTTTGCTGGAACAATCAATACCAAACAATTTTCAAATAAAATAGTTCCTTGGGACATAATCCCATATAGCATACATGTTCCAATGTTCACCCAAACCCTCTAGGTGGTTTATAATTTCCATCAAAAAAATCACTTTGATACAAAGAAAGGGTTCTCATAAAGAAACTCAAACTACACTTGCATCATCATGAAAAACATGCCCACTAGTAAACTGAAAACTATAATCACCATATGTATATAATATTTTAAATAATTGTTTCTCCCTCATGAGGTCAAATGTAATAAAAGAATTAAAATCAATACCTTCCCGATTACTATAAAAAAACCATAGAAAAATCACCCTTTTCAAATCAGTTCAAAAAGGTTTTATGTGTCACATTCCCCATGTTGGGAGCTTGGCCCAAAATCCTAGAATCTTCTATAACCCGTTTTAAAATTCAATTTCAAAATACATTTCAAACTCACTAATTTTCAATTAAACTCATTTTTTTCCAAAACTCCATTTTAAAATAAATTTTAAAAAGAAACCATTTTCTATTTGAAATTAATCATTGAAATCTAAAAAAACATAATGGGGTCCATCTGTTCTTTTTCAATTAAGGCATCATCATAAAACAATTTAGAAATATATATGGTCCATATTAACTATTATTCCAAAGTTATCTCATCCCAACTTTATAATCCAATTCACCCGAGATAAGAATTCAGTATGAAGATGCTACAATTAGGAACATGAACATAAAATCACTAAAATACCTAGATTCTGAAATAAATTAAAGACCCCTACCTCAATCGACAATTCGATAAAACCATACAATCACGTACTAACCCCCACCATGTTTTTGAGCACATGTACTATAAATAAAAATTATTTAATTTATTTATTAATTAATTTATACCAAAAATTAAATGTGGAATAATTAGAACAAAAACACTTCAGGCATTCAAATTGAATAAAAAACGTGAGAAATTTATTTTTATCCACACTTGATGCTTCCTCGGTCCTAGAAAACACAAAAGACTCAAATTATACTATCGATTGATAGCAAATTTCAACAAAGAAATCTAAAATACCTAAATAAATTGACATCACAACATAACTCATGTAAAATAATAAATAGTGACTTTTTTAAAAACTCTCATGACGTCCTCTATGATCCACACATTAATGAACCTTGAAGTTAAATGATTTAACCATGATTTATTGAAATCACTTCTTAAAAAACCGTAATAATTGTACCAAATTCATTGAAATAAGTGAGTAAGATTAAGTGGGTAAAAAGAGGAAGAAACTACGTCAAATATTCATGTTGAATCACCAAGAACAAACACATATCAAATGGGGAAGGAAGATCATAAGTGGGGTTTGGTCACCCCATGTCCATGTGGCATCTAGGAGAAGAAATATAAGGAGGTTTCTATTTTAGAATCCCCTTATTCATTATAGTGAAAATGGTTTAGCATGTTTCATGTAGTGAAATTATGTTCACATTGAGAATTTTTTGGGTATTAACTCATTTCACCACTCATAACTAGTCACGGCTAGTATTCACCCCCCCTAAAATCAATCCATGGCATGAATGGACCCTTTACGCAATAAATGACCTTCTAATGCCCTTTTTTAGTTGATCAGCCCATAAACACACCTTTAATGTCTTCCAAAACCCATGGGACACAACCTAATCCAAAAAACACAATTTAAAACACCTCTTATATTTTTTGAAAGGACCAAAAACCCATCCCTATCTCTATTTCTCTAAATAATTATTTTTAACAATGAAAAAGATTAAATTACCAGTGGAATTACTAACCCATAATGATGTGGTTTGTCCCAAAATATACACTATAATGATTAATTTCCTTGATAATACATGTTATCCCTCTAACTAAGAACCCTAACCAACATTAATAATAAATTCAATGTAAATTCTCTGCGATTCATATCCAAATTCCCAACATGCTTCTACTGTGCCAATCCAAACCACAAGATCAGATACATTGAATATTCTCCGAAAACCCCTATTTATTTATTGAACATAATCAACAAAATCCTAAATGACTCTTTTTATGTTTTTTAAACAATGTAAATATGATTACACTCACAAAAGAATTCAGCCCTTTCCAAAATGACTTATCCAAAATGCACTCAACCTTGGTTATCAACACATCACCACATCTCTCAACCATGATTCCTAAACTCCATGGGGAAAATTTTCATCAATTAAAAATTATTCCTTACACCAAGAGGAATATTCAAAATTTATAACCTCCCAAACAAATCTTCAAACCTAGAACTTGATGAAATTCATCTACCAATTTCCCAAACGACCACATCCAACATCATACTCCAAACTGAGAACCACCATATTCCCAATATATACCACCCTTGGCTAACATAAAATCCCACCATGAAACTGATGAAAATTCCCTTAATCTAACTACTAATATTGAGTTATTCACCACACATATAATGCATCCAATATTACTACTAATTCTCAAATCTAGGATTCTCCATGGAACCAGATCAATAAGATCCACTAGCATACTAACATTTTGACTCCCACTACCGAGTCTCCTCCTAGAGACAACCATGAAATCAAAGAACTAAAGTGATTGGACTTCATTTACTTATATAAAGTTCCAAATTTTTGTCTAAAATTCACATTGGATTGTTGAGAAAAACACATAACCATGTTTTATCACTTGATTCACCCCCAAAGTCACCCCATGAATTGTGGTCCATCCACTAAAACATGTCACAAACCATGTTTCATCCCATGAAACATGAAATGATTCATGATTCAAACCATAAATCATTACATGATTCATTATAACTGACTCTAGTGTTAAAAACCTGAATCATAGAATACCAATCACAAAGATGGATCCATACAACACACACTGATTCATAAAAAAACAATGTTTCAATATTCAAATCATATTGATCCTTATGGTTTTCCCCACTATAGAATTATTCTACTGATGGTTGATTCTAACTAGTGGTTCTCCCAACTATAGAAATCACATAACTAAAACAAAATTCAAATAGTCTTTATAGTTGGCCCATAAAAACTCACATCAAAAAATCTAGCCGACAAAGCATTAAAACACACATCAAAGGGTCTAGTCCTCAAAGGCACAAAAACAAATCCTAATACATGATACCACATTAAACATTGAAGATCCCATTGTAAGAGGATAACAATGACATCTATCATATAAGACAACCAGAACCATCTCCTTTAAACAATCATATCATACCATTCAAATAAAAAAACATTGGTCCTATCTCAATAATGCTTAAAAATATTACAAATTTGGTATACAAAGTCTCTAGTTTCTCTCTCACATAATACCATAAAAAGATCACACACCCACTACCCTAACTCGATGGTTTCAAAAAAACATGGTATAAAATTCAAACACACACTTCAAGAACCTGGGTGACTCCCAACCAAAATATCAGACCTGAGTGAACCAATTCTCATAGGTATCCATCACTCATTTTAAAACCCCATTAAAATAATTTTACACATCTTAAAACTCACCATATTTTTCAAAACATCACTAAAATCCTATGGTTTTTTCCAAAATAAGAATCACTAGAAACCATACCATAGTAGGTCACATTCCTAAAAATCAATATTTTTTCCAGTAATACATTTAGAAACAATTTCTAAAAGAACAATGAGATAAAATTTCAAAGACCATTTCCTTATATTTTATTCACACAACCCAAAAATCTAATACCATTACAAAATAAATAGTTCCAGGAGGTGTTTCTTGTAAAACTGTATTATAAAGATATGTTTCATACACTACATGTGTTTTGTTTTAAAAACATGGTATTCCAAAAAAACACACATATTAAAAAATTCAATGAAATCCAAAGAATCATAGTCATAATGAGTCAATAAAATACCTCGCGTCAATATTAATATGTTCAAACATTATAATATATACTAGAAAACACCATTTATATTATATGCTTCTTTAATTAATATATATTCCAATGATACTTCATGTCAAACAATGTCTAGAATTGTTGTATTTATTATGCCTCTATAATTCAACTATCATGACACATTAATGAATTGTTGGCTCCCAGAAAATCCCTATGTGACATTCCTACCCTCATATATTCAAAATTGGAATACATGATCTAAAAAATACCAAACATATTTTAGAGTTACTATTCAAAAAAACTATAAATCCTTTGGAAAAATGATTTCCAACTAATTTCATGCCATCCAGGAATATTACTAATCTTCTTCTCAAGACCTGAAAACAATTCTACACCTCTAACTAGCATTGTACTATCCATAAATGTGGTCTGATACAACTTTTGAACACCCCATTTAGGGCCACCTAACCTATTCGTTTTTCGGGACACAACTAGATCATATGTACCTCCCCAAATAGTAGAGGCTATGGACTACTAACAAGGGACTAATAAATTCACTGGGATACTATAATCTCTATTTAAGGCCATGGTTCATTCCAAATTCTATCAAAAAATATGCATGAATCATCAATATTTTAGACATCCCAAAACACTGTATATTTTAAACAAGGCTCCCCATGTTCCCACATGGTCTATAATAAAATGAAATAAATCTATCTATATGATATATCAACCATAATAGATAAACATTAATAGATAATAATTAAATCAATAAAATAAATAAATTGGATAATTAGAAAGTACATACTAAACCATACTAAAAAATAAATACTCTAGCCTCTAACCTAACTCATATACCATTCTACCATATCTACGAGCTCCATTGACTAACTAAAAATAAAAAAAAACACTTTTTTTAGAAAATTGGGACCATTAAAAAATATTGTATAAAAATAACATAAACATTAAAAATTATTATAAGAACATTCCATAATATTAAAAGAAGATTTTATTCATTTACCCAATATAAAATATATTCTATTGATTTTTCCACCATTTCTCGTTCATCCTTGACAAGATCCTCTTAGTGGTAGGCCAACTTGTCCTAGAAACAAAGATTCTTTTATAGATTGATTTTCCCATCATTAAATTATCGTGTTAATATATGTTCTAGTTTATTGATCTTAATGTCTACCTCCACATTGAGAATAACTCAAATAACTCTCTAGAAAATTATATTTACATTATCCAATTATTTTTTTATAAACTGTATATATTCCAATATCTTTTCCTCATTCTGAAGAATGGGATCTGTGAAATTTTCATTAGTGGATTCCCATTTTCCTTCCACTTTCATCTTACAAACAACAGGATTCAATTTTATAGAAACTAGTTCATAATTTTAGTTTTTATCAAGAAAATATGGATTGGAAATACTATTAGGCCTATATGGCATTATTTCATATAATATCCACTGACATTCTCTATATTGAAAATTTTGAATTCAGGGTTACCTATCCTTTAATTGATCACATGGACGTCATTCACCTTTTTAAAAGGGGATCTTCAAGAGATTTTAGGTAGATACCCATACTTGATGTAAATGGACATTACATTACTTTTGTAGAATACTTAATACATAACAAAAATAACCACCCAAGGACTGTAGTATTTTAGTGTCTTTTAAAATTTGGAACATAATCTTCCAATCATAATTAAAGGTCATAAACATCTCCCATAAAGATATTCCCCATTTTTTTCATACCTAAAACCATTCCTTATATCTTGGGGAAAAGAAAATATAAAAAGGGTCACCTCAAATTCTCTGTAAGGTTAAACATAGAGAGCATAAAACAATCTATAAACATTTGAATGCCAAAACTTGATCATAAAATCTAAACATCAAAATATTGAGCAATGACATAAAACTTGGAAGTACGTAAGGCATATATCATAGAGGAACATAAATCATGATAAAATATCATGGGAATAAAACATGTAATTGTTTCAAAACATTAATCACGTGATATGATTTCCATAGTAGCCAAGGCATTGCTGCCAAGACCATTATAGTGGAAATATTCCATTACTGGATCGAGTTTACTTGTCGTTCCAGCCCTGTATTACTAAACCAGATTCTCATTCTGTTCCATCAATGTTTATCGCATTAGATATAAATCTTTACCCAATGCATTTGAGGGAGATATAGGTCCTACCCATCTCATAATTAATTCATTCTTACGTGTGCCACAAAAAAATCATAAATCATTCATCATAACCCAAAGAATAAAATGTGTTTCATAAACATCATCACTTCATAATCCATATAAAACTAATGGATATCATTCCATCATAAGAAAAATAAAATAATTTAAATAATAGGTACATTATACTTGAATAATAAACACAGTAAATAATGTCATTTTAGATGGAAAATAGTTTTCATAAAACACTTTAAATGAATTCTTGAGGAAAATATCCTTTCTTCTTCAAAATCATTTTATTTTCACAAAACTGCATGTAATTTTAAAAGAATATGATTTTGTTAAAAATAATCATGAAATCATTTATAGTATGCTTCAGTAAAATAAGGCATTATGAAACTGTAAAAATATGTTCATGCCATATAAGTTAAAAAACATTCTCCTCGTACTTTTTCAAGAAAATACAAAAAGTTCCCCGTATGGTAAACAAAAGAAAGATTCCTTCCACAATGTAAAAGACAAATAGGGGTAAACATTTCATTAAACATACATATAATAATATTAAACACTTTATTTAAAACATTTTTATGGACATCGATGAAAAATATAACCCAAGTAAATTCTTACGTAAAAGCAATCTCGGATAAAAATTAGATTTCAAAGTTATCCCTTACCTTATGTACAAATTCTTCTATATGTGTCCAAGACTTCTATATAGTAGGTTTAAACATATTATTAACTTGTAAAATAACCACTATAATAATTATTATATCCTATATTATTCACTTATGACTTTATATTACTTGTTATTTTATAAATTCCATGTTAATGCAGCATTTTGGGCGAAATCATTTCATTTATCATACATGTTTCGACTTTTTGTTCTTGATATTATTACTTATATACTGATTTAATTAATTGCATAATTTAAAACAAGATTTATATATAATCTATATTCATCATATAAATATATATGATAGATTGATAAGTGGAATGAAATACACTGTTCATGGAGACGGTAAGCCATACGTACGCATGAACGCTGTTTTCTTTTCCTTATTAAATTAAAAGGAATTAAGTAAATAAAAAAATATGTAAATAAATACAATATCATTATTACGTAATATCATTCATGATTATTTATTATATATACTTTATAATCATACTTGAATGCTTAATTTTGGAAAATGAATCTAATCACGTTCGTGGAGATGCTAGTCCGTACGTACACACGAGCGGCAATATCATTCATTTTATATTGAAATAGTATATAATTGGATGGTATATCATAGATACATAATCATGATAATGTTATATTTATTATTTATATCATTTATACTCATTATTATTCCCATCCAAAGGATGAAATGTTTGAATAGTAAACTACACCACGACGTGGAGACGGTAAGCCGTACGTACACATGTGTGGTGACTATTTCATTCATAGGATGGATAAAATAATTAATATGTTTGTAAATTATTAAAATAACATCAAAGAATATATAAGATACTAGATTTATTATTTTTTAGTGGAAACAAAAAATAAGGAGGAAGTGGAATAAGAAATGAACTTGAAATAGGTGGTGAGATATTTACCTCTTCTTTAGGTTCTTCTTTTTGATTTGATCAAATGGGCTCCTTCTGTTGGCTTTATGAATAAATAAATGCCTCTATGATGAAGGGAGGACAGTTGAGAGGGTATTTGGGCAGGGTTTGGCCGAGCCAAATGGGTTTGGAGGTGTTAATTAGAGAGAAGGGGGAGTTCCCTTTTATAAGAGGGGTGAGGGGCACCATTGAAAAAACATAAAATATTATTTTATACTAAATTCATATTCAGTTAATAATGGCTCAAAAGTGACATATTTAGAGGCTAGGGTGGGTAGAGGTCTAAATCCTCTCACACAATAGGACTTAGACATGTTTAGGTTAGTATTTTAAACTGATCATTTAGATTTAACTCTAAGTTAAATATTTTAACTTTTACCGTGTCTTCTTCTATTCTTACACTATATGGTTAATAAACTTACTATAAACTACCAATAGAACCCCAATTGGTTTTTTAATATCCTATATATTATTATATTAGTCTTTTTGAAAAACCTTATATTTTTAAGACCATTATATCAATTAATAATATAATATTTGTCTTAAACAAAATTATGTCAATTTTGAAACTATTTGGTATTTTGTTTTCCCTAAATTCATAACACCATTATTACTTCAAAAAAAATGCATCTAACCAACCGTAATATGTTATATTAACCTATAAAATTAGTTTAATTCATAAAAAGTCTCAAATTACATTTATTTCGGTATTTATAATATCAATTATGTTAATATTTCATTAATAATGTAATTTCTGCATCATCATTGTATCATAGATAAATTAAATTATTTAATGTCTAAAAAATATAAATAAATTACCATTATGTGGGAAATATTTTTATATATCTATTTAATATTTATAGTCTAATTTATCTTATGTATAACCCTATATTAAAAGTGTTAGTTATTAAACTTTTATTTTTACTATTTTAACTCTTCTTTAAATAAAATAATCATATATGTCCTAATCTAATCCAAGTGGACATAAAGGGTAATATTTTATTCATATGTTTTTTTTGTCGAATTAAACATATCCAATAGAATTAGGACATGTGTTAGGATAATAATAATATCATTTTTACCCTTAATTATCCTGTTTAATTTTAACTATGTTAAATAAAAATTAAAAGTTACTATTCACCAAAAATTATTTGCATCTCATTGAACCACATTTTACTTACTAATATCAAGCGTGTCTCTCGGTTTTTTGAAAATCAACTCACAGAAGCGGTAAAACTATGTTTTATGTAAATTTTCAAATGCACCTAGGAGGTGGGTAAATGGTGATAAAATGTTCAAAAAAAATATATGTATCTAATATTATTATAAAATGACTCCAATGAATTAAATTGATCTTTTATAGGTATTATGTATCAATTTTTACCTAAATTTAAAAAAAAATTATTATTTAAATAAATAGTTGGTTTTAACCATTAACTCAGTGTTTTTACTATTCACCTAAAATTGAAAGTTTTCAGAAAAATACCAAAAAATCACCCTTGGCTAATTTTGATATTACAAATCCAAAAATGAAGTCCATTTTGAATGATAAAATTTATAAATTTTAAAAAAGTGGTTATTACTATTCATAACAGCTAGTTTATATAATATTTTAATAACATATCGTTGTTTAGTGAAACTCGGTATTACGTACAACGCAAGCTATCAAGGAAGGTTGAACATGCATGTAACATAAGCCAAGAATAATGTTGTGTATACTAAAAGATACTAAGGTGTTGTGTATAGTGCGAGAAAATCCTGGTGTAGCGTACAACCCAATACATCAAATAAATTAAAAATATTTCTCATAAAATCTCGAGGTGTTACATTTTACCCCCCTTAAAATGAATTTCGCAATCGAAATTCTTCAGGGTTATAAATGGTTTACTACTTGAATGTTTCATTCATAGAAACCCACATCATAAAAAGGAATACTAAATATTAATTTTAGAAACTAATGTATGAAACGTAATGGTTTCCCGAATTAACTCATCACTAGGATTCCACATAGAAGAACATAGGTGAAAATATATATATGGAAGAGAAATCTAACCATCAAGTTCTGATGGAGAGTGGTAGAGAACATGGATATGAAAAATCAACAATCACAAATCCATAAATTTTTTATGATATAAGGTACTATCTAAGACAACGTTTTTGGTTTTCAAGATCATTTCCCTAAAGTTGAAAAAATTGGAATAAGATGAAATACTTGATTGGTTTTGGTACAATCTCACCATTGGTCATTTGTTGAACAATTTCCACTTAATCTCCTAAATAAATGAAGTTGAATTTGTTATTCATGAAGTGTTATAAGATCATGCGATCGAATGATAGGTAATTCCATCTTTCTCAAAAGAAAGGTTAGTAAAAGTTATTAAATATACATAATTCCATATATGGTGAGATTATTCATATATAGTTCCTAAAATGGACTTATACTTCATCTATCATACAACATAATAAAAATAAAACTAATTTCTACCAACCCGGGACTTTCTGTAGGCCATTAGTAGGAGATAAAGTCTTGTCACACTTCAGTTGTGGGTTTGATTCCCACATCCTTGTTCGACGCGACGGGTTGTCGCCCGTCCTACGGGTTGTCCTTTTTCTAAAACTATACTATTACAACATTCCAACAATAATATAAAAAAATTTCTATCCTTAAACAATACTATATGATGTCTAATCTAATTCATTCAAATATTTAGGATTATCCAACATAATTCTATCCAAACTCATAATACAAAGAAAATGATTACTAGTAATGTCATCAACCAAGCATGTGAATGCTGTCATTTATCCCTCATATATCACAAGATATATCTTGTTGTTCACATTCCAAACTTGTTATTACCTTAATCATGTATTCTCTTGAAACATGTATTACCATAGAACCATAGTGAAAACATGAATTCTATCAGAAGTTAACTCTTTCCACATACTAAAATCCAAAAAATTATATATACTCAAACCATGATATCACTTTGTCCTTCTCTCAATAATGATCTCATGAATACTTTCAAACATATTATGTTCTTCTTATACCTTCATCATGCACATATCATCTGCTTTCCTAAAATATTTCAATATACCACAATGCTTTAATACATAGATATTCCAATATACCATAAAAGTACATCAACAACATTATTCTTGAATACAAATACATAAACACTTCAATCCACACTCTTCAATGATTTTCATGGAATAAGTACTCGATTTAGATGTAACCTCTTAGTTCAGTGCATTGAGTTGGGTAATGCCCAAGTTCTCCACATATAATACATTGAACTCCATAACAGTCTGTCACTCTATGACCCTTCTCTCCACACAGATAACATCTCCCCCTCCATTTGATGTATTCATCAAGGTTCTTATTCCCTTATTTAGAAATCTCAATCTTCCCTTCTCTATGATCCCCACCATGCGAACATGCATTAAATTTCATCTTCCTCTTATTTGATGAGTTAGAAATACCACTAAATTTCACCTTGTTAATCATATATCGCGATAACTGATTCTGCATAATCACAAAATATTTGTTCATAGGAATTATGCAATTTCTTTACTCATAGTCTCCAATTTTTCCATTGGATTCAATTTTGACCCAATTCCTTTTGGTTCCCTCAATTGACTAAAACAAAAAACCGTGGTGTAAGAAATAGTTAAAATAACAAGGAACCACATAATCATACAAAGTCACTTATGGTGTGTTTAAATTATCACACATACTTTAATCCATGACACCCTAGGTTCACCCTAGGTTATTCATGATAATCAACATTATTCTAGGACTGTAACCTATAATTATACTAAACCTTAGGGACATCCCTTGACATACCTTATAAATATCTCTAGGGATTTCACTTTTGTTTTTGCATCCAAGTTTCCAAAGTTTAACTAATCATTTCATCTTATACCAACTGTAGAGACCCATACTTGATGTACATGGAAATTACATTACTTTTTCAGAACACTTAATATATAATAAAAACAAACACCCAAGGACCATAATAGTTTATTTTCTTTGGAAACTCGGAATATAATCTTCTAAACATGGTGAAAGATCATCAACATCTCCCATAAATATCTTCACCTTTTGTTTTCTTACGTAAAACCTTTCCTTATATCCTAGGGAAAAGAAATCATAAAAATGGGGAGTTCAAATGGTCAGTAAGGGTAAACATAGAGAACATAAAACAAACCATAAACATTTGAATGCAAAAACATGAACATAAAAATCTTGAGCAATGACATAAAACGTGGAAGTACGTATGGAAAATATCAGAGAGGAACATAAATCATGATAAAATAGAATGGGAATAAAATATTTAATTGTGTCAAAACATTAAGCAAATTATATGATTTCCATAGTAGCCAAGGCATTATTGTCGAGACCATCATAGTGGACAATGACCATTACTGAATCGGGTTTACTTGTCGTTCTAGCCCTGTATTACTAAACCAGATTCACTTTTCATTCAAGAAATGTTTATCTCATGATATATAAATCAGCACCCAATGCATTGGAGGGAGATATAGGTCCAAACCATCTCATAATGAAATCATTATTTTGTGTGCCACAAAACAATCATAAATCATTCATCATAACCCAACGAATAAAATGGGTTTCATAAACATCATCCCATCATAATCCATATAAAACAATTGGATATAATTTCATCCTAAGAAATATAAAACAATTTAAATAATATGGAAATTATAATTGAAACATAAAAATACTAAATAATGTCATATTAGATGGAAAATAGTTTTGATAGAACACAAGAAATGAATTTTTTAGGAAAATATCCTTTCTTCTTCAAAATAATATTTTTTTCACAAATTTCCATGTAATATTACAGGAAAAGTATTTTGTTGAAAATAATCATGAAATCATGTAGAGTAAGCTTCATGAAAATAATACATTATGAAACCGTAAAAATCCATTCATGCTGTATAAGTTAAAAAAACTTTCTCCCCCTACTTTTTCCAGAAAAGTCAAAAATTTCCTCGTATAATAAACCTAAGAAAGATTCATTACACAATGTAAAAGTCAAATAGGGTTAAAAATGAATTTAAACATACATAGAATAATATTAAACACTTTATGAAATACATTTTTATGGACATGGATGAAAAATATAACCCCTGTAAATACTTACGTATAAGCAATCTCCGATAAAAATGAGATTGCAAAGTTATCCCTTAACATATGTACAAACTCTTCTGTATGTATCCGAGACTCTATTATAGTAGGTTTAAACCTATTATTAAATTTTAAAATAACCACAATAACATTTATGATATCATATACTTTTCACTTATGAAATTATATTACTCATTCTTTTGTAAATTCCATGTTAAAGCAGCGTTTTGGGTAAAATTGTTTCATTTATCGTATGTGTTTCAACTTGTTGTTCATGATATTATTACTTATATCCTGATTTAATTAATTACATAATGTAAAACATGATTTATATATAATATATATTCATCATATTAATATATATGATAGATAGATAAATGTAATGAAATACACCATTCATGGAGACAGTAGGTCGTTCGTACTAATGAACGTTGTTTTCATTTCCTTATTGAATTGAATGGAATTATGTAAATGAAAAATATATTTATATTAATCCAGTATAATTATTATTTAATATATTTCTTTATTATTTATTATATATAATTTATAATCATACTTGAATGGTTAATTATGGAAAATGAATCTCATCGCGTTCGTTGATACGGTAGTCTGTATGTATGCATGAGAGACAATATCATTCTTTTGATATTAAAATCGTATATAATTGGATGGTATATCATATATAAAGAATCATAATAATGTTATATTTTTTATTTATATCATTTATACTCATTATTATACCCATCCAAATGATGAAATGATTGAATAACAAACTACACCACAACGTGGAGACGGTAAGTCGTACGTACGCACGTGTGTTGACTTTTTCATTCAAGGGATGTATAAAATAAATAATATTGTTGTACAATTTTTATAATAACATCATAGTATATATAAGATAATGTATTTATTATTTTATAATGGAAACAACAAAGAAGGAGGAAGTGGAAGAAGAAAGGAACTTGAAATTGGTGGTGACATATTTACCACTTCTTTGGGTTCTTCCTTTTGATTTGATCAAAAGGATCTTAGGTTGTCTTTATGACTGAAGAAAGGACACTAGGATTAAGGGAGGATAGTTTAAAGGGTATTTGGGTAGGTTCTTTCCGAGCCAAATGGATTTTGAGGTGTGAATTAGAGAGAAGGGGGAGTTCTCTTTTATAAGAGGGGTGAGGGGCACCTTAAGAAAAATTTAAAATATTATTTTATAATAAATTCATATTTAGTTTATAATGGCTCCAAAGTGACTTATTTAGAGTATAGGGTGGGGCTAGGTATAAATCCTCTCAACCAATATGTTTTAGACATGTTTAGCTTTCCATATTAACCTTATCATTTAGATTTAACTCTAAGTTAAATAATTTAATTTTTACTGTGTCTTCTTGTATTCTTACACTATATGGTTAATAAGCATACTATAAACTACCAATTTAACTCCAATTGGTTCATTAATTTCATATATATTATTATATAATTCTTTTTTTACAATCCTTATATTTTTATGAACATTATATCAATTAATAATAAAATATTTTTAAAAAAACTCTTTTATGTAAATTTTGACACTATTTGGTATTTTGTTTTTTCTAAATTCATAATAGCATTATTACATCAAAAACAATTCATCTATCCAACTCTAGTATGTTATATTAACCTATAAAATTAGTTTATTTCATAAAAAGGATCAAATTACATTTATTTGGGTATTTATAATATCAATTATTTTAATATTTCATTAATAAGGTAATTACTGCATCATCATTCTGTCATAAATGAATTAAATTATTTAATGTCTAAAAAATATAAATTAAATTAAATTATTTAGGAAATATTTCTATCTTTCTAATGAATATTAACAGTCCAATTTATCTGATGTATAACCCTATATTAAAAATGTCTTAGTTATTAAACTTTGATTTTAAATATTTTAACACTTCTTTAAATAATTTAATAATAATTGTCCTAATCTAATCCATGTGGACCCAAAGGGTTATATTTTATTCCTAAAATTATATTTGGTGTAATTATAATTATCCAATATAATTAGGACATGGGTTAGGGTAAAAATAATATCATTTTTACTCTTAATTACCCTGTTTACTTTTAACCGTGGTAAAAAAAAGTTAAAAGTTACTATTCACAAAAAATTATTTTCATCTCATTGAACCACATTTTACTTTCTGATATCAACCGTGTCTCTCAGATTTTTTAAATTCAACTCAAATAAGAGGTAAAATTAACTTTTATGTAAATTTGCAAATGCTCCTAGGAGGTGGGTAAAAGAGGGTAAAAAGTTCAATAAAATTCTTATATATCTAAAACTTTTATAAAATGTATCCAATTAATTACATTGAACTTATATAGGTATTATGTATCTATTTTGACCTAAAATAAATGATTAATTAAATAAAAAGTCAGTTTTAACCAATAACTCGATGTTTTCATTATTCGTCAAAAATTGAAAGTTTTTTGAAAAATATAAAAAATTCACCAGAGGCTAATTTCGATATTCTGAATCCAAAAATGAATTCCATTTTGAAAGGTAAAATTTATAAAATTTCAAAAAGTGTGTATTACTATTCATAATGGCTAGTTTATATAATATTTTAATAACATATCTTTGTTTAGTGAAACTCGGTATTGCGTACAACGCAAGCTATCGAAGAAGGTTGCTCTTGCGTGTAACGCAATCCAATAATAGTGTTGCGTATATTAAAAGCTAATACGGTGTTTCGTAGAGCACAATATAATCTTGGTGTTGCGTACAACACAAGACATCAAATAAATTAAAAATATTTCTCATAAAATCTCATGGTGTTACATTTTAGATGTTATTTCTTTATTTATGACCTAGTATCCATTTGTTTGGGGAGGTAAGAGTAGCCCTTTCTACATCTAGATTACTTTTCTATATAAATAGAATAAAATCTCAAGTTAATTCCTCTGTTATCTCTATATTTTCTAACCTCTAGGTAGAAGAAGAAGAACTTTAGAGCCCTCTTGAAACTCAAAGCATGATAGGCTAGTGTTTTTCCCCTTGAAGAACCCCAGATGAAGATGGTCCCTCTAATGATCTTTGGTCAACATGAAGTAACTCCTAGGAAACAACTAGTTCTCCCATTAGAGGGTAAGCCCTTTCTTCTTTATATTTTATTTTATCTCAATCTTCAGTGTCATTATTTACCAATTTCTCACCTCCTATAATCTAGATCCTCTTATGGATATTTACTCATTAGATAAACTTTAATGTAGAACTATCAGTATATCAAGAAAAGGTTCCTCGAAATTTATCATTGCTTCAAAAAATTCTAAATCCTGTATTCCCATAGAGGAATTATAGCATCCTGCCTTTTTATAACATAAACTTTCATTACATTACACAAAACTGAGGATCTTTAAGGTTTAGTGTCTTGGAAACCAGGAACATAATACATGAAAACAACATAAAGCATTCTTCTTAAACACTTGAAAGGCTTCTCCTTAAGTTCATCCTAGGTTCATTACATCATCTCATAACCTGGGGACATACATCAAAAGAAAGGGTGAGCAGAAGGCCCAGTAAGGGAAACAAGAGAAACATTTTACATGTGAACTTGATATACTTCAATAAGGTCATGAAAATAACTTTAAGGCATGATAAAAAAATCATGATGCATTTCATAATAAAAATAACATTTTTCATAACTTGAAGATGTGGCTATATCATTTAACATAGACAATCATGGACATATCACCAAGGTCCATCCCCAATGTGTCATTTGAAAATTACCAAGGTTATTCACCAAGGTATCGTGAAAATTGTAATCTCTAGTGGTTACATCATTACCCAATGCATTGGAGCGCTATCAGGGCGCACCCTTAAATTTGCCTTTGTTATCATGTGATCCAGATATATCATCATCAAAAATTTCATAAATAACCCATATAGCATAAAATAAATGGGTTTCATTTCATAATCATAACGTTTTAAAAACTGCTTTAAAGACATGATCTTTACGTCACTTTAAAACCCACAGAAAAGGAAGGTGGGTCTCATGTATGTAAATCCCAGAATTTAAAATAGAACATTTTGGTATATATGTGAATACCCCTTTAGAAGAAAGAGCTTTGATTATTAACTTAATAATATAAAAGAACTTTAGAAAAAGGGAGAGACATTTTGAGACAGAAATTCTGCAGCATAACAGCTATGTTACGAGGTTTTAGAAGACATTAAAAAGAGAGGGAAAATTGGTCAAACATTCATAAATGACCCATAAAACAGTATATGGACAGAATAAGAAGGATACATGATCATGGTAATGAAAGTTCAGGTACATACCATTTGAAATTAAAAACATTGAAGGAAGAAAAAATTTAGATTTCTCTTATGAAAGTTCGGCAGCCTAACGGCGTTACTTAAACCTCAACAAAAATGATTTGAAAAGATCAAATAGGGTCTCTCATCATGTGAACATAAGATTTCAGTATGATTTATATAGAGATAATTCCCCAACATAATAAAAAAGGAGCTTGAAAGACTTGACATGAAAGTAGAACTTTGAAAAGAATGAAAAGGGTGAAAGAATCCCCTAAAAATTCGGCAGCCTAACGACGCCACTTAAAACTTCAAAATACTGAATTGAAGAGATCAAATGGGGTCTCTCATCATATGAACATAAGAGTACAGTATGATAGATATAGAGATCATACCCCAAAATAACAAAAAGGAACTTGAAATAATTGACATTAAAGTAGAACTTCAAAACGAGAAGGGTGAAGAACCACTTAAAAATTCGGCAGCCTAACGGCGCCACTTAAAACTTCAAAATACTGAATTGAAGATATAAAGTGGGGTATCTCATCATATGATCATAAAAGATCATTATGATAAATTTAGAGATCATACCCCAACATAATAAAAAGGAACTTGAAATACTTTACATGAAAATTGATCTTGAAAAATTAGAAGGGAGAAAGAATCTGTTACAAAAATTTTGGCAGCCTAACGGTGCCACTTAAAACATCATAAAACGAAATAATGAGAGTAAGAGGGGATATCTCATTATATGAACATGAAAAGGGAAGTAGGATGAGTATAAAATAACATCCTCAAACATAAGAACATGGAGCATAAAAGGAATGACATAAAAGAGATTACTTGAAATGAAAGAGAGAGGTCGGATCCCTAACTTTAAAATGTAACTCTTAAACCTCAAGGGTTGGGACCATGAGGGCTTGGGGGCACCTTGGGAGGACTCCTTGGGAGGTAATGAGACTATAACTTCGTTGGGGAAGAGTGGGGAGTCGAATGGATGAGAGGAGGGCTTGGTATTTATAGGGAAAGTGAGGGGACAAGGCATTAATGGCCAAGGGACACCTCACATGTTCTTTTCTCAAACCCATGTGCTCTCCCTTGCCATTTACCATGGAGTTAGGCCACATGGAGCCCCCAAAACAATAATTCATCACCCTTGGCCGGACAACCCTTAAAATATCTCATGAAATCATCATGACACAGCTATGATGCCATTAAACATACCGAAACCCTAAAACTGCATTTTTATTATTCACTGAAAATTCAACATTCTCAGAAAAATCCAAAAATTTCACACTAACCAAATATCAATGCTCTGATTTCAAAAATGAACTCCATTTTATAAAAATAATTTTCTAAATATTTTTAAATTTATTTTTAAATAAATACACTATTCACTGAAAATTCATTTTTTTCAGAAAAAACCCCAAAAATTACCATAACATAATATCGGTGATCTGAGTTCAAAAATGAAATCCATTTTATAAAAAGAATTTTCTAAATAATTTTTATTTAATTTTTTAATTAAAAAACACTATTCACCCGAAAAAACTAATACTTGAATAATAATTTATGAAACCGTTATTTAACCATTTTATTGAATCACATTACATAATCAAGGTGCCTAGATTATTTTAAAACTTTCTTTCAGTGAGATTACTAATCCATTTGGTCATATTACTAATCCTAATCATAAAATCACTATTCATAATTTACTATTCATTAAAAATCAATTTGATCTTATTAGACTCCAAATTTCATACTCAACATAATTTTAGAAGACCATTTTTTGAAAATCATTACACATTTTTAATTATTTAAGGTTTACATAAACATTTTTAAAATATCAATTTTCTAAAATTCATCAAAATATGCATACTATATTTATCCGGTCATTTGAAAATTCATAAACATCATCATAAGAAGAAATCCCAATTTTTATTTAAAACAAAGGATTACACAAGGAAGTTATTCTCTTCTTACATAGCCCCTTATCACACCAGCATAGGACCTAAGTGTAAGGTGTGCTAATGTGAGAGAGTCCGAGGGAGGCTCGGCCAACATTGCCCGAGTAGTAATTTCTATCAGTTTGAACTTCTCGCGAAGGCGATTCCGTTCTAGCTTCACATGATGAAGTTCGGCTTGGGTTTGGTCCAGAGCAAAGCCTAATGGTGCTACCTCTTTCCCAAGTTCTGTTAGATGGGCTTCGATCGGTCCAAGACTACTAGGTGAGGCCATCGAATATTCTTTCTATAATAATCAACCAATATTACTTATTTTTAGAGACAATAATCAAAACATTTTGTTCACAGCGGTCATATTGATAGATGGTCATATAACAGTCAAAACCCAATGGTCTTATTTTAATTATAATCATGTTTATCAAATAAAACATTTTTGTTGAGTATAAAAATAAAATAAAATAACACATGAAATTAGGAAACAATATTTATTCAAAATTTCGGGCCGTTACAGGAATTACCTAGAGAACTCTATCATATGGGGTCTATCTTTGGTAGCATCTCAATAAATTTAAGAGACTTCACTAGACCCTTCACCCATAGTTGGGGAAGGATCATGGAAAGGATTAAGCATTAAATCTGGGATTCAAAACATGTAAAATAAAGTGGAACATGATTTTGGAAGAGATTACCCTCCTATTGGACCACCAAAAAGGCTATGGATGGGAGAATAATTTTTTATCATATCCAACTCCTTCACTTTGTTAACATTCTTAGAAACGCTTCAATAATTCTTCACCGTTTGGGCATATGTGATTTCTACACTGTGAGATTTTGTCCCATCATCACTCAAATAGTCCTTGGTTATTGAAGAATAGAAAAAGGGATATTTAACTTTACATTTATTACTAGCATCCATGTTGAGAGATTCTATATTTCCTTGAGAACGAAGATGGATGTTTTGATCTATGTCACCCAAATGAAAACATGATGAATAAAAAATCGGACCAGGTCTCAAAAACCATAGGATGATGTTATTTTAACTCTTTACCAACCTCGATCCATAAATATTCTACATAAGGCCAAGATACTTATAGTTTTATACAAATTTAGTGATCAAGGGGTTGATAGATGGATCTCTAATGATAATAAAAATCCAAAATCTTCTGATGTGGTTACCTATTGTTTTATGGGTTGAGGGATTTTGGAAGTTGAGTGGTAGAGCCAAAATATTACCCATATCTCCTTGTATTGTGGTTATATCTTCCAAATAAATTCATAGACTCATTTGAAAATAGTGAACCAAATTCCTTCACATGAACAATATCCCTTGGACCACATAGAGGTAAGGGAATCTAAACAAATGAAGTAAAGAATTAAATGACGAGGATCAAGTAACCCAATGATAAATATCACCTCAAAGGATATGAAGAATTGAAAAATATTTATAATATTTAAAACATTGGGTGCCTCTTACATAAAAAATACACATGGTAGAACCTGTGGAGAGACAATTCATCTAAGAACTCTTGTATGGTAAAAGGAATCTTTAAGCCTCCATGTCCTATGTATTTAACCATGTTTCAGACTCCATGGGGTACCAATGTCATGAAAAAATAGGGAAGTACACCAACATATATTTAAACTCATGTCATGTAGATGGGTATGGATGAGTGAAACAACCCTGTAGGAATCCTCAATGCATCAACAATACTGAGCATTATTGTGATCAAGGGGGAGTGAATTTAATACATATAAATAGGTGTAGTCATGCCTATGAAGCACACCAACCCAAACTAGCTAGAACATGAAGGCTCTAGGTGTGGGATACTTAAAACTCAACCCACCATCTTAATGATTAGTCTATTGTTATGTTTCCTTTATCCCTGACCCATCCCTCATCACTTCAGGGACTTCCATCATCTATATTCTATGTTAACCTATTACCAAACCCCTGGAGTGGTCCTTGACCATGTCCCTGAATGATAAGGTTCATTTCATGCACACAAACCCATAACCACAAACTATTGAGATGTTCATTCATCTAACCAACTCACACATCTATCATAAACATTGTTCAACCAATTTTTTTTATCTATTTTCCTATCATGCTTCTAATGTGAAACTTCAAAAACCAAGCCTGAAAACATATGTTTTTCTCCCAAAATATCATTTTAGTACTTGAACTTTTTTCAAACACAACTTCAATGATTACTTTGATGTGTTTTCAAACAAATTATATCATATTCCACTCAAGGAACCATTCAGACCTTTCCCATATTAATTTTCCCAAAATTACTCGTCCATTATCATTGGCGCATCACCACATCACTCTACCACTATACCTAGGTTCCATGTTCTATTATTGTATCATGTAATCATTATTCCTTACTCTAAGAGGAATTATCACATCCTCTAAATTTTCCCACCGAGTTCTTTCCATGCAACGCCTTGTAATCTCTCACCAAGTTTACCAAATGACCACATCCACCATCATACTATAAATTGTACATCGAAACATTCTTGATCTGAATTGACCTTCGATCACATAAACTCCCACCACAAGATTTATGGTAAAGCACTAACGCAAACTAAAAATCTTAAGTCAGTTTCAACACATATACTCTATCCAACAAAATATTTGAAACATCAATCTGGTATTCTTTTAAAAACTATATCAATCGGATCCACCTCCAAACTGACATTTCTGACTCACACTCTCGAGTATCCTCCTAGATTATTCCATGAAATAAACTTAATATAATGACATTAACTCCCTTTCCTCATATCTCTTTAATCATTTCGGTGTGAAAAAACACATTTTACTTCCAAAGTGAAACATTACATCATTTTTTCACATGATTCGACCCAAAAATCATGCCACAGGCTTCGGTTCATCCCCAAAAACATTTCATAATCCCTATATCACCCAATGAAACTTTTAATGAATTGTGGTTTACCCCATTAAACATTTCTCGGGTCATGATTTTCATACTAGGGTTCCAAACAGGTAAAAAGTGAATACCAAGACCCAAGATGGTTTCTAACCACACCCATCAATCCAGATGCACAAAAGTGTTGATATCAAACTCATCATGAGCATTACGAATCTCCGCACCCTAGGAAACCACAAAAAATGGGTGACTCCAAAATGGAATTTAATACTTAAACCCAACAAAACACACTTACCTACTTAAGTATAAATCAAGCATCTATGAGCCTTCTGAAACTGGAACAAAAATGGCATCCATCTCATGACGCAACTAGAATCCACTCCCTCAAAAAACCAAAAAATACTGGTCAAATGCATAGACTGACCATCAGGACTCTCTTGATCAACCACCAAAAATCACATAAACTGGTATACCCATGAACTAGTTTCTCTACAAATGTCACACAAGATAAAGTGTGCACACTTTTGGACCTCAGTTGATGGGTTCCATGAAAACATGATATATAATCTATAAAAAATTCAACCACTAGAGTAATTAATATCCATAACATTAAAACTGATAAGACTATTTTATAATGGTATCGATCATTCATTTTAAAAAAATTAAAGTAATTTTACACACACCAAAACTCGCTCATATTTTAAAAAAATCCATAGAATCCTAGGGTTTTAATCAAAACCAAAATCCACAAAAAAACCCAGACTAGATGGACACTTTCGGGAAAATAGATCTCATTTTCAAAAATCTGTTGGGAAAATTTTCATACAGCCACATTAAAATCATATTTCATAAACAATTCCTTATAATTTTTCACAAATCCCAAACCCTTTTAAAATCACCATCTCTGGGACTTTTTTAATATAAAACAAACTTATAAATCCATTTCCTAAGAACCTCATTCCACTACAACATTTTTCCTTTTAAAACATGGTTTTCAAAAAAACAATTCATCCCAAAAATAATTTTTCTATGGAATTAAAAGAATCATAATCAAAATCAATTAAAAAATCCAATCATATATCTATAAATATAATCACACCTTATAATATATGGGAGAAACAATTTTCAATATTCTATGTTTTTTTGATTAATTTATATTTTTATGAGGCATCATGTCAAAAAACATCCACTATTTATGTGAGTATAATTTCCCCACCATATCAATATCATAATGCATGAATGTACTACTAACTTCTACCCAAACATTATTCCGCCTACTGGGTCTCATCTATACAACATTGGGATCCTCGATCCGAAAAAATGTCTCACTTATCTTAGAGTTAATAGTACCAAAACAATACAACCCCTACAAACATGATTTTCAACCAATTTTTGACTTTCTAGGAATGTGCTCGATCTGTCTTCCAAGTCCAAAAAAAATATCCACCTCCAACTGAAACTCTCCTATCCAAAAACGCACATTGAAACCACTTTTTAATGCCCCAGACATGGTCACCTAAACAACACCTGAGTGGGAATGCTACATGACCTCAAGAATAACTACTTTTTCACTAGAGGCTGCTAACTAGTTATGGTAATATAAAGCAGTCATGGGGAGACAATAATTTCAATGCAATCCTTGTGGTCATGAAAAAATTCTAATGAAAATTAGGCATGACCAATATAGATATATGACTTCAAAAAAACATTTTAGACACAAAAGAGAGAGCCTCATAATATCTAAATGTCTAGAAAAGAATGCATTAAATCTATATATATGATGAATTTACCATAATTATGAAACATCACTAAATAATAATGACATTAATAAAATTAACAAAATGGAACATTGGTCAATTCATCATAAACCATATTGAAAATAAATACATTGTCCCTAGTCCATCTAACATACCATCCTATCATATCTACGGAATCCATGAAAATCTTATTGAAACACATGTATGGATCCATGTGGTACCCATTCTAGAGAGAAAATAAGGAATTAGACCAACATACATTCAATAACATTCCATATACATGGGTAGGGGTGAGTCCAACAACCCAGTAGGATACCCCAATACCTCAACAATACTGAGTATTATAATGTTCAAGTGGATGTCCATGGAATACATATAAATATTTATAGTAGTATCTATGAAACAAACCAACCTAGACCAGCCCACACCAAATGAAAAAATATATCATGTCATCCAAACCTCAACCCACACCCTTATGGACCAGTGTGGATGATCATGAAACAATGATCCTAGAACAGTCACTCGTCACATAATGGTGGCCCATTATATATGTGTAACACCAACCAAGGACCCACCCCACAGGGTGTTCCTTGACCTAATCATTTCATAGAAATTTCCATTACATGCACACCGACCCATCCCTATAGACTCTGCAGATGTTCATCAGTCAAACCATCTCCTCAGTGTAGAATCTAGGGAGGACTGTCTATAAAATACACCCATCCTAAAAAATTCTAGGGAGGTCACAATCAATCAAGTTACTCATCCCCATACACTCTGGGAGTCCATATCAATGAATATCATCCCATCAATGTAAAATCTAGGGAGTCCATAATTAAGAACACTAAGTCTTCACTATGAACACTAGGAAGACAAAATCTAGAACATGCAAGAACTACTAAATTGGGATCTTATCCCATAACACAACACAAAAACTAGTCATTAGGGAACTAATCCCTTGGGACCTAGTCCTGTTAATAGAACACATTACACTAGTTATCTGAACCCACTAAGGGGTCTGCAACATTTATGCTGACCAAATTTCACATTGATATCAATATCATGGATCTCATAGGGATACCCATAAAACATATGCATCATCATGAAATACATTCCCACCAAGAAATAAAAAATAAAAACCACAAAGAAATTTTTTTTTATAAAATAGGGAATCTCCAATAAGAATATTAGTGGAATGAAATAAGTTAAACCATGACCTTTTGGATTCCATTAAAACCCAGATCATGTTCCCCTTTTAAACCATTTCCAAAAGATGGCATGTGCCACTTTACTCATTCCAGTCCCTATTCATAAAATCTTAGAATGTTATAATTCTTATTTTGAAATTAAATTTCAAAACCCTTTTTTAAATATCATCTTTTCTATGAAATTCCATGTTATCCACAACCCATTTTTAATACATATTTTAAAATGGAACAATTTTTTATTTTAAATAGAATATATTCCACCAAAATTCCATAATGTGGAAAACCAACACTCATTTGACCAGGTAACCACCATAAAACCACTTAGAATGTTATATTATTCATGTTGACTATTATGTGATGTGAGCTCATCCCAACCTTATGTGTCAACTAAAACAAGAGTAGTATGCGGGAAGATGTATTGATCAGGAACATGACCATAAAATCACTAAAATACTAATGGTATCAAATAAATTCAAGTCTCTCAACCTCAATTAGAATTCTAATAAATCCATTTGACCCTATATCGACCACCGTGTCTAAGGGTACCTGTCTCATTAATCAACGTCATTAAATTAATATATAAATTAATTTAAACCAAAAATCCAACATAGTATAATAGGATCTAAACTCAAAAGGTATTCCAACTGTGCTTTAATCACAAGTATAAGAATTTTTTCCACACCTGATTAATCCCCTATCTTAGGAAACACAAAATCAATGAATGATATTGTTTATTCTACTTCTAATTACACCAAAAATCACTTAAAGAACTAATTAAATTAACATCACAACATACCTCGTGTAAAATGATAAACAGATATATTGTATGGATTATTTATATGTCCTCTATGAGTAGAACATGAAATCCTCATCCAATGAAATGATTTCTAAAGGATTTGGTAAAATGTTTCCTTCCAAAACCATAGAGGATGAACAGAAATCATATAAATTAGTAAGGAAGAATACATTGGGAAAATATAAGGATCATATCTTAAATATTTGTGTAGATTTACATATCACCCACCAAGATATTAGGGGGAATAAGATGATATAGTGGGTTTGGTCTCCCCTATTCGAGTGTCATTCAAGAGAAGAAAGTTGAGTCGATTTAAATTTTATAAACCTCAAAACCAATATGAATTTTTTTGTTCCAACATGTTTTATAGTGTGAACCTATGTTCACAACAAAAATAATAAGGGTAGTACCCTAACATCCCCCTCCTCTAATTTTGTTTCATGTATTCACCCCCTTAATTACATTTCCACGGTTAATAAACCCTTTTCTTTTTTAATGGACTTTTAATTATCATATTTTTCATCGTTTCGCTCATCAACTCCGCTTAATTACTCTCGAACCCCCAAGATACCACCTAATCCATAGACAATAGTGTAAAGAACCAGTTAGAAATGTTAAAATGATTAGAAACCCACATAGAAAATTGTTAATCCAAATGAACTATCCTCTATATTAAAAGTTAAATTTTTATTAGGAATTTAAATCCCATAACAACTAGGATAATTATAAGAATCACTAATCTTGTTAACCAAACTCCTAGGTCATTTTGGTCTTATTTTGGAATCATAGACCCGGACTATTTTGGAATATTTTTTTATTCACCCAAAAATTTTGGACTAACCATTTTGTTAAATTATTTATCTTATATAAGTCATTAAAATAAGACATTCAGATTTCCAAATATAATATTATATACACTATGTTGGTGGTGGTACTTATAGTGAAGGCCTCTGATACATAGTTTATAGCTAACCATGACATTGAGAACAATCCAATGATGTTTTATTATCAAAAATTTTAAATTCCTCCCCATAATGGATGTTTCTAATGAAAGATTAAATGATCAATAAAAAATAAAAACTCAAACACAAATTTTCAATTATATTGTATCATGGCTTAGTAAAACTAAAATAAAAAGGGTTATTTTCGATTCAGCTATGTCTTGGTTCCCATAAAACTATGTTTAAAAACTATACATTTATTCAAACATGAATAATAGACATTAATAATCCTATTTAGATAACTCTAGTGAGTTTTAGAGATATGAAACTTCTCATAAACATAGTATAATATAACACTATAACCCTAAAACAACAAGTATTAATTTATACATTTTCATGGAATAGTAAAAACGGGAAAATATCATGCCTTTTCTTGTAAATCCAAACCTATTTAGGCTGTTCCACACATGTTTTTATTGATATCACCAAATAAGTAGTTGAAACTCTCCTTCATCCTAATTTATAAATGGATTTTATGAATCTAAAAATATTGATAATGGATCTCCCTTAAATCCATGGGTCTCTATAAACATATTTTAAGTGATATAAAAAATTGAGAGCTAAATCATTACCTTAGTTTGAGGAGTTTATCCTTGTATCTTAATATAATGGAATCTTAAAAACATACTTAAGATCTAGTCATATTTATATTCTAATCCAAATACCCTCTTTGGATATGAAATGTTTAGAAATATTGATAGATAATTTTTTAAAAATACTCAAAAATTTACCAATCATGTAACACTTATTGATTATTTATAATGTGTCTTTGATGTCTAAATAAGCATACATAAATATTGATACTAATATACTAATCATCATCTAATGATTCAATTGATAATGATAACAGGAATAGAAGATGGATTCTAAATTGTGATTTTCTGTAGATTATGACAATTACATATATATTCATCATGAGATAGTATATTATATTATACAATGGTTTATATATGGATGGAATATGGTGTTCCCTAAACCACCATGTTTTGGACATCATATTAATGAACATATCAATAAATAGAGAACATGGAGTGTTTTGGATCATAAATACTTTTTTACTAAATAAAAATCCACTAGGAAGTGCATGGGATGGATCTTGGTATCCCTATTAGAATATAAAAGCTATATGAAAGAGGTAGAGTTATATGATATGGTTTCATTTAATTTATAATATCACTTATGAGAGAGAAATTTTTACTTTGAGGTAATGGATTTTGTGAGTTTTCTTGTATAGGGTTTTTTAGGTATACCATGATTGATATGGGAGAGGGTATATATTATGAGTTTCCCTGAATATAAGTTATGTTTTCATATCCTTTATATACATAGATAATTATAAAGAGGTGTGATTGTCCTAACTAGTTCTTAGAGTGTGATAGAATGAGTATCTCAGAGTGAGGTTTCCATTATCCACTTATGGTCATGTGGAAAGGAGATGTTTTAAAATGCCGATTGGGTGACCTTAGGTGACTTATAGAATTTTTTGGGCATTAGTGACGTGATTGAATGATGTTGTGAAATTCCTTGTGTTCTTATAGAAAATTTTTATCCAAGTCATAGTGAATAGATGTATATGTGTATGACTAGTGGGTTAGGTTTAAAATAAGGTATGGTATAATGGAATTGAGATCATTTAGGGTTATTCATTTATTTTTATGTTTTGTTTGAGACATTTGATTATATTTATGCTATTTAGGGTTGGTTATATCATATTATTTATGTGTTATACTCTATCAAGGTTACATGTATAAACCTATGACTAGATTAGCCAATCGATTTTGTATTTTTTTTTGTGGTTATTGAACTCATTATAATGAAATTTTTTATGAAATTTATGTCCAGGGATCAGGGTGTAGAGCTACACATCCTAGGTTCTCATTATTCTTGAAGTCACTAGGATTAGGTAGATAAACTATGAGGGGTGGATGAATTAGTGGAGGTCATCTATTTAAAATTTCATTCAAATTAAATCAACCTCGATGAAAAATTAAATCTTGATTCACTCAAGTATGAATAATCAGCCTCAGTAGCCCCTGAAGAAAGTGAAGGTAAAAAAGAACACAATATTTTTACAACATTCATACCCTTGATATGAAACCTACTCTTTGTTATGAATTTTTTTTAACCCAATAATGGATTATTCACTATAATCTTATGAGAGTAATAAATTACACGCACGGTAATATCATCACACAATGTTTATCTAGAGGCACACTAATTTTTCTCTATTTTCACTACAATAAAGATATTCAATAATAGGATAATAAAGATGCCTTAGGTGATTTAATATATTCCTTCATAATCCTCGAGAATATTAAAAAGTATCCTGGTTACTATATAAAAGATTGGATGTTTATTTTATTCCCAAATATCAAAATAGAAAAAATTCACTCAATGCTAAAGCATAAATTGATGTAGCCGATGATCTCTAAAATTATTACTCAATACTCTCTTATACTCTCCTATATTGTTCAAAATTCAAAAATTTCTCACAAATATTTTTACACTCTCATTAATTGTTCAACATATTTGAAAACCAAAAATTTCCATAACTAAAATAATTATATTAAATTATTTTCCACTCATTTCTTCTCAATTTATCCTCAACGTCGTCATACACATTGATCTAATCATTCCCATATTCAACTAGTATCTTAAAAAATACACCATGATCTTAGAATCTTCTTCTCATTCATTAAATTCATATATATTAAAAAATTATCTAGGTATCCTTATTTTGTTCTTCATCAATTAAATAGAAATTTAAATCCATCATAACAATATCAGTTACTCAAAACAACATAATATAATTCAAAAATAATATATTTTTTGAATTACTATAGTATCCATCAACTCTATTTTATAAAAATTTATTGAACTTATATTCTATTCCTATTAAAATAACACAACACATTTTGACAGGTAAAACCATAATATTGGAAATCCTAACTAAAAAACAGTAGAAAGAATCACTACATTAATGGAGGCAATTGATTATTTCACTTCAAAGAAGCACATAACTATCACATTATTGTTCTAGAAATTAATTCTATAAATTCATCAAGAAAATATTCATCTTCGATACCTTTATCAGTTTCCTTTCTTATAACACATTAAAAATCCAAAAAATATAGTGATCAATTATTTTTAATACCATTAAAAATCACCTTGAATCAAATTTAAATGGGTTTTTTAAACATTAATGAAAAACATTAACTTCATCAAGTCTAGTTTCATTAGAATAATCAAAATCTAGGACATTAAAATTTTCATAATTAAGAAGCCTCCAAAATTATTTAAGTTTTAATGAATATACATATGGAATGATACTGATTAAATTACATTGATATGTATGTGACAACTTACGATGTTTAGGCATACATTATTATGGTGTTTGGAGATCATCTTTATGCTAGACCAAATTAGGTTTATAGACAGAAATTATCTTTATACAATGTTTGGATTATCCTTACACACTGGGTATTTATTTATATGTATCTTCCAAAGATGATTATGTATATTTCAAAATAATCCATACGATGGATAGATACATTTCTTAAAAAGTATCAACCCAACCCTATAATGACTCAAAAATAATCCTTATAGTGTGAAGAATAATGCTTATACAAAATGATATATCTAAAACCTAGATCCAAATAGAATTCCATATTTTATTAAAGTATCAATATAATCACATCATAAAATATAAATAATAGTTCAAAACATCTCATGAACATTATTCATGTCTTCCATCATTACCTTAGAAACATCCAATGATTCTCAATCAAGAGTGAAAAAAATAAAAAAATTATCAACATATTCAAGGATCTTCAATATCCCCTTTTGGATTTATTACAAATATTATGTATCTCATAAAAAAATCATTAATATGTTTATAATTCACCAAATCTCTTGGGAATCATCCAATAAAATCCAATCTCCTATAATAATTATCATTCACTATACTGATAGATAGGGTAATGTTTTAGAGATAATTTCATCCAACGATGACACGAAATTATTTCCATGTGAATTATATGAACTCCATATTAATTCATATATCTATTGTAACATTCAAACCTCTCCTCTATTATATATTAAGAACAAAAATAATATTTATTCAAGTACTGCACACTATCCCTTTTGACAAGGATTCTTTTCTCCTTTGTGATATATTTGTGTCATTGTTTTTTTACCCATTTGACAACAAAATACAAATACCCTTGTGGGATGTTTTTACACATATTCAAGTGATAGTATGGGGATGAACAATGATTTTTTCCCTTAATTATTCAAATATTTTTCTTGGCATATATTTTTTAACATATCTGGATGAAAATTCTTGGTTGGGATATAGTCCTAATATATATCTTTATTGAAAACCGTTGCATTAACAAAATTATATCAAATATATGTTTTCATAGAGAGGAAATATTTTATAAGGTTATTTGGATAGATCAATAGGAATTTTTTATCACTAAGTGTCATCAGTGGCCTCTTAGTCTCAACATGCAGATATTTTAATTACACATTCATCCATAAAACCAATGTGCATGTACCAATGAAAGACACATATTATAACTCAATTTTAAAAAGTATTATTGTGTTTTATTTCATAATATATAACTCCAAAACAGCCACCAACAAATAATTTCCCTCCTGAAGTAGATCTTCTTTTAGTAAAATCACTTTAACCATCTACAACAATGATGCCAAAGAGGTTTAAAATTTTATTTCATTTTTATAACATCCCTTAGTTCATTATTCCCTTCACTTATCTCATAAATTTTTTTAATAATGTTTTCTTCCCTTGGTTCACTCTGAAATCTGGCATAAATTTTCTATATATAAGCTATGGCTGGTCTTGAACCTATCAAATTCAATAAGATTCCAATGACTCTTATAAACTCTTATTGATCAACCTTTCTTCCATAATTGTCCTTGAATAATTTTGTCCCACTGATATTGGATTTGAAACATTTCTAAACTTGTAATGGCCCGGACCTCTCCGGTCCATTACATTGTGGAATTTTGGTGTTGGAGGTGTTCCGGGAGGCCAAGGGGACATATCCCCAACACTTTGCCAATTTTCCAGTTCTGTGAACAGTGTTTCCAGTTTTATGAACAGTAACAGATCGGTCTCACCGATCGGTCTGACAGATCGGTCTCACCGATCAGTTTCACAGATCGGTGTGACAGATCGGTTTCACAGATCGGTCTGACAGATCGGTTTCACAGATCGGTCTGAAAGATCGGTCTCACCGATCGTTCTGACAGATCAGTCTCACCGATTGGTTTCACAGATCGTTGTGACAGATCAGTTTCACAGATCGGTCTGACAGATCGGTTTCACAGATCGGTCTGACAGATCGGTTTCACAGATCGGTGTGACAGATCGGTTTCACAGATCGGTGTGACAGATCGGTTTCACATATCAGTCTGACAGATCGGTTTCACAGATCGGTGTGACAGATCGGTTTCACAGATCGGTCTGACAGATCGGTTTCACAGATCGGTGTGACAGATCGGTTTCACAGATCGGTTTCACAGATCGGTTTCACAGATCGGTTTCACAGATCGGTGTGACAGATCGGTTTCACAGATCGGTTTCACAGATCGGTTTCACAGATCGGTTTCACAGATCAGTGTGACAGATCCGTTTCACAGATCAGTTTCACAGATCGGTTTCACAGATCGGTTTCACAGATCGGTGTGACAGATCAGTTTCACAGATCGGTTTCATGTACAGTAACGGTGGGTGAACAGTGTTTCCAGACTCCTACGGTTTTGCCCCTTTTTACGTTTCCTTTGACGTAAAATACATTTAAAGCCTTATTTTAAAGGTTCTTAAGGCCGATTCAAATGCCATAAACACTATATTAATTATTCCTAAGGCTTGGAATGTTTTACTTGGTCAAACCCCAGGGGTTAATTCGATCCGTTTTTAATGGAGAATTAACCGGATCTTAAACCGTCACCTCGTTAAATCTTAAAAAGGGACGAGATATCATTCTCCCTTGTTCTTTCCCTTTGTTCTCAACTAAGAGGCGCTAGAACATTTCAATCCTTTCTGTAGGAGTTGCACAATCATTCTTTACTCCTAGGATTGGTTCTGCTTTGTTTTTGATGCAACCAAGCTGTGTCGATCATTCTTCCACATAAGTTGTCGCGAGAGAAGGATTGTGGGCCGCTGTGTGGATAAAGGACGTCAAGAACTCTTCGAGGTAGGGGATTCATGGCTTCTCTAATTGTATATGTGCAATCGTAGAATTAGCATGATTTATCCCTTTGGATCAAAATGAAATTGACCTAATTAAATACTTGAACCGGATTAAAAGAATTGGTTGATCGCATGTTGTTTATTTGTACCGTGATAACGGTTTGCCTCATGTTTTCCTAGATATAGTGATATTTATGTTTTCTTTGATTTTTTGTTCGTTCATGATTGAAATTGATAATGAACGTAAATCCGGAATTAATTGTTAATTAATTGCAAAGATAAAGAGGCATGTAAATTAATCTTGTTTTGCCGTTGTTGTAGTTGTTCTAATTTGAGGATAATCAAATTAGGGAAGGAAGCATGGTTGTTTAATTGTGATAGCTTGCTGATTAGGTATCCATGATTGGAACCTATGAATAACAAATCTGTTAATTCAATATGGATTAGAGAACATATTATGTGGGAATTTCAAAAGGGTTCTGAGTTACCCGCTTGCTTGTAAGGCTGAATGCCTTGTGGTTTGGAGCTCTGAGTGCTCATTTTTGGATGAAGGCTAAATTCCTTGTTAAAGGGCCGAGAGCCCATTTTGTGATCTTTTATTTCCTGCTGCTTGTGATTTGATGTGATCCTAGATGGCTGTTGTGATATGTGGAGACATGGAGGCCTTGTGGTTGTGGCAGCGGATGACGCCTAGTGTGGCGAGATGCATCAGTTTATGCATGTGGGTGTCGGGGAGGACACCAGGGGTGATGGAATGGGATGGATGTGGTTGTTGGTTGCTTACGGTTTTCTTGAATGTTAATCTTCTTTGCATTTCCCCACTACTTGAGGCAGCTGGTCTTGCTACCCTTCTTCCGAAGGAGGCGAAGACGCGCGGGGTATGCCACGTGCTTTCCATGTTTAGCCTCTCGAGGGAGAATGGGTATATGCTCTTTCTATAGGCGTCAAAGACTAGACGGGTAGTATATCTACTCACCGTGTTGAGCCTCCTTTGTGTTTAGAAGCATAGGATGTTTTTCTAGAATGCCTGGGAATGTGGAAAAGTAATTCGGTAATGAATGTTTGATTAAATGGTGAAAATCCACGAGGATGGAGATGCTGGAATTTAAAGGTAATGTGATTCTTAAAAAGGAGCAGTTGTTTTCGAATGTGATGCAAATTCAGTTTAATGTGGAATTGTTCATTCTTAATTAATGTTTAAAGAATTAATTAATGCACAGTGGAACTGATAAATGAGAACATAGTAATCTAATAAATCTCTTCAAATGTTTGTGTGCTTATAGGATACCTAGTCTTAGAAGTAGCAGCCTGGAGTCTGAGAGATGTTAGCTGCAGTTTTATCTAAGACTAGGTAATGCCCATAGTGTGGATGTGAGTTACTTATATATTCTGTACTTTTTGTGTTTCTATACGCTACTCCACCCTGTCGGTAAGGGCAACTAACACCCCGGGGATTCTGAGCCCTGGGGGGGTGTTTTCCCCAACATTCTGATGGGAGGTTGAATGGCTGACTACCCCCTTTGGCCCCACTCTCTTCTCTTTGTAGATACTTGTGCCATGGGGCACAGCAGTTAGTTACCCCATATATGTGTGTAGAGGGCTGTAATGGCTTGTGGTTATTCACACGCATATATTCTGGATATAGTATCTTATGGACTACTATAGGTGTAATGTGTATAGGCTATGATGGCTTGAGGATCCTTACTCGGCGTATGGGCTGTAATGGCTTGAGGTATTATACCCGACGTATGATACAAGTTATGCGAGTTGTGGTGGCTCTCGGAAATTACCTGGTTACTTTGGGTTGTGAGGACGGTGTGGTGCTTCGCCCAGGTGTATGCGGGAAATCCTATGTGGTGCACGAGGTGCAGATTGTGGAGCTTAGCCCAGGTGTCTGCGGGCAAGCCTTAGAGAGAGATGCACAGGACGTATGTCGTTGGGGCAAAGCGGCGAACCAGTGGGGAAGTAGTAGCGGGGTACCCTTGATATTCTTTACTATATGCTATATTCTTGTATGAGTTACTTGGTGAGAGTAGCCATGGTGAGGTTGGGAGCATAGTATACCTGTTTAGGTGACGAGTTAGTTTCACTTGTTGTTCACTGGGCTTTAGCATGCTTTCTTTACATTTGCACGAGAGTCTTGGGGATGATCCTACTGAGTATACTGTTATACTCACCCTATGTACATATAAACTGTTTTTCAGGTTACTTGGAGCAGTTTGGAGATCAAGCTGGTTACTACTAGCTTGCGGTTGGAGGAGGAGTTGTTCGGGCTTGTGGTCGCTGTCGTTTTACTTTCTTTTGGGTACTTTTAGTTTTCCCTTTAAGTTGTAGTAATTTTGCATGACATTTCATATATGTACTTGGTTTCCTTTTTATATCTCAGTTCTAAGTTGGAGTTGATTGGGGTCTATTCTATCTCTCTCTTATGCATGTGTTCTCTTAGAGGGTAATGCCTCCCATTTGTATGTTTATTATACCCTCGGTGCTAGTCGCCAACCCGGGGCCTATTGGAGGCGGGACTCGGGGGTCATTATCTCCAGTTTCACATTGCCGGCCCAGGAGGGGTACACTTTGTGGGGAGGGGGTCTTGACAGAGTGGTATCAGAGGCAGGTTGAGGGATATGATGGAGTTTGGAGTTAGGCACAGGTGAGGATGCATGGGATGGTAGGGCAACGGTGTCATTCATGTTTAGCAAGTGGGGTAAACACTGGAGATCGGCAGAGACATAGGCGTTCAGGGCCCCCTATGATCTGTTGCACGGACCTTTAAGTTTACGATGGCTACTAAACAAAGTGGTACTGGTTGCAGGGTAGAGACCTAGGAAAGGATCATGCATCATTATTCTTTGCGCCTGTGTTTGAATGGGTAGACCTTCGGATAGGTAACCTAAAAAATTAATAAAACAAAACAATTAATTAATTAATGTTGAGTCTTCCATATTCCAGTCTTAGGAGCTCTAACAGTTGTTATTTTACAGGTATGGCTTCAGGTCGACGTCCTCGTCAGGTTTGCGCAGATGATGCCCAGCAGGTTGTTCCAGCAGATCGTCGTCGGGTAGAGGTTGACGACGATGACACTTGGAGGAATACACTCCGAGAGTTCCAGCGCCAGAGTCTACAGAAGTACGAGGTCTCCGTTTCAGATGTAGTCACAGAAGACTGGTTGGAGGAAGTCAAGATAGGCTTCAGTTCGATTCGTGCTCGGAAGGAACACTGGGTGTCCTTGGTTGTGACGATGTTGCGTGGAGCGGCGAGACAGTGGTGGTTCTTGTTCCTCGGGGATCGTGAGGAGTCAGCGATCTCATGGGAGGAGTTTCGAGACAGGTTTAGAGTCGAGTTTCTTTCATCGACTGTGAAGGCGTCCAGTCGCCAGGAGCTACTCACCCTTCGACAGGGGATCTCAAGTGTTCGAGAGTTTGGAATCCGTTTCAAGAACCTTCTACGATATGCTTCAGACCTGTTACCGGATGATGAGGCCAGGGCGAGGCATTTCGAGGAGGCTTTGCGTCCAGAGATCCAGCGCCAGGTCACCCCATTTATGCTAAAGACATATCTTGAGGTGCTGGCGAGGGCAGAGGTTGTTGAGAGGACATTGACCAGGACCGGATCGTCACGAGAGGGGAATCGTCATGATTCCTCACGAAGCAGAGCTGTGGTCCGGGGTTCCTTGTTTTCAGGACAGAAGAGTTTCCGTTCACCTGGGGGTAGGTCCCAACCCTTCCCATATTGTTTCTCCAGAGGCAGCAACTCTCAGGCCTATGCCAAGGGATCATGCGCTTGTTTTTCTTATGGTGGTCGTGGTCATCAGTAACGGGAGTGCCCGACTTTTCAGAGCAGTCATCGTGCACCAGGCGCTCCACTCCAGGTTCCTCCATTGAGGCAGTTCCAGCTGAGGTAGCTGCAGCAGGTTGCACCAGCTTTAGATCACCAGAGGGTAGATGGAGCAGGCAGAGGACAGCCGCATGATGCTCCCCGTCCTCAGAGAGCAGAGCGCGGCCGTGGTGGTGGTCGTCATCAGGGTCAGAGAGGCCGTGGAGGTGGTCGTGGTCAGCTTCATGCTCTAGCGTTGCCAGCTCCAGGAGAGCCAGACATCGTCCGAGGTACCCTTTTCTTGTTTTCTACATTGGTGTATGCCTTGATTGATTCAGGAGCGACACACTCCTTTATATCCCCTACCCTTGTCCACGGTTTTGGACTTGAGGTGGGGAGGCTCCCAGTGCCCTTGGCGTTGACTACGCCAGTTGGAGGTCGAGCTAGCTTGTTTGAAGTATGTAGAGACTGTGAGCTAGTGTTGGGGCAGCACCGCTCTTGGGGAGATTTCCTATGTTTGCGAATACAACCATATGATGTCATACTTAGCATGGATTGGTTGTATTCGGTGCAGGATGTTGTGGATTGCTACAGGAAGAAGGTCGTTTTCTTTGATGAAGATGGAGAGAAAGTGGTGTTTGTTGGTGAGAGAGATCCTCGGATGAGTCATAGACGAGTTCCATCCTTATCATCCATGATGGCAGGGATGACGCTGAGTTCTTCAGAGGTTCAACAGCTGGCGTTTCTTAGGGTCGTAGAGGAGTGCCCTGATGTCTTTCCAGAAGAGGTTGTATCCTTACCCCCTCGACGAGAGATCGAGTTTGGGATCGAGCTACAGCCAGGAGCGTCTCCTATCTCTATGTCTCCGTATAGGATGGCCCCTTCTGAGTTATGAGAGCTACGTATTCAGCTCGATGGTCTGTTGTAGTGTGGTTTTGTTCGGCCAAGTGTGTCACCTTGGGGTGCACCAGTTTTGTTTGTGAAAAAGGCTGATGGTAGTTTGCAGTTGTGCGTCGATTATCGTCGGTTAAACAATGTGACAATAAAGAACCGCTATCCTCTCCCACAGATTGATGACCTATTCGATCAACTGAAGGGTGCAAGTTGGTTTTCAAAGATAGACTTGTGGTCATGATATCATCAGATGCGTGTAAAGGATGAGGATATCCCGAAGACTGCTTTCCACTATCGTCATGGGCATTATGAGTTTGTTGTAATGCCATTCGGCATGACAAATGCTCCAACTGTTTTCATGGGGTTGATGAATGCTGTGTTCCGTGAATTCCTGGACAAGTTTGTTGTGGTTTTCATTGACGACATCCTTGTGTACTCCACATCTGAAGAGGAGCATGCAGAGCATCTACGAGCCGTTTTGGGAGTTCTTCGCCAACATCGGTTGTTTGGGAAGTTGTCTAAGTGTGAGTTCTGGGCTCGAGAAGTTCGTTTCTTGGGACATGTTGTGTCCCAACAGGGAGTAGCTGTGGATCCTTGGAAGATAGAAGAAGTGGTGTCTTGGCCAGCCCCCAAGACCGTGTCAGAGGTGAAAAGTTTCCTTGGTCTCGCAGGCTATTATAGGAGGTTTGTGGATAATTTCTCCTGAGTTGTGACTCCTCTGAAAGCTTTGACCAGGAAGGATGAAGCGTTCAAATGGACTGATCAGTGTCAGACAGCTTTCGAGTATCTAAAGGAGAAGTTGGTAAGTTCTCCAGTCCTTTGTCTTCCAGCAGAGGGAGTCCAGTTTGATGTTTTCTGTGATGCTTCACATCTAGGGATATTCTGTGTTCTCATGCAGCAGAGGTCTGTTGTTTCTTATGGGTCTCGGCAGTTGCGTCCCCATGAATGCAACTATGCCACCCATGGTCTTGAGTTGGCAGCCGTGGTGTTTGCGCTGAAGTTGTGGAGACATTACCTCATTGGCGAGCGCTTTGTGGTTTTCACCGATCATAAGAGTTTGAGGTATGTTTTCTCTCAGCGGGATTTGAACTTGCGGCAGCGTCGGTGGATAGAGTTCTTGCAGGAATATGACTTCGAAATATCTTATACACCTGGGAAAGGAAATGTTGTTGCTGATGCACTGAGCCGAAAGTCATGTAATGATGTTGTGCGTGAATCTGGTGATTCCTGGAGAGTGATGGAAGAGCTATCAGCTTTGCATCTTGATATGGGAGAAGTTGGGGGAAGAGGTTGTCTTTTCCAGATGACGGTGTAGTCATCCCTGATGCAGAAGGTGGAAGAGTATTAGTTGGGTGATCTAGAGGTGGAAGTTTAGAGAGACAGAGTTGTATGTGGTGAGGCCCCTGATGGTTGGTCGGAGGATGAAAAACACCGAGTGTTGTATCATGGAAGGCTTTTTGTTCCATTGGCGATGCGCGAGATGGTTCTCCGAGAGTTCCATAGTTCACCCTTGGCGGTACATCCTGGTGTGACGAAGATGTACCGATCCTTGTGGAGTCAGTTTTGGTGGCCTGGGCTGAAGCGTACAGTTGAAGAATGTGTGTCTCGATGTTTAGTCTGCCAGAAGGTGAAGGCCGAACACCATGTTCATGGTGGTCTTCTCCAGCACTTAGAGATTCCTCAGTGGAAGTGGGAGGACATCTCAATGGACTTTTTTACAGGTTTACCTTGAGCTCCGGGAGGACATGATGTTATATGGGTGGTAGTGGATCGTTTAACTAAATCGGCCCACTTCATAGCAATCAAGAAGTCGAGCTCAGTGGAGGTTTTGTCGAGGCAGTATCTGGAGGAGGTGGTGAGGCTTCACGGAGTTCCTAAGACGATCATTTATGATCGAGATCCTCGTTTTACCTCTAGGGTGTGGAGAGGTCTCCAGCATTCTTTTGGCTCTGAACTATGCCTTAGCACTGCTTTTCATCCTCAAACGGATGGTCAGACAGAGCGAACCATCCAGACTCTTGAAGACATGTTGCGCTCTTGTGTTCTTGATTTTGGAGGTTCATGGACGAATCACTTACCCTTGGTAGAGTTCGCTTACAATAATAGTTTTCACTCTACCATCGGCATGGCACCATTTGAAGCCTTGTATGGTCGGCCATGCCGTTCTCCGTTGTGCTGGACTGGGGTCGGAGAGTCCGCAATTCTCGGACCAAAACTAGTGCAGAATATGACAGAGATGGTTCAAGTGATTCGTGAGAGGATGAAGACAGCACAAGATCGTCAGAAATCTTATGCTGATCAAAGAAGGAGACCCTTAGAGTTTAATGTTGGGGATCATGTGTTTCTAAAGGTGACTCCCCGTCGTGGGAAGTGAAGGTTTGGTCGCAGAAGTAATCTTTATCCCCGTTTTGTTGGGCCTTTCGAGGTGTTAGCTCGTGTTGGAGGTGTGGAGTATCGAGTAGCACTTCCCCCTCAGATGAGTTAGATACATGATGTTTTCCATGTATCGCAGCTCCGTCGTTACCTTCATGATGAATCTCATGTTATCGATTGGGGAGAGATCGATATTGATGATGATGCAACCTTCGAGGAGCGACCTGTGGAGATCCAAGACCACAAGGAGAAGGTGTTCTGTGGGCGTTCTATCCCCTTAATTCGTGTCTTGTGGCGACACGGTGGCATGGATGAGAGTACCTGGGAGCGTGAGTCATAGATACGTGCTCAGTACCCAGAGTTATTCAATGTTTAACTCCTTTCATGTAATGATGCTTCCTCTCTGGTTAGATCTTTCATGTTTTATTTATGTACCATTGATGTGATGTTATGTTTTAATTGTTTGGGTATGTATTGTTTGTTCCCATACCCCCGAATGTCGTAGTTTTGTTCCATATTTCAAACAACTCATGGTGGTTTTCCCCTGAGAGGTATCTTATGGGGTGGTTGTTCGGACCCCTCTTTTCTTCTGGGTTGGTTTTTAATTCTCGAGGACGAGAATGTTTTGAGAGGTATCTAATGTAATGGCCCGGACCTCTCCGGTCCATTACTTTGTGGAATTTTGGTGTTGGAGGTGTTCCGGGAGGCCAAGGGGACATATCCCCAACACTTTTCCAATTTTCCAGTTCTGTGAACAGTGTTTCAAATTTTATGAACAGTAACAGATCGGTCTCACCGATCGGTCTGACAGATCGGTCTCACCGATCAGTTTCACAGATCGGTGTGACAGATCGGTTTCACAGATCGGTCTGACATATCGGTTTCACCGATCGGTCTGACAGATCAGTCTCACCGATCGGTCTGAGAGATCGGTCTAACCGATCGGTTTCACAGATCGGTGTGACAAATTGGTTTCACAGATCGGTCTGACAGATCGGTTTCATAGATCGGTCTGACAGATCGGTTTCACAGATCGGTGTGACAGATCGGTTTCACAGATCGGTGTGACAGATCGGTTTCACAGATCGGTCTGACAGATCGGTTTCACAGATCGGTGTGACAGATCGGTTTCACAGATCGGTGTGACAGATCAGTTTCACAGATCGGTTTCACAGATCGGTGTGACAGATCAGTTTCACATATCGATTTCACAGATTGGTTTCACATATCGATTTCATAGATCGGTTTCACAGATCGGTTTCACATATCGGTTTCACAGATCGGTTTCACAGATCGTTGTGACAGATCAGTTTCAGAGATCAGTTTCACAGATCGGTTTCACAGATCGGTTTCACAGATCGGTGTGACAGATCAGTTTCACAGATCGGTTTCACAGATTGGTTTCACAGATCGGTTTCACAGATCGGTGTGAAAGATCAGTTTCACAGATCGGTTTCACAGATCCGTTTCATGTACAGTAACGGTGGGTGAACAGTGTTTGCAGACTCCTACAGTTTTGCCCCTTTTTACGTTTCTTTTGACGTAAAATACATTTAAAGCCTTATTTTAAGGGTTCTTAAGGCCGATTCAAATGCCATAAATACTATATTAATTATTCCTAAGGCTTGGAATGTTTTTCTTGGTCAAACCGCGGGGGTTAATGTGATCCGTTTTTAATGGAGAATTAACCGGATCTTAAACCGTCACCTCATTAAATCTTAAAAAGGGACGAGATATCATTCTCCCTTGTTCTTTCCATTTGTTCTCAACTAAGAGGCGCTAGAACCTTTCAATCCTTTCCGTAGGAGTTGCACAATCAATCTTTACTCCTAGGATTGGTTCTGCTTTGTTTTTTATGCAACCAAGCTGTGTCGATCATTCTTCCACATAAGTTGTCGCGAGAGAAGGATTGTGGGCCGATGTGTGGATAAAGGACATTAAGAACTCTTCGAGGTAGGGGATTCATGGCTTCTCTAATTTTATATGTGCAATCGTAGAATTAGCATGATTTATCCCTTTGGATCACAATGAAATTGACCTAATTAAATACTTGAACCAGATTAAAAGAATTGGTTGATCGCATGTTGTTTCTTTATACCGTGATAACGGTTTGCCTCATGTTTTCCTATATATAGTGATATTTATGTTTTCTTTGATTTTTTTTTCGTTCATGATTGAAATTGATAATGAACGTAAAGACGGAATTAATTGTTAATTAATTGGAAAGATAAAGAGGCATGTAAATTAATCTTGTTTTTCCGTTGTTGTAGTTGTTCTAATTTGAGGATAATAAAATTAGGGAAGGAAGCATGGTTGTTTAATTGTGATAGCTTGCTGATTAGGTATCCATGATTGGAACCTACGAATAACAAATCTGTTAATTCAATATGGATTAGAGAACATATTATGTGGGAATTTCAAAAGGGTTATGAGTTACCCCCTTGCATGTAAGGCTGAATGCCTTGTGGTTTGGAGCTCTGAGTGCTAATTTTTTGATGAAGGCTAAATGCCTTGTTAAAGGGCCGAGAGCCCATTTTGTGATCTTTGATTTCCTGCTGCTTGTGATTTGATGTGATCATGGATGGCTGTTGCGATATGTGGAGGCATGGAGTCCTTGTGGTTGTGGCAGCGGATGACGCCTAGTGTGGCGAGATGCATCAGTTTATGCATGTGGGTGTCGGGGAGGACACCAGGGGTGATGGAATGGGATGGATGTGGTTTCTGGTTGCTTACAGTTTTCTTGAATGTTAATCTGCTTTGATTTTCCCCACTGCTCAAGGCAGCTGGTCTTGCTACCCTTCTTCCGAAGGAGGCGGAGACGCGCGGGGTATGCCACGTGCTTTCCGTGTTTAGCCTCTCGAGGGAGAATGGGTATATGCTCTTTCTATAGGCGGCAAAGACTCGATGGGTAGAATATCTACTCACCGTGTAGAGCCTCCTTTGTGTTTAGAAGCATAGGATGGTTTTCTAGAATGCCTGGGAATGTGGAAAAGTAATTCGGTAATGAATGTTTGATTAAATGGTGAAAATCCATGGGGATGGAGATGCTGGAATTTAAAGGTAATGTGAATCTTAAAAAAGAGCAGTTGGTTTTGAATGTGATGCCAATTCAGTTTAATATGGAATATTTCATTTTTAATTAATGTTTAAAGAATTAATTAATGCACAGTGGAACTGATAAATGAGAACAGAGTAATCTAATAAATCTCTTCAAATGTTTGTGTGCTTATAGGATACCTAGTCTTAGAAGTAGCAGCCTGGAGTCTGAGAGACGTTAGCTGCAGTTGTATCTAAGACTAGGTAATGCCCATAGAGTGGATGTGAGTTACTTATATATTCTGTACTTTTTTTGTTTCTATACGCTACTCCACCCTTTCGGTAAGGGAAACTGACACCCTAGGGATTCTGAGCCCTGTGGGTGTTTTCCCCAACATTCTGATGGGAGGTTGAATGGCTGACTACCCCCTTTGGCCCCGCTCTCTTCTCTTGGTAGATACTTGTGCCATGAGGCACAGCGGTTAGTTACCCCATATATGTGTGTAGAGGGTGTAATGGCTTGTGTTTATTCACACGCATATATTCTGGATATAGTATCCTATGCACTACTATAGGTGTAACGTGTATAGGCTATGATGGCTTGAGGATCCTTACTCGGTGTATGGGCTGTAATGGCTTGAGGTATTATACCCGACGTATGATACACGTTATGCGAGCTGTGGTGGCTTCCGGAAATTACCTGGTTACTTTTTATTGTGAGGACGGTGTCGTGCTTCGCCCAGGTGTCTGCGGGCAAGCCTATGTGGTGCACAAGGTGCAGATTGTGGAGCATAGCCCAGGTGTCTGCGGGCAAGCCTTGTAGAGAGATGCACAGGACGTATGTCGTTGGGGCAAAGTGGCGAACCAGTGAGGAAGTAGTAGCGGGGTACCCTTGATATTCTTTACTATATTCTATATTCTTGTATGCGTTACTTGGTGAGAGTGGTCATGGTGAGGTTGGGAACATAGTATACCTGTTTAGGTGACGAGTTAGTTTCACTTGTTGTTCACTGGGCTTTAGCATGCTTTCTTTACTTTTGCACGAGAGTCTTGGGGAGGATCCTACTGAGTATACTGTTATACTCACCCTATGTACATATAAACTATTTTTCAGGTTACTTGGAGCAGGTTGGAGATCAAGCTGGTTACTACTAGCTTGCGGTTGGAGGAGGAGCTGTTCAGGCTTGTGGTCGCTGTCGTTTTACTTTCTTTTGGGTACTTTTAGTTTTCCCTTTCAGTTGTAGTACTTTTGCATGACATTTCATATATGTACTTGGTTTCCTTTTTATATCTCAGTTCTAAGTTGGAGTTGATTGGAGTCTATTCTATCTCTCTCTTCTGCATGTGTTCTCTTAGAGGGTAATGCCTCCCATTTGTATGTTTATTATACCCTCAGTGCTAGTCGCCAACCCGGGGCCTACTGGAGGCGGGACTCGGGGGTCATTATCTCCCTTTTCACATTGCCGGCCTAGGAGGGGTACACTTTGTGGGGAGGGGGTCGTGACAAAACTCATCCATGAAAAACATTCTCCATAATTCCCTAAAACATTTTTCTTGGGATAAAAATATGTAATCTGGTTTTTTTTAATTTATAATAATACAAAAACTGACATTTCACACTACATAAAAATTTCAAAATATCACTTCCTCTAGTTAAAAAATCACACAATGGTTCTCTTTTTCTTTATAAAAAATTATTTCACCAGTATAAAATATAACAATAATGGTATGAAGGGGAGGATAATTTATATAAAAATAACATTATTCTTTTCCTTTTCTAAAACATCATTTTTCTAAAGAATCCATATTGATTTGGATACTAAGACTAAGGAGCCTATTTCAATATGTTAAATTTATTCTATATATCTAAAAACCATGGTGTACTGAATAAATAGACTAAAAACCTCTTGTTTCTTAACATAGAATGATTCATGTTCTCCATTCAGAAAGTCTAACTCCATATCCATTGGATAAAAATTATAATTTTTTGTACATATACTAACAATAATATTCATATGGTTTCCGACCATTATCCTAAGTAAAATTTTTCTTCCATGTTTATACCTTCCATCTATTTGTATCCCTTATATTCTTGTCCAACCTTGTATCTTGTAACTTCACATTTTTTGCTCATTTTTATTCTAATAAACCACTTGGCGATAATAAAATTTATACCATTATCCTTTGGGACATGATCCCAAGTTATGTTTTTCAAAAAAAAATTATTCTAATCATGAACTTTTTGTACCCATCCATTATGTACAATATCATTAGCCACAATTATTACTTCAAATTGAGATGTAATAGTCTCATGGTTTTCAATTATAAATCTTCTTCTTTTATAAACAAGATAATCATTTTTTCTAATAATATTTAATGTTTCAACATGCCTTTTAAACCTCTAAAACTAGTTTTTTCACATTTATAAACCATATAATAATCATTGGTATGATTTAAATCAATATAAATATTATCTGGTTCAATTTCATGTCTTTTATCATCTCTTCGTATACTAACATGCATGTTTTTCTCTATAAAATTCTAATTCTGAAGCTTCAGAATTGTCTAATCTATATTTATTTTCAATAATTTTCTTATCAAAATAGTCCAATAGTTTTTTTACCTTTTACTGAAAAAAAGACAGTCATTTACACTTTATAAATAACCCATAAATATCACTTCATCCAATTTCACTTAAAACATACCCAAAATTCTATCATTGATTATTTAAAATCATAGAATACTGAAAACTATAAATCATATTATAGTTTTAATCTTAATACAATAAATTTTATAAAGAAAATATTTTGTATCATGTATCAATAGACATATTTTCAAAAACATTATATCAGTAAACACAAGTTCACTCTAAAAAATATTTTTAGATTTTATTTTTATCTAACATGGTTCCATCCATCTCAATAATACATGTGTTATTCCAATCTGAAACATCATTATATTTGAGTTTTATGGGGTGTTGAATCTGGGATTCATTCTATTTTTTTGTAAAAATAAAATTCAAAAAAATAATCTGTATATTATTTTTCATGACCTGATATCAATTTATTGATTTGTATCCCTGATTATTTTTCATATTATCTTTACAAAATTTTGATCATCTCAACTTCTTATAACTTGTGATTGATGGACATCAAATTATTCATTTTAGTGTAATCATTTGTGAATGTGATGAATTACATATAATCCCTTAGAGATGATTACCTCAAGGGACCATGTAAATCAATATGAAATATTTAAAGTAACACAGTAATAAGAATGAATACCATCTTATAAGGTTTCTAAGTCATCTTTACTTTTTGTAATGTCCGTAAACAAACAAATATAATTTAAAATTAGGTATAACTCTCACAACTTCATGGTTCTAAATTTTTCTTAGTATTCGTTGACTAAGAAAACCAAGACTCATGTTCCATAGGATACGCTAATATTTTTACCCCAAATAAAATGAATGGTTGAATCAACCATTAAATAATTATCTGTATTTTTTCATTTTATATGGGATATGATCAATCCATCCTTTGAATTTACATTTCTTTTTCAAAATTTTGTGGTTGAGGCTCCATTTGTTTATAAATTAATGCCCTATTTTAATCTGGTTTGAGATGTAATCCTTACATGAATCAAATTCCCAGTGGTTTATATTAACATTACCACATGGTATGAAGTATTAGAATCCCAAAGTCCAATATATTTCCATGTGTCCCTCAATGAGAACTCAAAATCATTTCAAGTCACCAGTCATATATGTCCCATAGAAAATAATAACGGAACCATGATCACAATCTGAAATTATTATTACACTCGGTCGCTAATTTTTGCATCAACCCAGACTAGTTTATCAAGGTTGGGAACCCCTCAATCCATAGTGTGGGAGGAGGGTCAAATGATAGGTTCTTTCGCTCCAATCTCTCTGTTATGTTTCCCACCCAATGATTTCTCTGTGGGCCTTACTTTCATCACATGCCTACTGCTCTACATCCTCACACTCATCCTATGTTTAGATAGTCACATGGTAGGGAACCCCTCTTTCCCAAGTCTTTATTCCATAGGGATGTGTACTGGATGATACCTTTCTGTATGTATATCCATATTATTGTGGTTGACCACCTAATAGTGCATGCCTGAACACTATTCTGATTACACTAGATCATTTGACTAGTCCCTATCACACTGCCTTCTTCCCACTAGTGATAATATATAGGCCATATATCATGAGGTCATTCCACTGATTATGGACTAAAGATCATGTTTCCTGAAAGAAATTAATGTCTTGAAGGTCCTATGAACCATAGGCTCAAATTTTTGGACTAAAAGACTAATTTTGGTTAATAGCTTCATTGATAAAGTATCTAAAATAGTAAAGTTTTAGTAACTTGGAAGACCACATACATGTATTTTGAAGCTAAGTCTCTTCAATGTAGGATCACAGGATTTTACCAATCACCTAGAACCCCATCTATATAACTTTTGTTATTTAACGCTTGACTCCCAATAGGGGCGAGTAGTTATAGAGGCCAATTTAAATTCCTTGGTAAGGAAATAGATTTGTATCACCGTATTCATAATAAAAACATCATCTATATATGGTGTCAATCAGACCATTCTCAGTTTCTAGGAGTAGGTAATTGGTACCGACAAAGTGAATTAATCAACTAACTCCCCATAGGCGACCCTTTAACAATTTAATAATACATTATTCCTTATTGAAAATTCCATATTTCCCATCCTCACTTAACTAAATTACACTAATGTGATTGTGATTCATTCCTTCCAAATATAAAATATCATTATATTCCAATTCTAATAAAGCATCTTAGTTAATCCAACATCCAAGAAAACCTGTAATACACTGATCTGAAAAATGAATCTACTACTCCAACAATTCAAAAATATATTCAAGATGCTCAAATATATTATCAATTATAGATTTAAAAATGAATCTCTTCACTTTTTTACATCTCTAAGAATCTTAATTCATTTGTTTTTTAAAACTCTCTAAAAAATTATACCTATTTGTATATAAAGTCATGTTTTACCAAAATGATTGATCCTTTTGAAAAAATATTACACAACACTAGTAATATCCATGGAATCTAAATCATCTCAGATAAATTTAATTTTACCTAAAAAAATTTCAGATATCTATTTCTACTGCAAATTTGGGGTCTTAATTTTTTTATTCTTAGCAATCAAAGGGATTCCTTATATCTCTATTTTTCAACTAAAATTGATATTTTTTCTCCTCATTTTTATTTTTCTATACTTCACCAAATTTATAATTTAAACCAGTAATATTAATAAAAATATAATCACAAGAATATTCATTATGAATATATTTAACATAAAAATTTTTTCACGTTCCCTCAATTTCTATAGAGTATTCACGTTGTACTTCAACCACTTTTTCAATTTCTGATTTAATATTCTTCATCTCATTTTCTATAAAAAGACACCTATATTATAACATTGATAACTCTTATTCTTCCATATAAGGTTTGTCTTCAAAATAAATAACCATATTTTCATATTTATATTCCTTATATTTTAACATATTGATTTAATCATTTACAGTCTCTTTTTAACAAAATCATTCTCTAATCAATCAAATTCTTGTTACCTTTCACAAAATTCTTCTTACCATTGTCAAACTTGATAATTTATTACAAAAATAATTGAATTATTCATTCAATATGTGTAACATATTAGATGGCTCTACAAAATCCACTTCACTACTTGAAGTGTCAACCATTATTCAATATGATCCATTAAATAGTTAAATTTCTCACCATATTATATTTTTGATTCACTACTAGATGAATTATTAGCTTCTTATTCTTTTCTCAGAATATTTCATCTCTTTCTTATAGAAAATATCTTCATGATAGTTCTTTCTTCATATGAATCTTTTTAGACTTTATCCTATCACTTTTTTATTGTTTCTCATCATTTTCATACTCAAAATGTACTCCATTATTCTATAAAAAATTTATGGGTAAATATCCAGTTCCATATCATTTGTTGAATCAAGGTGGGTATTTTCCATTATACATAATCTTTTACTTCATGGATCTATTTTAAATAAGACAAATGATCCTATAATAGTACAAATTATTCTCTTTATTATTATATAAACATGAGTCTTCATCATCAAATTTTTCACTTATTTTTATCCTTCTAATGAACACAAAATCCATTTCATCTTAACATTTATTATTGAAGGTTGAAGTATTCACATATGATAACATATAAGAGTGTTATAAAATTTATCATGTGAATGGAAATTTACATATTTAACATCTAAGATATTATAGTCAATTGTATCTGAAATTTTTCTCATAAACAACTTTATAGTAGTAAAATCTTTAATATTTTCACCGAACCCTCAGATACCTATTACAATTTCACTGATCCTTGTAAAATAGCAAACAATGCTTTCATATATTTTTATCTCATTGTATTTATACTGGATCCTTGAAAATTTTAATTTACCCTCCTTGACTTTCCATTTATTTCACGGCTTCTTTCGTGCGTATCTCATATTTCTCTATCAGATTTAAGTCCCCTCACTTTTTTAGAATTTTTTGGATAAACACATTAGAATAACATTTTGTGCCATGCCATAAACCTCCATATTCATTTTTTCAATGAGGTACATTGGTTAGTCCATCTAAATAGGTTCAAAAAAATAAATTTATCACCTCCTTCCACTAATACAAGGAATAAATGATATGGAAATATCGTTTTATTTTATTTATGGTACTTATTTCAATCAAATGTAGTAACTCCACTATTATTCATATAATTTTTGTTATATATTCATATAATATTATTGTATCTAATAGATGTTCATATCTCTGATACCATTTTAATTTCCATGTATAGGGAAGATCTACTGAGAATAGGCTATAAATAAGTTAAAATTGATTTTTAAAAATTTTCTTCAAGTAAATTCAACCCCGAGGACCTATTAGAGTCTGATTCACGGAATTTTAAATTTTTAAGGTCACATTAACATAAATAAAATGAATGGGGAAATAAAAAAATTAATTTTTAGAAGGCTTATCCCTTCTTATGGAACATTCTCCTTTTTTTGATTTTTTTATTTTCATAAATTACGAATTCTTCACTATAAGCATAGGTAAGTACATTATTATAAGCATGAATTAGATTCAAAAAATATTAATCAAGTGCCACACAAGATAATGAATCTTTACACTAAAATAGAAAGATGTGTAATCTTAATGAGGAATATTTTTTGTTGATTTGACTTTTCCATCAATAATAAAAAGATCTTCCTCTATGGTTATCCATAATATTCAAAAGTAATGTGCACATTTTATGAAAGATTTAGTGTATATTTTTTTATAAATTCAAAAAATACCAAAAAAACTCAATTAATGATCAATCTCATATTTTTGTAGATTATGATCTCTGATATTTAGGTTCAGAACATGTTTCTTCACACCCATCTTGTTTGAAATTTAATAAATTCTAAAAATTAATATTCTCTCTCTCTCTCATTTCATGACATATTCGGTAACCATGATTTCCTATAATTTAAATAATTATAAAAAATTATTTATATCCCCTCAATATCATTATACACCATGATCTTTTGATTTCTATATTTTTTTAGTCATATCAAGCTATCCACTATGATCTCATATTATTATTATTCATTAACTACCTATATCTAACTCCATTACAAAATAATCCTCATTTAATTAATTACCAATTAAATAAAAATCAAATTCCTAAAGAAAACTTCTTCAATTCAAAAAAAATAGAAAGATAGTTTATAAAAAAATAGTTCTAAATTCATAGAATAAAAATTTATTCTATTTCACAGAAAAATATCAAACTCTCATTCATAATATTTTATAAACACACAAAATTTTTTCACATCTAAAAATAGAATCTCAAATATCAAAACTTGGAAACCACATATATAATCAATGAATTAACTGATCCAAGAATTTGATTAAACTAAAAACATGCACACCATTTTTACATTAATATTCTAGGAGTGTTTTCATGAAATTATTCAAGAACTAATTCAGCTTCAATACCTTTGTCATATATCAATCATGAAACAATATAAAATTTAAACATATATTAAAATTGGTAACTATTTTTAATGATCACACAAATAATATTTAATCACATTTTAAATGTGATGTTTTAAATATTAATGATAAGACATGGAATTTTTGGGTTTGTATTCCTCATAATAATAAAATTCGAGAACATTTTAATTTTTATCTTCTAGACAAATAAAAACATTATGTACTAATTATTAAACATATGGAATGATACATACATATTCAGATTGATTCTTTTGTAGAATCAATATATGTTTATGTAGATTATTCGTACAGTTTCTAGAGATAATCTATAGATTGTCTCAAATGATGTTTTCATAGATAAATACTCATTACCTAAATTTTAAAGGATATTTAGGTACATGAGATTTATTAAAATGTCAATTAAAATGATGGATATAGATATAGATAATTCTTACATAGATTCTAAAATAATCCTTGTGTTGTATAGATAGGATACTTACAAAGTATCATATCACCTTTATAGAGGCTCAAAAATAATCTTTATGATGTGGAGAATGATTGTTTTGTAGAATGAATTTTATTAAATCCATCTCCAAAAATAATTATATACTCTATTAAAAAAATATATAATATATTCAGAAAAACATCAATAACCATTGAAAACATCTCAAAAAATTTCTTCACATCTTCAATCAATACCATAGTAACCTATAATGATCCTTAATAAAGATTTAAAAAAATAAAAACCAATAAATTTTACAAGGGAAATTAAATTCTCATGTTCTAATAAGGTCATTATAGAGTGATATGGTCCCAAGTTTCTCAAATTTTTGAGTTTGGATAAGTGTTATTCCTTATTTAGATGTGTTTCATATGTGTTTCTCTGATTATTTTGATGTAATTTAGATTGGTGGTGGCATGGAAACTACGGATCAGGGTGTGTAGTTACACCACCTGGGTTCAAATAATCACAAGGGATATGAGGGTCCCCACAGATATGTTGGATCCCTATTGAATCTTTATAATGGAATATCTAAGTGTCACTCATTTAATATATGCATTTAATATTTGATAACATTCTTATAACATGGAGTTCAGTTATAATATACCTCTTGAATATGATTTTTTAATATTATGTGTATATGAAATATATGTCATCAGTATTGGATATTTATCCCTGAAAAATAAATAACTTTAATTATATTTTAATGACGTTTATTGTGTATTATTTTTCATAAAATCCTTGGTTAATTCATATTAAAATTTGAACTTTAACTCTCTTCATTTATGTAATTCAAGTTTCAAAAGTATTATTCTCATCCCATTTTCAACAGATTATGGAATAACCCAATTTAATTTTTATTTTTTATATTCTTGTTTCATGAATATTATACTTTGAGGAATATTTTTTCTCATTGGTGGAAATTAATATTCACAGAGGATGATGACAATATTTAGCCTCTATAAAAGAAATTTATGTGAAAATTAAATTGGACCTCATCACATTAAAATGAACTTAGAGCCTTAAATTTAAGTCCAATGAATGTAAAGATTTAACTAAATGTACGTAATGTTATATGTAAGATTTAATTAAAATATATAAGAGTCTAAATCATTTATTTATGGGAGTTATAGGCATCCCAAGATGAATATTAAATTCATTGAAAAATTCCCTGGCCAAATATGTCATGTTACCATTTTAAGTTTAACACTCAAACGTATTATTCCATTGGGATTAAATTTTCATGTGTTTTAAAATAATTATATATTTTCATTTTCCATTATATTATGAATCCCAATTCGGTCTTCATAAAATTATTTTTAGCATGTCAAGTAGGAGAGAGAAAGGGCATGTTTTTCCTTGTAAATGATGAATGATTAATTATCCACCGACTTTACTCAACCCTTTAAAGTATCCACGTAAATGATTCGTAGTTGAAGAATTTTGATCCAAAAAATATGGATATAAGTCTCTATTGAATTGGTATTTTGTGTAGAAATAAAGTTTTTTTTTATTATTCTCCAATATTTTTAATCTGATGTCCCAATTTAGTTATCATATTCTTGTTATTTACCTATATGTTTTTCTTTTTATCTCTAGTTTTATAATATGAAGTCCAAAATTATTCTAAATTCTTCTTATTATAATATTTTTCACTATTATACTATGATTTTTGTTTGTTATTCCATTAAAAAAATGGTAAAATGATTTTTCTTCCTCATTTTTAGTCGCACTTCTTTAAGTCTATTTATTCATTCCATTGAGTGGTTTTTAGAAATAGAAGGATAAACCTTTTTTGGGATGTACCTAGTGAGTTACTTTGAGATAGGTATAATTTTATTTTATTTGATTTAAAATTGAAATAATTTCATTTTCTTATTAGTTCCATTCATCTAATTATTTCCTTCTTTATATTCAATAGTTTTAACTATAAAACATCTTAAATTCTAGTAAAATCATATTCCTTAGTGTCCTAATTAAAGTAATATTCTAATTGAGTTGGTGATTTTCTTATAAATTTCTTAGGGACTAAACAGGGGAATGATTTTATAGACTTATCTCTATTATCTGATACTTCATGAACTCATGAGCTTAAATATCATAATAAAACAATTAAATCTACTATATCCCTTGAAATAACCTAGGATTCACCTTTGATCTGTATTTATTTTTAGTTCATGTCTTTTCAGGTTTTTATTTTTTTTCCTTTAGTTAACTCTTCTGTTATAAAAATAACGTCAATCCAATTAGTGGGACACTTCCAATCTAAACCTCTCTCCCCCAAAACATTCATGTGTATAAAGGTTACTTATTAGGTTCATATGTATTTGAAACTGAATCGTACTACAATAACTTCTTCAATGTGTAGTGTAAATTTTGGAGATGGACAATTTTAGAACCATTTTTTGAGACCCAATAATTTATATTATACACTCAACTTATGTTATCACCCAAAATTATATGTTCTTGACCCCATTTCTCTTATCCTTCAATACTTTTTAGACTATTTTCTTCCATATACACTCTACACCAAAAAAACAATTATATAAGGTTCATAATCTGAGGAGTGACGAATTAAGTGATCCTAGGGGTTGTAAACATTTTTATCCAAATATAATTAATAATTGAAATTATTATTTACATTACATGTTAATAAATATTCATCAATATTACCACATCTAAAACTATGATGGTTATTAAAAGGAAAATCTACATTTGGGTGGTGCATCAAATATGGAATTTTCGTGACCAATCCTTGTATTATTACCTTACACCTAGTTTTACACATAATATTAGTGATAATTAAAGCCTAGAATCTGATAATTCTTCCCTCCCCGGGAATTTATATTAAAAAAATTGGAGTTTCATTGAATTTCCATTAATTTACCATGTTTTTTAAATTTGTGAAAATCCTGACCAAAAAACTGACAACTTCCCAACCATTCCATAAATCAAGGAATTTCTTCTTGGGAGACCAATAATGGAGGTTAATGATATAATTTTCCAAGAATATTAAAAATCAATCAATTTCAATTTGATTTACAAAGACTATTCTAAATTATATTAGTGGGATAATTGATTTCCTAATCAACTACATGGAATGAATCCTTATAATCGAGAAAACATTATAAACCATGGTCAGTTTTAATCCCAATCATCTCAAACCCCTATCAAATTTTTTTCCAACACATTGCATGAAAATTTGTGTGAAAAAATAGAATATATTAATTCAAATGTTTCTTTATTGAGGTTAGAACTAAAATTAATTAAAATTGTTATGGAAACCATTACCACTCAGGTTGTCCCTTGCTCAATATAGATAGATGAAAAACTTCACATGAAATTGTAAAGTCTGTAACTATTTCAAATAGAGGTGAAACTAATTAAAAACCTAAAAATCTGATTATAAAAAACGTCAAAGGATTCAAAATCTAATTAAAATGATGAAGTACCAACCTTAAAATATGAGAAATCCTTGTTGGATTATGAGGTGAATTGGTTAAGAATGTTCAATTTTAACCTGAGAAAACAAAGGGAATTATTGGTCAGTGTTTAAATTATAAGGAAATCAATTTTATATATTCAAAAGATGGGAATTTGACATAATTTATTGAGTGTCCAAAATATTTCTCTATAATTGATTTTTTAGAATGGTAAATCGCTGAACCATTTAAAAATATCCTGATCTGTGATTTTTTACCAACCAAAAATAATAAAATTGAAATTTTTGGAGTTTGAACATCCTTTTATAAAGAAAAAATTATTTATAAACTTATTGGATAATAAAATGATTTTGATTCTAATTTTCAGTCTTATTTCATAAATTTCAACCAACCCAATTTCAAACTCAATGTTTATCCTTCCTCTCTCATGTATTCCTTCATAGGGGATAAATAATTCCATTTGGTTTTCATTTCAACAACTATAATAGAAAATATGAGAATATTATACTTTATGACCAAAGAAATATTATGAAATCAATTAGATGGACCCTTTTTTTATTCATGGGATTAGTCCATACGGTGGAACCTATATGATTTTCCTTGAATATATTCGAAAATCATCTCATTAATCCTAATGAATACTCAATTAGAATCTAATTAAATTTGAGAAAAAATTTATCTTCAAAATTTTCAAAAAAAAAATTAGGTAATTACAGGTCTATGTTGATTTAATTAAATTAAACAAAGAACTTTCATGGAGGTAGACCAACTTGTTTTTTTATTTTCATTCATTTCTAATTTTAAACCTAGAAAAAGTTATTTTTTAAATCATTTTTATACTTTTTCATGTTAAGGGAACCCCTTGGGGTTTCCATGGATCTATGAATATGTTTTTGTGTGAGATTTAGATGATGAAGAATTTAGTGATTTTCATTTGAACTAAATACCATATACAGTTGACTCTCTATCTTCAATAATCTATGAGGATCCTACATGTGAGAAGGATAAGGAATGATAAATTACATATTATTGGGCCTTATTTTTCAAACTAGATTATATTTATCCATGATTTCATATCAAATAATATTCAGGAACTTATATCCCACAATTTCATTCTAATTTTTAACTCTTTTTTCTCTTCTCATTCCCCACTGAGGGAATTAAAATTCTATGTTTGGGGGAGTGAAAATCTAAAAAAAAAATTGAAAACCTTTTTGGGATAGATATTTTTTATAGAAATATTATTTTCTATATCCTTTCATGTGATAATGAAAATTTTGAAATATTAATGATGAATGTTGAATGATTATCCATTACTTGATTCTGATCTATATTCAATTATATGTTCATGAGCATATATTTTTTATCAAGGTTTTCTAATGTCATGTTCTACTATAAATTTTTCATTCATTTAAAAAAATGATACATTTATTGTATGTTAGAGTGCGAGTTTATGTTCGATTTATTAGGTTCCATTCATCATATCATAGGGTTTGGTTTCAATTTTAGTTTAATTTGACAATCCAACAAAAATAATAAAAATAAATAAATATGAAAAAATTACATTGTAGAGAAATATTTTTCCTAGTCCACAACATTTGGCACTTGGGGATCATGAATCTATATTTTCATTCCTAGAGTTTGGATTAAATTCTCTAATTTAGATAATGGAATTGAAAAAATGTGTTTCATTTAGGCCTTGGGATTCATGAAACTACAGTTTTCTTTCTCAAATTTAGTCTTTACATCTGAAATGTAAATCATGGATTTGGACAAATGTGTGAAGTTTGGAACATGGTGATCATGTATCTATAAATTTATTTCCTGAATTATGTCTATTAATATATATTTTGGTTACAAAATAAATAAATAAATAACCATTAAAGAAGCATGTACTCATCTAAATGTTGAATGTGATCCCCAATTAGAACATCTATTTTTCCCATTGAATAAATATGATCCCAATGTATTTTAGAATGAAAAACACATCATTATAATTATTTAGAATTGGAAAAATGGTAGTGGTGATTTTGAAAAATGTATTGTTCTTGGAATTTGGATATTCTTTTTTACTTTTCATGTTATAGAATTCTGATAGGCTTCATGATTGTTTTATATGAGGTTGTTGTGTCAATCATTTTTTGTTGAAACATATTTTAAGAAGGATATTGAATTTTGAAAATTTTGAAGTTTTCTAGGGACTAAAAAATATCAAGATTGGGGTGTGAATATAAAATAAAAATAAATAATTCTCATTACATATAGATGGTTTTTCTTGAGATTTATTTTTTATAAAAGCATTCGTTAATTCATTTCACAATTTGAACTTCAATTCCCAAAATTTGTGCCCCTCATGTTTAAAACGTATCAATCTCAACCCATTTTTCATAAAAATGTGGAATAAATACTTTTTAAAATTTCAAGATCAAGAATATCAATATCTGAGAAAAATAATTTCTTATTTGATATATTGGATATTCATAATGGATAATAATCATATTGGGCCTCCAAGATAGATTTTTTTTGGAAAATCTTACTGGACATCAGCCCATTAAAATTGAATTGTATCATACAATTGATGTGAAATGAATCTAAATCATTATATTATTAGAATTAAATTTATAATAATATTTAATTAAACATTTTTTAGAGGGTAATTAAAATTTACATCATATCAATATTTTTATTATGCCATTTGATGAATTATTTTCCTCTTTTTATTCGCTAATTAGAATGACAACACATTTTTGGTTCTAGTACAATTAAATTTCTCATAGTTCTCAATAATGTGACCCTCTATGGAAATTTTTTATTTGATAAAACATTGAGTAGGGATTAAATTGATGAATTATATTGGGGAATTATTTCTTGTATTGGTTACTTAATGAACTAGTGCGCTGAAATTTCCTAAGAAAATAATTTCTTCAATTCTATCCCTACAAAATACTATGATTGACACATCATCATTATTTATTTTTGTTAACGTATTTTAATTTTATTTTTTGGATTAAAATTAAATCATTTTTTTATATATCAATCCAATACAATTAGTTGGCCATTTAATAGCAATCCCCCCCAACTGAGTGGCTCAAGGTTTTACTTCTCTGATCCCAATGGATTTGACCTCTACTTTTACTGAAAATATCAAATCTACCTATCAAGTAAATTTGGGAAATTAAATTGGATGAAGAAGGTGGGGTTAGCGTTTTAGTAGATTTATTATTATGTTATTGCCTTACATGAGTTATTTCATGTTGTATGTTACTATTTTTTTATTTTCCTACATATACAAACTCTATATATTATGGAATATTTTAAGCATCAAGTTGGAGGCGCTTTATTTAGTTTTATAACCATGACCCAAAAAAGTAATCAGGTATATATAAAGATCCTTATGAAATAATTTTATGTCATGTGTGTTATAATGGATTTAGTTGGAGTGGTTGGATAGATATTGGTTGATGTGTTTGAGGAGGGCCTCATTTTCTTTTGTGGTTATGTTCTAAGTTAAAAAAAATTAGGTTATATTTTCACTTGATTGAAGAAGTAGGAAATACATTTTTTATATGATTATATGTTATCATGTTCATTTTTATACAACATGATATTAATGATATAATATTAATGTATATCGTTTAGTTATAAAACCTTGTACTTACTCTGAATTTTTTTGATGTTTTGGTAATTTACCAGTACTTTTATGTTATGATAATGATATTATAATCTCTATATGATGGATATAGACTCACTCATCTAGTTATAATCCTATTAAATATGGTGTGAAAACATGACACTTTTAGTGTTGTTGTCTTGGGTACTATTTTGGTGATCTGGGTTAGGGGTTGCGTAGTACAATTCCACCAAAAATCCAAAAAATCTTCAAGTTCCTTATGTAATCATACGTGTGGAGTGAAATTAATAACATAATATCAAATAACCCATGAAATTACAATGCTAACATAAAATACTTACAGAACTAAAATCTATTAGAATATAACCTCTTTCTGAAATTATGGATTATATTTATAATGGTTTTCAAATTACATCATAGCCAAGCCCATGGATCAAGTAGTGACCATGAAAAAATAAAGTGCAGTTAACATAATACCAAAATCATTGAATTACAAAATCTATGGTTAATATCAACAAATACTAACAAATTTATTACCCCCCAAACAAAACCAATATCATGGTTATTTCATAGTGATACTCATGGACATTCCCTGTAAAAATATTATAAATTATACCATTCTGAAAAAATATTAACATAAAATATTATCAAATAATAACAACTTTAATTCCAAGTAAAATACGAATTATAACAACAAAAAATTTATTAAAACATTATATAAACAAAATAATGTCATCATCGCTCAATATTACTTTAACACCTTTATTAAATCAATAAATATATTCATTCATAAATGATTATTTTATACTTATGTGAATACATTTTTTTCACTAATATCATTAATTAAATTCCCCATAGATTAATAGAAAACATATTTAATTAATGTCATCATATATTATAATCATGATATTATTTCCAATAACTTTTTTAAGAACATTTTAAAAGATATCACATTAATCCAATCCAAACTCCCATTAATCATCCCATTAAAACATTACTAACTTATCAGTCCCAAGTAATTATAATTATAAACATATCTACTTAATCATAAAAATTTATTATAAGAAACTATATAGAACGTCTCTTACATTTTCTCAATTAATCATTTTTCCCGATCATCACACCAAACAATGATATTACATAATATCACTAGTTTATTTAATTGAGAATCATAAACATGATTTCAAAAATTACTAAACAGTGAACATCATATATTTTTGAATGATATTTCCTATAAAATTAATATTTACATTGAAGTAATTTTTAGTAAAAAAAAGATCAATATGTATTTAATAAATTAATCTTAAAATAAATAATTCACAACAATATTATAAACTTTTTTCATCTAATAACTTATCCAAAATTTTACTAAATAAAAAACAAGTAAATAAGAATTTATATCCATATATTCATTCCTTACCATTAATCAATTTTTATTAACCAACTTAACTTTTAATCTCTTGAACACATGAGTAAAAAAATTACCTATGTAAGTCATTGGTGATCCTAAGGAATAAAAATAAAACTATAGGATTATAATTCCATAATTCCAAAACCTAATATAGAATGAATTATCTTCGATTTACCATTCACATTTCACCCTATGAATTCATTAAAAAATATAATTCTTATATTTCAACCCGAAATATGATTCAACCATTTTTAAAAAAATGTATCATTACAATTAAAATTTACAATCCAAATAAGTGAAATAGAACATGTAAAACAACATTTATATTTCCAAAAAATCATATGACTGTTTTAAAAGACCCACTATAAAATAAAAATTATTTATTATTACCCAAATAATACATTATAAAAATAAATTCCAACACACAAAGTAGAATTTAAAAATATTAATTCAATAAATATTACTAGAATAAATTAGAAATATCATTTCATCAAATTATACCATTTAATTACATGGGGGTCATTATGATTCTTTATTATTATTGAACACACATCATGATGTTTTTCCCTACTTTCCCAAGTTTCAAAGACGGAAAAAATCCATTAAAAGGGATGGGGATGTTGTCTCCATGATAGAAATATGATGATGGTATGTAGGTTACCCATTTCATGGATTCCCCCTTGGATCTCAATACCTTGTCCAGATATCCCTCATATATTTGAGTAATTGTTTTGAAACACAATCCTGGTTCCATGTCAAGGTGGAAACATGATGATTATGAAATATCTATCTTGATAGGGATGTAAACAGTGGTCAGAGTAATGTTGGTCTGGTTTAATCACTCTTGGTTGTTGGGAATGTTGGGAACCTATAAATTCATTTCATTTTTAGGTCAGTGGCATCTCTCAAATGAGGCATCATAGGCATGAAACCTGAGCCATATTGTGTCAACCATGATCAAGTTGACACCATAGCTATAATCCATTAAAAATATTTTTATCTCAGGCATACCATGTTTACAATATGTGGTACCGATTTCATGTGGGTAATAGGTTTTATGTCTTCTTAGGATAAGTATATAACTTATTTCATGTCTTATGGGGGATGGTGGATGGTTAATTGAGTCCCAATTTAGGAATATAATCACACATGAGGGTTTAGTTACATGTGTCTCCAAGGGGGAAGATAATCATTCTTGAGGGTTTAGTTAAGTGTGTTCAAAGAGGAAATGATCAAACATGAGGTCTTGGTTATGTGTGTCCCTATATGGTATATTATCACACTTGATGGTTTCAATAAGTGGGTCAGCAGGGGGAATATAATCACACTTTAGGGTTTGTTTAACTATGTCCCATTGGGGTAACATGGTCACATTTGATAGTTTTGTTATGTCTGTCCCTAGGGGGAGATGATCACACATGAGGGTTATTGTCTCATATAGGGATGAAATAAGAATTTGGTGGTGTTGGGATTTTAGGATGATATATTAAATAGGTATCTTGGATTTATTGAAATCTATAGAATTAAACTCGTACTTTTTTCATACGTAACCTTTTTGGATACATGGATCAAAACCCATGTAGTTCGATGCCACAGTTTATAGTTTTTATAGAGGACTAGTTCATGTAGTTTAAAATCATGTGGTATGAATGCTCGTGTTGTAAAATAATATTCAATGAGGTATGGTATGGGGCTTTCTCAAAAAGGCTTCCTAGATGAGGAGGATATTTCTAGGGTGGGGGAGTAGGTTTGATCCCATTATGTTCATACATGTGGAATCCTATACCCATCACACAGGGAAAGGGAATAGTTTTATTGTATGATTATAAGAGGTTTTCTTATAGTTTAACATTACTGGACTAGGATATTGGGATATACTATTTTATCTAATCCAGCTCAGAAATCATAAGGATTACACCCTCAGATTCCATTTTTATGTGGGAGGGGAATATATAGAATATGAACCATATAATAGGAAATGTGGTAACTTTCCCTTAACGATGCCTTATTTAGATATTATGTGTCTACATCTAATGTACCTTTAGGTGACGTATTGTGTAATAACTCTCAAGAAGAAGTGTAAATTTGGGGTCCCGGTGTAAGGGTTCTTATTCTTAAGAGAAATATGAATTATGGTCCATATGATTAGAATAGAAATGGGAGATAATGGTTTATACTATCCTAGAAGCAATATAGGTAGAAAAAAGGGATGATGAAACCGATCATATGAGAGATCAGGGTGTGTTTGAACTGATTTTGGATGGGTAGAAGGTCTATGGGAATCTTCCTTTCATGAAAGGGTTATTGCTGAAAGGAGTCCCCATAGAGATGCATATGGGATGGGTTTCATAAAGGATGAGGGTTGGTGAAGATTGAGGGTTTTTTTGAAGAAAAGAGGTCTCAGAAAGTTGAAGGGTCTTGAAATGTTGTATCTATTGTGAAGCAAGGTGTCCCTTCCTTAAAGTGATGTTTTGGTTCCCATGAGGATGCATTCATAAAAGGTAATTATCTCCCAAAACCACAAGATATATAAATGTGTTTATTATAATATGACGGTCTTGGACCTTTAATAAAGGCATCTCTAACATGGTTTAAGTTTTTCAAGAACCCATGAAAGGTTGTTTCATAAAAGATGGATACCTATGGGAATCTATCTCCTCATATTTCTCATGAATGTTAGAGTATCATAGATTTATATCCTTTTTCAAAATCCCTAAAGTCATATCCCCAGATATGTGGGATGGAGGGTGTATTTATTGGTATAGTGAATGTGGGGATATCACTTTTGCAAAAGTTTATGACTCAAAAATCCATTTCAAAAAGTTTCCAATAATATGTATAGTTTCATAAATTCATATTTTTTGCATAAAAGTTGGTATGTAAATTTTAGAATATTAATTCCTTATAAATAATTTATAAAAAAGGTTTTAACAATATATAATGTTTCATTAGTGCTCATTTTTTGCATGAAATTTACCACCTCATCTTCTGTAGTGTCTTGGAAACCATCGTGAGTCACTACCTGGTCAGGAAGTTTTTTACCATCACAAAAAAACTACTTACGTGGATTTTTTATTAGTTTTGGCTCATATTCACTCCAAATAATCCACGCCTTCCATTATATTACATATTAGTGTTTTATTTTGGAATCATCAAATTGATCCCATCCTTATAATGGGAGTCGATGAGGGATAAGAGGGTCAGATTTAGACGGAGAACCACTGGAAATTAGAGATCTGTGACCCATGCTCACTGAACATGACCTAAATCTATTTCGATAATTAGGGATGGCATCCCATATGGGACAATTATAATTTCATGAATTATAATTATAGTATACTATCTTTATGAAACTAAATACCCTTGTGAGAATTCTCTGATTTTGATCAATTCCACTCGTAGTAATTTTAATCCTCTATTAATTGTTCTTTTGGGAGAAAACCTCTACAAAGATTGTGATATTTCACCAACTAGACCATCAAGAATAGTACATTAAAACCCCATTCCATAAAACATTCTAATTTTTAGAAGAAAAATGTTTGTTATAGGTGTAAATGTTACTATTTATTTAGCAAGGGAGATAAGAAGAAACATTATGATGAGTGAGAGATTCTGAAGATAATTGGTTTATGAAACACTAACAGAATTAATGATAGAGGAACAACAAAAATAATCCCTTTCTAAGATAATACTATTATATATCATCGGGATGATGGATGATTTTTTCATCTCCAATGCTAACCGGGATGCACCTGACAACTAGTACATGATCTCACCAAGGCTTAATCGGGAGAACAGAGCTATCAGGGGTCAGAACATGAAATATCATGAATCGATCAACATTTATTCACTATGGAATCCAATAAATAAAATCAATGGGTATGAATTGGGTGATCAAGTTCCCCCTATATAATATGTGACTATTCTCAATGTTGTGGATAGTCTAAAGGCTGGATAGAAGAATGATATGGACATCGGGGTAGAAATTTTATGGATGAGTGGGCCTAAGAATACCGGGTATGCCAATATTTTCATATGTTTCAGGTGGAGATAAAGAGGATGGGTCTATATGAATCAGTGTGTAATTCAATGTTCCATATCTACTACCACCTAAACATCATTTATTTGCTACTCATAAATTAGTCACCGAGGACCGGCACATTTAACATGCATCAAGGGGAGGCTATAGTGCCACCTTGTGGGATCTCTACGAGAATGATGGGATCCTGATACAAGGGTAAATGAATGGTGAATTACTTCTTATAAATGTTTTTTGGGACCAACAAGATCATATTTTAACAATATAAGGGGTTCAATTGAATTGTGTGCGAGGGTGCGAGTACAATCCTTGGATGAAGGAAATCTATTTCTATGAGTAGTTCAGTTATTACCTAAATGAGTCCATGGGTAGGCATCCAGGGAGTTCAAACTTATGTTTAAATGTATCTATACAAGGAAAGTATCACTAATATTATCTAATTATGGAATAAATCAAATGGATCTTGTGGGGATACAACATCAATCATTATGCCCCATAATCAAGCTTTTGGGAATTATTATTGTTCTCATCTATAGTTGGATCCTTCTGGTTATGATTTTCACATGGGGGTGGGGCTACATAACCTTATCTTTGCGTAGATGCTAAAAATGAGGTATCATGTAAATCTAGTGGTGATGGTGCTAGTGAAACTATTCAAGATGTTGTGCCACATAAGCTAGATGAATACCCCCTTTTCTGTGTGTGGGTCGGTCCATTTCTTGTATATCTATGTCACCACCCAAATGTGGAATATGAGTATTTTAACAAAATATCTCCATCATGTATCAACCATCAAAAATAAATACACAACATATTGGTGAGGCTTCCTCTCTAATTGGATCAAGATGGAATGATGGCGAGGATTGGTTTAGTGGATCTCTTTATCATCCATCCATGTCTCCTCCTAAAAGGTGTGGTCAAAGATGTCATTATCGAGATAGTGGATCAATGGTCATACCACATGGACTTCTAGATAGGTAACTTTTTGAAAGAGTTGAGTCCAAGGAAAAAATGAAAAATTTACAATCAATTCTGATTCGTTAGAAAATTTTACCATCAATGATTTACACCATGGTGTACATAAGGGTACATGTTGAAAATCATACCTCTTTCCTTTGAAAAAATTGGTAGAGATATTCCAGATAAAATGGAACCTGAGGAAATGAGCTTTGACTAGCCAATGTTATGTATGTACATTTTGTGAATATACACTTAGCTATGAAATTTTTCATCTTAGGGAGATGCTGAGGGGGAAAACCACTCTAGCAGGTGGCGTGGAAGGGACCCTAAAACCACAGGTCTAGGAGAATGTTTTCACTCACAAAGCATGTTGTGGAGGAAGAACTATGCCAACACTAAAATGTGTAGTGGCCATAACTCATATAGATCAAATAGGGATAGTAGAAATTGGCCAAAAACACCTATGAAAATGGAATCTAGATAATTGTGGACCTTATAGAGTGGTTCCAAGGGATTAATTCTAAGGCTAGGAGATGTGACTAAACCAACCATACATCCCCTATGATGTTGTTTTCCCTAATACTTGGGAGTGTTGGGGGATCCAGAAACAACTAAACTCTCTTCATGTGATATGAATAAATATCCATGGTGAGGGGATATACCTTTCTTGGTTGAACAATGTAAGGGAAATTTTACATACTCCCAAAATATTGTAGTGTAAAAAACACAGAGCTGGAATACTTGGTTCAGTCTCACATCGTTGTGCATCCTTTGACCAAAAAGGTATAGGAACATATACACATGCATTTTCCACTATATATCCTCATGGGAAAATTTGGCCACTAGTTTAGATGTGGTCTTAGAATCAGAGGAGGAATAATCCTTGGGGATTGATGCCTACCTAAACTCCTCGAGTGAAGGAGGTCCCACCACATATCAGGTAAATTTTCTAATTTAGTGCTCGTTGACCATTTCAAAACCTATTATATTTTAATATAACTCCTTTCTCACTTAGAGAGGAATTAATGAGCACTGAGTATGGGGAGGTTTTTGAAGAACCTAAAGTAAAGAATGAACAATCTACAAAACTAGAATGGGAAAGCACTGGGCCTCTTCCGGACATTATTGGGAAATTTGGCCAACCATCTAATGTTGAGGTGGAACCTATGGGAGATATTTCAAAAGACCTTATTGATTTTGTGGATATTATTTACAACTCATATAATATTATTAATCATTATTACATTATCCTCCTTTTTTAACTCTTATAATTTGTGTCTTTTCAGCACTGTGTCTGCATGGAATTGAAAAGTATGTTGAGGAATCATCTTACAATGGTGATTCTTGAGAAGGCTAGGACTATAGAAGAGGAGGTGAATGGAAAAATTGCACTTCCCACATAGGTGGAATTTTTTTACCACATTTGAGGTCGTTGAAAAATATGTTTTTTTCCAGCCTACTATAGAGGCACCATAGCATGTGGCTGCACGAGTTGGAGCCTAAACATAGGTGGTTGAAATCATTCCCCCAATAAAGATGATCAAGGAGACTATGATGGATGATCCTACCTCGAAGGTTTTATAGGATGTGGCTGCTAGAGATGAGGACTCGATAGGGGTAGTCAAGATCACTCCACCAATGGTGATGGATGAGTAGGTTGTGGCGGTTGGGCTTTTCTTTGAGGAGCCACATGAGGATAAAGGTGGTCATATTATGGGTAAGAATCTGGTGAGGATTAATTTACCCCAAACATATGGCTTATCCCACTCGAGGACTTGATTTTAGTTAATCCTTCTACTATTGTGTTGGTTATCTTCCAAGGGTATAAACTTGTTCCAAAATGGGAGTTTTAGGATTTGGGTTCTAAACTTTCTAAGGAGAACTGGTTCATCCGATGTAGGGAATGGATGGGTGTGTTGAATTTCATCACTCACGGTCTACTAGATGATATTCCAAAACTAGTCATTTGTCTCTACCATTGGCATGTCAGCCTAGGGATGGGTGGAGTGTACTCTAGTGGACTTCATTCCCTTTATTAGGATATTTTCATCAAACATTTGTTCTTTGATTGGAAGGAGATTAATGATGATTCATAAAAGAATAAGTCTGAGGGATCCCAGGTTCTCTGGTGGATGAGGAGGAGATAACATTGATGGAAGAGCATAAACAAGAGTATGTATCAACCATTATTTCTCAATATAATATCAGCATCTGCTTGGGGACCCAGTTGGTAACGGTTGAGGGTATGCTCATAGTGGTGTCAGCTATTGTGGTTCAGTTCTAATTCAATCATGATCAAGAATGAATTCATTCATATGAGAATATACAAAAAGAAATGGAGGATGTAGAATAGATTACCCAGAGATATCAGGGGTTGGAGGGTAATCATAAAATGATGGATGATTTTGAGTTCTCAATCTCCAAGGTTGAGGCTTAGGGGACATTGTACTAATTTGAAAAAAAGGAGAGACTTTGATGTGGAGATGACCCCGACCAAACATTAGAATTTTTCAATTTTGAATTCCCCATTATATTTTATGTACTACATCTCGAATATATTAATGAAATGACCAATAATAATTCCATAAAACCATGTGATTCATGCTCAATGTAAGAAAACAAAGATGAAAAGAATGTTCCTCATATTTATGAGTGAGCTAAATAAAGACTGATCACTTGAGGAATCACATTTACCACTAGGATTATCATGACCAAAAAAAATTGGTATGAGTGTTAGAATATCTACACAACCAACTTTCTATCTCAAAGTATGTAGAATCATAAATTGGGTTAATTCTAAAGGCATTGATTTCTACATAAAAAAAGGGGATGTAGACTTTGAATCTGGAAAACTAGGATTTGGATCACAAAGGGGTGATATAACAGTAAAATATTACTATTGACCCTATTGAAAACACAAATTATAATATAATTTCATCAAGTATGGGGAATAAAAAATTGGGGTTTATTTTTGATCATTTTCAAAACACAAGACCATTCAAAATGTCATCAAAAGTCCTTTAATGCATATGCCAAGTAGAGTAGTTTTACCAGTGTGTCTAAATACCATTTCCAAAAGGAATTCCTTTCTATTTTGGAAGATTATGGGGATCCATATATCAGGAAATGTGACATGTGAGGATGAACTATGAGAATTTTTTAATAGATATAAACACTCTCAAAATTTTTCCACTATGTTTTTTAGTACATCTGGTGGGAATATTAGTGAGAATGAAGTCCAAAATTATCTTCCATGGAAAGATTCATCTTGGGTGCAATTAAAATATCAAGGAAGTCAAAGTTTGTGGTAGGTGACTTGAACCAAAGAGAGAAAAGGGGATTCTTACACGAGGGACTGGGACACATTGTAGTTTCAAATTGTGCGATGTGGATGGAGAATTTTTTGTACTAACAAATTATAGAAAAGATGATTAATGTGAATTATAACATATTCTGATGACGTAGATGCATTACTTAGTTTAATGTCATGTGACTCGAAAATTCTCGCAGATTTTAGTATCTTATGACTAGGATGTTTAAACCAATTTGAATAAATAATTCTTATTTATTGTAGTGGGATATATGAAAAGGAATTAAAATATGAAGTGTCTCATAAATAATCCTGTAAAACAAAGAGAGATAATATTTGCCTCTATCTATTGGTTGAATAAATGGTTTCTATTGATAATATCCTAGTTTTTTTAAAGTACCATGGTGGGTACTATTGGCTAGGTACATAAATATTTACATCCTTGTTGTTTACCTAGGTAACTAGAGAGACGTGGGGGAGGGAGTCTATGTTTTCATTAGATGTACCATGTATGTTTTCAAATAGATAAATGTATACATCTCTTTCATAGGGTAGTTTAAGTTCATTCTAGATCGAAAGGGGTTTCAAATAACTTTAGTTCTTAGTAATTATACCAAAAAGAAGGTGGTATGTGAGGGTTGAAACATATTGTGAAGAAAGGATCATTAGTTAACCTAAATGATATATATGTGTCTGACCAAATGTAGATTGGGATCCAATGGTATCCAACTGCACATTATTTAATTTCATAATACTTGGTCCCAAGGTTGTTGTAGTTTAAGGTCACATAGCACTGAATATGGAGGAAAGAGGTGTTTTAAGGATGTTTGTGTGTCATCGATGAAAAGTTAACCTAGTTTAAAGAGTTATCCATGGGGATACCCATGTTTGATGAAAATTTCCAAGGAAAACATCATAGAAATTATGCTCATGTTCTTATACTAGGATTTCGTCCAATTTTGTGTCATATAGCTCAATCCATGTGTTGTGGTGTTCCTTTTAATTGTTGTATGAACATCTCGACCTCACTTGTGGAAATTCATTCCATTCCCCTAAGCCCAAATGATCCATGATAAATGTGACAATCAAGGAGTGGCATGAAGTTACCATTTTCATACGCATGAACAAGAAATGGGGTAAGATAATCCAACATGGGGAAGACCCAATGATTCTGAATTACTTAGTTACCCTACGTGAACATACGAGAGGATGACACAAAGGGTGTTAATGTTCCCACTATTTGATGGAAGTTATAAAGAGAGGTAAACATAACTTCCATGATATGGACTAAAGAAGTGAAGATTCATGGGAAGGGAGCATTGCTAACCATTTTCAAAACATAGGTTCCACAACCACATCCATCAGGGATGGGACATGAAATTGAGAGTAGGTCATTGACCATGTTTGAAACATAGGGACCTGAAAATGACAGCAATGATTCTTTAGTGCGTGTTCTCCGAATGGTATGTCTGCATATGTGGCCAAACAACATTTTATTTGGGGGGTTGTTTAAATACACGAGATAGTGATGATCCCAATTAAAGGAAGAATATAAGGTGAAAGTGGATTTTTAGGATTACCCTAAGAAAAATGGAGATTGGGTCCACTACACCATAAGTTTAAATGAGATGTATGAGTATATAAATAAAAAATTAGTGATCCTATACACTATGGGGGAATACCCTGTAATGAGTTAGTGGAAGGGTTAAACATGGGATAAGAGATTTGGGTATCTCTAAATATCCCATGGTAATGGGAATCATGTTATAAAAAGTAATATAATGTATCTTGGTTGAATATTAATGAGGAATGTGTGGTTTCCTCTCTGGTGATGATGGTGAATCATCACATAGTTAACATATGAGACATCATGTGTTTTTTAAATAGGGTGGCACCACAGTTTAACATCATGTGTTGAGGATGTTTTTTATATCATCCTTTATTTTCCAAATGAGATATTATGTGTCTATTATATGGGCTAAGGATATAGTTTATTTTCTTTTACTGAGATCTTGTGTGGGGTTTTTGCAATGATCCCCCAACCCTTTCTTCCTCTTTTTTAGTCAGGATGGAATACCAATCCACTGATGTATCGAGGAGTATGATCAATGATTATACTTGATAAGGAGGCCCAAGTAATGTCTTTTAAAACCATTTGGGAGAGTTCATGAAGGGAATAATGTTGAATATAACCTCACATTAGGAGAGGAATATTATATCTAGTCTTAAAGAAAATGTTTCTCAGAATGACTACATATCCCACTTGAATGAGAATCAATCCTCACATTTTTTTTCAACGTGGCAAGGAAAAATACCATTTATAATAGGGGAGAATAATATCCTCTCTTATGGGGACCCATGATGTCATATATTTTTTACTCATATAAGGAGGACATGAAAATATCTCATATTTATCACATGAGGCATCCTATGTTCATCATATTGGGTAAGGTTATAGTTTAATGTCATGTGATGAGGATGTTATTTTGGTCATCTCAAATTTATCAATGGAGGAATATTATATTCATTAAATAGGGTAAATCTATATTGGAACATCATGTTCTAATGATTTCGGGATTTATTCATGTCATATTTATCATATGAGTAATTTCATGTTTGTCACATGGAGTAGGGATGGAGTTTTATTTCATGTGTCGAGGACGTTGTGTTCTTCATCATTGAATATTTTTTATATGAGGAATATTATATTAATCTCACATTGAAAGGCAACAGTTTAACAACATATACTGAGGAAGTTAATTTTGGTCATCTCATATTATTCATATGAGGATTCCAATGTCTATATCATAGGGTAACTCTACATTTTAGCATCATGTGTTGCAAATTATAATTTTTTCATCACACATTAATCACGTCAGGCATATTGAGTTCATTACATAGGGTGAGGATATATTTTAACATCATTTGTGGAGGATTCTAGATTTATTCATCTCACATTTATCACATGAGGAATATTATATTAATTACATTTCTTAAAGATATAATTTAATGTAATGTGTTGTGGTAATTATGGTTTCTAGTTTAAATTCAAATAGCTCGGACTATGGACTCTATTATTTTATGGTTTAACAGCTTGAAAAATGGAAACAACTTCTATTATTATGTCCTAGATCACATACTAGTTGAATAGTACATAGTACTTATTTAGAAAATCGGGATTAGTTGGAGGTGTGATACACTCCATATCCTTAGTGATTAAAAACTATTCACAATTGTATTACACATTTTGGATGATGTAAGGTCCTTCCCACTTAGTTTCTATATTCAATGGATCTTTTCAGGTATCATCGATGCTATGAGATCTAGTACCATGTCACCTTGATGGATAAATCGGAGGAAAACATTCATATGAAATTATTATGCTACCTGGTTCTGGTTCCTCTCTATATTATGTAGTACATATGGAATATTTTTCTCAAGGGTCTCTAACATAGCTAGAAGGGATTATATTTTTTTTAGAGTATCTATCAATCATAAATAGTTCTTCATAGTGACATTATCTAAACCACTATATGTAAAACTACCTTTGTTCCAAACATTAGGAAATGTGTGGTCGCTTGTGTGGAATTTTGAATTTTCATATCATATTACCCTAAAAGAAATGACTAACATATTAGGAAAACTATTCTTATTCTCACATACCATTTCTTATAGGATATTAGAGTGTTTTTTCCTAAATTTCGTGATCTATCCATTGATATGTGAATGATATAAAGAAGTGTAATTGTATGGGATATTGTACTTACCATATAGCTTCTTCAGCTCATCCACGTGAAAGTTGGTTCCATTGTCTATGAGAACAGTATGAGGAAACCCAAATCAACAGATGATGTGAGGTCTCAAAAAAATCAATCTTGGATTGGATTTTTACTTATCTGAGGGTAATAACATCATCCCACTTCAAAAGGAATTATGTTTTGGTCCAAATGAACCAACACTATATAGTATATTCTATTAAATTAGGGACCTAAAATTCCATGTTTCCAAACTGAAAAGTTTCAAGAATAATTCATCGTGTGAAAAAAATCTGGTGGCTGGTAAAGGAATTTGTCATGGATATATCATGCATGACACCTCCTGGTGAACTTAATGTATTAATGAATCATGATGGGTTAGAAGTAATAAATCCTTTGGATCGGGTGGGAGAGCTTCAATCTAGCCCGATGGGATCTACATGATCTGACATATACCTCTTTAGTGACATGATATATCTCATTACCTAGATTAAATAGAAATTAATTCCATCGACCATGTTGCTATATAAGTTCTTCTCAAATTTAGGGCCACTCTAGAGGGTGAAATGTGTTTCAACATAGAATAATCCCTCACTCTCATCTTGTCTTGAAGAAAGAAGTTCATGATGAAAATACTCAATGAAGGGATACATCCAATCAAAAATTTCTTCAACCATAGTTGAATTTAAGGGTCCTGGTATAGAATTATCAAAAAATATAATTTACCTTCATGTACTCACCATCAAAAGAAATGGGAGAAATGAATCTCTGGTGTTCCACATGAATGACCACGTCAGCTGAGTCAGGCTCCACAATAAATTAATTCTATTTTAAAAAATAATCAACTCAACCATTCTATAATCAAGGAACTTGAGTCAACTTCGACTAGGTAGGAAACTATTTCATTAACTAACAGTTTCATTCCAACATGGTATAATGTAATATTTTCTAGAGATATAGTCACCATTGATCTCATTACGTACTATCTTTGAGTCTCCCTTCACTTGTAATTGAGGGACACCAATCCCAAGTATTGTCTCAATACTGAAAATAATATTCTAACCGTATTTCTAGTTTTTAGTGAAGACTTCTGACAATAGAAATGAGTACGAAAGGATATCTTGAGACGGAGTGTTTAAGAAGATCCCAATGTCTACCGTGTTCATTTTGAGGTCATTTGGACTTATACTATTTAGATCTAGGAGGAACCATAAAAACACATTAAAAAATATGGTGTATCCTGATCTATTAAGAGGATTTATTTTCTAGGAAATTAAAATTTTTGAGAAGTTCCTAATGGGGTGTATGTGCAACAAAAAATTCTACTAATTCTTCTCCCTTAATGGATTTTTGTGAAAAAAACGTTATTTTAAACTGCCGGTGGATTACAGACTAGTGCAACAATCACCCTATCAGTATAAGGATATTGAGGATATACTTTTGTGCATCAATGTGGGACACCACATATATCATGTGGTGCTAAAAATAATTCCTCTACTTATTCACAACAAAACCCATCAGGAAGAAACTCTTCTTGATGGGGGAGTATCTAGTGTCTCTATCAAGTACCACGTAGCTAATACACTATAGGTTATTCTCAAAACACTTATTTTACGTAAGTTCTTGAAGGGTTCCATGTGATCATTCTAGGTTGTTCACATAAAGGACAATAGGATTTACAAATATGGGTGGAATCAAAACCGTTTGTTGTAGTAGATACTGATTATTATCCTTAAAGATAATTTGTATGTCCCTATACCACTACTAAACAATGACTTTATTCATGACCCTAGAGAAATGATTAAACCTTCTAGTTAGATTTGTAATGAATATTTGAGCATTGTTTCATTTTACTTGGATGAATCACAAATCCCAGAGGTTGTGTGGAAGTTGCATTTGGTTGATAGACTTGATTTTCTCTTGATCAAACTCGATACCTCTATATCTGATGATGAATTCTTGAATCATTCTGAATCTAATCCTAAAAAACACATAAAAGAGTTAATTTTAATGTAGTTGAATTAACTAAGCTAAAAAATTTCTCATGATATTTGAGATGTTCTTGGATCATGTGAGGCTTCATCACCGAATCATCCACATAACACTCCACTAATGTCCCAATAAGTAGCTTGAATATATAGTGCTTAGAACATTGGTATGTAGTTCCAATGTTCTTTAAGCTAAAATTAGTCACCCTATTATAAATTTTCCCCCAAGTATCCATAATGGTATTTTTATCCTAATCCTCAATGGAAATCTATATCTGATAATATCTCTAATATCCATCCATTAAAGAGATGATCTAGAATCTAGTCATGGTGTTGATCTGCGGTTTTTTCACAATAATGGAAATTTCATACATTGAACTATGGCGGTTGATGTATTTGAAGTCAATTAAAACTCTAATATACCAATTAATCTTTCTAAAATGAAAAATATTGGCCATATTTTTGGTGTACTATACTTCTCTAACAAAGTCTCTCATAAGAATCATTTCACCTTCAACCTCAACAATGAAACTGTGAAAATGATTCATCTTTTTGGGAGGTTGTTTGGACCTGTGGTGACCTACTAAGAGGGTCATGTAATGGATGAAAATTGTGGGATTGGGTACTAGAATCTTATTATATATCCAATTGAACACATTGTGGTACTACTTTAAGAAATCCAGATATAATTTTTTTCCTCTAGTGACATAGCTATGCATATTAGTGTTAGATTTGAATCTTTCTAAGTCCCATGATTCACATGTTTTGATGCCTTAATAGTGGTGGAAAACCCATCCTATAATATAGGAGGGGTTTCTGATAAATCCCATTAATCATATGAGATATAAGATTAAAAAGGAGGAAGACACCATCTTCAAACTATGGGTTTGGGGAAAATATGTCAACCTAATAGGATGGGGAGAGTCTTTAACTAGGGACTCTTTCTCTATGGAGACTATGGAAACAATGGTTGAAGTTAAAATCCCACATGGTTTCTAAATTCATGTTATACTCCTTACATTGAAGTAATAATGATGGTTCTAGTTCTATAGAGTCATCCCTTCTTGGGGTAACATGTAATAATGTCATAGATCAGTGGCCAAGGGGTGAAATTATTAGTATACTATAAGGTTAGAGTGTTTTGACACTGGTTGAGAATATATGGTATAGTATAATTAAATAATATATGATTATTGCTTCTTATGTAATATGAAACAACCACCTAGGCCGAGTGTCCTAGGCTCCAAATAATAGATCAAGGGAAAAAAGTTGTCTTTCAATACTACTTAAGGATCTTCTGCAATGGCTGTCATTTCATTAAGGGTGTTTATATACTTGATCCCATCAATATGGGGATATTTTCCTTCCATTTTATTGTACCTGACATCTAGGTAATAGGACTCAAAAGACTTCAACATAAAAGCATCGCTTCATAGTACCCCTACACGACCATCGAGGGAGTATTTCAGCCACTGGTGGCATAAAGAAGTCACCATTGCATATAGTTGGTTCCATGGATTTCCTAGAATGATATTGTATTCTATATCCCATGACACCACCATAAATTTAGTTCTTTCTACCAGGACACCAACTTTAGACTTTAACAAAATCTTTCCATCAGACTTCTTCTCACTCTTATTGTACCCTTGAATTGTCTGGTTATTTATGATTTGATCCTGTTTTGTGAGCCCAATTTTGTGGATTCTTTATGTTGGGATGAGTTTCATCCTATATCAAGTATCCACTAGGAGGTGATGTATTTCTATTTCTTTGAATTGGATTATGATACATAATGGGCATATGTTCCCCTTAATGGTATCACCCTCATCATCTTTCGAAAATGAAATGATGGTCTGACATTCCTCATATTTGGATTCATCTATGAAATTGTACATACCTGAAGATACTATATTCCTAAAATAATAGGGGATATTCATGTATTTGATAAGGTCTTCACACATCTCCTTTTATAGGAACATTTCCTTCACAATCAGTATCCTCAATGGGTTTTGTAAAGGTGCTTCAACACTTGATAATTATAGGAAGGGATCATGTTTCTACTGATAGAGGGTTGTTCCTCAGTAGGGATCATAGTAGATGCAATTGTATGAGGCATTGGGACTGGATAATGTTGGATATACTCTGATTTTAGTTATCTGGTTTACTCTGAACACTTAATGGTTGGAACCATACGTCAGAGATTGGGTATTGACTAGGAGGGACTAAGCATGGAGCTATTGTGGGTGAGTCATGTAATAAACCAATATGGTCAGTAGAAAATATACACTTGTATGTAATCCTATAGGTTATTTTTATTAAACTACTCATGACGATTGTTGTCTAGTCTCAGTGGAATGAATGGTGTTGTTTGAAATGTTGGCTTAAGAATTTTATTTGTCGACATGTCTCGTGCCTCTTCTTAAATGGAAATTTATAGAGGTTACTGAGGGGTTCTTATAGTTTTTACCATTATTGAGTGTCATGTAATTATCTAACGGTTTGAAATTGTTCATAAAAGTGCACTCTTTCTAATTATCAGTGGAATATTTGAGGTCTAGATGAACTCTACACACATATCCCAATTCCATAAGAGTGAAGTCACCAATAGTGTAAGTTGGAGTTGGCATTGATGGGGGACTCTAATTTCTATTATGATGAATATTCCTACTCTTTTGAGACTTGGAAGGTTGTTTCACATACATGCAATATCTTGAAAAGTTATGGTAACCATAAAAGGTTCAAATTTTCTCAAGTAGGAAATGGATGATACCCGAGGTGAGAGAGATTAAATTTCAAAAAACCTAGTCATTGTACTTCTATGTAACTCATTTATGAGCCTTTTCCACTCAAAGGAGTCTTTACTATCACTATTAGGGATAGTAGAGTCATGTGATATCATTGTCGAAACATCACCCAATTTGAACATATCACAATAAACTTGTACCATGATCCAATCATTGAAATTAAAGTTTCTCTTTTATGGTTTGGATAAGGATATTATGGTATGGGAAGTGGTTTTCATAGTCCATGAGTTAGAAATCTTGGAGTTTATTTTATTCTAGAAGCATTAGAATTCTTTTTTATAAGGAATAGATGGTATACCTTGGGACCTGTGCATCCTCAAATAAGTATGTCTTGTTATTCATTTTTTAAAAAGCAACCATCTGATCTTGTACATGATGGGTGACTAGGAAACATTATCTCAATGAGGATATAATGGGTGAGAAACTACTTGGTGAGGTTTCTCCTGAGGAGGTTTCTCTTAGAGGGGCTCATTTTGTAAATGGGAATATAACTAAACTATATTTATGGGCCTCTAAATGCCTGGAAGTGGTAATTTATGCTTCCAATGACCTTCTAATAATAGTTTGAAGAGGTAATGGACATGACTATTTATTGGTCCCCTACAATTCTTCTTTTGGATGCTGATATTTTCTAGTGAACTCTCAAAATCCACCTGGTTAATTCAATGAGAATAGGGGTGGGAAAAAATAATATTTTAAATTATATACAAACATTTCCATTATCTTCTCCTAGGAAATATATATATTAATAGATTATGTCAGCCCCTTCCATCAAACAATGAAGTCAACAACTCTCTCATCACTCTTTTATTTCACATAGAGAGATATTTGATATTGGTCTTGTGCAAAGTGGATCTAAACTAGAATAGGATCATCCTATGAAGATTCTCCAATCAAAAAATAGATCTTTCAGGTTATATAACTATGCCAACTGAATTTGGGCCCCTCAAGAGTCTGGATGAAATAATAGATCTTAGTTTCTTATTTCTATTTTTGAGTTCCCAAAATTGTGTTGCACCATAAAAAAAAGGGAAAAATATTGCAGCAGATAACCCGTCATATTAAACTAGGTAAATATTGGATTATCAAATTCTTATGGTGGGAACATCTGGTCCACCCTTTCCAGATATGGATTTACTTCCATAATAAATAACACATTATTATTTCATTAAACATAAGGTGTGATAATAGTGTACCCATCACATCCTAATGGTGAGGATTTTTGGTCACAAGTGATCTGATATTCTCATAATCTTGGGAGGTAGGGGGAATTGATCTCAATGTGAATAATAACACTACTAAAGAAAATTGGGTGAGACCTATCATGGTATTTCTCTATAGCCACTGATTTCTACCTCGATCAAATGTGTGGGTCCACTTTTATAAAATCTAGGTGCCTACCAAATGAGTAAGGGGTGACCAACTGGGGACGAAACATGGTCCATTTTTATATTTTCATGACCTTAAAGTTTCTCAGAGATATTTTCATCTGTAATCCTATTATATCCATTAATATCATGGAACATAACTCGTTTCTGTTCTAACATAAAATAGACCAATGGTCTCACCATTCCCTTTAAATTTTACAAGATACCAGTATAAAGGTGGTAATGTATAATTGGGGGACTCCCAAGTATTGGAACCAATCTCTACTGATGATTATGAGTAGCTATTAGGTGATCTTCTTGGCATAGTGACTCCCCATGAGGTGTGTTCTCCTTATCATGCTCAATGTCGAGGTTCTGGATTTTTGGAAACTCATGAGGGTCTATAGTGATGAAATTCACACTAGTGGTGGTCAGGGAATGATTTTAACCATAAATTGATGGGATATACTAAATATATCATTGTATCTATGGGATATGGATGAAATGAGGGGTCATGAAATACCCCTAGTCTCTAATATTCATGTGTTGGGATTCCTTTTCCATGACCCACCAAAGAATATGGAGGTTATTGAACCATGTATATTGGAGAGTTTGGTGGTATCCATATGTGTCTGGGCTCTATGATACCAAGGGTGTTGTGATGTTATACCTCTTGTACTATTGGTGGATGACATAGAGATTATCATCGATTCTTGGGTAAATCAGATGGTAATTCTAATGGCATTTGAGAATTTCCTATATATAATTTTTTGAAACATGTTCACTTATACACAGTGAGGGACTCTGATATTATGAAACATAGGTCTTTAGGTGTTCCAAATGGGGCTAGAATCTGTTCGGTGGATAGAATTATTCACATGTCCTCTTTCTCAAAAAATAGAGAATTTCCCTACTCTTGATTATCCCAACCACCAATTAGGGTTGGCTGGAAGATTGGTGGCAGCACATATGGATACCTTATTTTTACAAGATCTATTATAGATGTGATTGTGTTAATTACAATCATACTATGACATTAGGATTTCATTTGGAGGTTGGTCCAACTTCTAGACCATGTCAAAGTAGGAGGTGGAGTCACAACCTCAACAAGAAGAAATCATATGGTGGCAGATACAGTTGTATAAAAAGTCTTTGTAATGAGTGTAGATCATCATCCAACATTCTATACCTATGGAGGTACTTAAAAATTTTATGTACATCCACCTAATGTATTTTTAACAATAGTGTAACAGATTCTTCCCTCAGTTCTGGCAGTGAGGGTGAAGTTGCCTTTATGGATTCATCTGCCATCTCAGAGTCTGTGAGATTGATGGTGATGTGGAATTTTACATGGTAATGTCTCTGATGGTGTAGGATTTACCAAATCAAATGTTCATGGGATCTTCTTTGGTATATTCCACTCACATTACCACCTTCAATGAAGGCACAACCACTATGGTTGTTTTTGTTCCTCCTACATTGGTATAGGTCTTCTGAGTTGGGAAATCATCAGCCTAGATTAGACCTCTAAGTGAATTGTTGAATGTGTGGGTAAGGCCCCTACAATGAAATTATTTATAATGTGATATATTTTGACCATTTATAGGGGTTCCAGAAATAGGTAGATTCAACCCAACCTACCTAGGGGGAAGCTGGGATATTGATCTGAAGTGAAAGAAGATGTGGCCCCTCATAATGACTATAAGGGAAATATAAAATGAAATATTAGTGTTTTAGGCCACTAGAGCTAAATAATATTCCTCTTTATGGGCATGGTTTATGGCCCATTCATGGTATCTATAAGGGATTCCTAAGTCAAGACTGACAGATCATGGAAAAAATAGACCTTCTCTTCGACCTGTAGTGTCCATTGATGTAGTTAGTGTGACATAATGGTAGCCCTCTTAGGTATCTCCTAAGTGCTTCTATCCATGGATACGACCCATATGTCCCCTAATTCATCAGTACAAGGGAGGAATCTATTGGATAATTTCTAACAGAAACTCCTGAAATGTTTCCTCACTGTGATTGGGGGGATTTCCATTGATGTAGCACTTTTAGGTGGGGAAAATGGCATGTTTCTATGGATTCTAGATCTAGAAAGGCCATATCCCTGGTTTGGATGACCGATTCTTTACCATTCTAATAAACACAGGAATTTATGACCCCTCTATGGATGATTATGAAAGGTGATATGGTAGGAATACATCAAGAAAAGAGGGTACTGTTGTTGGATTTCTACACTATTAGTCCCCCTTTACCCACATTTTCTAGTAGCGAGTCTCTGTGTAATCATTGTGGCTTCATTCCTAGAGATAAATGGAGCTAACTGTCTTTAAACAGACAATGACAGTGACTCCAAATGTGTAAAATTTCATTTATCGTTATCCAAGTTGGATGTATGATCCATATTTCTAATTCATCTTACTTAGAAGGTCAAATGAACATCACTTAACCAAATTATAGGAGAAGAATTCAACATCAGGACCACTATCGATTTAATGGAGGCATGTTGCAGGATATGAGGATCTATTCATGCTCAAATTTTATGGTTTCCATCATTACTAATCTTATCGTTATTGAAGGAGAATATATTCACATCAATTTCAGAATTTTTGTTTATTATTTTTCATTACGTTGCACGTATCTCATTATTCTTTCCTCAAATTCTTTCTTTCCAAAGGTGGGAGGCCCCCATTAGCGGGGTTGGTAATGTTAGATCCACGGTCGAAAATGGGATAATGAGGTGTCGGTTCTTCCTTCCATGGATTCTTCCTTGGGGATCATTTCCTAGTCTGAGTCTACCTCATAAATTTGAGTCAAGTTTAGGAAACTCATTATTGGTTCCATCCCTATGTGGAGACCAGTGAAATATGTTGCCTCAATCTCAAAAGATAAGAAACCTATGGTCAAATAAGATGGTAATGTTGGGAATTTATGAGAACTTATATACATTTTATATTTTGGGAAGCTATAAATTATTCCTCTTTTAAGGATAGAATAATATCTCATATGAGGCATCTTAGGCATGAAACCCATGGAATCTCATGTCAACCGTGGGATAGTTGACACCAGAGGCATAAGACTTCTATAGTTTTTTTTAACATGGGCATACAATGTTTATTATATGTGGTTAAGATTTCATTTTTAGAGCATTATATCTTTTGGGGATATGTCTGTCACCTAATTAAAATCTTGCGGGGATAGGTGGATGGTTAAGTGTGCCCAAATGTGGGGAGATCATCACACTCGAGGGTTTGGCCAAGTATGTCTCAATGGGGGAGATGCGAACACTTGAGGTTTTGGTCAATTGTATCCCCTAGGGGGAAGATGATCACATTGAGGGTTGGGTTTATTGTGTCCCCAGGGGGGAAGATAAACACAGTTGAGGGTTATTTTATTTTTTTCCATGGGGGAGATGAACACACTTGAGGATTTCTTCCCATAGGGAGGACATAAATATTTGGTGGTGTTAGGGTTTCAAGATAGTACCTCACGGAGGAATCTAAGGCATTTTATATGATAGGATTTGACCTCATGGAGGTGTCCTATATACCATATTTGGTAAAATATAATAAAACGCATATAGTTTGATGTTGTAATTTATGTTCATGAGATAGGAATGGTTCATTCAGTTTAAGAACATGTGTTAGGGATGCTCGTGTCATAGAAGGAGTGTAAATGAGATATGGTTTGGGTATTATTAATCAAGGATACCAGATGTTGGTGGATAATATCATAGTGGGGTAGGAGGTTTCATCATCTGATGGTCAGACATGGGGAATCTTGTTCTCATCACAAAGACTAATTCCATAGTTTAACATCATGTACAGAGTATGTTTTTGTACTTTTCAACATCATATGAAAGTGATGTTAGGTTAATAATTTTTACATAATGATGCTTGTAAATAATGTTACCTACACCCATGGAGGAAATTTCCATGAGATAGAGGAAGATATATCATAAAACCACTCTACTAGGAATGTTTTTTAAGTTTACCATGATGAAGCCACCTTCAAGGCTTACGTATCTACCTCAAATTCACCTATAAGTGTGGTATGTCTTAAACAGTATCTTGGAGGAGTGGAAATAATGGTTCTTGACATTAGTGTTCATATTAATAGGATAAATATGCATTAGGTTTCCTATTATTATGATTAAAAGGGTATATAATGGTCCAATATATGCTTGAAGCAAATTTAGTGGACAAATGGGTTGATGATACCAGTCCCATGAGCAGTCAGGGTTTGTATGAATTATTTTTTGATGGGTATTACGTACTTAATAAATCATCTTTCTAGAATTGATTATTTTGAAAGGATGCAATTCAGAGATTCCTAGTGTATAACGTTCACAAAGTTTGATAGTTCGTGAAGTTTTAGAATTCCATGAAGAACAGGGGTCTGGTGAAGGGAAAAGGTCTCATGAAGTTGAATCTTTCATGAAATATGTTTTCACTACCTTATAGTAATATCTTCATTCCCATGGGGTTGGTTTCATGAAGGATAATTATCTTTTGACACCCCAAAATCCACAAAGGGATTTATTCTAACATGAATGTCCTAAAACCTTATGAATAGAATCTCTTCAATGGTTCAAATTGCTCAAGAACCCATGGGAGGTTATTTTATGAAATATGGATACCTCTGGGGATCCATCTCCTCTTTCTCTCAAGAAATATAGAGTTTCATGAATTTGGATTCTTTTCAAAATTAAAAATAAAAATCATCTCTTGAAAATTAATATGGAGGGGCATTTATAGGCATAGTGGAATTGGTAATTTTACTTTTTTGAAAGATAATTCCTAGAAATATTTTTTGTGAAGGTTTAACTGATCTGTGAAGTTTCACAAATGAAAATACACTGAGTGAAATTTAATGCCTTAGTATCTATGGTGACCTGGAAACCTTCATGCGGTGTCTCTCGATCACAAATTATTTAACCTTCAGGAACTCATCCCCTTAGGTTAATTTTTGAGATGTTTTTACCCAAATGTGCCCTCAAGAAATTGTTCCTTCTCAGATATTTCTTATGACATGTGTATTTTATCTTTAATAGAGGTATTTTTAAACACACAATAATCATGCATTCATGGAAAAATTACAATGCCTTAAATATTAAATTTATATTTTCTTCAACTAAGATCATTAATTAATCACCAATACTATTTTAATTCAATTTATATGAATCATTTAATCATTTAATGATTAGTTCATAGAAAAATATAATTTTTAAGTCACTTTAATAATTTAAAATAAACTATATCCTTAATTAACTCTAGAATTATTAATCAATTTCAACTTAAGTAACCATAACATGAGTAAATTCAGATATTATATCCACCAAAAAACACTATGGTATTCAAGTAGAACCCTTTATAAGGTAAATATAACTATCCTCATGATACTTCAAAAGTCATCAAAAGGAATGGAAAAAAATTTCCCATCATTCATAAAATTCCAAAAAATTCATTCAAGAATAATAAGAAATATTATAATTAAAACATATTATAAAACAAACCTTGATTCCTTAAAAACTATAATAAAAATTACCTCCTAATCATATTAGTTCTAATTAAATAAAAAAACTCATCGATCCACCAAGAAATAACAAAATAAATAACTAAATGAAACATGATATATTGTAGTGTGAATTTTGGGGTAAAAAATTAGATTACTAATCAAATAAATCCCAAATAATTAATTTGAATGTTAAATCCTAACCTAGATATTAAAAAAATGTCCCCCATTAAAAATTACGTTAGGCAACGCCACAAGTGTCTTGAAGGGTTTCCCCTGAACTTATGTTGGATAATTGGGTTTATGATGGTAAATGAAAAGTATCTTAGTGGAAACCCATGCCACACTCTATCTCCACACTATCCACCAGACTTCTAATGGCTCCCACTGATGTCTATATGGCCTCGTGAAATGAATTCCAAATTCACTTTTGCTTTCAAAATATTATAAATCATTCCTCTATATCCCTATAACTAAAAATAGAAAATGGTACACACTAAAATATTTCAAAAAAATTAAAATAAATTTTAAAATTCAACTAAAAACCTAGAGTCATTACAATGATGCTTCTCAAGAATGAGAATATTTATGGTAGATAGTTTTTAAAAACAACAAGTTTCTCAATTATGTTTAGATTTTATTTTGGTAGATTTTAATTTATTAAAATTATTTTTTATTTGTATTTTAATGATTTAGAATAAATAGGAGTGAGATTTCAGTTTTTATTCATATTTTAAATTTATTAGTTTCTTTTTATAGTCACCAGAAAACCTATAAGGATCACTAAGAATCTAGTGATCCAATTAGATTCACTAAATGACTCTAACTACCACCATAAGGTTTGTATTAGGACATAAAGAATCAAATTGTGAGAAAACTGGATCACAATTTCTTTTATGTCCATAAAGTTTCATAATTTCATACCAAATGTTATTTTTATATATGAATGAATTTCCCAAATATGTTCATGGCAAAGATAATAAAAGGAATAAATGATGAACATAATTGAATTCTCCACACTGAAGAGGGAAGACAATCACCTATGAGATTTTTTGGAAATTGAATAAATCCTCTATGACTGATTTGGAGGACACAAAGGAAGCCTCTATGCCTTGTAGTAGATGATAGTCGACTAGGAGGTTAGGAAAAACTTGACACAATCTACCTCTGATGGAAAAGAGTTAGTGGATTTTTAGTGCACCCTCAGATCATCCCCTCTTGGAACCTATAATTAACCTTCTCCCATCACTCTATACGGATCGACACACTGACCATTCTCCATCTAAACTCCCAAATCACAATGCACTCTTTTCTTTAGGAAACAATAGAAAAATGAACCATCTGAGGTATTTGAGAATTGCAAAATCCCTTTCCCTTTACTCATTTTTACCCCCAAATCAAGGAGGGATTCCCCTCATGAAACCTATGGGATATCTCCATGTATAGAGACCCCTTTTTGAACTCAGGATTTCCTGAATCACCCTAAAAAAACATGTGTACTCCAGGCTAAGGATGAGACACTATAATTGAAAAAGTTCTCCACTGTTCAACTTCCTATCCTCTATGATCTTTATTCCTTTTAGTAGCACTATGCTCTGTAAAACCTAGTGCTCTATGGGACCTTAATCTTTGCGATCTAATAAGCTCTGTGATGTTCTATGCTCTGCATCCCCTTGAGCTTTGCGAATCACCTCTCAGTGAGGCCTCTTAATTTGCAAAGCCTTTTCTTGTGTGGCCATATATTCTTGAATGAAGTGATTTCAGAGTTAATAGGGTGGTGCTTCATGTTACAATACTTTGTCTCATGCTTCTTCACCAAAAAATGATGACAGTTATTACTTCTTCACATAGACATGCTAACATTATCCCTTCAATGGATCACTCCATAACCCCATTGTAGAGGTTCTACTTCCTTCAAGTCCCTTCCATGCATCCATTATTATGGTTCGCCTCCTCAGGTATCCCATCACCCCAACGAACTATGTGGACATTGATTCTATTCCAGGGGGATACGTAGGAATCCCCTTAGAGGTTCAAGCCCATTATCACCATCATCATCACATCACCTCCATACGAATCATCTCATCCATGTCATCAAATCACCCCTCATCCAATCTGGTTTTTCCCGGGTCACCACATTCTAGTGAGATCATGTCATCAACCTCCTCACGGCTCCTAGAAGACCCATGCTACTAAGAATGCATAATACATATCATGTCTTCAGGTTGTTGTACATTTTTACACCCCGATACCATGATTCATCCTCTCTAACTATGTGGGTTTTTATCCCTTTCTTCTATATAGGGTATGTAGGAGGCCTCCACAATGTTCAATCCCAGCCAATGATAAACCTTGGTGTCCCGTTTATTAGGACCCAATCATCCTAGTATCATTTATCATTTGGAATTTTGATCTACCCATCTAGTAGGACTCCCAGGTAATCCCTTATAGTTATATAACCCATCTGATCCACTCTCATCAGTGTTCTGATATGTCTGATCTGTCTCCACTAGATGTTAAACTAGAGACATAAACTATGTTAATCATGGTAAACCAATGAAAACCTTGGAGACATGCCTTTGGCATAAAATTTCCTACACTCGATATGGGATTCCTTGGGATTCCACACCCTCGAGAATCCATATCATAAGGGAAATAAATCTAGGTTTACCATTGTTTTAGTGTCCAGACATGCCAGAAATGTCTTACATGACTACCCCCCTAACCGAATGTTTCTTCCATAACTTGATCCTGTATATTGTCCAAATATAAGTATGGTAATTAACTGGCATCAATAATGATATGGAACCAAGAATGAGATTCATGAACAATGTCTTAAATCTATGATAGAGAGCCACACTATGTGACAAATTCCAAGGAGGAATCCAAAAAAGGAGAGATCGACATCCCATCATCCCATTTAGATCAAGGAGCAAACATCCCAAAATAAGAGATGGATTCCGCCCACCATTAGAAAGCAGGAATGCGGGGCAATAACCAACACGGCATAGCATGATGATGCACACCCTGATGAAAACATTAGAAACAGAAATGGTGAACATGACATGAACATTTTCCTCAATATGAAGAATAGTAATATTAGATACATCAGCAGATATGTCTTCCACCAGATCCAGCTATTTGGTGTTAGGTCCTGCCAAGAAAATAGTGGGCCTGGTGTGAAACTCACCAATGTTTGGGGCAGTTAATTGTTGTGAAATCCAGTCTGAGATGTTGTTAGTGTGGGTCTCTCTATCCGGCCACGGAAGATTGAATGAAATCAGGGAACTGTGCATCACTTTCTTTTTTTCTTTACTGATAAGTGAATTTTTCTGGTTTGAAGGAACTAATATCAAGCTGCATGAAACCAATCATCTCCCTACCACTGACCCAGGGATAGGGGTAGTATGAATGTTGAAATTCCAGACAACTTCATCTCCTTTCTGATGGCTCCCACACCCATAGATACTAGGCACCCACAGCCACTCTCACCCTCTGAATTTATTCAAAGGAGGGTGATTAATACTCTTGTTTCATGATATGAACAGAAAGGGTTCATCCTGATGAGGTACATAGCACGCCAATACATGGATCCCTCGACGCCCCATCAATGCCGCTGACCCCAAGGACCATGTATGTACTTGGTGTTCCCCACTCCAACCTTCAATATATTTGAATTTATATCCACGGAGCGCTCCTCTGAGTCAGTCCCTTATGATGATGAAGTAAGGGATGTCAGAGTCCACCCCACTAGGACTACATCTTGGGATCCTCTAAGGAGGGAAGCCACATGGTCACGTCATAATAATTAGCTTGTTCTACAGACTGAATATTAGGTGGTCCATGCCCTTTTACATCCATCTCCAGTTTTTCTAACCCAACATCAATGTCGAGTGCATGATCAGGAGTATGCCTTCCATGGAGCTTCTTCATCCGTAGCTTCAGTGCCCTGGGCCACAACTGGAATGAGGTATCAGTACCCTATTATCATTGTGTAGGAGAACCAACTAGTTATTGATTAGGGGAAGTTCCAAGCCTGCCCAAAGTTGAAGCACCAGTCACCCTAGTAATAGGTTGAACTAGCTCTCCCTGTTTCTAGGGAAAGAGAAATATGTCATAGGACAACCCATGACAGTGATGTTCGGTACGGAGGTCCTCCCCATTCAAGTATCATCACCCCACTAAATGTACCTTCTCATCTTCTTGACACCCATCACAAAGTTATTCACTATCCATTAAATCTCAGGTATTGAATTTTCCCTCGCAAACCAGGTTCTCAACTTGAGGTTCTTCTTTTCCCAGCCACCCAAAAGCATGGAAGTCCTCCACATGTTCCCATTGATTCCAACAGTGGTCATCCCATGCCAAAAAATAACCAAAGTGAAGGCCCTCCATGATTAACAAATAGAGAACAAAAATTACCTTCTTATGTACACTAAAATCAGTATAAAGGCCTTCTTCATACTACTGCTACCAGGGTTGGCAGATGTGACGGTCCTCTGCGCACTACGGACGGCCACCATAGTGGTCATACCCATGTGTTTACGAGCTCCAATGGAGGCATTTAATACTCTAGAACTATCACACATGGAGTTACATCCCATGTTCCATTCGAAATTTTTTTGGGTTCCCCTAAGAACCCAAATCATCGGACCAGAGTTCCTCCCCACAACAGAAATAGCTGATATGATGGCCTTCCTCATATCTCATCTAGTGAGGGTGTAATTCCTCAACACACTAGCACCAATCTGAAAGGGGGACCTCTCCATGTGAAAAACTTTTCCTTTATTTAAGAACCATTCTGGGGAAGGATGGTGGTCTCTGACGGAAAAGTAAAAAAAATCCTAATAAGCTTCAAACAGCAATCAATCATGTCTACATTTTAGATTTTGAGGCAGAGTGTGATACGTTGATGGAACCCTCACCCCGATCTTCTGTGTCTGGTGGTGGGGCAGGAACAAGATGTATAAATTTCATCCTTCTAGATAGTGATGTCCACAAGATCCCTACATCCATATGAAGACACATAAAAGAGGTTGAAGATTTGGCCCCTTTCTAGGGTCTCATAGTGAAATCCTTATTATCATAAATAGGATCATTCTCCACCTCAACTAGAGATCAAAAAGAGTTGTTCTAGGGACCAATATAGGACAAGAAATGGCATGAACAACCACCAATGACCACATACCCTACACAAGAAGAAATGTTCATTATTACATCCTACATTAATGTTGTGGTGCAATCAGTGAATTCTTTGGAAGACAACCCAATATGTAGAGGCTTGTCAGTTCGTGCGCCATACTATAAACTATCCAGACTACTTTCATAGCAGTTCTGTATAGTGTTGTTATCTGTCCCCCAACCGCACCCAGACCTTGAATGGGGAAAAAAGGTCCAGATCCTGAGTCTGAGATGATGAGTTTTTTGTGAAATTCTCGCAGAAGATCATTTCCGAGAGATGTTATGTCCAGTTGCAATTGAAAACTTCAGTAATCTGAAATCTCTCACCCAAGATGAGGTAATGTTATTCCGAAAAACCCTATGGGAAATTCACTTCCATATCCTTCATCAAAGTGTAGCTTATCCCAAGATCTAGGAACTCTTAGATGAAATCATCTGGAAATGACCCATAATCGAATACGTTGTGCTCCCCAAGGCTATGTTCCCTGATTCACCCGGTCATGATCGGACCATCCTACAACGAAGCATCTAAATCATTATAATGCTCTTCATACTTATTAAGAAGTATTACCCCTTTGTTTAGATTTGTGATTGGGGGGATGTATTTTACCCTTCATCTCAGTCCTATCGACTGCCATCCCAACATGCCATGTGATATTGAGGATAGGCCTCCAAGCACAGTCATAGTTAAAATGTATGACCTATTAAAGGAAGAAACTAAGATAGTTCACATTGAAGATAACTTATCTTATAGGGTGTTTCCACACTTATTGGATCCCTTAGGTAGGGTTAATCGCCAGTGAAAAAACATGCAGGGCCTTCCTGCACCTTCTGAGTCATTATATTTCAATCGGGACCCCAATAATCATAAAGAGAATGATGGGACTATCAAAACATTAGACCCTTTTGTCTCAATTAATAATATGGAAGAAGACCCTAAAAGTCATTGTTTCATCAATGACTTGTGGAACATAAAAGGATGGTTGTTGACCTTTTCAGCGAACGTGTTGCGAAAAAACCCGAATAATGATAATCATTGATCGAGGTAGTAGTATCAGGTACAACCTCTCTATGGAGAGTTAATTACAGGTGCCATTTACCATCCTGCCCATATAGAGATAGTATAGGATGGAGTTTATGGAAAAACTGTGAGATATGCATCACCAAATCCACCCTAGTTTCTTGAGAATCCTACTCGGGACCCAGCTCAGGTTCCCCAAGTTGTTCCATAGGTTGTTCTCCCAGAAGCCCCGCAAGACATTCCCCCATCCACTACAAGTGTCGTTGGGCCTACATACCATGATTAATACCCTTCCATCATGCTGGTGGTAAGAGATCCTCTTCAGGATCAGAATCCTTGTCCAAATGATCTGATGATAGCACTTATTGCTCACCTCGAGGACCTAGAAACCCGATAGGTGTTAATCCCACCTAATGGAAAACCATATCCGGAATGGGTGGATGATATTCCACCACCCCTGGGATTTGGATATCCTACATTTCTCCCCATTAATGGGATAGTCTATCTACTACAGTATCTATCCTCTTTTATTTCAAGGTGTGGACCCATGCTGAAAACACCATCACATCAAGAGGCTACCAAGATTCAGTGTTTTAGGAAAACACTAGAAGGGCCCACGTTTTTTAGGTGTATCCAGCTACCCATTGGGTCATTATCTAGTTGGGAGGTCATTCATAGGTTTTTTCTCTACAAATTTAGTTCCACCACCCAGAATACAAGCATTTTTGACCTCTTTAAATGATAGGTGAGGCATGATGAGCACATAATAGACTTTGTTACTATGTGGAAGGGCCTTACAATTTCCATTGATATGCCACTAACCTAGGAATAACAGCTGACATTGTGTGTGGTAAATGTAAAGACCGAACTGGTCCCTTCTCTCATCTCTCAGAACAACCTTGGGGGATTTCAGGATTTCTCTAATAAATATCAAATTTTAGAATAATCCTTCCAATAATCCATGTATGCACGTCCATTGCCTTCTATGGTTCCAACAAGAAGAGATGTCAAGTTTAGGCCAGCTGCAGTAGTACAAATAGAGTCCCCCAAGTAGCTGGTGTTTTTACTAGTGGAACCACCTCCACATCCTCGCGGAGGAACACAACCTCAAGTGAAGCCTCAGGCCCTGTAATGCATTCCTCAGAATCAGTAGGCACCCCCAAGTAACACGCACCGCCACTTAGGTGAGATAATCAGGTTCCTCCTCCCTGTCAGGCTCCACTATCCCCTCATCAAATCCAGGCTCCCCAAGAAATCTTCCCATAACAAAAAAACCAAACCTACTCATTTAATGAGTATCAGGTTCCTGGTTATTTCTGATGTTCCTTGGATCAGGGAAGCCTTCGGTTGATAGAATGCAAGAGGATCAAAGAGGCATAACTCATTGATCACTCCGATTAATTCCCCTATCACAGGTTCCTTGGGAACACCCTCATAAAGAGCTATGTTGTTAATGACTGGATCGAAGACTTGGTCAATAATAATATAGTATGGTTGAGCTTAGCCCTATATCATGTGGAAAGTGTGTTTATAAATCCTGACATCGATAGAGAGGGTGAATGGCAGTAGGTTTCTAACTGTGAGTCTCAATAATATGATAAATATATGGATCGCAAGGCATACACTTATACCCATGGTATTATCTATTCATGTTTGAATTGACCCTAGGCTTCAGAATTCATCATGATAGCTGAAACCACTACTTCTATGTCAACATCTCTGCCTTCCTATTCCTAGAAGGGAAATCATCGGTGATGCAAAGAAAAGTGAAGTCCCCCACTGATTTCTTCGCCGTCCCATACTATCGGTGATTTCATGATCCAAGATATGGTGACTTCCCCGAGAATATACCTAGATATAGAGTATTCATCAAATTATGATCAACCATACACTGCTGTAAATACCATTGAGGTGGTAAACCCTTACATGGTTCTCGATGATTAAGAGTGCTAGGTGGACCCTCCCAACGTCCCCATCCAACGCCAACATAGAAAGAGATGTGGGTATATGAATCTCCAGAATTCATTGGTTAGTGCTTCTATCAAAGATATGAATTCCACCATGACTATAAAGTAGACCCAACGTAGAGCTGAGTAAGCGTAGCCTTCTTACCTCATCTCATCAAATTCACCTCCATTATTGTTGGTTCTAATTGATCAGGTAGACCCACCATGACCGTTCTATAGTTAGTCACATTCTATCATGGAAATACCTCAGTCATCTATCCCTTAGCTGATAGTTAATCTATGTGGTTTGACTAGTGAGAAATGGTACATTCCTAGAACCATCCAGAATCTATCGGTTCAACCAGCATCACCCGTCAAACCTCCTACCACAGAGTGACCTCCTGTCTGAAAAAGTGTGCACCTACATGAAAGATTGATATCCACAAGACTCCTTCCAACATTCATGCAATGGTCTCTATCCTCTTGTCTCTCCACCTATCAGCAAATTTTCATGAAGCTCGTGTGGAGGCTTTAAGAATCCCCCCTCTTATTTGAGACAGTCGTAGAGCTCTTCCATACTGAGGCAACTGAGCATGAATAATTTCATGCCATAATCTATTTCTCTAGAGAACCTAACGGTTCTTATATACAGGGGCACATATTCCCAATGTACATCACTAACCAGTTCAACGATGTGGAGTTACACCACTATCTTATCGACATAGACTCTGGGATCAGCCTTATCCCAACCCGGTTCTTCACAAGATTGGGCTATCTAAAACATATCTTAGCCCCTTTGACCTAAAAATTCATTATGAAAGGACGAAGAACACACCAAATAAGAAATATTTTCTTACAGTCCTTGTTTGGTGGCCTAGTTGACTGCACCAAGTTCATGGTTGTCTGACTAGATATGCTTACAACACATTGATGGGTAGACCATGTCTCCACCTACATGTAGTATTCCCTTCCTCATATTACCAATTCCTTATGTACTCCCATAATGGTTGAGTAGGTGTAATAAATTGTAGTGTGTCTGCCATTTCCTCTTGTAAAGTTCACTACTCTTATGCTGACTATTACAAGATCAAGGGAAAGAAGATCCGGGCTAATGAGGTTGAATGCACTACGGCTATGAACGACGCATGGACAGACTTGGATGATGCCTACATTTTCCCAATTCAAAGATTGGATATCATATCCCCAAACATGTGGAAATTCTTTTTTGTCTCTAGAACTAAGGGTAATCATGTTCCCATGTGTAATTAATGTTGTGAGATCACCTCTTATTCTTATGCAAATCAAACTCGAGTGATCCTAGACCCCCTACTCCTATAAGGAATCGGGATATCTACCACATGACAATAATAATACGTCATACTTGCTTATTTTGATGGGTTGGGATAATTCAACTCAAGCCAATGCACCGCTAATTCTTTGATATCATCTAATGTGGCCCCTTGTGTTGAAGTCTATATGCGATCCTGTTGAAGGATTTTTTCACCATGGTTACAGCTATGCAGGGGTCCCCCGTTGAGGTGTCCAACCTCGATCAGGCTGTCACAAGTGTCATGTTTGGATCTATCAACTTGAAAGAGTATCCTTATTCCAACGATCTCTTCATCGTGGACAACAAAGAGGATTTGGAAGACGCCTCTCCCACATTCAAATAGGGTGTCTTTTCTATAGTTAATGAATTGGTATAGGTAAACCTCGGTAATGTGAAGGATCTAAAACCAACATTGATTAGTGCCTATATTCCTGCAAAAGATATCGCGAAACATGGATTTACTAATGTATCATCATGATGAATTTTCCAAGTGTTATGATGAGTTTCTAGTGTTAGATCCACAGGTCGTTGTCGACTATCTTCATCTCCTATAAAATTATCGCAGGCTCAAACTGCCTCTCCAAAAGATGCGCCCTTCTCATGGTTTCATGGTCAAGGATGAGGTTGATAAGCTCATCAAATCCAAGTTTGTCAAAATATTCCAATAACATAGATGGTTAGCTAACATTATTCCCATTAAAAAGAATAACAGATAGACCAGAGTCTACATCGTCTTTTGGGAACTCAGTTGTCACAATCTAAAATATGGTTTCCCCCTTTTTGTGATAGAATTGTTGATTGAAACCACTGCTAGGTTCTAGGATCTCTCTTTCATGGATGGGTATTCAAGATATACTCAAAAATTAATGGACCCTAAGGATGAGGATATTAGAAACTTCAAGGCACCATAAGATACATTTTATTACCAGGTAATTCCTTTCAGTCTAAAAAAATAGGTTATACCTATCAAGGTATCATGCACTGCATATTCATGTTGATCCTTATGAAATAGAAAGAATACTATGTGTATGATCTTGTGGTTAAATCTTTCCATCATCGAGACCATCTCAGAGATCATGATAAAGTGTTCAGATTCTACTGTTCATGACATCTGAAGATGAAACTCATGAAGTGTTCCTTTGGGGTCACATTCCGAATGTTTCTCAACTTCATTGTCAGATATAGAGGCATTAACATCGATCCAGAAAAGGTCAAGGACATCATTAAATTTTATCCCATGAGTAACATTTAGGAGCTCCAAGTCTTTCAAGGCCACATATCCTACATACGCTGATTCATCACAAATCTGGCTGGCATGTGTAATCCCATTTCCTACCTCATGAAGAAAGGTGATGATTATTAGTGGGATGAGGATTGTCAGAATACTTTTGAGGAAATAAATCTGTACCTTCTACAGCATCTAGTTCTGATTCCCCCTATTTTTGGAAAGCTTATGGTCCTCTATGTCACTGCAATAGAATGATTTGTTGGTGCCCTTCTTTCCCAAAAGAACAATGAGGGAATAGAGAACATTTTATACTATCTCAGTAGAACAGTCCTCAATATAGATACCAGATATTCCTCTATCAAGAATAGTTACCTTGAGTTGGTATTCATAGTGTAGGAATTCTAACATTATTTGCAGCACTATCAGACACATCTAGTGTCCTGATTAGATCCACTGAAGTACATTCTGAACCACCCCATGTTGATAGGACATCTTGATTGGTGGGCAGTGATCCTTCAACAGTTCGACATCAAGTTTGTATCCAAGAAGGCTATCAAGGGGATGGCATTGGAAGAATTTACTCCTACCCATCCATCCCTAGTAGAGCAATCTTTACATCATTATTTTTTAGATGATGAAATACTCATTGTGGATTAATTCATTCTATGTTAAAAAAGTCACATTGATGGAAATTTTTGATGCCCTACCAGAATAAGAATCAATGATCCCATACTCAAAAGAGTGTGTTTGGGTATCATCTTCATCACACCTGCACAATATATCATGAACTATTCTTTCTTGTGGTTATAAGGCTATGAAACAATGAGACAGAGTACGAAGCACGCATCACAGTTCTCAAACTATCTCTCAAGATTGAAATTCCCGACCTTCATGTGATGGGGGACTCCAAACGGGTAATCATGTATATCAACAGTGATTATGTTGTCAGGAAGCTGGAGCTCATACCACTGTTAGGGAATACTCATCAATTGATGGCCCAGTTCCCTTCTCGGCCTGAAGTTACTCATGTCCCTCCATAATAGAATGGTTGAGCCATTTCCTTGGCTAGCCTGGACACATCTCTGGTAGACCCCGACAAGGATGATTTGATTATCCATATGGTGAATTGAAGGGTAATAGCTCCTGTCACTCTGGAAGATGATGATAGCCCACATGTAAGGTACCTTACTGTTGGTGCCATCATGTCGGGACCTCCAGGACCCCCCTGCAATGGTGTGGTATGGGACCCCTGACTGTATGAATATCTTTATCGAGTATCTCCAGCATGGTAATTTCCCAATAGACCGATCTAAACGTGAGCATGTCCATCAACATGATGTGCATTTTACCCTCCAAAGTGGTTCTAGTATTGATCAGATCATCTATAGATGTGGTTTTTCTAGGATTCTCTTTAGTTGCATTCAAGGAGGTGAAATTTATCAGGTCATGTGGGAAGTTCTTGCCAGTTCCTGTGAGGATCATCATATATGGCCGAAACTCTCTTATCAGATCTGATGATTGAGTTATTTTTTGTCCACGTTGATATGTGACTGTATCATTTTTTCCAAGAGATTTCATTTGTTCTAGATCCATGTTAATTTTGTTCATCAGAAGTGATATCCTCTCCATACAACCAAGTACTCTTGCCCCTTTTTCTTTTTAGGGAATCAATGTCGTGGGACCATATCCAATTACAGCAGCTCGCCCGTGCAGGTTCATCCTAAGCGCTGCAGATTTCTTTTCCAAGTGGGAAAAGGAAACTCTACTCTAGGAAGTCAATTCCAATTCTATCATTGACATTGTGATCTCTAATATAATCCATCTATTCGAAGTCCCTTGCGTATTCCACAGTGATAACGACACAAACTTCTGGGAATTCAATCTGATAAAATTTTATGCCAAGTACCGCATCAATTCTAATCAAACCTCTCACTATCATGTGCAAGAAAATGGGAAGATCATAGAATTCAACAAAACCCTTTAAACACCTTAAAAAAGTTGTTTGGTCGGGACAAGAAGAGTTGTCTGTAAAAACTCCAAAACACACTCTACTATTACTAGACGATGACTCGTAATTCCACTCAAGTGACTCTATATTCCCTAGGGTATGGAGCAGAGGCAGTCCTGGCTATTGATATTCAGTTACCCTCATTATGCACATCCATCTATGATCATGAGGCACTAGAAAAGTACCTAAAATCCATCTAGCTAAATTGGAAGTGCTTGATGATAATTGGCTTTGTTCCCTACACAATCTGGAGATGCATTAGAAAAAGACTTCCATAGCTTTCAATAGGAAAGTTTTCCTCCGCCCTTTCTTACAAGGAAACATGGTGTTGGCCATAAGAATGCCAATGATACCTCGATGGAAGCCTCCATGGTTGGAGCCTAAATAAGAGAGGCCTTATATTATTCACAAGGATTACCCAAATGGTGTTTATTTTATAGTCACTATAGATGGTGAGCATCTAACTCCTTCCACTAAATCCAAATTCCTCAATCTGTACTTCGCATGAGGGAATAATGTCACACATGATGTTAAACTGTATTATTTTCCTGGAATACATTAATCTATATTACCATCCTCGATGACATTAAACTGGTCGTCCTCATCCTTCATGATGCTAAACTATAAATTTCTCAAGCTATACAACTTTAAAATCAGATCTCCCTTATCCTTGTCACATGACGGTAAACTGCAAAACATTTCTAGAACTACTTTTGTCTTCATTCTCATTCTTATAGGATATGTAGAGACACCTGGTCCATTCATCTGTGCCTAGCCTAAGGTCCTAGGACCTCTCTGGCCTCTTGGACCATGTTCTCTCTTAGGATTTTCCAATCTGGTATGGACTCTTTGTCCCCATTAACGTCGGGATATTTTTTCCACACCATGCATATCTCGTTGAGGCACTCCTTGCTTCTAAGTCCTTACCACACGACTTTAAACTACATGGTGGTTTCATAACTACATGTGTCTTAATTCCCATACTTATTGGTTATGTAGGAACACCTAAGAATTTTGTTTCAAGTTCATACCTATTATTTAAGAAACATTCTCTTACTTTTGGATCCTTGGACTTTGTTCTCTAGGGGATTGTGGTGTCGTCTGGACTTATTTCCTCATTAACATAGGGTTTTCAATAACCACTATGTGTATATCTCTCTTGAGAGATCTCTATTCCCCATTCCTCCACTCATCTCCTCGATTGATCTGCTCTCAATTGGCCCCCTTAACCATTTTTGGCGATTCACCAACATGATCAGTTGCACTATGGTTTAGGACCTACAGTGTTGAATTATACATAGACTTGTTTTCATTAGTTTCCATGATTCATGTCTCCCTTTATTTCATTGTCAATTATCTATCACATCTAACAGGACCCTGAGATGGTATGGATGTTTTTCTTTTTGGCTCACCTACATCATTGGGAAAATTTTCAGGAGGATTTTGAATCACGTTATATGACAGGTTCTGTGTTTCAAATACCATCAATGGTCAAGCCTCATTTGTTGTTACCATTTTAGGCCAACATGATACAAGTGCGGTGTTTTGAATACGGTCAACAGTTATCCTATATCATTTTTTCATCCCCATAAAACCCTAAATATTGGACTCATTATTCAAATCCCTTTACACTCCATCATATTCAAGTGGAATTTTAACACCCTTGGTTCTATCCTTTAATAGGAATTTTCGTGTTAAAATGATGAATCAATGTCATAAAATCACCCTTGACTCTACACAGTTTCCCATTACTATTTATTCCATGTGTTTCGAAGAACTTCTCTAACCTTGTTTCCCATATCAAGTGTAGCTCACATGGGCTTAGGGACATGGTCAAGGTTTACACCCACTTGGAGGAATCTCACTTCTTTCTGTCTGAGATCTATGACTTTAAACTAAGACCCCCCCCCCTTGATCCTTACCACATGATGTTAAACTGCATGAATTTAGAGAACTACAGATGGCTTTATTACCATCCTTGTGGGATACGTATGAATGCTCATACATTTCATATTTGGTTCCATCCCTGGATCCACTAATATCTCATTTGTTTAACCATTTGGCCCAGATTCTTGTAGAATTTTTTTTGGGTTAGGAGTATGTGGACATATGTTCACATTTATGTTGGGTCAATATATCCTCACCATGTACTTCACCTTATGGGATAGTTCCACACATCTTGTAACACCCCGATATTTTAAGTGAAATATTCTTTTTAAATTCATTGATGTCTTGTGTTTTACACTAAACCAATATTTTATTTCTCTATACGCAATACCAAATTATATTTTAGTATATGAAACACAATTCTTGCCTTTTGTTTCACGCAAGATAAACCTTCCTCAAAAGCGTATGTTGTAAGCAATACCAAGTTTCACTAAACAATGATATATTGTTATAATATTATGATGAAATAGCTGTTACGAATAGTATTAACCACATTTTAAATTTAATGACATTATCTTTCATTTTACACATATTCTAGAACATGGTATGGGAAGAAAATAAATTTTTGGGTAAAATAAGTATTTTTTCAAAAAATGCAGTTTTTCCAACTTTTGGTGGAGCACCCATTTTAAATATAATTTTTGACAAGTTTAGAATATCAATTTGACAAAATAAACTAATTATTTTGAATTAGGTTATAAAAATTAACTTTGGATAAATATTCCATATTTTTATGATAACATTCATATTTTGATGAATCATAAAAATACGCTAAATTTTACTTAAAATAAACATTTTTCAATGAGATAATTTATATGGTTAAATTATAATATTGAATGTTTTAAAGTATAAATAGAATATATTTTTAACATTAAATATAATTTAGGTCATTATCATTAATTTTAAATTGAATTCATAGGTAAAAACATTTCAATCTTTTGCAATTTTTAAACAAAAGCCCGTTTTTTTCAACAATGGGATTAATTTTAAATTAATTACTGCATCTTCTATGTATTGAATTTGGAAAAATAGATTCCATATTAAGAATCAGGAGGTCTAAATTGTGTAAATATCTAACTTTTATTTTTTAGATATTATGAATAGTAACTACGTTTAATTTTATTTACCACAGTTAAAGCTAAATCAGGTAATTAAGGGTAAAGATAATATTATAAAATTACCATAACACTTGTATTAATATAATTTATTGATTATATTTATCTCTAAAACATAATTTGGTTGAAATGGAATCTATTGGAAACCACTTAGATGACATTAAGACCATTAATTTATTTTATTAAAAGGAAAGTGAAATATGTCTCACTCAAACTTTATTAAATAATTTTTTTTAAAATATGGTTATACAAAATATAAATTCGATTATAAATACTCATTTGAAAGATAAATGTTTATTTCTTCATCGTGGTAATTTATTTTTAATTTTTAAGAAATGTATAATTATCTTAATAGCTTAACCTTAATGATGCAGAAATTATTTATTTAGTGAAAAATCAATAATATAGTTATTATTAAAATTATAATAGCCATAAAAATGACCAAAAACATGAACAAAACTTATTGGTCGAGTATATCGAAACCAGAATCATCCAATGGTCGACTTGTGGACCATTTTGAGCCTTATAAAACAGATTATGACATTTATATTATTTTATTTTAAATGATGTCAATGTTGTCACCTTCATAATTTAATAAAGATATCATTTTAAAGGATGGATGTTTTAGAAGATAAATTCTACTAAAAGTGTTCCCATGAAAGATATTAGATTTATATTATTCATGGTATTTTTTTTAATTTTTATACACAATATAATTATATTAAATAATTATACAAAAATTTAGTTGTTATTATTTTATTAATAAAAATATCAAATAAATGGTTTTAAAAATATTAAAATAAATATTATATGAACTAATTAATGTGCTCCATGAATTTTATAAACAAATATGACATGTCATGAATCTATTAAGTATTTTTTTGAATATATTTTATGTGTGGATTTTATTTAAATTAAAATAATTGAATAGTGTCAAAATTGACAATATTGGTATTTTATAAAAATAACATATTATTAAATTGTTTAAAAAATCACAAAAATATATAAAAATAATAAACTGACAATTATATGGTCTAAAATGTCATAATGTATCTAATTTTGGAAAATTAACAACACGTAACTAATTATTTATTACAATTTAAAATTTAGAATATTATTACCAAAAATAAAATTAAATAGATTAAATAATGATAAATCAAAATGATATGGTTTAAAATAAAATCAAAACATGTCTAAATTTTATTATTTAAGGATATTACAACCCTATATCATCTCATCTTCTTTGTTGAGTCATTTTGGAGATTTTTATGTGGGGTTGGCTTTTATTATAAATTAATATTTTTGAGGTTTCCAAAAGTACCCCTCTCCCCTCTTATAAAAGGGCACCCCTTCCCTCTCCTCTTCACTCAGTTTTGAGCCTTCAAGCTCAGCCAAAACCAGCCAATTTCTCTTCTAAACCTATCTAGTTACATTATATAGGTGCTAGTCTTCTCAAAAGACCAACTCTAGTGCCTTAAGAGGATGTTTAAAGAAGGCACTTTGAGGAAGAGGTAATATCTTCTACCAATTATTTAAATTTATTTCTTCTTCTACTTCCTATATATGAGTTGTTTCATTATTAGATAATAACTCCAGTACCACTTTTTAAATTTTATATTATTATGAATATTAATGATCCATATTCCATCTTCTTTCTATCCTATGAAAAATAAAATCACCACACGTACATACGTACGGCCTACCATCCCCACGCCGTGTTGTAATCTGTTTTTCATAATCAGCCTACTTGGATGGGTATAAGAATAGAAGAAATAAATACATATGATTATTTAAAACTTATATTTATTCTGAAAAATTATACACTATACACTTCAATACATTTCCATAGTCATGGGAATGATATTTTCACTCGTGCGTCTGTACGCCTTACCATCTCCACGACGTGATGAGATTAATTCTCAATGTTAACCATTCAAGAATGATTATAAAGTATATACAATACATAATCATTAAATATATAACAAAATAATTCTACTTCATTTATGTATATATATATATATTTCATTTACTTCCATTTAATTTAATAATTAAATGAAAACAGCATTCATGCATACGTACGGCGTACCCTCTCCATGAACGGTTTATTTCATTCCTTTTATTGATCGATTATATATATTAATATATTGAGTATATAATATATATATATATACCATGTTTTACATTCTGGAAGTAATTTATCATGATCTAAGTAATCATATGAAAAATTACAAGTCAAAACACACATGACAAATGAAACACTTTTACCCAAAACGCTACTTTAACATGGAATTGATAAATGAACTGGAAATATAAAGTCATAGGGCATCATATATGATATCATAAATATTATTATGGTTCTGTTAAAAGTTTATAAATTGTTTAAACCCACTATACAGTAGTTTCAGACATTTATAGAAGAAATTGGTCCTAAGGTAAGGGATTATTTCGTCTCACTTTTATTTCTATGAGATATATGCCTTAATCACCATCTATATATTTTTTATTGTGTTTATGCTTCCCATGAATGTTTTATCATTTTTATTATGAAGGATATGATATTTAAATATAAATGTATTTTTATTTATTTTATTATACGCATCATTCCACCAATTATAAATGGTATGGGATAATTTTTCAATCTCATTTTTATCCAAGATTGCTTATACGTATGTATTTACTGGGGTTATATTTATCATCCATGTCCATGTATTCAAAAACTATTTTCATAAAATATTTATTATTCTTCCATGTATGTTCAAAGTCATGTTTACCACTTTTTTACTTTTACTATGTGGTATTGAATGAATATTTCTTTTGTTTACCATATGATGTACTTTTTTAATTTTTCTGTAAAAGTACGAGGATATTGTTAATTTAACTTATATAGCGTGAATTGATAATTACGATTTCATAACGCATTATTTACATAAATCTTCCTCTACAATATTTCATGATTATTTTCAAAAAATATATTTTATTTTAAAATTTCACAACATTTTGATAAAAGAAAATTGATTTTAAATAAGAAAGGATATTTTCCTCAACAATTCATTTAAAGTGTCTTATAATAACTAGTTTCCATCTATAATGACAATATTTCATATGTTTATGTTTCAAGTATAATGTATCTATTATTTAAATTGTTAGATTTTGTTTATTATGAAATTATATCCACTGTATCATTTGGATTATGTTCAGATGAAATGATATTTATGAAACCCATTTTATTTGTTGGGTTATGATGAATGATTTATGTTTATTTTGTGAAAAATAAAAGAATGATTTCATTATGAAATTTTTGGGACCTATATCTCCATCCAATTCATTGGGTAATGATTTATAACTCATGATATATACATGGTAAGAACGACAAGTAAATATGGTTTAGTAATACGTGGCTGGAACGACAGGTAAACCCGGTTCAGTAATGGACTTTATCCACTATGATGGTCTTGGCAGCAATGCCTTGGCTACTATGGAAATCATATCATGTGCCTTAGGTTTTTTTCAAAATTACATGTTTTATTCCCATGATAATGTATCATGATTAATGTTTTTTTTATCTATGCCTAATTTAATTCCAAGATTTATATCATTACTCATGATTTTGATGTTTTATGTTCATGTTTTTACGTTCAAATGCTTATGGGTTGTTTTATGTTCTCCTTGTTTACCCTTACTAAGAATTTGAGCTGACCCTTTTTATTTTTTCTTTTCCCCAGGATATATAGAAAGTTTTTATGAAAGAAAATAGAAGGGGAAGATCTTTATAGGACATGTTGAAGATCTTTCACCATGATTAGAAGATTTTGTACCGAGTTTCCAAAGACACTAAACTAATATGGTCTTTGGGCATCTGTTGTTGTTATGTATTAAGTATTCTGAAAAATTAATGTAATGTCTATGTATTTCAAGAATGGGTCTCTATAGTTGGTATCAGATAAAAGTTTTTGTTAACCTTTGTAAACTAGGATGAAAAAACTTTAGTGATATCTCTAGAGATATTTATATGGAATGTTTAGGGATGTCCCTAAGGTTTAGTATAACTATAGGTTACATTCCTAGAATTATATTGATTATCATTAATAACCAAGGGTGAGCCTACAGTGTCATGGATTAAATAATTTGTGATAATTTAGACATCCCATCACTGAATTTTTATGATTATGTGGTTCCCCGTTATTTTAACTGTTTCGTACACTATGGTTTCTGGTTTTAGTCAATGGAGGCAATGAGATGGAATTTGGTTAACATTGATTCCAAGGGACATATTAGTGACTATGATCTATGAAATTGTCTAATTCCAAGAGAGAATGACAGTTTGATTATATAGAATCAGTCATCGCGATGTATGATTAACAAGGTGAACTTCAGTTGTATTCCAAAGTCATTAAATAAGAGTAAGATGGACTTTTATGCATGTTCAAATGGTGAGGAAGATTAATATTTCTACATATAAAGAAGAAGTGAAGAATAACTTTGAGGAATACCTCAAATGGAGGGGATGTTGTTATCTGTGTGGGGAAAAGGGGCATAGAGTGAAAGACTGTTATGGAGTCTAATGTCTTATCTGTGGAGAACATGGGCATTACCCAACTCAATGCCCTAACCTAAGAGGTTACTTTTAAATCGATGAAGGAACTATTCCATGTCAATCATTAAAGAGGATGGATTGATGGGTTTATGTATTGGAATTCAAGAATAATGTTGTTGAGGTACTTTTATGGTATATTGGATTATCTATGTATTGGTCCATTTTTGTTTTCCATAAGAATATGGTATCGGTAACCATGAAAAGTGATTTAAATATTTTTAGAAATTAGATGATATGTGCATAATGAAGGGATAAAGGGATAATTAGATGTTTTATGGTATTAATGAGCTCATTATTGATAAAAGGGAAAAAGTGATATCATGGTTTAAGTATATAGACTTTTTGGTATATTTGGTGTATGGAAATGGTTAATTTTGATGGAATTCAGGTTTTCACTAAGGTTCTATATAAATTCATGTTATTATCATATTTCAAGAGGATGCATGATGAAGTCCTTAAACTGTTTGGAGTGTGACCAACAAGATAGAACTTATGATATATGGGGATAAATGATGGTATTCACATTCTTGTTATATGTCCTTTCTGTTAATTGTATTCTTTCTACTGTGAGATTGGACGGATGTATTTTTGATAAGCCTAAAGGTTAGAACGGATTAATTTGGACATAATATAATATTTTTTAAGGCTATTAATTATTATTATTATTTTGGTAATGTTATAATAGTATAGTTTTAGAAAAAGCAAAACCCACAGGATGGGCGACAACCCGTCTCATCGGACTAGGATTCAGGAATCGACCCAACAACTGAAGTGAGTCAGGCCTTTATCTCCTACCACTGGCCTACAAGAAGTCCCTCATTTGTAGAAATTAGATTTATTTTAATATATGGTGATAGATGATGTATATGTCTATTTTTGAACCATATACGATTAAACTCACCATAGATGGACTTATGTATATTTAATATCTTGTGCTAACCTTTGTTTGATAGAGACGGATGGAATGAGCTATCATTTTTTCGCATGATTTGCTGACACTTCAAGAATGAAAAATCCAACTTCATTTCATGAAATAAGAGATGAAGTGGAAATTGTTCATGGAATGACCAATAATGATATTACACTGAAATTAGGTAATTTTTTCTTTTTATGAAAAAATTAATCAACTTTAGGGAAATGATCTTGAAAACCAAAAATTTTGTCCTAGTACACTCATATTTGATGAATTAGATGGTACCTTATATCATAAAAAATTTATCACTTCATGATTGCTTGATTTTTCATAGACATGTTCTCTACCATTCTTCACCAGAACATGATGTTTAGATTTCTCTCCTATATCCATATTTTTAGTTATATTCTCCTATGTGGAAACCCAGTGCCGAGATACTTTGGGTGACTGTTATGTTTCTAACATTCATTTTTAAAATTAGGTTTTAGTATTCCTTTTTATGATGTGGTTTTCTATGAAATAAACATTCATGTATTAAATGATTTATAACCCCAACGAATTTCAAGGGAGAAATTCATTTTAAGGGGGGTAGAATGTAACACCCAAAAATTTTATGAGAAATATAAATATTCATTTCATTGATGTCTTCTATTGTATTCTACACCAAGATTATATTGTTCTATATGCAACATTTTATTAGCATGTAGTGTATTCCACACAATTCATTGCTTATGTTGCATGCAAGAGCGACCATCCTCAATAGTGTGTGTTGTACGCAATATTGAGTTTCACTAAACAATGATATATTGTTATAATATTATTATGAACAAGCCTTTACAAATAGTATTAACCAAAATTTTAATTTTAAAACATTATAATTCATCTTAAACTTATTCAAGAACATGGTATAAGAACAAAATAAATTTTTCAGGTAAAATCATTATTTTTCAAAAAAATGCACTTTTGCCACCTTTTCATGGCGCACCCATATTAAATATAATTTTTGAAAAGGTTATAAGATCAATTTAACAAAATAAAAATATTATTTTGAATCAGGATATAAAAATTTACTTCAGATTAATTTTTCATATTTTTATGATAACTTCCATATTTTGATGAATTGTAAAAATACGCTAAATTTTTCTTAAAAGAAATTTTTTTCATCGAGATATTTTATGTGGTTAAATTATAATATTGAATCATTTTAAATTATATATAGAATATATTTTTACCATTTATTTTATTTTATTTCATTATCATTAATTTTACATTGAATTCATAGGTAAAAACATGTCAATCTTTTTTAATGTTTTAAACACAAACTGGTTTTTTTTTCGACAACGGGATTAATTTGAAATTAATTATTGAATCTTCTATGTTTTTAATTTTTAAAAATGGATTCTATATTTGGAATTTGGATTTCCAAATTTTGTAAATTTGAAACTTTTATTTTTTACACATTATGAATAGTATGTACAGTTAATTTTATTTACCACAATTAAAGGTAAATCAGGTAATTAAGGGTAAAGATAATATTATAAATTTATCCTAACACTTGTATTAATATAATTTTTTGATTATATTTCTCTATAAAACATACTTAGGTCGAAATGGAATCTATTGCAACCCACTTGGATGAGATTTATACCTTTAATTTATTTTATTTAAAGGAATGTGAAATATGTCTCACTCAAACATTATTAATTAAATTATTTTTAATATAAGGTTATAAGGAATATAAATTAGATTATAAATAATAATTTAAAAGATAATTTTTTTTTATTCATCATGTTAATTTATATTTAATTTTTAATAAATATAAAATTACCTTAATAGCTTATATATTTATGATGCAAAAATTATTTATTTATTGAAAAATCAATAATATAGTTTTTATTAAAATAATAATACCCATAAAAAATACCAAATACTTGACCAAAATATATTTTTAGTGTGTATATAAACCTTAATCATACAAGGGTAGACTTATGGACCATTTGGAGCCTTATAAAAGAGATAATGACATTTATATTATTTTATATTAAATAATGTCAAAGTTGTCACCTTAATAATTTCATAAAGATAACATTTTAAAAGTTGGTTATTTTAGAAGATAAATTTTACTAAAAGTGTTCTTATGAAATATATTAAATTTATATTAATCATAGTATTTTTATTTAAATTTTTATGCACCATATAAATATATTAAATAATAGTACAAAATGATGTAGTAATTATTTTATTAAAAAAATATCTAATAAATGGTTTTCAGAATATAAAAAAAATATATTATATGAACTAATTCATCTACTCCACTACTTTTATACATAACCATGACATGTTAGGAATATATCAAATATTTTTTTAGAACAAATATTCTCTTTGGATTTTATTTAAATTCAAATAATTGAATAGTCTTAAAATAGACACTATTGGTATTTTAAAAAATTAACATATTATTAAATTGTTTAAAAAATCATAAATTTTTTTAAAAATTACACATTTAAAATTAAATGGTCAAAAATGTCATAATGTATCTAATTTTGGAAAATTCACAACACACAATTAATTATTTATAACAATTTAAAATTTAGAATATTATTACCACAAATAAAATTAAATAGATTAAATAAGGATAAATCAAAATGATAAGGTTTAAAATAAAATCAAAACATGTATAAATTTTTTGGTTGATGATATTACAACCCTATATAATTTAATCTTCAATAGGTAGTCATTTTGGAGGTGTTTATTTGGGTTTTCTTTATATTATAAATTAATATTTTTGAGGTTTCCAAAAGTGCCCATCTCCTCTCTTATAAAAGGGCATCCCCTCCCTATCCACTTCACTCAATATTGAGCCTTCAATCTTGGACAACTCCTGAAAATTCCTCTTCTAAACCTCTCTTGAAAGATTATAATGGTTCTGGTTTTCTCAAAAGACCAACTCTAGTGCTCTTAGACGAAGTTTAGAGGAGGCACATCGAGGAATAGATAATATCTTCTACCGATTCATTCAAACTTATTTCTTCTTCTACATCCTCTATATGAGTTTTTTAGTTATTAAGAAATAACTCCAGTATCACTTGTATACTGATATGTTATTATGATTATGAAACAACCATATTCTATCTTCTATCCATCCTATGAAAAATGAAATCACCACACATGCATACATATGACCTACCGTCTCCACGCCGTGGTGTAATCTGTTTTTCATAACCAACATACTTGGACGGTTATAACAATCGGATAAATAACTATATATGATTATTTTAAAGTGATATTTATTCTGAAAAATTATACATTATACACTTCAATACAATTCCACAATCACGGGAATGATATTGTCGCTCGTGCGTACGTACGGCTTACCATCTCCACAACGCGATGAGATTCATTCTTCATGTTATCCATTCAAGAATGATTATAAAGAATATATAATAAATAATCATGAAATATATTACATAATAATGTGACTGTATTTGTTTATATATATATTTCATTTACTTTAATTAAATTTAATAAGTAAATGAAAATAATGTTCATGTGTACGTACGGCCTACCGTCTCAAGGAACGGTGTATTTCATTCCTTTTGTCGATCAATTATATATATTTGTATACTGAATATATATGATATATTGAATATATATGATATATATACCATTTTTTACATTCTCTAAGTAATTAATCTTGATCTAAGTAATCATATGAAAAATTACAAGTCAAAAAACATATGATGAATGAAACAATTTTACCCAAAACGCTGCTTTAACATGGAACTGACAAATGAACGGGAAATATAAAGTAATCATGAATCATATATGATATCATAAATATTATTATGGTTCTATTGCAAGTTTATAATATGTTTAAACCCATTATATAGGAGTTTCGGGCAAGTACGGAAGAAATTAGTCCTACAACAAGGGATTATTTCGTCTCACTTTTATTTATGTGAGACATATGCCTTAATCACCATCTATTTTTTTTTGTGTTTATGCTTCCGAAGAATATTTTATGATTTTTATTATAAAGGATATGATATTTACATATTCATGTATTTTTCATTATTTTATGACACATATGATTCCACCAACTATAAACGGTATGGGATAATTTTGCAATCTCATTTTTATTCGAGATTACTTATACGTAAGTATTTACTGGGGTTATATTTATCATTCATGTCCATGACTTCTAAAAATATTTTCATAAAATTTTTACTATTCTTCCATGTATGTTCAAAGTTGGTTTTACCTATTTTTCTCTTTTACTATGTGGTATGGAAGGAATATGTCTTTTGTTTACCATAAGAGGTACTTTTTGACTTTTTCAGAAAAAATACGAGGAGAATGTTTTTTTAACTTTTAATACATGAAAAAAATTTATGATTTCATAACACAATATTTACATAAATCTTCCTCTACAAGATTTCATGATTATTTTCAAAAAAAATCTTTTATTTTAAAATTTTACATCATTTTGAGAAAAAAAAATTATTTGAAAGAAGAAAAAATATTTTCCTCAATAATTCATATGAAGTGTTTTATCAAAACTATTTTCCATCTATGATGACATTATTTAATATGGTTTTGTTTCAAGTATAATGTCTATATTATTTACATGGTTTAATTTTGTTTATGATTAAATTATATCGATTGTTTTATATGGATTATGTTATGATGGGATGACGTTTTTGAAACCCATTTTATTCATTGGGTTATGATGAATGATTAATGTTTATTTTGTGGCACATGAAAGAATGATTTAATTATGAGATATGTGGGACCTATATCTCCCTCCAATTAATTGGGTAATTATTAATATCTCATGATATAGAAATGGATGGAACAGAAAGTTAATACTATTCAGTAATACATGGCTTGAACGGTAGGTAAACCTAGTTCAGTAATGGACTTTTTCCACTAGGATGGTCTTGGCAGCAATGCCTTGGCTACTATGGAAATCATGTCATGTGATTAATGGTTTTCACCAATTATATGTTTTATTCCCATGCTATTTTATCATGATTAATGTTTCTTTATGATCTATTCCTTATTTACAGCCAAGATTTATGTCATTACTCATGATTTTGATGTTTTATGTTCATGTTTTTACATTCAAATGTTTATGGGTTGTTTTATGTTCTCCAAGTTTACCCTTAATGAGAATATGAGCTCTCCATTTTTAGGTTTTCTTTTCCCCAGGATATAAATAAATTTTTAGTTTAAGAAAATAAAAGGGGAAGATCTTTATGGGAGATGTTGAAGATCATTCAACATGATTGAGAGGATTTTGTATAGAGTTTCCAAATACACTAAACTAATATGGTGTTTGGGTGTCTGTTTTTGTTACGTATTAAGTATTTCGAAAAATTAATTTAATACCTATGTATGTAAATCTTGGGTCTCTACACATCTTCATCAAATCCATATGACGTTAAAAGATTTGGGATTCATAGAACCATGTATGGCTTGATTCCTTTACTCATGGGACACATAGGAATGACCAAACATTTTATCTTCAAGTCCATGCCCATGTCCTTTGATCTTTTTTGGGCCCTTGGCATGGGGTCCATTCCCCCTGGGGTAGCACTCGGTGTGATGTGAACTGATATCCACATTCACGTCAGGTATGATTTTTTAAGCCTTGCACATTCTCTTTAGAACCTCATTCTTCTATGTGCATCCAAGCCATATGATGTTACACTCTATGTTCTGGTCCCACATGACTTTATACTATTGCTTCTTTTCCACATGATGATAAAACTCATGGGATGGTCCTACCATATGACACTAAACTGTGACACAATCATACTGGTTTCATGGCGAAAAACAGCAATGAATTATGGTGTGCTCACTTTAGGGGAAATCAAGTTTGGTATCAGTCATCCACCATGCCATTTATAATGGCCTACATATGTCTTGATTCCAATGAAGATTCCAAGATTCTCTATACTGGGTTTGTCCCTTCAAAAACAACACACATACCCACACTAAAAAACACACACAATCCATCAAATGCCACATCTTTTGGTGTATAGGCTAGACTTGCATGACTTTGTTGCCCTTGGAATTGGTACCCTACCATGAAATTTTCAATAACTATGTTTGGATTCATTCCCACCCTCATAGAATATGTAGGAACACTCAGAAATTTCTTATTCGGGTCTAGCCCTAGGTACCCCAAATCCTGCCTTCTTTCCGGCCCCTTGGCCCAAACTATGTCAGAAGCACATGGTGTGGTGAGGACCATTTGGGTCCTCATTCACGTCAGGTTTACAATATCCTATCCATGTGCTTCCCTTTAGGGATCTTCCTTACATTCTTCATACATCCCTATCAAATGATGATAAATTGCATGAAATTTTCAAGAACAATGTTAGAATTTATTCCTGCCCTCATGTGATATGTAGGAATGGCTGGAAATTTTTGTAAGAACCCGGACCTTCTTTTCAGGTCTGTTTTTCTTTTTCTGGAGTTTTTGAGAAAAGTGGAGTTTCTAGAAATTTTTAAAGTACACGATGTGTACTTTATAAGTACACACCATGTACTTTGATATCTCTCAAGGCAGCGTGATGGTCGTGTCACGACCATGCACACGACCATGTAGAGGTGATGTGGAGGTCGCCTAAAGCAGAGTACAGAAAAGCCTAGAGTTTCTGTATGGCTTCAGACCTTCGACGAACCCCCAATTCTCCATCCATTATCCAAATCAACTGTCGTCGATTACATTGGAACCTAAGAGGTAATATCTTCCTTCTCCTAGAGATTTGTTTCCCAATTCCTACTCTTTCTCAAGTTATCGTGGGTTTATCTTTTTGGACATTTTCTCAGATCTACGACGTTCTAGGTAAATTCAAGCTTTGAGGTTCGAGTATATCAATCTCCTAATGTCGTGGTATGTGGTTTGTGCCTTTCTGTAAGAAGTCTTTGAGTATTTGTCAAAATTCCACCAATACCCTTGAACAGGGTATTACTTGTTTCCTATTTTGCCCTTTTTGTTAGCCTGTTTTGCTTATATTATTGAGTAGAGGTTATTGTTTGTGAATAGGGTAATTTTACAGTGCTTTGGATGCTTTTTCCATGCTTGTTTTCATGTTTATGATCGTTTGGTCTAGTTCCATGCCTAGTTTGTAGGATGGTATGACTGTTCTTCCACACTGATATACCTTAGAATGCTAGCCAAGTAGTTCTTGAGGATACTTTGAGCTGTTACGCGATGCGATACTTGATGATTTTACACAGGGCTGTGAGAACCTATTATAGTAGACCATATGGAGAATGGATGTAAGGGCTTCTCTAGAGTGTCTTATAATATGATGCGAGACCACAGGGGGAATTGACGTCGAGTTCTTCCTCAGAGTGTCTGTAGTTCCTCGATGTGGGCCACAGGGGGAATGAGATGTTGAGTGCTTCCCTAGAGTGCCTTTAGTAAAATATGAGACTATAGGGATAATTTATGGTGAGTGCTTCCCTAGAGAGTCTATTCTTTAGATGAACCATAGGGGTGAGACTGTGTGTGCTTCCAAGAGGGTTGCTAGTACTTTTAGGTTGAACCATAAGGGTTAGGATATAATAACTACCCAGCGGTTACCAGTTTTTTCTTCTTTCTTGAGTGGTTTCTTACTTGTTTGTAGATTATATGCTAGTAACTATGAATTGTTTACTATTTAGTACTTCCATATTTATTGTTTACTGTACCTTTACCTTCCATATAATCACTAACTGTTATGCACAGATCTTTTGGTGGTTTTTTACTGGGAATTTGTCTCACACCCTATTTGGGCCATGCTTTTGGATCCAAACAGATTATATTGTTGTAGGTATAGATAAGGGCAAGTTCCCTTATAAATCTTGTTCTTGATTGCACTGGAGCTAGAGAGCATGGGACCAAGCCGAGTCTTGCGATGCTGAGGAGTTGATCATCTGTTTTTCTTTTGTACTTTGGTTTAGTTCTGTATTCATCATTGTGAATTTTTTGGCCGTTTTCCTAGAAATATATGTATCATGCATCATTTACATATATTTTCTTCTCTAGTTGTTTATTTATCAGTCTTCTTCTGTTCATGTGTGTATGTATTGATTATTGCTTCTGCTTTTGTTTATTTGTTCCTCTTCCATTGTGTACTCTGCCAAGGAGGGCATAGTTTCCCCACTATCACACCCAAGGCCCTCGCTGCTAGTCGGCAGCCTCTGGCATTCGGGGAAATGCGCTTGAGGCTATGTGACCAACCTGGTACGGGGTGCCCTTAGGTGGCTTCTAGAACCAGGACGTTACAATGTGGTATCAGAGGATATTTTTTTTATCTTCACTTACTGTTTGGAGCCTATAGTTAGGGATAAGAAGGAATAGGTACTTGGTAATAAGATGTTCCTGGGAGTAGCTAACCTGTGTCTAGGTAAAATCTATACTACCTCATTTATTGTAATTTTACTGTTTTTCAATTTTACAGTTGATTTTATTTCACTATTGGGTGATTCACATGCTTTGTACTGTTATCGTTGTTGTCATTGCGGTTCTATTTCTGTCGCAACATAATGAGATGAGGGTATGCCATCTCATGCATCATATATCCACTTGGTAGAAATCACATGTCATATAGGATCAATTAGTAATTTTATGTTGTTTTGATAAATGTTGTGTAGAATATTCATACTGTTGTGATAAATTCTTGATAAAAATATCATCATCTTGTTATATATTTGATTGAGTAAGTTTTTACCTAAATGAATGCCAAATTTTGGTTCTTGAGGTTTTATGGGCCCTCGTGGACCGGAATTTGGTGGATCATTGACCTGTTTACCTTGTTTGGGACTTGTTAAAGCTGCCAAACATTGATTCACGGGGAGTATGGGCCTCCACGGATCATAATTTGGCAACTTAATTTTATTTTTTCCGTGTTTTCTGGGCTCTCGAGCAGTTCTGAGCCTACTTCTCAGAAAAACCCAGAAGACACAGTGTGTAATTTATGAATACACTCCGTGTAGTTTTTAACTGTGTCACTGACTGTGTGTGTTGGGACACGGGGTTATGAAAAATCTTGTAAGAACATTCTGTGTTCTAGTTTAGCACGCTGTGTAGTATGAAATAGGTACCCCAGCCGTGTCATGAATAACATGGGTCATGTTATCTTTTAAAATACACATCGTGTTTGAATTTCAAATGTTGTGTCGTCTGATCTAGGTACTCGGCCGTGTCACAAACAACACTGGTCGGTGTTACCCTTTCTCGTACACATCGTGTCCATATGGGACATGCCCTGTATTGTTGATCCATGTGTCTGACCGTGTCACTAACAACACGGGCCATGTAAGGCATGTCTAGTACACGTCGGGTCTCCCTTGAACATGCTGTGTAGTTTTGTTCGAGAGGATCCATGTGGCTTAACCGTGTAGAAGGAATCGGACAGGGAATAGGATTCAAATACACATCGAGTGTTAGGACAACACGTTGTTTATCTGGGGTGTTACATGACCGGCTTAGGTAAGAGTACACTCCCATGTGAATGAATTAATGGAACACGCCGTGTAGGGAATGTACACGCCATGTAGTCATGTTTTCCATAACATGAGTGCCTTCTTTTCCCTGTTTCTTCTTTCGCCTTCAGTTTTTCAGTTCATGCTAATGTTGATCTATGGTGTACGTTTTACCTTGCAGATTCATGGCACCGATACATCCTCTGATTGTACACCAGTTTCCAGGCGATGATCAGACATCGGATATGGCTGATCAGGGACTTCCCGCAGATCCTCCTATTATGCCAGCCATGGCACCAGCAGTGATACTGGCTACAGGCACTGATGTGAAGTTTAGTGAATGTTTTATGAGGATGATGCATAACTTCTTGGGATCCTTGCCTACTACCACATCTATTGAAGACTTGACATGGGTTTTCCAGTAGCAGCATCCTCCGACCTTCTTAAGGGATAGAGGACCTCGGGCTGCAATGTCATGGCTAGAAGCCATGATGACGATCTTCGAGCATCTGGAGATGCCTCCAGAGAGGCAGGTCAAGCTCACTACCTACATTCTACCTGATTCCTTAAAAGAGATGATGGGACATGATTTCATAGGCGGGTCATCAGTAGGTTATGGCATGGGAGGAGTTTCAGCATGTCTTTTATGACTACTTCTATCCAGAGACACTTAGGGCCAATCGAGCCCAGAAGTTCATGATCCTGGAGCAGGGTACTTTTTCTTTCATGGAGTATTCTTCTTGTTTCACGAATCTTCAGCATTTCACGCCCCTCCAGAGTAAAGGTGGGTTGTTTTTGGAAAGGGAGTTTGAGGATGGCCTCAGATGGGAGATCCGATCACAGGTGAATATCTTCAGGCTGACTTCCATCACCTCCATCATCAATGAGGCACTAATTGCAGAGCGCAATCTGAGAGATTCTGGATTTGAGAGCCCAGGCGGTTGTGCTTCCAGGGTTAGTGTCTCACCAGCTGATAGCAGGAAGCGTCGTAGGGAGTCTATGCGTGGTGATCTGAGACAGCGCGGCAGATTTTCAGGTAGCCAGGTGGTATGCTACCAGTGTAGAAGAGCTGGGCATATGAGACTGCAGTGCTAGAGAGACCTAGTGGAGTGCTGATCTTGCAGCAAGATGGGTCACCTTCAACGCTTCTGTCAGGTTTTCTCATCAGCAGCTGGTGATAGGGTTTTATCCATGACTCATCATTCTGGAGTAGTGCCACCAGTTTCTCACCAGTCTAGGAACTAGAGTTCTTCCGGCCGTTCAGGCCAAGGTGGAGGTCATGGATAGGGTGGTTAGTCACTGGTCTATCAGTGATAGCAGGGTTGATCAGCTCAGAGCAGTCTGGCACGACCAGAGGGTCGTGGTACAGGTCAGCCTTTGGTAGTGGAGCAGACCCAGTCAGAGTAGGATCATAGACCCTCTACAGTTCGAGGTACGATCTTAGTAGCCTCTGTTTTATCTTCTGCTATTTTCGATATAGGGGATTCCCATATCTTTATCTTTGTTTCTATTATGGAGATCCTTGGGCCCTCCATCTTTTCCTCTATTGATACGTTGACTCTAGACACACTGTTTCTAACTAGAACAGTTAGTCTACGTTAGTGCAGAGAGTGCCGTCTTGAGGTTGTGGGGTGTCACTTCCTATGGGACCTCTATGTCCTAGAGATGGCAGGCTATGATATCATTCTCAGAATGGACTTGCTAATTCCCTTCAAGGCAGTCGTCGACTTTTATCCCCATAGGGTGAGTTTCATATCACCATAGGGTGGATCTTTTCTTCATATGGGTGAGTGGGATGTCTAGGAGAGCAGATCAGGACCTGAGCATCATGGGCTAGGAGGAGTTACATCCCAGATTACCAGTCTATATCTGGATGACCAGGGGGCTTTTCAGTTATACTTTCCTCCAGTGGTGGATCATTTCTGTGATATCTTTCTAGAAGACTTTTCAGCTTTTCCTCTAGAGCGTGAGGTAGAATTTTCTATTGATCCCATGCCAGGAGCAACACCGGTGTCGATTCCTCCTTATAGGATAGCTACACATAAGTTACAGGAGCTCGGGAAGCAGTTGGAGGAGTTGTAGGAAAAGGATTTCATCCAACCCAGTACTTCTCCTTGGGGATTGCCTCTCCTGTTTGCGAAGAAGGTAGACGGTTCCCTCAGGCTGTGTGTGGACTATCGGAAGTTGAATCAGTTGATGGTCAAGAACAGATATCCCTTTCCAAGAATCGATAATCTCTTTGATCAGCTTCGATGAGTCTGCGTGTTCTTGATGATTGATTTGAGGTCCAGTTGTCATTATTTGCACATTATACCCTTAGATATACCTCTTACAGCCTTCAGGAGAAAGTATTGTGTAACACCCCAAGCTTCTACGGTATGTTTCCCTTTGAATAATGCGATAGCGTGTGTTGTACGCAACCTCGAGTTCTAACACACACCACAACTAATTAAACTAGCCGTTGTGAATAGTAATACCTAATTTTTGAAATCATATATATTTTATATTTCAACATGGACTTCATTTTTTGGATTCGGAATATTGAAATTAGCCTAGGGTGAAATTTTGGTACTTTTCGGATAACTTTCATATTTTGATGAATAGTGAAAATTACTAAATTTTAATTAAAAACAACTTTTTTAATCAAAATAATTAATAGTGATAAATTGTGAATTTGAGTGGTTTTGAAGTATATTTAGAATATATTTTTACCATTTAATATAATGTTGGTCATTGGACATAATTTTACAATTAAACCAAACATAAACAAGTGTCAATCTTTTGATAGTTATTATCTCTTAAAAACACGCTTTTTGTTTTGACAGCGGGAATTAATTTTAAATTAATTTCTGCCACTTCTGTGTTTTGAATTTAGGAAAATGGATTCCATATTTGGAATCAGGATGTTAAAATTGTGTAAATAGGTAACTTTTATTTTTAGACATTTTGAATAGTTACTGTGGTAAATATTTTATTTACCATGGTTAAAGGGTAAATCCGGTAAATAAGGGTTAAAAAAATAATATTATAATAATAAAAAATTACCCTAAAACGTGTCCTAACCTTATTGGTGGACACATACCCGACCATGGGCATCCTTTGGTCAATTTGGGGACCCCTTGGAGCCACTTGTATGTGGTAGGGACACTTTATATTAATAAAGTTAAAATAAAAATAAAAATGGCATAAGCTTACATCTTTTAGAAGAACAATTTTTACATAGGGTTATACATGTTGGATTTTCGATTATAAATATTCATTAGAAAGCTAAAAAGATTTCCTACATAATGATATTTTATTTATAATTTTTAGACATCAAATAAGTTAAATTATTAATGACACAATAATGATGCAATGTTTACATCATTAATAAATCATTTAAATAAATAAGATTATAATGATTAAAATATTATCTAAAACCTGTCCAATTCTTATTGGTTGATGTTATTTAGAATATGAGTCATCTTATCTTCGACCTCAATGATTTTTGGACCATTATAAACCGAATACAAATATATTATAAAGTAATACTTTCACACTTTCCTAAAGAGCCCCTCCTCTCCCTTATAAAAGGAGACCACTTCTACTCATTCCTCACACCTCTCAAGCCACTTGGCTCGTCCAAACTCTGCCCAACTAAGCTCTCCACATCCCTCTACTCCTCCTTGAAGCTTCCCCTTATGCAGAAAGCATTTCAACAAGTCCTTTGGTTCTAACCAAAGTGAGTTACCTAAATTAAAGGTAACGATTTCTCTTAAATTATTTTCATTTATTTTGCTTCTCCAACCCCCAAACTCTTTTTATTTCCTTTCTTTTGTAACAACACCAGTATCCTCAATATACTAGGATGTTGTTATAAGAAGGATTCAAACTACACATACACACAACTCCATCTAATGGATGATGAACATAATGTTTCTGTGGATGGCAAACTAACGCCTCACGAAACGATGATTGTTCAAATACATCTTACCGCCTCTCATGGTGGCCATTATGATGGCACTGTAATTAAATATGATATTAATGATATATATTTTATATATAAGCTTCTGTAATTCCATTTTATTTCATACCATTATTCGTTTCATGTTGTATATACATACGATAATTTCATTTGAGGAAGTGCGGACTACCGCCCCCTTAAAATGATATGACTCGTTCATACCACACATGGAACGTATAAAGGATGGTGTTAATGAACTTAAGTAACATATATAAAATATTATATTATACTGGAATAGTAATATACCTATGTATCATTTGTATTCGATTCTTTTAAAATAAAAATTAAATGGAAGTAGCGTTCGTGCGTACGTACGGACTACCGTCTCCACGAACGCGATGAGATTCATTCTCCATCGTATCCATTCAAGTATAATTATCATTTAATTATTTAAAAATGAAGTTTAAGGACTTGATATCATTCTGGATATGAATAAGATACAACAAACATGACTTATGTAACAAAACATATAAAGAAAATGAGTAAGTTAACACCCGAAACGACGATAATTCTAAGATATTATTAACAAATCAATGTTAAAAGATCATATATGATATCATATTAATATATATGATTCTTGTATAATTTAATAACAACTATTTCACCATTATACAGGAGGTTAACCTACCCCAACCAGGGAAAAGTACAAGGTAAGGGGTTTTCATCTCACTCTTTATTCCCGTGAGATTCATGTTATATTGCCACCATCATATTTTGTGTGGTGTATGTACTACCCATAATTATATTATTTGTGTAATACACTATAATTTATGTGTATTTACATATTCATTGTATGATACCTCTTTCATGGGTTGTATGTTTCATAAGTTACCAAATTGGTAAGGGTTATTTCACAATCTCTTCATTATCCGAGGTTGTTTATATGTAATAATCTACTGGGATCTCTTTATCATCCACATCCATGTTTCTTAAAAATGTATTTCAAAACATTTTTACTATTTACAAGAATATGGGTTAAAGTCATTTATACCTTTTTTTGACTTTTTATAAGAGGTTTATAAAGGAATCTTTCCGTCGTTTTCAAAACAAGGTCCTTTTTAACCTTTTCGATAGAATTGAGGTAAGAATGTTTTTTTTAACTTATACGGCGGGTGCGGTTATTTTACGCCGTTATAAAATCTTCAAAGCTTTCCTTACAAGCTTATAAGAATATTTTCAAAGAAAATGTTTTATTTTATATGGATCTTAAATGATTTCAAAATAAAAGGAGATATTTCTTTAAAAAGAATTTTGATTTCATCTATGTCAACATCCTTTGATGGATTTTAAGATTATTTGAAGTTGATTTATTATGATAAAAAACTTCTATATTGTATTGAAGGTTTTGTGATATGTTTGACTGTGGATGTACTATTTTTATACCATTCATAGTTTATTGTGAAAGTATTGACATTTCGTATGCTAGTTTTAATACGAATGTTTATGTTATGTTTAAACCTTTTCATATGGGAATGAATTGGACTTAATAAGTGACGGGTGGAGCCCGCTATAGCTCCTCGATGCATCGGTAGGTCTCATGAGACAAACTACTGTCTTGGCACAAGGCCTTGACAAAATCTTATTTGTAGTCTTGGCACGAGGCCTTGGCTATGTGGTTATGATAGTCTGGCATTATGCATTCCAACATTATGAAAGTGGTTATTGATTTTTGCATGTGATTATTCGATTAGTAGAATATCCATGTGAATAAGTAAATGGCATTATTTCATTTTACTTTTGCCATACCATGTTGAAGTTCAATTTTAAAAGGCTTTTGTTTTAGTAATGCATTGCCTTAAATGTTTATTCTTATTTATGAAAGTTTCCACTTTATTGTTATCCTTACTGGGCATTTGAGCTCACCCCTTTTCTATGTTTTATTTTTTCCCAAGGATGTGAAGAAGTAAATTATGAATGACCTGCAGGGATATTATGAGGGGATAGTAGTGTGGATTATGGAGACATTATGTTGTTGTAGTAGTTTTTCATTTTATGATGTAATGTAAAACTTATGAATATATCTAGTGTTTCCAAGGCTACTAAACCAATCGGTCTTTCGAGATTTGATCTTTCTTGTGATCATGCCAATGTTATGTAATAATGCACCGACTCTGGGTAACTGGGGTCGGGGCGTTACAGTTGGTATCAGAGGAAGTTTAGTACAAACCTTGGAAGCTAGATTTAGATAAACTCTGATTAGAGCACGTAGACCTAAGATGAACTTTGAGGATTAGTATAGAAGAACTTCCTAGAATTTTGGTATTGTAGAGATTTTGTGAGTTTTTCGAGCAATACATCCCTGTCTGGATACGAGCAGGTAGATGCGGCTCTGGCACAGATGTACCTAGGGGTAAAACCCGAAAACACCGCTTTGAGCTAGACTCGAACGGGAACTGGTGCACGACAACGGGCCTTGCTGCACTCTTGGTTACGACACTCCCGGGGGATATGCTTAGGATAACTCTCACTATCTTTACAAATCATTATGAAGGGTTTATGAGTATATACTTCCTCAAAGAAAACATTTTTATGATTATGGATTATATCCATAAATAGTTCAATTTATGTTAAGTGTTTTATAAGTATGGGATTATGTATTTTGATGCATAAACTGATCTAGTTTATGCCATTTTTTTTAGAAATGGCGCCTAGTGGAAGAAATGGAAACCGTATCAATGCACGCACTCCATGTAGGGATTGCCCTCCTGCTCAAGATAATTATAGTGGGGCTGGTGATGCAACTGGTGCGGATCAGCTAATCACCGTACTGGGACAACTTACTCAGGTTATGAATAATAACCTTACCCGTATGGAGCACCCTGATCCGCAGCGTGGAGGATCAATGTTAGATCGATTCATGAGACAACAACCACCAACGTTCAATGGGAGTACAAATCCCTTAGTAGCTGAGCAATGGATATTTTCCCTAGAGAAAATATTTCAGGCTTTGGGGAGTAGTGAAAGGGAAAAAGTTACCATGGCAGTTTACCACCTCACTGGAGATGCTGATCAATGGTGGTCATTTATTCAAAACATGAAGGAAGATGATGAAGTATCAAACATGGAATGGAGGGAGTTCAAAGATCTGTTTTTAGAAAAATACTTTCCTCGCGACCATCGAGCAGATATGGAAAGGCAATTTCTGAGTCTGAGACAAAAGGAGGATGAGAATGTCACAAAGTATGAGGCTAACTTTACAAGGTTAGCGAGGTACGCTGGTGATTATATTCGCAACCCAAGAAGTAAGATTGATCGTTTCTTTGATGGGTTAAAACCATTTCTCCGTCGAGCATTAGTCTCACAATCCTTTTCATCGTACGAAGACATTGTCTCATGTGCTATCAAGACCGAAAAGGAATTCTCTAAGTCTTATGACTTTAAAGCAAAGCAAGAGAAGAAGAGACCTGCTGATCAATCTGGGAATGGAAATAAGGGGAATAAGAGAAAGGTTGAATATCCATCTTGTGGTAAGTGCGGGAAGAAACACCCCGGTGCTTGCCTGAAGGGAATGGGAGTCTGTTACAAGTGTGGTGAAAAAGGCCACCAAGCTCATGATTGCAAGGGGAAGAAGGAAGCTACCAACGTTCAGTGCTACAATTGCAGGGAGATGGGGCATTATGCAAATGCATGTCCTAAGCGTCAGGAGAACTTACCTCAGAAAAGGCCAAGGGATCAAGGCCAGGCTTATGCTATCACTACTGCTGAGGTAGAAGCTCCGAAAGACGTGGTGGCAGGTAATTTAATGGTTTCCTCAAGTTTAGCAAATGCATTATTTGATTCTGGATCATCGCATTGTTTCATATCTTCCCAGTTTGCTAAGAAAATTAGATATTTCCAATTTGATTTAATAAGGGAGTTGTCAGTTAAAACTCCTAAGGGAAGTATCGTTGCAACAAAGTTTTGTGAATCAGTCCCCATTAGAGCACATAAATTTTCTTTATCTGCTGATTTCATCGTCATACCTATGATTGAGTTTGATATAATCCTCGGTATGGACTGGCTTTCGGACTATGATGCGAAGATTTATTGTAAGAAGAAAGAGGTTACGATTCTTGATGATAATGATAAGGAACACCTTATTTTTAGAGCAGAATCGTCACCACCTAATTCTTATTTAGACCCACCCCCAGTAGCTCAACTTAATTCAATTATTGGGGAGGAAGAGAATGAAATAACTGTCGGTGAGGAAAGGAATGTTCAAATAGAGGATGTACCTGTTGTGAAAGAATTTGTAGATGTATTTCCGGAAGATTTACCTGGACATCCTCCAGAACGAGAAGTTGAGTTTTCTATTGATTTGATTCCTGGATCAAGGCCTATATCGAAGACCCCTTATAGAATGGCCACTGTAGAGTTAGTCGAACTAAAGAAACAACTAGAGGAATTGAGTAATAAGGGATTTATTCGCCCTAGTGTTTCTCCATGGGGAGCCCCTGTTCTTTTTGTTAAAAAGAAAGATGGATCTATGAGGTTATGTATCGACTACAGGGAGATCAATGCTATAACGATAAAGAACAAGTATCCCCTACCTCGTATTGATGATTTATTTGACCAACTGCATGGAGCTCAATACTTTTCAAAGATTGACCTTCGATCTGGATACCATCAGTTGTGTGTAAAGAAGGAAGACATTCCGAAGACAGCATTTCGAACCAGGTACGGGCATTACGAGTTTACTGTAATGCCGTTTGGATTGACTAATGCACCCTCTGTATTCATGGATCTGATGAATAGAGTTTTCAAGGAGTATCTCGATGAATTTGTGGTGGTATTTATTGATGATATCTTGGTATACTCCAAAACCTACGAAGATCATGAAAATCACTTGCGCATTATCTTGAAGACTCTGAGGAGGCATGAATTATATGGAAAGTTTAGCAAGTGTGAATTCTGGCTTCAGGAGATTTCTTTTCTTGGCCATATTGTCTCTAAAGATGGAATCTCTGTTGATCCTTCTAAGACCAAGGCAATCCAAGAATGGCCAGCACCTACGAGTATAACTGAGGTACGTAGTTTTATTGGCTTGGCAGGTTATTATCGACGTTTCGTCCAGAATTTTGCCCGATTGGCTAACCCATTAACGAAGCTCACACGTAAAGGGGTTAAATTTGTTTGGACAAAAGAGTGTGAAGAATGTTTCGAAGAACTGAAGAGAAGATTAGTCAATGCTCCTATATTGACTCTACCATCGGGGAATGATGGGTTCGTTATTTATAGTGATGCATCGAAGAAAGGACTTGCCTGTGTCCTTATGCAGAATGATAGAGTTATTGCCTATGCATCACGACAGTTGAAAATTCATGAACAAAACTATCCTACTCATGATCTTGAGTTAGCAGCTGTGATCTTTGCTTTGAAGATATGGAGGCACTACCTCTATGGTGAAAAATGTGAGATTTATACTGATCACAAGAGTTTGAAGTATATTTTCTCACAAAAAGAACTCAACATGAGGCAAAGGAGATGGCTTGAATTACTCAAGGATTATGATTGTACGATACACTACCACCCGGGGAAGGCAAACAAGGTGGTAGATGCTTTGAGCAGAAAAGACCATGGAGTTCTGAACATGATGAGAATTGAAAGGGATCCAATTTTCATGGATCTAGTGAAGATGGACATGGGAATAACCAGGGAAGGTGAAACATCAATGCTTTTTCAAATGGTTGCCAAACCATCTTTACTAGAAAGTATTAAGAGTTCTCAGACCGATGATGAAGAATTTCAGAAGAAGATTAAAGCTGTGAATGATGGGAGATTGAGAGACTTTGCGTATGAAGGTGGAATTTTGAAATTCGGGAAGAGACTTTGTGTTCCCAATATACCTGATCTAAAAAGGGAATTGCTGGATGATGCTCATAGTTCCAATTTCTCTATACACCATGGGAGCACCAAAATGTATAGATATTTGAAGGAACATTTTTGGTGGGACAACATGAAGAGGGAGATTGCTGATTTTGTGTCAAGATGTATGGTTTGTCAACAAGTGAAAGCTGGAAGGCAACAGCCTGGAGGAGTCATGCAACCGCTTCCCATACCGGAGTGGAAATGAGACAATATTACAATGGACTTTGTCATGGGGCTACCAAAGACTCCTAGAAGGAACGATGCAATATGGGTTATTGTTGACCGTCTTACCAAGTCAGCACATTTTCTTGCTATAAGAGAAGATCTACCCCTGGAACGTCTAGCAAGACTATACATTAATGAAGTTGTGAGACTTCATGGAGTACCCCTATCGATTGTTTCTGATCGTGATCCCCGTTTTACTTCAAGATTTTGGAAAAGACTTCAGAAATCCCTGGATACTGAACTTCATTTGAGCACTGCTTACCACCCTCAGACATACGGACAATCAGAACGGACTATTCAGACCTTAGAAGACATGTTGAGATCTTGCTCACTTGATTTTCAGGGTATGTGGGATCAATATTTACCACTAGTAGAATTTTCCTATAACAATAGCTTCCATTCGAGTATACAGATGGCACCATATGAAGCGTTATACGGAAAGAGATGTCGTACACCAACCTGTTGGGATGATGTTGGTGAAAGAAAACTTGTAGGCCCAGAGCTGGTGGAGGAAACGGTGGAAAAGGTGAAAGTAATCCAAAATCACATTAAAGCAGCTCAAAGTAGGCAGAAGAGCTATGCCGATAATCGAAGGAAGGATTTGGAATTTCAAGTCGGTGATCATGTTTTCCTGAAGGTATCTCCATGGAAGGGAGTCATACGTTTTGGTAAGAAAGGTAAATTGAGTCCCAGGTACATCGGACCTTTCGAAATTCTAGAACGAATTGGGGCTGTAGCTTACCGATTGGCAATGCCGCCAAGTCTCTCCAAAGTTCACGATGTGTTCCACGTATCTCTGTTGAGGAAATACATGCCTGACCCAACGCATGTACTCACCTATGAGGAATTAGAACTGGAACCCGATCTTTCCTATTGTGAAGAGCCCGTCAGGATTCTTGATACAAGAGAACAAGTACTGAGAAACCGGACGACGCGTCTGGTAAAAGTTTTGTGGAGAAATCATAAGATGGAAGAGGCAACGTGGGAACCCGAGGAACTTATGATGAAGAACCACCCGAGTCTTTTTATGCAGTAATACCCTAGAAATTGCGAGGACGCAATTATTTGAAGGAGGGGAGAATGTAACACCCCAAGCTTCTACGGTACGTTTCCCTTTGAATAATGCGATAGCGTGTGTTGTACGCAACCTCGAGTTCTAACACACACCACAACTAATTAAACTAGCCGTTTTGAATAGTAATACCTAATTTTTGAAATCATATATATTTTATATTTCAACATGGACTTCATTTTTTGGATTCGGAATATTGAAATTAGCCTAGGGTGAAATTTTGGTACTTTTCGGATAACTTTCATATTTTGATGAATAGTGAAAATTACTAAATTTTAATTAAAAACAACTTTTTTAATCAAAATAATTAATAGTGATAAATTGTGAATTTGAGTGGTTTTAAAGTATATTTAGAATATATTTTTACCATTTAATATAATGTTGGTCATTGGACATAATTTTACAATTAAACCAAACATAAACAAGTGTCAATCTTTTGATAGTTATTATCTCTTAAAAACACGCTTTTTGTTTTGACAGCGGGAATTAATTTTAAATTAATTTCTGCCACTTCTGTGTTTTGAATTTAGGAAAATGGATTCCATATTTGGAATCAGGATGTTCAAATTGTGTAAATAGGTAACTTTTATTTTTAGACATTTTGAATAGTTACTGTGGTAAATATTTTATTTACCATGGTTAAAGGGTAAATCCGGTAAATAAGGGTTAAAAAAAATAATATTATAATAATAAAAAATTACCCTAAAACGTGTCCTAACCTTATTGGTGGACACATACCCGACCATGGGCATCCTTTGGTCAATTTGGGGACCCCTTGGAGCCACTTGTATGTGGTAGGGACACTTTATATTAATAAAGTTAAAATAAAAATAAAAATGGCTTAAGCTTACATCTTTTAGAAGAACAATTTTTACATAGGGTTATACATGTTGGATTTTCGATTATAAATATTCATTAGAAAGCTAAAAAGATTTCCTACATAATGATATTTTATTTATAATTTTTAGACATCAAATAATTTAAATTATTAATGACACAATAATGATGCAATGTTTACCTCATTAATAAATCATTTAAATAAATAAGATTATAATGATTAAAATATTACCTAAAACCTGTCCAATTCTTATTGGTTGATGTTATTTAGAATATGAGTCATCTTATCTTCGACCTCAATGATTTTTGGACCATTATAAACCGAATACAAATATATTATAAAGTAATACTTTCACACTTTCCTAAAGAGCCCCTCCTCTCCCTTATAAAAGGAGACCACTTCTACTCATTCCTCACACCTCTCAAGCCACTTGGCTCGTCCAAACTCTGCCCAACTAAGCTCTCCACATCCCTCTCCTCCTCCTTGAAGCTTCCCCTTAGGCAGAAAGCATTTCAACAAGTCCTTTGGTTCTAACCAAAGTGAGTTACCTAAATTAAAGGTAACGATTTCTCTTAAATTATTTTCATTTATTTTGCTTCTCCAACCCCCAAACTCTTTTTATTTCCTTTCTTTTGTAACAACACCAGTATCCTCAATATACTAGGATGTTGTTATAAGAAGGATTCAAACTACACATACACACAACTCCATCTAATGGATGATAAACATAATGTTTCTGTGGATGGCAAACTAACGCCTCACGAAACGATGATTGTTCAAATACATCTTACCGCCTCTCATGGTGGCCATTATGATGGCACTGTAATTAAATATGATATTAATGATATATATTTTATATATAAGCTTCTGTAATTCCATTTTATTTCATACCATTATTCGTTTCATGTTGTATATACATACGATAATTTCATTTGAGGAAGTGCGGACTACCGCCCCCTTAAAATGATATGACTCGTTCATACCACACATGGAACGTATAAAGGATGGTGTTAATGAACTTAAGTAACATATATAAAATATTATATTATACTGGAATAGTAATATACCTATGTATCATTTGTATTCGATTCTTTTAAAATAAAAATTAAATGGAAGTAGCGTTCGTGCGTACGTACGGACTACCGTCTCCACGAACGCGATGAGATTCATTCTCCATCGTATCCATTCAAGTATAATTATCATTTAATTATTTAAAAATGATGTTTAAGGACTTGATATCATTCTGGATATGAATAAGATACAACAAACATGACTTATGTAACAAAACATATAAAGAAAATGAGTAAGTTAACACCCGAAACGACGATAATTCTAAGATATTATTAACAAATCAATGTTAAAAGATCATATATGATATCATATTAATATATATGATTCTTGTATAATTTAATAACAACTATTTCACCATTATACAGGAGGTTAACCTACCCCAACCAAGGAAAAGTACAAGGTAAGGGGTTTTCATCTCACTCTTTATTCCCGTGAGATTCATGTTATATTGCCACCATCACATTTTGTGTGGTGTATGTACTACCCATAATTATATTATTTGTGTAATACACTCTAATTTATGTGTATTTACATATTCATTGTATGATACCTCTTTCATGGGTTGTATGTTTCATAAGTTACCAAATTGGTAAGGGTTATTTCACAATCTCTTCATTATCCGAGGTTGTTTATATGTAATAATCTACTGGGATCTCTTTATCATCCACATCCATGTTTCTTAAAAATGTATTTCAAAACATTTTTACTATTTACAAGAATATGGGTTAAAGTCATTTATACCTTTTTTTGACTTTTTATAAGAGGTTTATAAAGGAATCTTTCCGTCGTTTTCAAAACAAGGTCCTTTTTAACCTTTTCGACAGAATTGAGGTAAGAATGTTTTTTTTTAACTTATACGGCGGGTGCGGTTATTTTACGCCGTTATAAAATCTTCAAAGCTTTCCTTACAAGCTTATAAGAATATTTTCAAAGAAAATGTTTTATTTTATATGGATCTTAAATGATTTCAAAATAAAAGGAGATATTTCTTTAAAAAGAATTTTGATTTCATCTATGTCAACATCCTTTGATGGATTTTAAGATTATTTGAAGTTGATTTATTATGATACAAAACTTCTATATTGTATTGAAGGTTTTGTGATATGTTTGACTGTGGATGTACTATTTTTATACCATTCATAGTTTATTGTGAAAGTATTGACATTTCGTATGCTAGTTTTAATACGAATGTTTATGTTATGTTTAAACCTTTTCATATGGGAATGCATTGGACTTAATAAGTGACGGGTGGAGCCCGCTATAGCTCCTCGATGCATCGGTAGGTCTCATGAGACAAACTACTGTCTTGGCACAAGGCCTTGACAAAATCTTATTTGTAGTCTTGGCACGAGGCCTTGGCTATGTGGTTATGATAGTCTGGCATTATGCATTCCAACATTATGAAAGTGGTTATTGATTTTTGCATGTGATTATTCGATTAGTAGAATATCCATGTGAATAAGTAAATGGCATTATTTCATTTTACTTTTTCCATACCATGTTGAAGTTCAATTTTAAAAGGCTTTTGTTTTAGTAATGCATTGCCTTAAATGTTTATTCTTATTTATGAAAGTTTCCGCTTTATTGTTATCCTTACTGGGCATTTGAGCTCACCCCTTTTCTATGTTTTATTTTTTCCCCAGGATGTGAAGAAGTAAATTATGAATGACCTGCAGGGATATTATGAGGGGATAGTAGTGTGGATTATGGAGACATTATGTTGTTGTAGTAGTTTTTCATTTTATGATGTAATGTAAAACTTATGAATATATCTAGTGTTTCCAAGGCTACTAAACCAATCGGTCTTTCGAGATTTGATCTTTCTTGTGATCATGCCAATGTTATGTAATAATGCACCGACTCTGGGTAACTGGGGTCGGGGCGTTACATATTGTCTATTTGAGTATATGGTTATGTCGTACGGCCTCACGAGCATGCCTGCAGTTTTCATGGAACTAATGAACCGAGTGTTCCATCTATACTTAGGCTCTTTCATGGTGGTCTTCGTGGACGATATCTTGGTGTACTCTCACACTCGACAGGACCAAGCCACACATATTGAGATTGATTTGAGTAAGCTCAGAGAGCACCAGTTATATGTTAAGCTCCCGAAATTCCACTTTTGAATGGATCAGATTCCCTTTTTCGGTCACGTTATCTCAAAGACAATAGTATTAGTAGACCTAGAGAAAGTGAGAGTAGATTTTTTCTGGAAGAAGTTGAAGAATTTCTTTGAGGTGTGGAGTTTTCTAGGGATGGTTGGATACTACAGACGCTTCATACGGGACTTTTCATGCTTAGCAGCACCATTGACAGGTCTGACCAAGAAATTAGCGAAGTTCTTATGGTCACATTCTTGTGAGTCAGCCTTTTAAGAGTTGAAGGGGAGGTTGACTTTAGCACCGATACTAGTCTTGCCAGAGATGAGCAAGAGCTAAACTTTTTACTGTGATGCTTCAGGTATCGGGATAAGATCTATACTTATGCAGGGAGATGGAGTCGTTGGGTATAGGTCTCAGTAGTTGAGGCCTCATGAGAAGAACTACCCGATGCACGATCTCGAGCTGGTGGAAGTTTTTCATGCCTTACGTTGTTGGAGACATTATCTTCTGGGAGAGCACATTGTGGTTTTCACCGACCAAAAGAGTTTGAAGTACATCTTCACCAAGCATTATCTAAATTTGAGACAACGTGTGTGGGTTGTGTCTCTTCAGTCTTTTGACTTTGAGCTTTTATATACGCCCGAAAGGGGAAACAAAATGGCTGATTCATTGAGCAGGAGGACTCAGATACAGGCAGTTCAGGAGGCCATTAGTGAGTGGCATCTTATGGCTCTATTCTCTGAGATGAATTTGGAGGTGCACGACAGACAGGGACAGACATTTCTATCTTTTGTAGTTGTTACCTCTACACTTATATTGAAATAGTGGGTGCCCTAGACCCAACTATGTAGTAGTTTTGATTACCGTATAATGTGTACAGTTATATATTCATGATGATTTATTACCATTATAGTGCAGACTTTTCTATGTCCACTATAATAATGGTAATGTCCAAAGGATAGTTGTCATGTCGAGAGGTTATAGCAGATCCCAGGATATAATGAGAACCTCAAGATACAACGACATTGATTGAAATTATATGTTCTATAGTCTAGATACATCTTACTGACTGGACACAGTAGATTTCTGACTATCAGGTGCTGGGGGATCATAAGCATTGAGACTTCTTCTCATGAAGTTCGCACTTGGTGATCTCTAGTAGTGAGATCATGAGGATAGACCCTCCAATAGGAACACCACATGTTTTCGGTGTCATTGGTTGTTCCTATCTACGGACATGTGTATTGATCTCCTGACTTGAGACCATTACCAATATATATCATTAAATTACGTACTTTGATGCAAGGTGAAAACCATGGAAGTAATGTCGTGGCGATGTAGTTTTTGTCGGGTGTGTCATTAGTGGTATGATGTTGGTTGAATGGTGAAGAAAGTATTTGTCGCTTCCATATTTAGGAAGTTGTATATCTCAGGCCTGGTTGATCAGGATGGTGCTGCCTTCATAAGTCTTTGGCCAAAGTAATAGAAAGGCGAATCCATCCGGATTGATCAAAAAATATTAAAGCAAGATAAAGACGATTACACAAGAGTGCATTCTGCTTTATGAGATATTTAGTGACAAAGAGACTATAGTACACAGTCAATGTTCATAGGATTGTAGTTGTTTCTATGACTATCCTTATCTCTTTAGGGGCTATGACAGGTTGCTAGACCCCACTCTTGGTCTGTGAATTTTATTCACTGCTATCGAGATAAGGTCCTAGAGGGTCACACACAACAGCGTATTCATGAATCTGCACCTCTTCAGTGGAATGGGAATATGGACATAGTGGGCCCCGCCATGGGGTTCGAGCATTGTCCAAGTTGTTGATCACCAAAATAATTAAATAAATTCATTAATATTCAAGTTAGGAATATTTGGTATTGAATTTATTTAATGTATTTACAAGTTCAGTAAATACAAGAAAATATTAATCGAATGAATATTATTTTAATATTCAAGGTTCATTTAATATTAAGCGGGACAACGAGTCGAGTTAAATGTCTTGGATTTTATCACATAATATATTTTTTATATGTTACAAGTATGTGATAAAATAATAAATAATATTGGCACAGTAATGTTCGTCAAAATTATTTATGTGGACGTTGAAATATACGGGGGCTGGGGAACCCAACTATGTATTTCACAATGTATTTATAAATAAGATAGGAGGCTCTCTCTATAGGAGGTAGAATTCATTATTCACTCATTTGCATGGAATGAGAGTTGAGAGCCTCTCTCTCCTCCCGCTTCTTAGAGAGAGAAGCACTCAATCCAAGAGTTCAGATCAAGTTTCTCCTCACGCATCTCAAGATTGACAATGCGGTGATCATCAGGACGCCGAAGATATCGTTGAATCTCCGCACTATCACCAAGAGTTTGACGATCGGGATTCCTGTGGATTTTTGTGGCGCGTGTGGACGATCTAGAGGGATCCTACTATGGATCCTTCAAGCGACGATCGCCATCTGCTAGCAGCAGTCGACCGCGCCATCATATTTGAAACGGGTACGTGTCCTTTCATTTTATTCTCTTAATAATCTACGTGATATCCTTAGACCTCTCCGGGGATCAGACCATCGACAACGACAAGTACCATTGTTGCGCTGACGAAAATTTTAAAATCCTCAGCCCACTGGATTCCGCTGTGGGCCCCGAAAACACAACAGGTGTATCAGAAGGAGCGTGTGGATTTTCTGAGCAAAATAAAATTAATTTGCATGAAATTGAGTTGAGGGTTTAAAATCGGTCACAACCGTTCAATCCGTGATACAGTCTGATTTCGAACAACAATGATATGGTCATTCGATTTTTTCGAAATGCATCGTGTTTTGTTTTTGAACAAGGGTATTAAAATTTTACTATGATTATAATTATTATAATGTATATTATTCTTATAATAATATAATTATAATAATAAGATTATAATATTAATAAAATTATTATAATAAAATAAATTTTATTATTATTATATCTAAAGTCTAAAATAGACTTTAGAAAATATAAAGGAAGACCCCAAAGGGGGTCTTCCCGTGTGAAGCAAGACCCTTAGGTCTTGCTGTTAAAAAAAATCCTTACAATGAATGTGGAAACAAAAAAGGGGGCTAAACCGTTGAAACAAAAAAAGGGAAAAACAGCGGCGGTCTGAGTGGACCCCCTGCCCTCTCCCCCGCACGGCGTGCAGCAGGCCATCATGCCCTCTGCCCACGCCGCTCCCTCCTCCTGCATAGCGTGCAGCAGGCTGCAGAAACCCCCCTGCCAGCCCTCCTCTCTCGTGCACTGCAGTAGGATGCCGCACACCCAGCACCAGACGCTGCGCACCTACAGGCGCCACCTTCCCTTGACCTGGTTGCCTGCCCGTACCCCTTCATCGGCCTCCTACTAGACAGCCACTGGCCTCCGGCCGCCGCGCACCTGCAGGCGCAGCCTCCCCCGGACCCGGTCACCTGCCTGCACCCCTGTAGCGGCCTCCTACCAACTGGCCGCTGGCCTCCAGCCGTAGCACCCCCTCCACAGCAGGCTGTTGGTGCATGTAGACAGCCGGGGGACCAAGCCACAGCCTCCCCCCAGCTCGCGTCACGGACGCCTCCTCTCCTCCCCAGCCTCGCCCAGGCCTCCTCCACAGCTTGTACCTGTTCCGGCCAGACCCGCACATAGTAGGAGGCGTACCCCAAGCCTGCTCCTCCTACCACAGACCCTCACGGCGCACCCACACCGCTGCCAATCCTTCACGAGTAGACCACAGTCTTCTCCCTACCGTGCACTGCTAGTTGGACCACCCCGCATAGCCGGTTCCCTAGCGTGAAGCCCCGCACTCTACCGAGAGAGGCGCTGCCTCCAGAAACAGTAGACCAAGCTCGCTCGGCTGCTACCCGGTCCTCCTAGAGGGCAGGTAACCCCTCAGGTTAAGACAAATCAATTAATATAATTAATTAATTAAATTAATTAATATATTAATTGTAGTATAATAATTTTTAATACCCGATAAGAATTAATTTAATTTAGATATTAAATTAAATTAATTAATTAATTTAATTTTAAGAATTATAATTAAATTAATTAATGTATTGTTAATTAATTAAATTATTTTAATTTAATAATTCATGTAATTTAATTAAATAAACCCTCATACTTAATTTATGCATTTTAGTTTTTATCACACAATATTTTATACACGACAACTGGTCTTGAGCATCGACCTTTGTATGACTGCTTTTAATTATTATTCAAATTAATTATTTAAATGCGTGTGATGATTATAATTAATTAAAGACGTTCTGTGCATCGTCTTTTTTGGTTAAAATGTATATGGGCATGCACGCCCAAAGGTTATATGATGTACATTTATACCTGAGTTCCCCTCGCCTGCCCGCGAGTACCTTTGTACTTCGGAAAAAGACGACAAGAAATTAATACCCCACCAATATAAGACAGTGTACGAAGATACAAGATGACATGTGGACTACACCAAGACGAGGCGGTAATCCAAGACGTGACGTGGACTTCGCCAAGATGAGGTGATACTCCAAATGAGAAGCAGACATACAGAACGAGAAAGCTGCATTTTGAGTCAAGCATCGACTCAGGTACAATGCCCTTAGGTCGTTTAGATGCTCAAGACCAGTGAGATAGTAGTTTTACCTTTATGCATTTATTTATTATTTTATTCATTTTAGAACAGTGGAAAAATACATAAAATAATAGATAATAAAATTCATAAAGAAGCGGCATATGTTTTTTCTCTTCAAGTTCAGTTGTGAGTGCGACAATATAGATGAACAAGATTAATAGAAATGGATTACATTCATCGAGAGAAAAACACAAAACCCGCAAAGAAAATATTTAGTCACAAACAGCCATCCATCATTCAAGTTTGAACAAAACCGGGTGTTCGAGGTGACGATTCATACCTTAGATGAGGGTGCCTCTTACTACCGGGGAGTTCGTATTTGTGTGGTGGGTCGACATAACTAAGATTGCAGCAAATATATAGCCTTAGCTAGTTTGTTTTAATTTAGAGGAAAGCGTTGAGTAAATCAGTAAATGATTTTTGAAGCTGGGACTTCACTCAAAAGATCAAGGAACCACGAGCGGATGCGGTTGGCCAGCCAAAAGCCTACCTTGGACCCTCCGAGTAGTGGCGTAGCCCTAGCTTGTAGACTATGAGGGAGGTTTAGGGATCCTTGCCACTAGAATACTGAAGAGTATTCCGATTCTAGTATAGAGGGTTCCTAGAATTCGAACAATTAGTGGGAGACATTTAATGATTAAATAATCAGCAATGTCAGATTAGGTAATCACATAAAAGTACAATCTGATAAAGTATATTTATAGATAATGGTAAAAAATACAACAATAGAACTGTGATAACTATTAGACAAAGTTAATGTCTAAACTAAGCACAAATTTCCATGTTTAGTATAGGCGCTAGCACACATTACTACAATAATGGAAATTCAAGGTGGTTCTGTCCCAACCTGTTAAGCCACCTTAGGAAGGGAGGGTGTAAAACTGTTTACAGGAGACTCATGAATCAAGAATATAATGGTTCTTTCATAATGCTATCATCAACGTCTGATGTTATTTGTGGTTTCTACTTCAAGACTAAGATTATGATCACAAGTAGTCTCATCTCCAAGATCCTTTTAAAGAGAAAGTGAAGCAAGATTTGAATGTGATGGACGAACTCGGTGTGTGTAAAGTGAAAGGTGGTTCACAATCTTTCATGTCATCCCATTATGATACCTTTTACACACAATTACTCTAGTTTCGTTTAAAGGTAAAAATGAACGTCATAGAGTAATCTATTCATTACCACTAAGGTAACATTTCGCCAAGTAATAAGAATATTAGAGATAACACCATCTTTTATTCTTATGGAGAATACATTGAATGAAAAGGAGAAAAGGACTATGTCATGTAATGCCAAAGGAACCTTCATCATTTCCTTCAATGAAAAGTTGTTGGTTATTTAATAGGAGGTTATTTGCATAACATAATGATATGAATTCATGGAAGTTTAAAAATTGAAATACAAGAAGCAAGTTCCCACTCCTTGTTCCGATAATATTCATCAAATAAAAGTATTTTTTTCTCTCATACTTCTTGGGTATTGAAATGCAATATGCTTTTCACATATTTGTATTCAGGTACAATAACCAAGAATGTAGAGAAACATTACTAGAAGTAAAGTGTCTTCTCCAAGCAGTTGACAAAGGGTGATTCCTAAGTCAGCAGGGAGAAACACATTACTTCTAATTTCCAAGTGATTGATTCAAATTGAACAAGTTGTGGAGTATAACCAAAAAAATTATCTCATGTGCCCATTTGGACTTGATGAGACATTATTCCATGGTTTGGAATAAATGTTTTTTGAGGTGACATACTCAACAAATTGTTCACTACTATTTGAATCAATGGCAATACATGATGAATATAAAATGTAAGACCTACCCAGTTGTGGAAATGTAATTATTTGTCAAGTAAATCTAAAAGCGAACGTCAACTATATACCCAGTATGTTATTTAGGCTCGGCACAGCTAAACACCTATGGTATAACTGACATCTTTAGTTTAGACAAAGAAACCCTTGGAAATAAAGGTACGCCACAAAGCTTCCGAGGTTATTCCAACACGAGAGTGTGAACTGTTCCAAAGAAATATAGAGGTAAAGATACCTCATAAGATTCCTTTATGTAATTAAGGAATGTACCATTGAATCATAAGTTTGGTCATAAGATATGAGTTGCTACGGATCGGCAGGCTGAAAAAATTCTTGACCAAGCAATCATCGATCATGATAATGTAGCGTGGAGTAATAATTAAAAATATGTTACCTTATCTACATCACCATATTGAAGTTCATAAGGAGGATCGATGATAAATTCATATATATAAACATTGATCAACAAACATGTAGCCTGGATCAATTCCTAAACACATATGTTATACATCAAAGTTATGATGTAAGTTGTATCAATGTTGCAACTTGTGGAAACTTCCATCATATTTCAAAATGTTATTTGAAATAATATCATAAACCCATAAACAATATGCCAATTAAATGAAAAATGGATATCATATGAGTTATAGTATGATGGAAATCCATTATGTCATAGGATGTGTTTAGATGCAAAGCGTTTGTTAGGATTTGAATAAACCTGCATCAAGTTAAACATGTTGTGCATCTAAGATAATTATCCTAACAGTTTCTTAAGATATTACCTAAATCCCTAAGATAGAAAAGATGTAGTAAAGTATTAGACTACATTTATATACAAGGGTTTACATCTCTACTAGAGATAGTGGGAGCTGAATTGACTTGGACTTAGTCAATGCTCGAGATGCGCAAATGGTTGGCATAGGGATCAAGTTCCACAAGTACGTGTGGAATAGGAATGTTCCAGAGACACATACTTTGTAGGAAGTATGAATCCATGGTGATGGTTTTATATTCACGGTGGCTAGTGATAAATTATTCATAGAGAATAATAAATCCTAGAAGTAAGTTGTATAAGGCAATGAGCTAAGATTGACAAGATCAACTAAAATTCAATAATGGATTCCATGTATCAAATTTCAAAGGGGGCTTATAAATTGAATATTGCGGTGGGTATTCAAATGAAATAATACATGGATGGTACATGTATGGTACCAATAATGCTCGATTGGTTATTCCAAGTCGGTACGCCAAAATCTATTAGAATTTTACTTATCATAGCTGAACTTCTATGATCATTGTATTGGTCATTGGATGTCAAGATCATCTTTCGTGGAAGGTGTCGATACGATGCAACTAGAAAGAGATGATGACATCAAATGATGCCAATAAGGGTTTCAAGTTACTGAAATCCAATTCTGGATTAAATTTAGCAACAATATCTTAAAGCATTAATTATAAATGAATCTTTTCCTTATGTCTACCAAAGTTTAGTGGGAGCGCCAATGTTTTCCAAGTGAAATATGTTCGGCAACATATGGAAAACAGATCTTGATCATACAGTTAGATAAGATCAGGTTAACAGTTATTCTCCAATGACTGACTTCAAGTAGCAACCTAAGTTCTAGGGAATAGGATCCACTGAGGTAGATACAAAGGTTTCATGGTCCTATTAAATCGTACATATAGTGACATTGTATTGAAAAATACAAGTTGGAACAATTCATGTTCAGAATTGTTGCCTATGTCACATGGCTTAATCTCTCCAGGTTAACATGTTCGGAGAATGTGTAGAGATTAAAGTTATGAATTGATACCATATTCCTTAGCGATGGATCTATTACATATGCCATAATATGTACAATAATTGATACTTCCAGGATATTATTTATTATAGGCAGATATCAATTATATCTAGGAGCACAGCAAGTGATGCAGTCAGAACTATCTTATTGTACTTCAGCAAGTACAAATGATATGTACCTGGAATATAGAGAGGAAGGTATACTAGTTATAGTGGGACACAAACTAGTAATCCTTAGATCAATTTGATCTAGTATCACAATTAGGCAGGGGAGATGAGTGAGTCAAGCTCATAAAATCTTGTGGTAGCAATACCTACAAAAACTGAGTACGTTTCAGCTTTTAAGGCAGCTAAGAAGTAGTTATAAAACGAAAAAATTTGTCCCAGTTCTTGGATTCGCACCTAGTGAGAAAAGTATTATCATAATAAGAATTATGATATTCTTACTAGCCAAGATGTCAAGTTGTGACAATGGAAAAAAGTAATATAATCAGGGATACCCTATCTTGAGAAGTTTTACTCAAGCATATGAGGTCGTATATAGCAGATATGCCACACGGAGAAAACATGGCAGGCCCAGCTTTTAAAGACATTACTCAGTAGAAGCATGGTATTTATCATGTGAGTAGCTAACATGTTTAGTTAGCAAGATGGCTCTAGTGTAAGTGGGAGTGTTGAAATAGTGGTTTCCCTAGACCCAACTATATAGTACTTTTGATTACCGTATCATGTGTACAGTTAGATATGCATGATGATTTCTTACCATTATAGTGCATACTTTTCTGCATCCACTCTAATAATGGTAATGTCCAAATGTTAGTTGTCATGTCGAGAGGTTATAGTAGATCCCAGGCTATAATGAGAACCTCAAGATACAATGACATTGATCTTAAATATATGCTTTATAGTCTAGATACATCTTACTGACTGGACACAGTAGATGTCTGACTAGCTGGTGTTGGGGGATCATAATCATTGAGACTTCTTCTCACGAAGTTCACACTTTGTGATCTCTAGTAGTGAGATCATGAGGACAAACCCACCAATAGGAACACCACATGTTTTGGGTGTCATTGGTTGTTCCTATCTACGGACATGTGTATTGGTCACCTGACTTGAGACCATTACCAATGTATATCCTTTAATTACGTACTTTTATGCAAGGAGAAAACCATGGCAGTAATGTCGTGGTGAGGTAGTTTGTGTCGGGTGTGTCATTAGTGGTATGACGTTGGTTGAATGGTCAAGAAAGGATTTGTCGCTTCCAAGTTTAGGAAGTTGTATATCTCAGGCCTGGTTGATCAGGATGGTGACGCCTTCATAAGTCTTTGGCCAAAGCAGTAAAAAGGTGAATCCATCCGAATAGATCAACAAATAATAAAGCAAGATAAGGATGATGACACAAGAGTGAGTCATGCTTTATGAGATATTTAGTGACAAAGAGACTATAGACACAGTAAGTGTTCATAGGATGGTAGTTTTTGCTATGATTATCCTTATCTCTTTAGGGGCCAGGACGGTTTGCGAGACCCCACTCTTGATCTGTGAATTTTATTCACTTATATCTAGATAAGGGCCTAGAGGGTCACACACAATAGCGTATTCAAGAATCCTCACCTATTCAGTGGAATGGGAATATGGACATAGTGGGCCCCGCCATGGGGTCCGAGCATTATCCAAGTTGTCGATCATAAAAAGAATTAAATAAATTCATTAATATTCAAGTTAATAATATTTGGGATTGTATTTATTTAATGTATTTACATGTTCAGTAAATACGGGAAAATATTAACCGAATGAATATTATTTTAATATTCAAGATTCGTTTAATATTAAGCGGGACAACGAGTCGAGTTAAATGGCTCGGATTTTATCACGTAATATATTTTATATATATTAAAAGTATGTGATAAAATAATAAATAATATTGGCACAGTTAATTTTGTCAAAATTATTTATGTGGACGTTGAAATATACGGGGTCCGGGGAACCCAACCGGGTATTTCTCAACGTATCTATAAATAAAAGAGGAGGCTCTCTCTCTAGGAGGTGCAATTAACTATTCACTCATTTGCATGGAATGAGAGTTGAGAGCCTCTCTCTCCTCCCGCTTCTTAGAGAGAGAAGCACTCGATCCAAGAGTTCGGATCAAGTTTCTCCTCACACATCACAGGATCGATGATGTAGTGATCATCGGGACATAGAAAATATCGTTGAATCGCTGCGCTAGCACCTAGAGTTCGACGATCGGCGTTCCCGTGGATTTTTGAGGCGCGTGTGGACGATCTAGAGGGATCCTGCTATGGATCCTTCAAGAAACGATCCCCATCATCTAGCAGCAGTCGACCACGCCATCAGATTTGAAATGTGTAAGTTTCCTTTAATTTTGTGCTCTTAATAATCTACTTGAGATCCTCAGACCTCTCCGGGGCTCGAGTCGTCAGCAGCGACAAGTACCGTGGTTGCACCGACGAAAATTTTAAAATCCCCGGCCCACCGGCTTCCGCTGCGGGCCCCGGAAACCCAACAACTTCTTGTTAGGTTAAGAATGAGGCATCTATCAGATTCTGAAGGCCTAGTCCTATAAGAAATCATGTCAGGAGAGGACCCTATTCCTGGATGGACAGTGGGCGAGGATGAGATCTTTCATTTCCAGAGACGTGTATGAGTTCCAGTAGATACACACGAGGAGATGATGTGGCACTTTCATTCCTTAGTTTGGGAAGTTCATCCTAGCGTCACAAAGATGTATTGTGATCTACACCGCCAGTATTGGTGGCAAGGTATGAGGAGAGATGTTGCTGATTTTGTTATGAGGTGTTCCACTTGTCAGCAGGTGATGGCGGAACATCAGTGACCAATAGGTCTTTTACAGCAGTTACCCATTTTTGAATGGTTGTGGAATGATGTCGTTATGGACTTCGTGCCCGGTTTTCCGATATCACCTCGAGAGAATGATGGTGTTTGGGTTGTCATTGACAGACTCATGAAGGTTGCTCACTTATTTCCGATCAAAGAGACCTTCAGTGTTGTTCAGCTGGGATGGTTGTACATCTGAGAGATTTTATGTCTGCATGGAGTTCAGCACTCCATCATTTCATACAAGGATGTGTGTTTTACTTCTTGGTTCTGGCAGGGGCTTCAGAAGGCTTTGGGTACACAGGTACTTTTCAGTATAGCATACCATCCCCAGACAGATGGTCAGTCTGAGCGTACGATTCAGGTGCCTGAGGATATTCTCTGAGATTTCATTCTAGACTTTGGAGGTTCTTGGGAGAAGCATATACCTCTTGTGGAGTTCACCTACAACAACAGTTTACAGGAGACTATTCAGATGGCACCTTACGAGGCTCTGTATATTAGGCCATGCCGATCACCTTTATACTGGCTGGAGGCAGGAGAGAAAGCTTTGTTGGGACCTCGTCTTGTTCAGGAGACCTTAGAGTAGATAGAGTTGATTTTGGAGAATATGGCTACCGCAAAGTCTCGACAAAAGTCTTATGCTGATAAACAGAGAAGAACATTAGAGTTCTAGGTTGAGGATCAGGTTTTCTAGGGTGTCGCGCCGAGGTTGGTACACTAGAGGATTTGGAGACAGGGTAAGCTTTCACCACAGAACGTCGAACCATTTGAGGTGTTGGAGAGAATTGGGCTGGTTGCCTATCGGTTGCAGTTACCTCAGAGGTACTGAGCTATGCATGAAATCTTCCACGTTTCTCAGCTCCGACGTTACTTTTCAGACATGCCTCATGTCTTTCAACCTGATGAGGTTGAGATCGAAGTGGATGCATCATTTAAATAGAATCCTATCTAGATTTTCTATTGAAGTACAAAGGTTATATATGGCCTGTTTGTTGCTCTGGTACAGGTGTTATGGAAGTGTGGGCGAGTACAAGATGAGATTTGGGAGAAGGAGGTTGATGTATGATCGTAGTGGCCGGGGCTGTTCGGGGTTTCTTCTTCTATGCCTCGCTAGGGAAATTCAGGGATGAATTTCTTTAAGGGGGGGGGGAAGTTTGTAAGAACATGGACCTTCTTTTTAGGTCTGTTTTTCTTTTTCTGGAGTTTTTGAGAGAAGTGGAGTTTCTAGAAATTTTCAAAGTACACGATGTGTACATTATAAGTACACGTTATGTACTTTGATGCCGCTAGAGGCCGCATGTAGGTCGTGTCATGACCATGGACATGGCCACATAGGGGTTATGTGGAGGCTGCCTAAAGCGGAGTATGGAAAAGATTAGTACACATTGTCTACCCTAAAATTACATGTTGTGTACTTTTGTTTTTTTCACTAAACACATCGGGGACATGTCCTAACCCCAGAAACGTCTTCTTCCCCAATTTCTTCATCTGAGAGCATTCGTACAGCAGTGTTCCTTTGATAAACCCCCGAGCCTCCATCCGTTCTCTGAATCAACTGTCGTCAATTACATTGGAACCGCAGCTGTAATCTCTTCTTTCTCCTAGATGTTCGTTTCCCAATTCCTCTTCTTTCTCAAGTTATTGTGGGTTGAACATTTTGGAGATTTTCTTATATATATGATGTTATAGGGAGATTCAATCTTTGAGGTTCGAGTATATCAATATCCTAACGTCAAGGTAGGTGGTTTGTGCCTTTCTGTCGGAACTATTTGAGTATTTGTGAAAATTACACCAATACCCTTGAACAGTGTATTTTGTGTTTCCTATTTTGACCTTTTTGTATACCTTTTTTTTATTATATTCTTGAGTAGAGGTTATTGTTTGTGAATAGGGTAATTTTACTGTGCTTTTGATGCTTTGTGCATGCATGTTAGCCTATTTATGACTATTTGGTCTAGTTTTTCTTATTAGGTGATTGCCAGTTCCATACCTAGTTTATAGGATGGTATGACTATTCATCCATGCTGACATGCCTTAGAATGCTAGCCAAGTAGTTCTTGAGGATACTTTGGGTCATTAAGTTATGTGATACTTACTGATTTTACACAGGGCTGTGAGAACCTAGTGTAGTAGACCAAAGGGAGAATGTACGTAATGGCTTCTTCAAAGTGTCTTATAATATGATGTGAGACCGCAGGGAGAATTGATGTTGAGTGCTTCCTCAGAGTGTCTTCAGTTCCTCAACGCGGGCCATAGGGCGAATGAGACATTGAGTGCTTCCCCAGAGTGCCTTTATTATGATACGAGACTATAGGGGGAATTGATGGTAAGTGCTTCCCCATAGAGTCTATTCTTTAGCTGAACCAGAGGGGTGAGACTGTGTGTGCTTCCCAGAGGGTTGCTAGTACTTTTAGGTTGATCCATAGCGGTTAGGATATTAGAAATACCCAGAGGTTACTTTTTTATTCTTCTTTCTTAAGTGGATTCTTACTTGTTTGTAGATTATATGATAGCAACTGTGGATTGTTTACTGTTTAGTACTTCCCTGTTTACTCATTACTGTACCTTTACCTGCCATATATTCACTGACTATTAGGCACAGATCTTTGGGTGGTTGCCTACAGGGACATTGTCTCACACCCTGTTTGGGCCATGATTTTCTTCCCAAACAGATTATATTGTCATAGGTATAGATAAGGGCAAGTGCCATATTACTTTAGGTTCTTGATTCCACTGGAGCTGGAGAGAATGGGACCAAGATGAGGCTTTTGATGCTGATGAGTTGCTCATCTGTTATTCTTTTGTACTTTGGTTTATTACTGTATTCAGCATTGTGACTTGTTTGGATATTTTCCTAGACATATATGTATCATGCATGATTTACATATATTTTCTGCTTCAGTTGTTTATTTATCAGTCTTCAGTTATTCACGTGTGTATGGATAATTTACTGCTTCCTCTTTTGTTTATTTGTTTCTCTTTCACTTTGTACTCTGCCAATGAGGGCATAGTTTCCCCACTATCATACCCAAGGCCCTTGCTTCTAGTCGGCAGCCTCTAGCGTTTAGGGAAATGTGCTTGAGGCCATGTGACCAATCGGGTACGGGGCTCCTCTGGGTGTCTTACGGAACCGAGACGTTACAATTTCATCTTCTGGTCTAAAACCATGTACCTCAAATCCTGACTTCTTTTCAGCCCCTTGTCCCGAACTCTATCAGAAGCATGTGGTGTGGTGAGGACCTCTTGGTTCCTCATCCACATCAGGTTTATAGTAGCCATGCCATGCACTTGACTTCAGGGATCTTCCTTCCATTCTCTTTACATCGTCGTTGCACGAAGATAAATTTCATGACATTTTCACAAAATATGTATGGCTTGATTCTCATCCTCATGGGATTGCATACCACTTCGGGCCAACGTCCTGGAGGATTTTGAACAATATTATAAGACAGGTTCTATATTTTGAATTTGGTCAGTGGTAGACCCTCAGATGTTAGTTCCCATTTCATGTCACATAATATAGATGTTTTATTTCAAACATGGTCGATAATTATCCTCCTTGGTTACACCACCCCCACTAATCCTTGAATATTGGTTTTTTGATTCTCACCCTTTTCCACTCCATCATTTTCAAGTGGAATTTCAACACCCATGGTGTTATCCCTATGTCCACCTATGCGCATTAAAGAGGGTGATTCAACATTAGGAGGGTCATCTTCAACTCTGCACCGTATACCCCTACTCTGTGTTCCATGTTTTTCAAATATATTCTCCGAAATTTTTTCCCACATAGATCATTGCACAAGTGGACTTAGGGATATGGTTAATGTTTGTGAATGCATGATAGAACCACAATTATAGTGGTCTAAACTCTATGGCCTTAAACTATGAGGTTTTCTCCCTTAGTTCGGCCATCATGAAATTAAACTGTGTGTGTTATAATGTAAATATGTGGTGTGTTTGGGACTATTTTTTCCCCAATCATGTCGGGCCTCTATATGGAAACACATCAAATATTTCTGCTTTGGGAATCTTTACATTTGTTTTCCAGGCACTCTCAAAATAAACTAAGATCTCTTATGTCCTTATCATATGGTGCTAAACTACATCTTATGTTCCCCTAGCTATGTAATTATGAATTACCTAGTCATTCGATGTCTTCACTCAAGAATACATTACCGCATTCAGTATTGACCGCCTACCATACCACCTTCATGAACTATATATGGATTGATTGCCATCCTCATGGGATACATCGTGATGCCTAGACATCTTGTATGTGGTCTATCTACCTCACCAGGAACCCTCTTGTACCATTATGGCCTGAGTTTCCTCAGAAGAATTTGGTATAGTGTGTAGTAATGTCTTAATTCATGTTAGGTTTTCATTATCCATTCCACGTACCTTTCTCATGAGTTTTTTATTTCTCTATCCTTACTGCATGAAAATGAACTGCATAGGAATGTCCTAGTCGCATGACTTTAAACTACGAACCTACCTCAATCAAGTTTAGGATTCCCCATGAAAATTAAGTGATGTGTTGGCCTTATTTCCATAGAATATTTCCCTCAACATTGTTGGTACCTAACCACACTGTGTTCAAGAACTATATACGGCTTGATTCCCATTCTTATGGCTTACGTAGCGACGCCCAGACATTTCATCTCAACTCCATCCACAGAACCATTAACTTTTGTGATTCATTTCCCCATATGATGGTATGAACTTTATGACCTTAATCTAGATGTTACAAGTCCATGTAACAGGTATTTAAACTACTAAGTAGGGTGCAGGAGGTACGACATTAAATAATGTGCAACATCCTGATTATACAATATTAAACTATTTCATGCATCGTTCTCACAGTACGATGCGAAGAAACATGCTTATCATCCCTATTTTAAAAAAAACTATAGATCACCCTAGTTTCTCACTAGAGAGGTTCCTCTCAAATGTAGGCCTGATCTTAATTTAGGCTGCTATTCTCACCCAGTGTACATTAAGCATGGTGGCATAATTTGAGAAGTGTTTTAATTTATCCAAACAACCCATCATTTCATCACCATGATTTTTTTGCCATCTATTTTGGATCCCCATTCACTTCCTCATCTGAAGTAAACCCCTAATGGTTTAGATGCTTGACCTTAAGTCCCACCTAATTTCTCGGTCCAATATTCGGAAGGACATCAGATGACACTTCAATTTATGCCTTGTGTTTCTTAACACCGTCAATGGTCGACCATTGTTAGTTTGTTCCCAATTTAGGATAATGTGATATGGGTGTTTTGTTTCAAATTTGGTCAACAACTATCCTCTGTCATCGTGTAATCCTCATCACATTCCAAATTTGGGGTATTTTAAATCACATTATTCATTCCCAATTGTTCAGATTTATTCCAACAAACCTGGTTTTATTCTGCTCATCCGCTAGAGCATGTTGGGAGATGGTGTTTTGAAGGTTTTTAGAATTCCATTATCTCACCATGACCCCCCCAAATGTTCATCCCTTAAACTCAGAGTGGTATTTCAAACCTCAGATGTCCTTAGATTGGTTGGGACTCTCTTATTCAAGGGGGGTAATGATTTGGTCATCCCTTATTTCTCACGGTCGGTAATGACCCATGTGTTCTTAGTGATTGACCACTGGATATTTCACAGTTACAATTGAGATTCAGTAATCCAAGAAGATAATTGGACTAATGCCTGCAACCAAAATAAACAAGCAAGGATGAATGTACATTTGTATGTTTGCACAAATTACAACACCAATGCATTGGCCCCTCTACTTGATGGATTAACCTATTCAATGGAGTGTCCCAGCTTCAAGGCTCTCTACATCGTGACATCTAGGATCTTTTGTCACAAGTTAAGAACCCACTCCACCTTGATAGAAATGGGACACAATTAATCAGCCCTAATCTAGGACCAATCCTCATCAGTACTGATAATAGACATCTCTTGAGAATCCCACCTCATCTTTTCCTCAGCCTTTGTCAACTGTGACTTTAGATGTGATATGAGACACAATTTTGTATATAAGAAATCATGATGTGTGTTATCCCACGCCATCAAGCATTGGATATCATGATCAGCCTTTTGAAGCTTCTTAATGTTAAAGGAATTCCTCCACTGCCATCCCACACCTAGGTTGCGGTCCTGTTCCTATATTTTCATGCCCATGTAATCTCAAATGATAATATGAGGACATTTTGCATCCAAAAATCTAATGCACAGTTCTCCCATCTGGGAATGAATCCTCCCTATTTCTCATATCATTTCTATTTGTGTGGTCTTTTTGATAAAGCACTTGATCATTTTTCATGACCAGTGATGGACGACCTTTCTATCCTCTTCATCAGAAGAAGTCTCATCTTGGTCCACATGGTCACTAGGCTTGTATGCTGAGAACTCAACTTGAACTTCATTAGGAAGGTCGTCCTCCAGTTTCTGGTCGGGTAGGCTGGGTCCCATGTCATTAGATTGATCATCATTGGTGGATTCGACCTAAATAATCTCAGGTGTTGTCCTACCAGTAGTCCTATTTATAATAATGAGTGATGTGGTTTATTTATCATGGGTGTCCACTTCCGTGACAATCGATGTTCCTTGGGGAAAAGAAGCACTGGGTGCCTCATCCATCATTTACATTATGGCCCACAAAATTTAATGAACTATGCATATAGAAATACACATATGTCATTTGGCATGGTTCAATGGAAAATAGTTAGGGATTCTACGTAGAAGTGGACTTATTGAGATCAAATTATTGGTCTCACCCTTGAGCTGTTGTGGCTGGAACCTCAAGGCATGGCCCCCCATATATGGTTGGGAAATCCAAATATTCTTGGAGAAGCACCCTAGGTGTCGCAGCTCTGCTAGATATGGTAATCACATTTGTCATAGGTGCGGACCCTGAGCTACATATATTATTGTGTGATAATGGGTTTTACATATGGGGCTCTCCTGTACAGGGAAAATGTCAGTTGAAAATGCCTAAATGGCCTAGATGAGGACTAGAACGAAATGGTTCAGTTTTTACTTCAAGATAATCAAAAAACTCTTCAAACTCTGAGTTGGCAACCTCACATTCCTCTAAGGGGATACCACTACCAGCCTATTTCCCCCAAGAAGATTCTTTTGATTCTTTGTTTAAGGGGAAGAACTCCCTCAATTTAGTAGTGGACAACTGCGATGGGATAGTTTGACTGAGAAGCACATTCACCCAGTCCATCATTTGATTTAGAGTTCCCAGAGAGAGCATGAAGTCCTCTATCTCGGTGATATACTATTCCCCTTCTTCATATGACACTAGAAAGCCAGCCTTGGCAAGGCCGATCTCCGACAGATCAATCCCGATATAGTTAAGATGGTTCCACATATAGGAGGGATGGAAGAATTGTCTATTAAATTCCACGGTGTCCCAAGCCTTTGGGAAGACAATGTCCTCAAGCATGTTTATGTGGCGTATCCACTTCCCTGGAGCCTTAGTGGGTATCATTCATAACCCCTGGGTGGCCTCCCTTCCTAGTGAATCTACTCATCTATGACCACCAGGTTTTCTGCTGTTGCTTCCCTCCCAGTCAGCACAAGTCTTATAAATATTCAACTCATCTCTACTAAATACCCTCCACCAAGGAATGTTCTTTCAACATTATAGATGGAGCCTTGAGGTTGAGGAGGCACCCCATCACTAGAACATATGGTTCACTACTTCAACATTTCCCCTAGGTAGGATGCCTCCCAACTCTTAGAATTTTCCATTACTAGCACACAGGTAGCTGTGGGCAGAGGCAACTCATCATGTATCTTCTCATCCTCCCATGTGAACATGAACCACATCTACATCATGACACATGGATGGTCCTCATGGCTTACTACCAATTATAATTTTGGGTCCAACATCTACATGCACTAGAAATTCCTTTCAATGTTGTGCGAGGTGTATGGATTCTAGATAGACTCGTGATCATTCTGTGATACGAAATACCAGGATATAGGACCCACGCTCCTCAGTTCCTTGGTCGTCATCAGTGAATATACCTATTGTAAATGGAAAAGGATGGAAGTTGAATTCATCCGCCCTCCAAACTGTGTTCAGTACTTGTTGCGGATTCATGTGGGCTAGAATACTTCCCATCACATTCAAAATAACTGGCCAAAAATCAGATCTAGGTGGGAAAATAGGGTTCAGATATTCCTAATCAACCATGTGCACTGATATCCCTATGTAGAAAATATGGAGTGTTCGACACACCCTATGTGGCTTCTTCACCTCACTAATGTGCCACGGAACCTTGTATAGTTTGTCCAGAATCAGGATTTTACACGCTCCTACATCGCCAGCACAAATGCCATAATGATTGTGCTTAGTTGGGCACATGTATTTATGTCATTTACCTACAACATCAAACTGAAAATTAGCACCAAAGTAAACCCAACCTACATAACCACCAAATGCTTCTCATTTCTGACATTGTACCCGCACAGCTTTCTTTGGTTTTCCTCCGTGGTTTTCCAATAAAAATTCTCTATACTATGTTGGGATCCCTTTGGACATTTTGGAGGCTTGACTGGTATCTTCCTTGGTGCTTCATCCCCTTCAGCAGCAAGCCTTTATGTAATGTTTATGATATTATTAAACCACAACTTGTAGTGTATGTCCCTTACCGATTGTTTGTCCTCACCCGACACCAGTTCCACTAGTGCCTTTTCCAGCCGTGGCATCTGCTCTGGATCCTCCTACATATTATCCATGTGGGGGGGGGGAACTTGTCATAAATATTTCCTATGATCATAATCACTAAGATCTTGTGTATGTCCTAGAAGCTGATACCGACCATCATGTAGTGAAGATGAAAAGTTTTTTTCCTCAATGGGAATCAGCTCAACAACTCTAGAATCTTGTGTTTTGGATGATAAATGTGGAATTGGGAGGTATGAACAGCGTCATACAACCCTACATGATTCATATATACCTCAAATTCCTTATAGGATTCACAGAAACAGAAATCCCAGGCTCAATACTCTATAAACTTTCCACCCTATCACAAGTCACAATTACCATCCAACCCCTTCTCCATGTTCCCCAAAGCCGCCTTGAGGATGGTGTGGTATTTTGGGGGAGATACCTCTGGCTCCAACGCCTTCCCATAAACATTTTTGACATAATTATATAGGAATTAATCATTTATGGGTGTGTGATACTCCCATGTAAGACCTTTATCAACCTTAAACCACTATCACTGGCCTGGTGTACTCCTGAACCTATAAGTTGGTTCATCCCTACTAGCATCAGGGATGAGAACATCATCCCTTATACCAAATCCATATACGGAAAATCTTTTTCATAGAGGATAGTTGTTTTGGATTTCTGACTGGAACTCCACTAGTGATTCATTCTCTGAATGGCTCCACACACATTCTCTGATGTCCATATAATCTGACACCTCTTCCCTCCAGGAAGCATCCACAAGGACCCCCTGAAAAGATTCTTGGTGAACCATTCCATCCCAATACTTTATAATTTTTCTCTTCTAGATTGAAAATCTTGATCGCAAAGCTCGAACGCAGAGAGCAGCCATAGAGTTCTTCCACAGACCTCATAGACAAAACTCTCAGAGTGCACAATCACAGAATCTAAGGACTCACTATGTGGTACAGAGGAAATGAGAGACTTGTTCTCAAAATGAAATCATAGATCGCATGGAGCATCACAAATCAAGTGATCAAGCACGATGATTTGAGAATAGGTAAGGGAAAAATAGTTTTCTTACTCCCAAATTTACTAGGGATGACCCACGAGCTTCGAAGCGCACCTAGCCGCAGTAATTGTCATTGTGTTCTCAACCCATGCATCGCCTATCCATTTTGTAACCCTGCATCGCAATATTGTTTTGTGATCTGCCTAAAAATTTATTGATCTACCCTCGTAATTTGACCCTTATTATCTCCTCATCTCCAATTCTGAGGGGGAATTCGTTGGTTCCAAAATATTTGTGTGGTGATGATAAGAAATGGCTGAAAAAGTGCAAAAAGAGTTTGCTTTGCGAGGCCCCTTCACTAATCTCATCAGCACCGTTACCGGCATAAAGTCAAGGCCTTATCTGCGCCTACTTCATAGGAATGTGATAGTTGAATCCGTGGTTATGATGATCTTGAAAGAAGTATTCACACTGTGGAGGGAAGATAATTTCCTTTGAGATTCCTTGGAAATTGACAGAATCCTTTGTGACTGATGTGGAGGGAATGAAGGAAGGATTTATGCCTTTGAAGAGATGATGGTCAACTTCATAGAAATGATGAACATTACCCAATCTTCCACAAATGGCAAAGTACAACAGGATTCATGACATGCCATCAGAGCATCGCACCCCCTAGCACCAATAAATACCATACTCCCCTCACTCTAAATGGATCGACACCCAATCATTTCACCTTACAAACTCCCAAATTGTAAAGTACCCATTTCTCTAAGAACCATAATAAAAATGAATCATTTGAGGTACCTGAGTATTATGAAATCCCTTTCCATTTACTCAAGTTTTCCCCCTCTTAAAAAAGGGATACCCTTCACGGAGCCTATGGAACATTACTAAGGAAGGAGACCCCTTTGGGTACTAGAGACTTCGCGAAGCACCCAATCTTCACGAATCACCCTCCTTAATCATGTGTACATCACACTGAGGCTGAGATTCTATGCTTCACAATGTTATCCTCTTTGAAAATTCATATCCTCTATAAGCCTTTGTGCTCTACGAATCCAAATGATCTACGAAGTCATGTGCTCTGCAAGCCCTTATTCTTTATGATCCCATGATCTTTGTGAAACCCTGTGCTCTTTGGCCCCTTGTTCTTTGGAAATTCCCTCTCTGTTAGGCCTCTTGCTTCACAATCCTTTTCATGTGTGGACCTCTAGTCTTGTAAGAAGTGATTTCAATTTCCCTTTGGTGGTGCTTCATATATCATTACTTTTCCACATGTTTCTTCGCATAGGAATGCTAATGTATAGTGCTTCTTCGCATAACCACGCTAATGTGATCCCATCAACGGATAAATCCATAATTGTGTCTCAATACAGCATTGCTGGGGCCTTCCCCTTTCCAAGGGTTATAGCACACTAGTTACGTAAGTCTTAGGGGTGAGTAGAAAATCCTCACCATTTGAGTTGTAGGAAGTTAAACTGCCAAGAACTCACATCCTCGACATAAGATGTTAAACTATTATGTCTGCATGTGTGGTGGGTCAAAGAGGATTATAGAGGGGATGAGTGTGGGTCCCATCACACTCTACCTTTCCCACTATGCTTTTTCACCATTCACACCTCAAGCAGTCTCCATATAAGCCCTAGAACTCTATGAAAGGATGTTTCAGGTATGATGGCCATATCCACTTTGTACGCCTGGACAACCTCCATTCTAATCAGGCCTCCCTCAAGGAGTAGGTCCAAATATCTATCTCCCTAGGCCACTATCCATGTGTAATCCCCACTCCATTCCTTGTGGATGCAACATTTCTCCATGATCGTCTGGTCTATTTTTGCCTCTTGTTTATCACACCGAGTATGAATCACATGAGATTAGAGTAAAAAGTGACAAAAAAATCCTCCTTGGTTCTCCTTAGTTTGTAAGACCCATGCCCCTCTACATAGAACTATGTGTACTTTGATACTTTTCCTTTTAGATAAGGGTATATTGGAATCCTCCCTAAGGTTCAATCCCATAACCCATCAATCCCGACCACTTCACGGTGGTTTAGCTTTATCCCGCACGATGTTAAACTTTCATCCTATATTATCATGCATAACATTAAAATGTATGATTTTTATCTTTTTGGGTTTTGATCAATGTATCCTCGGATATGGTATGTAGGAATCCTCCCTGATGTTCCTCCCCAAACACTATTAAACTTCAATGTCCCTTTTTTTGGGTCTCATATCCTTGGTCTCTACCTTAGTGGAATTAGACCAACTCCCAGGTAGCTAAACATCCATAAGCCTGATACTCAATTTACACTCCTCTAACCCATAGTGACCCTCTTGTGATGGGATGATAACCACGCATAAGCCCCAGTATGTCTTCGGGCCACTATAATTTATGTACACCCCTATTATATGCCCAATTCTAAACTATATCGACATTGATTCCCTACCACAGGGATACGTAGGAAGCCTCTATGAGGTTCAATCCCATCACCCATGTCCCATCTTGGTCACCCCATTGGGCCTTTGTGTTTTGGGAAGTTTATTCCCCTACTTAGAAGTTCTACTTCCTTCAGGTCACATCCATGAATCTATTCTCACAAGCCACCACCTCAGGAGTCCCATCACCCCACAAAAATATGCGGACTTTGATTCCCATCCATAGGGATACATAGGAATCCTCTTCGAGTTTCAATACCAACATCATCATCATCATCACATCGGTACCATCCCATTCATCTCATCTATGTCATTAAATCATCCATCATCATTCCTTGTTTTACTAGGGTTGCCACATCCCAATGAGATCATGTCATCCACCACATCAAAGTTCCTAATAGTACCCAGGCTGCTAACTAGGTGTAATCCCTAACATTTCCTCAGTTTTTTGTCCATTGTGTACACTCAATCCTAAGATTCACCCTCCCAAACTACTTGGGTTTTGATCCTTATATTCTATACAAGGAAAGTAGGAGGCCTCCGCGATGAGCAATCCCAGCCAATGTTAAACCTAGGTTTCCCCTTTGTCTAAACACAATCATCCTTAGATCCATCCTCATTGGTCTTTTTGATCAACCCATCTAGTAATCCTCCTAGGTGATGCCTCTTAGGGATGTACCTATCTGGTCCACTCTCATTAGTGTCCCAATTATTCTGATTTGTCTCTTCTAGATGTTAAAAACACGACATACCCCATGTTAAACATGGAAAGCTAAGGAAACTCTTAGAGACAAGCCTCTCACACACAATTCCTCAGACTCAACATGGGATGCCTCAGGCCTCTGCACCCTCGAGAAGCCTTATCATAAGTAGAATAAATCTAGGTGTACCATTTATTCGGCATCTAGACATTCCAGAGATGTCAAATGTGACTAACCCCTAACCGAAGGTTGCTACCAAGACATGACCCCTTGGAATGTCCTGACAGAAGTAGTGTAATTACTAGGAATCCACAATGATATTGCACCGGGAATGATATTCACAAACAACACATTAAATTAATGAGGGGGACCATTACTAGGTGATTAATTCTGAGGAGGAATCCAAGGAAGGAGAGACTAACATCCCATCAACCCATTTTAATCAAGGAGAAAACATCACTGAATAAGAAAAGGATGTTTCACTCCAATGGAAAGTGGTATTGCGGGATAATAACCATCATGTCGCCATATGATGATGCGCACCCCAGGGAAAGTGTCTGAAACAATAATTGATAAATATGAATGAGATTATCTATTTTACACCTAAATAACTTCTATATAAACATATCATTTCTAATAAAACCATGACCTATCCATTGAATTAGATTTTTTAGGATGATAATAACATAATCCAAATGTTATTTTTTCATATTTTCTATTATTTAATCAAATTTTTTCTATTTTCTTATAGTTTGTAAATTTTCTCGATTTTTTAGTAATATATTAGAATTAACAAGTGTTTTCTTAGATCAATAATTTATTCAATGATATGTAGGTAAACTAAAACCAATTATTTGTATTATTCCATTATTCTTTTTTAATTTTTAATTTAATGTATAAATTTAAGCCTAATGCGGGTAAATGATGAGAATTAATTTTGAATATAAATTAAATGTTTTTTGGACTAAGAAACTAAAGTGGATTTTCATTATTTTTTAAATTTAATAATTACCATGAGAATATCATGGTGATGTTTATATAATATGTATAATGTGATAAAAATTTATTTTATCTGATTTAAAGGATTTTAAAAAACTAAAATTTGTGAATATTACAATGGAATAAGTATGGTTGAATTGTAAAATGAACATTTGGATGGTTAATAAAGTTTTTTAATTTTTTTTAGTATTTTTTTGTTTTGACCTTTGAGTTATTATATTAACATGTTTATATGTATTTTCATGACCCATCCCCACTAGAAATCCTCTTGATCTGGTAATGAAGATAAGTGTCGCCCTTAAATCCCACTTTTCATAAGCAATGTATTTGTGACTACAAGAGAGGGTATAAAAAATATATAACATGAGGATTTTCCCTCACAAAACCTGGTAAAAATAATAAATATACCTCCAATAAACTCTAAATGGATAATTTGATATAAAACCAAACTCACATAATGCATGAAATGTTACACATAATCTAAAAACAATTCAAAAATAAAACTATCTCTCACAGAAATAACTCCAAATACAATTATCACATGAGGTAGTATTGTCATACCTGATGACCAAATATATCTTATAAAACATTAAAAATTGGATATAGAATATAGGGGTGTGTGTAAAATTAAAAATAGTAGTGTCCTCCCTAGAAACAGACATAAATGTGTGAAAGAAGAAAACTAATTACTCAACGAAAACATAGTGAAAAGAAATCATTATATAACCTAATACACTACCACCCATCCTATACCAGGATAACTTTCCAAATCTACACTTATGTATTGTAACATAATATCAATAAAATATATTATAAAGTACCCCTCACCCTCTTCCCCGTGAACTATTCAATCTCACACTCTAACAACATATGTCCTCGCACTACAATCCCTTTCATATCCATATACCACATTCAACCACATATGAACAACCATTTACATATTCTTAATACCAAATCCCCATTTTTTATACCACAACCACATATCATATACCATAACAACATAAAACATACTAGATTTATAACCATGAAATTATATTAAATCTGCATCATTGCATCCATAACCCCATGTCATTATAGTATATCCAAAATATCAAGCCATCATAGTATATTCCCAAATCCAAATATCATATCATAATTTCTATCACAACATATATTATTTTTGAAGAAGTTTGTGGTGAATGGGGAGTAGTCATTCATCCATATCACCAACATCATAGATGTTGGGGGTACACTTAGAACCCAAAAACATCATTTGGGATTCAGTTTAGTTCTCTAACAAGTTGGATTGTCCCAAAGTAAAAATATAAACTCTAATTAATATATATAAATACCACATAATACATAATATAATATTCTATCCTAAATCACCCTAAATGTGGTTATACAAGTGGGTCCACAATACCTCAGGTGTGCCTCCCCATGTGACGTAGGCTTACAAATAGCATTTATGGTATAAAACTCTTAACGGGATACAACACCCACAATAAAATAACTAAAATTATTAGTATAGGTATAAAAAAAGTTCAATAATATTGAAATACATACCATGGACATTAAAAGTATGGTCTAACCATGTAAAATTAATCAACACAAGTAATAACAAAATCAAATGTACTATAATGTCACATGAGCAAAAATGAAAAGTCGGATCACCCATGGGACTTTATTTTAAATAATTCTCAAAAATAATAAAAAGAATAAAGACTACTAAACAATTGGGACACGTGTCCCTACATGGTTATATCTTATGCCTTCAACCACACTACACCATCTCATCCATCCAATGTTAGGGTATTTCAATTACCTAATTCTTGAATCATGAGATCAATACTTAAACTAGAATTCCAATATTGGTTGTGAGTGAACCAAAATATGAAACCATCAATGATGTCCTTAAAAATATCTAGTAAATTTAAAGGCATGATTAGCATGAATGTCAAATAAACAAGAAATAAAATTAAAAACATTGTACTATAGAGTGCTTGACATCTAAATCATGCACAATCCTCCAAGATTTGGTCTGTTTCAAGATGGGATGACACACCCATAATGTAAACACATCCCAAGGAATAATTACTCATCAACCTAAGTATCTTGATTCATGTTGAATGAGTTAACACGATGTTATAACCCCGTGATGATCGATGTGTTACTACTGTGTTATTCCTCGGTGAATAATCCATCACTATCACATATCCTTGATGAATTAAACATCACTATTTCATATCACCATTTAATGACAAATCGCCAATAGATAGTACAGGTGAATGATACATAACTATCACACAACCTTGGTGAACAATACATCACAAATCTTGTTACAATAGAAAATAATGTAATACTTAGTAAATAATGTATCACTACTCAGAAACCTTGAGTCGAATGATACATCACATATCCAATAATACAAGAAAATAAATAATATATTTCTTAATGATATATCACTTCCATTGAACCCCAATGTGAATGATATATCACCACATCGATTCCCCAAGGGAATAATCCATTACCATATCAAAAGGCTAAAGTAGATGATAAAACACCAATACACACCCCCAAATTTATGATTCACTAATAATAAAAATCCCAAAGTGGATTATAATTTTCCCATATAATAAACAACATTTAATGGTCTATAACTAGAAAAAAATAATCAATGTTAATGATATGTCACTAGTTAAGAAAAAATACAAATTGATTCTAATTCACCCTCAGCATAACCCCCTCTAAATCTTCTCCCATAAAAATTGTCCAAAGAACATTAAAATGATCTTAAGTTCTTAGTATTGAAAATTAAGACCTTACTTATCATAGATAAATATTTCCTTAAAACTTTTTAAAGTAACATGGTCATCTGTAACCATGGAATTGATGCACAACTCCCAACAACCACTCACTGCCCTAGTTTGGTAGTACTCATACCATTAAAAATCTAGAATTCAATTTAAAAAATTAATTGCATGGGTGAATATTTTTTTCTTCATACACATCATACAACCCATGAGAAATCATAAAATTTTGTGTGATGGCTTTGGGAGAACCTTCCTAAGCTTAGTAACACCTTGATTGATGAATATCATTAGACCATTTATCTCCAATCAAAATATTATTAAAAATAGAACAAAATCCCTGAAGCAAGGGATTTTTTAAAATAAATATCTAACCAAATAGAGAGAAATTTATTAATGGAACTATGACTATTATTCATATCTATGGTGATCCATTGAGATAAATGTAACTTAAATCTATAGATAAAAAATATATATCTTATAATTGAGGAGGATAGAGAACATATGGAAAGGAATTAGAGTTCCTATTTGATAGTGTGAATAAAATTAGAGAGGGAATTATTGCAGTTTTTAATAAATTTTTACATTTAATTAAATAATTAATATTTCGAAATACACTCATTTAACAAGTGGGAACATTTTAATATCGAAAAGGTACTCGGTACCTAGTGGGCACCATATACCCATCAAGTAGCCTACACCCCCAGGTACTTGTTATAGGTCCTAGGGTGGAAAGTTTCCATTTCATAACCCCCTCCCCTAGAACCACTGATTAACTGGCATGTAACAACCTAAGATTTTGTGAAATATTTTTTTATTAATTATTTTAATCTTTTTCATATTTTAAATTTCACACAAAAATAAAAATAGTTTATATTAAAGGACTACATATGAAAATTTCTATATGCAACACCAAGTTATCATTCATTACAAAAAACAAATTTTTTAACATTCTCTACACATAACCCGATTTTTAGTGTACTTTACATAAAGGATTGACTTTCCTCGATAGATTGTGTAAACAGTAATATATTATTAAAATGTTAGCATTTAATATAATAAGATATAAACCAGCCATAAATTATATGTTCTGAATAGTATTAAATAATTTAGGAAAATATAGGGTTCACAAAAATATACGATGAATTAATAAGTTATAAATTAATTATAAATGGATATGACAATCGATTGAATATAAACGAAGACATTATTATTTTTTTTGTCACAATGCTATTTTACCATAATAAATTAAATTAATTATAATTATTGAGTGATATTAAAGAAATATATTTTTCATATATTTAATAAAATAATTTTTATATTCATTCAATTGATTTTATATAAATAAGAGAATAACAAACCCAATTTTATTCTTAAAAACCTACATTTTTGTTCAGTAATTTTTACTGCCTTTTAATAGAGAACTCATTTTAAATCCCATTTTGAAACATTTATAGATTTAATATGTTAAAATAATTATAATATTTTAAATTATAACATTATAATTTGGTTATGGTAAATTGTCAGTTTTTTTATGTGATGTTTCAATTTTTAATGGATAGTAAAAATTACTGAATTTTATTTCGAAACTGTTTTCCCATCTAATTTATTTATTAGGGTATTTACATTTTAAATTGGTTTAAAAGTTTAAGAAGATCATGTTTTTATTAATAAACCCAATTAGGATCATTTTAATAAATTTAATTGTGAAATTGAATATATAGACATTGCAATCTTTTAAACATTTTTACTTTGAAAACCCACATTGTCGTCCTGACTGTGGGATTATATTTAAATTAATTTCTTCCAATTATGTGATTGGAATTTGAAAAAATTGATTCCATATATGGAAATAGATTTATTTATAATTTATAATATTTTTTACCTATTTTTGACTAAAAATATTAGTGAAAGTAATTATAATTAATTACATTGATTAAGGTAAAATTAAGCTTAACTAAGGACTAAACATGAATCTTAAGGGCCTAAATACCCAAGAAATTTGTATAAAATCTATATTATGGCAATATTTAGACCCTATAATAACTTTTTATAATTTTTATAATTATTGGATGCACGTTTTATGCTAAAAACGTGGGTGTAATTCTTTTTCCCAAAATTTACAAGAGTGCCACTCCTCCTCTATAAAAAGGCCCCATCTCGTTCCACTTCATCACAAATCTGAAGACACATTGGCTCAACCAAAATCATTCCAATTATCTCCTAAAAATACCTCCCCTAATTCTATAATCTTTCACTTGGGCATAAATCAATATAGAGAAGAAATTTGGTACCAACCAAAATGAGTTAAATGATTAAGAGGTATCATTCTTCCTCCAGTTCATTAATTTTATTTCCATTATCCACAGACTGAAATCATATTATTCCATGCATGTATAAAAAATAGTATCCTAAATATAATATGATTTTTTATGATATTGTTTTGACCTAAAATTACATGAATCCATCTAATGGGTAACGAAAATACTGTTTACATGTACAGTGAACTACGTCTCACAAAAGAGTGATTGTTCATTTTTCCTTTACTGCCTATCATGGTGGAAAATATGATGGAAAACCTTTTTATAAAATATATATACAATATATATAATTTCATTATTCTTATGTAAGTTTTATTTCGAACAGACCTTTATGATTTCCATCTTGAGCAAATATGATAAAATTGTTTGGGAAAGTGTGGACCACCGCCCCCTCAAAGTGATATGATTCATTCACACACTAAATTGATTGTATTAAGAAAATGTTTAGTGAAATTATATAATATAAATTAAATAAAAATACTATAATAATTATATTATATAAATATATAAATATATTTTATTTTATTTCCTTCTTTAAATACGTCAATAAAGCAGAAACAACATTCATGCATACGTAAAACCTACTATCTCCATCAACGGTATATTCCATTTCATACTTATATATTCTGTATATTATTATAATAAACATATACAGAATTTAAATAATATTTATAACATTTTTAAAATCCCTGAAATCATGATATATGTATAATGACCAAAGATATAACAAATTATGGGACATGTGAAAAACAAAGTGAATATTATCTAAAGAATAACATTAAAATGAAATTGTTTTCAAGAGGGTAATATAAAGTCATAATAAAACCATATCTGATATTATATATCAGAATATGTTTATGTAAAATATTTATAATAAACATAAATTTATTTTATAGGATGTCTTAATGATTACAACGACTGCTATGACACAAGGTAAGTGAATTTCATCTAACTTTTTATTTCTGTGTGAGACATGATTTATTCACCACCTATTCCTTTTGGTTGGTGTGTATACTACCCACGGATTTATACTATTATTATTGTACATAAATTTATGGGTATTTACATATCAATATTATGATCTTTCATTCATGGGGTTTATACTTCAAAAATTTACCAAATCGGTAAAGTAATTTTGTCTCAATTTGACTTCTTTGAAACACATGCCATGTTGAGTACCTATATTTTTTCATAAGGTTTATAAAATTAATTTAACATTATATATAGTGAATAACCTTATATTCAGGATATTTTAAGCTTCATTTAATTTCATTTTATTACATTGGTTTTATCATTCAATGTTACCAGGTAGTAATAGTTTTTTGAAATAATCTCATCGCTTCTCAATATTGTTTATGATTATTCTTCCATTATTGAAATATTATGATCTATAACTTAGGAAATATGATTAATTTAGTTATCCTACGTTTAACCACTATATATTCATGTATTGGTACCATTTTTATACTCTTTGGTACATAATATAATTCAAATAGTGTTTCTAAAAAATCATAACTTTACCCGCTCTTTGGTCAGAAATCTATGTTCCTTCAAAACCATGTCTTCTAATAGGTTTCCAAAAATATTCTATTATTCTAAAATGATATTTATGTAAAATATTTACCAATATTTTAAATTTTTAATCAAAACGGTTTTTAATGTGAAATCTTCTTGTCATTTTTTAGTCATGGTACTTTTCCAAACATTTTAGGGTGCTAAAGGAATGTTTGGAATGTACGGATTTACCCACCATCAAGATCGTTATTCCCTTGATTTTTTAATAACAAGGTCAAATAAATATTTTTTTAATTAAATTCTTTCCCTAATATCAAATAATTTCATTATTTTAAATTTTTTTCAATGAAAACAATTTAAGCAAAATTTTATGTTTAAAATGTGTTTTCAAATGATTTTAAAAACTACATTTATTTGTTTTCAAAAGTATGTTGTCAAAAAAATATTCTTAAGATTTTCAAATATTATTTTATATGTTTTCAATTTATTTCCAAAGAATTATATTTTAAAAATAATTTCAAAATTATTTTATATGTTTTTAAGGATAATAGTTTTCAAAAAAAATCAAGCTTCTTTTATAAGTTTTCAAGGATAATAGTTTTAAAAATGTTTTCAAGCTTTACTTATAAGTTTTTTAGGTTGTTTTCAATAAAATCCCCTTTAAAAGGTTTTATGTTTTGATATTCATTTTCTAGAGAATAAATAATATTATCCCTTGTAATGATTTTTGAATTATCATTCGAAATTATATTCCATCTAAGAAGAAATAAATTGATATTTATCATGCACTTATCATAAAACGATCCAATGTTTCTATTCATATTCTTTATCTAAATGGTTTATGTTTTGATGTAATGATGTTTATGAAACTCATTCCTATTACATGGGTTTTATTCTTATGAAACCTACTTCTTTTAATGGGATTGTATTTGATGATATTATTATGAAAACTGTAATTTTACACAAATTAAGTTATGATTACATGTTTATGAAACCCATTTAATTTAATGGGATTATGATAGTGTTATTATAAAACTTATCTATTTTTATTGGTCATGATGTGATGAAAGTTTTATTATCTTGTGAAACTTGTATAAATGATTTTATTATGTGGTTGGGGGGACTTATATCTCCCTAAAACTCATTGGGGGATTTTCATTTCTATATGATGACAGCAGTTACATGGGTTGTAGCTCAATATCGAAAACAAAAAGGTATATCAATTGAATCCCTAGCCTAAAAATAGCAAGTGCATGGGTTTTAACCCAATCTTAAAAGTGAAAGGGTGTATAGCTTTTATCTCAATCCATAAAATAAGTGGGTACAAGGGTTGTTATCCCAATACCAAAGCATGTACATGAGTCATATCCCAAGCCAAACATGTTGTGAAGGCTGTGGTAGGTATCCTTGACATAAGATTTTCTATGCATATGTGTGTAAATAAATTACATGTCTTACTCTTATGTATTTATTTCATGATATATGATACTGATTCCATTATGATTCATGACTTATTAAGTATTTATATTTATGCCATGATTTAGGTTTATGGTCTTTTATATTCATGGTTTGATCTTTAATGTTATGATCATGTTCTCATATCCTTATTCTCATGTTTGTGCTTACATATCTTCCTTGATTACCCTTACTGAGCATCTGAACCCATCGATTTCTATGTTTCCTTACACATGTTATGAAGATATATTTTATGTATGATATGTATAAGATGGTTTCTAGTATTTTAGAAACCAGTGTGAGATAATGTTGCTCAATCATGTACCAATTTTTATGTTTCCGTGTTTCCAAAGGCACTAGACTATTGTAGTCTTTGGGTGTGAGTTTGTATATTGTATTAAGTATTCCGTAAAAGTTATATAATGTCAATATATGAAAAGTGAGGGTTTATATTGTTGGAATTAGAGCAAAGTTTTAGTTAACCATTGGAAACTATGATGATAAAACCATAGTGATAACTCTATGGACAAGTCTAAGGATGAGTCTAAGGAGAAGGAAATGTATAGGAATATGTAATGGAATTTTGTTAAAGGATAGAGTGAGTGGTTTCTTATAAATAAATCCATTTCTAGATATTATAAGTGGATGTGGATCTTGAATATATGTAGTTATGGGGAACATATCTGACAATATGTCACATGCCTGACTTGGGGGAATCTAGTATACGATAATAGAACTTACTGCACCCCGGGTTTGACACTCTCAAAGAATATGCTTTGGGAATTAAAAAAAATTCAGGAACCATCATGAATGATTTAAAAATATATATAATATAAATAACCTAGGTTAACCCTAGGGTTCCATATATTTATTAAGGTTTTATAATTTAGATATCCTATAAGTGGTTTTTCATTATTATGTTGTTCCTCACTAAGAAAAATGTTTCTTGATCTATATATTTGGTTTTTGTCAATGGATAGAACATGAAGGAACTTCCTTAATGGTGAAGGTGACATAAAATGAAATAATTTTTCTCATGATCATATAAATGCTATGGGAGATAGAATGAAAAATCATGTTGCTATGCTGACATAGCTTTCTAAAGATATGAATCATGCTGAGATTCCAAACGATAAAAGGAGGGAACAATGTCTTTTTGAGTCCTTCGTGAGGAAAACATCCACTATCTTTCAGTGGGTCTCTTGATCCAATTCTTGATAAGCACTATATCAGTACCAATAAAAATATATTCCATATTCTCTAGTGTTTAGAACATGATAAATTCATTAAATATTAGTATTGTCTAGAAGGTGAAGCAGAATAGTATAAGACTGTAATCAAGAATATGAGGAAAAAAATATGAAATTGAATCAATGGATCGGGAAGTGTTCAAGAACATATTATTCAATTAGTAATTTCCTCGTTTTCTTAGTATGAATATGGTAAAGGAGTTCCATGAGTCTGAGCAAAATGATAATTAATCCTTCAGTACCTATAAGGCTAATTTCACAAGACTTGCGAGGGACACTTTGGGAATTATCATCCAACCAGAAAGTAAGGTTTATTGTTTATTTAATGCCTTAAAACTAAGTATCAAAAGAGATATGTCCATTGGGGAATTTATTATCTATGAAGATATTTATGTTGTGCAATCAAACTTGAAATGAATGTTGGACTTACGTATCAATCTCAATTTTTAACAAGAATTGGAAGATGGAGTTTCAAGAAAAATCAAAAAACTATATAGATAAGAAGATGAGAATACCTTTATGCTCTATATGTGTAAAGAAGCATATAGGGAATTTTTATAATTGGACTAGTAAATGTTTTAAGTGTGTAAAGTAAGGACATCGAGTGGCATAATGCTGAATTAATTAGAGAATGATATTTAGTGAGGAGAATAATAATAAAACTCTATAGAATAAACCTCTCACATTTAAGTGTTTCAATTTCAAGGAGTTTGGTAATTTCACAAAATATGTGCCCAAATACAAGGGTTAATAATGGTGGTCAGTTTCAATAACCTCTGAAGAAAAAGGGTAGTGGTAAATTATATGCAATCACAATGGATAAAGTGATCCCTGATAATTGGGTAACTCCATAGTTGGGAATTACTTATTGGATTTTGTAAAAAAAAACCCTATATAAATAATATTGTTTATCCTTTAATGAATTTTCTTGTAATGATATCCCCTACATGGATTACGGAATAATATAATCACATTTAAAGTTCAATCTATGTAAGGATGAACCCATGTATCCAATAATTTTGTTTTTGAATAAGATAAGATCATATTTAAAGAAGAATGGGTGAATTATATTTTGGAAGTGTCATAAGGTTAACCATTTATGGAAACTATAATTCAAAATTTGAATAATGTTTTTGAGATTAAATTATTTTCTCACCACATGAGGATTTATGAATATTGGATATCTTGTTCTAACCACTTTGTGTTAGTGGTAACTGAATAAATATGGGATGCCTTATCATGGATCTCATGGTCTATTAGTACTTTAGGAATAAAAAATTATCCTTCACTTCTTAGGGTAAGAGTTGAAGTGGAAATTTATCAAGGTAACCCAAAAGGCTTAGATTGTACTTATCAAAGGGAATGAAATCAAGTATTTATAACTTCTCATGAATATTTTTCAACCTTTGGAAAAAGATCTCCAAATTGAAAAAGTTATCCCAGTACCTTCTTTTCCAATGAAACAAATTGTCCCATAGATAACCATAGATTTTGGATTTATGATCTTTTAATTTCTCCTGGAAAAGGTATCCATCACTCTCCTCTTGAACATGATAGTTATATTTATTTTCCAGGTCCATTGTTTTACTTTCCACCTATGACCTTTTTTAGATTTTTCATTTTATGTAACACTTCAAATAGTTTATTTTAAAGAACAATGCATTGATTGTGTTATAAACAACACCAAATTATAGTGAATAAAATGAAACATAATTTATAACATTATATACACAAAAAACATAGGCCATTGTACATTACACACAATATTGACTTTCCTCGATGGCTTGCACATTGTCGAGTTTTACTGAACAATAATATATTATAAAAATGTTATCATTTAAAAAGATAAGATATAACTTATCTGTTAAGTTAGTGGTTATTAATAGTAGTAACTAATATATGAAAACATATGATTTACACAAAGACATGAATTCATAGGTTACAAATTAATTATGAATGAATACAAAACTTTATTGAAGATAAAAGAAATTATAATTATTTTTATGGTCACAATGCTATTTAAATTAACAAATTAAATTAATTATAATTAGTGGTTCATATTAATGTAATATATATTTTTTATATTTAATAAATTATTTTTTTATTAATACAATATATTTGATAGCCATAAGATAAGAACAAACCTACTTTTTATGCTTATAAACTAATATTTTTATTAAGGCATTTCTAAGGATTTTTAATGATGGACCCATTTTAAATAGAATTTTAGGAAAATTTATATATTTAATATTTCAAAATAAACGTTAACTTTTAAATAATAACAAAATAAATAGGTTATGGTACATTTTTGGTATTCTCTTTGAAATTTCATTTTTTAATGAATAGTGATAAATAATGAATATTAGTTTAAAACTTATTTTCATCTTACTTATTTATAAGGTAAAATTAAATTATAAATTGGTTTTAAATTTTAATTATATTATATTTTTATGAATCAACCAAATTTGTTTCATTTTAATCAATTTTACTTTAAAATAGAATATAAAAACATAGAAAACTTTTGAAAGTTTTTACTTTAAAAACCAGCATTGTCGACCCAACTATGGGACTAAATTTAAATTAATTTCTACCACTTATGGGATTTGAATTTGTAAAAATGGATTTCATATTTGGAATAATAATAATTTATAACTTATAATATTTTATACATTGTTTTTTAACTAAAATATTAGTGAAATTAATTAAAATTAATTACATTGATTATAGTAAAATTAAGTTTAACGAAGGACAAAATCTTAAACTTAAGGGCCTAAATAACCTATAAAACTGTTCAAAATACATTGAATCGACATATTTTTACACTATAATCATTTTTATCTACTTTTTAACATTATTAGATCCAATTTATATGGGAAACAATTTTGGTAGAATTCCCTTTCTGTAAATTTACAAGAGTGCACTCCTACTCCCCTATAAAAAGTCCTCCTCTTCTGCCACTTTTTCCCACAAATCAAGTCACATTGTATTTAAAAATATCTACAAAAATATCTAATAATGATCCCTCCCCTCATCCTATAATCCTTACCTTTTTTACAAAGAAATCCCAGGAATCTCATTGGTGCAAACCAAAAAGAGCTACTTGAATAAAATGTAACATTCTTCCCCAAGTTCTTTTATTTTATTTCAATTTTCTTCCCCCTAAACTATTATTATTACATGATTTTATAAAAAAATTATCCTAAATATACTATTATATTTTATTTTAATGGTTTTACCTACACATACACATACTTTCATCTAATGGGTTACAAACTTATAGTTTATGTGTACGGCGAACTACCGCCTCACGAAACAATGGTTGTTCATTTTTTAATTAAATCCTCGCATGGTGGGAATTATGCTGGATAATATATTTATATATTATATATATTATATTTCTAATTAATTTATTCTTATTTAATTTTTATTTATAAAATACATTTATGCTTTTTATCTAGTAAATAATATAATTCCATTTGAGGAAGTGTGGAAGACCACCCCCTCCAAGCGATGTGATTCGTTCACACACTACATGGATTGAATTACGGATTTTTTTAGTAAAAATATATGATATATATTACATAATAATTTTAATTTAATGATATTATATAAATATATACAGAAATTTCATTTTATTTCATTCTTTCAATATTATAATAATGCGGAAATGGTGTTCATGCGTACGTAAGGCCTAATATCTCCATGAATATTGTATTAAATTTCATACTTATATATTATATTTATTATTATAATTCAAAAATAAGGAAAATAAAGGATATTTATATCATGTTTTAAATTCTATATATCCTGATATGTGTATAAGAACCAATGTTATCGACGCTTTCGTTGGGGCGCGTGCGTCTGTCTGCTTGAGTATGAAAGGCGCAGTTTCTTTGCCCCGCATTCACGCATTCCAAATGCAGGCTACATATGTTTCTTATTCAGTGTATTTTTCTCCTTGATCGAAATGGGATGATGGGATGTCGGTTCTTCCTTCCGTGGATTCCTCCTCGGAACTCATCACCTAGTATGGGTCTCCTTTATAGATTTAAGACGTTGTTTGCAAAACTCTTCCTAATGCCATATCATCATGGACACTAGTTTATTACACTGCTTCTATCGGAACATTCCAAAGGGTCTGGTCAGGACTAAAACCTTCGATCAAGGGAGTAGTCACGTTGGACATCACTGGCATGTCTGGACGCTGGGACACTTGCGCGTCTGGGTTTCTTCCCCTTATTATTGGGCTTCTCAAGGGCATAGAAGCCCAAGGCATACCATGTCGAATGCGGGGATTTTTATGACATAGGAATGTATCTGAGATTTTCATCAGCTTCTTATTTATAACACAGAGTATGCCATAGGTTTAACATCTAGTGTAGATGTATCGGACTGATCAGAACACTAATTGGAGTGGATCAGATGGGTGCAACCTTTGGAGGGAACACCGATGTCAGGGCCAACATGTAGTTAGTGTCCTGATTGTCGTTAATGGGAATAGGGAATGAGGTGGCATGATCCCACCAGGTTGTGGCGGCCCGAGTAAGAATTAGGATGGATCATGGAAGGATGAATGAAGTGGATAGAGAATGAGATGGAGATGTCTCGAGGATGTCGATGATGTTGGGATTGAGTCTCAAAGAGACATCCTATGTATCCCCAAGGAAGGGAATCAAAGTCCTTGTATGTAAATATGCATAAATCCCTTGGAAAGTTATTTTTCTTAAATACATAGGATTTTTACGAGTCTGTGAAAATTTACTGTGCTTGATTCCGAGGCCCGATGCACCCGTAATCAATTTCTGATGTTTCGTTCGGGCACGGGGTGGGCTCTAGTGTGGGGACCACGTATCTGTAGGGAAACTGGTGGTACCTGGCAGTCCAGGACTCGATGGTCATGTAACGGTGGGGTGTCTGTGTTGTCACCAGGGCCCCGTTGTTACAATTGGTATCAGAGGAGTCGGTTCTACCACTGATCTTAGAACTCTGATCTTTCTTTTTTGTGAAACAATAGTGTTAAGGGAATTAAGTGTTTTTTTAGTTCAGGGAGTCCAGTGTTAGTGCGGACGACCAACATATCCATACACCAGGACCCTAACTTCTGATTTCTGACTCAGTGCACGAAAACACAGATTGCGTGTGAGTTTCCAAAAGTTTTTTTTATGTCAACTCAACCAGGTCAGCTCTGCAGGTATAATCTTTTGACTGTGTCGCATATGTTTCTTTCAGGATGCCTCCCCGTGAACAACCAGTTAGATCCCCTAGATTCATATGTACTGACATCCCACCAAGCTATGAGGCCTCAGTGCAGGCCCCTTTACTAGTGGAGGCACCAGTGGTACTACTTCCCCTTGGGATATCGATGCCACCATCCCCAACAGAAGAATATGCACACTGCTTGAGTGTGTTGCATGAGTTCCAGCACTAGAGGCCACCCAGGTTCAGGGTAGATATGGACCCAAAGGTGGCTGAGGATTGGCTGGAGGCTATGGTGAGAGTCTTCAGGCTAGTAGGGACACCAGCAGACTTCATGGTGATCCTTATCGTGAGTCTCCTTCAGGTAGCAGCAGGCAGGTGGTGGAGCCTGATTCTCCAGGTGCATGACGAGATGACACTACTATGAACAGACATAGAGAGCCTGTTTCGAGTGGAGTTTTTTCCAGCCACCCTTCGTGTGGTGTGGATATAGGATCTACTGCATCTATAGTAGGGTATCATGATGGTGGCGCAGTACTTAGCGAGGTTCACCAACCTCTCGCGCTACTCCACAGATACGGTGCAAGGCCCTTTCTTCAGGGCCCGGACCTTCAAGTAGGGGCTCATATGGGAGATCATAGCATCAATGATCTCACTCAGCATCCTGATGCAAGAGGGGGTGTTAGAGAGAGCCCTCCCAGTGGAGAGTTTCCTTGCTGAGCAGTCACCTGCATTGACACCCACCACTGGTCGACATACCGTGGAGTCTTCTGCAGAAGGTAGTAGAAAGATGTCACATAGGTCCAAGAAGACCAGACCTACAGGTGGTCAACCACATGAATCAGGATCGGTTGTGCGGGGAACACGGAGCAGAGACACATTCCAGTAGCAGGTAGTGTTACTCATGTGGCGGGTATGGTAACATGGCTCGTGACTATCCGACCCACTGTTAAGATGATCACCAGACAATTGAGGGAATACCTAGCCAGAGGAAGAGGCTCAAATAAGGCGGTCTGCTGGGACTAGGTGGACATGGAAGAGGAGTTTTTCATGCAGATAGCAGTGGACGACGTTTCAAGGTGTTACCACCACCACCACTAGGAGGTCCACCCTGACCGCAGGGAGCAGGTGGATAGGCGAGAGCTCAGCTTCAGGTAGCTGAAGGATACAACCATGGTGATCTGAATTTGATTTGAGGTATTATATGGGTCTAATCCACCTTAGCTATTGTTCTTATAGACACAGGTTCCAGTCACACATTCATTCCCACATCCCTTGTTCAGAGCTCGGAGATTCCGAAGGATCCATTAGTTCGATCCTAACAGCTAGAGACTTCTACAGGAGCAGACTTGACGATTACGAATTGGTACCGGCAGTGTGAGCTTACTCTCAGAAGTGAGAGCTTCGACTGGGATCTCCTAGCAGTGGCGTCCAGGCCTTACGACGTCATCTTGGGTATGGACTAGTTATCTAAAATCCATGCTCTGATTGACTGTATTAGGTGAAATGTGCAGTGTGTCCGCACGGATGGGACCAGGTTTACCTTCAACAGTGAGAAGGGAACCTTTGCAGCACAGGACGGACTTACTCGGAGGAGGGTTCAGCCTATCACTCCCCAGATGGCTGGCCTTGCCCTTGGAGTTGTTGATGTGGAGATTCTGACTTATCCTGTAGTGGTGGACCAGTACATGGATGTCTTACCTGACGATGTTCTAGGACTACCTCTTCATAGAGAGGTGGACTTATACATTGACTTGTACCGTGGGACAAAACTAATATCTACTCCAGTATATCGGATGGCTCCCACAGAGCTTTGTGAACTGCGGGTACAGCTGGAGGACTTGCTTGGGAAGGGATTCATCCGGCCTAGTGTTCTCCCTGGTCAGCCCGGATTCTGTTCGCCAAGAAGGCGGATGGGAGAATGAGGCTTTGTGTTGAATACCGTCTCCTGAACCAGGAAACCATGAGGAACAAGTACCAACTCCCAATGATTGAATACCTCTATGATCAGCTAAAGGGAGCTCCGTGTTTCTCAAAGATAGACATCAGATCAGGCTATCACTAGCTCAGAGTTCGAGACAAGGATGTGCAGAAGACAGCCTTCATGTGTCGGTATGACCATTAAATGTTCGTGGTTATGCCATGCGGCATAACCAATGCTTCAAAAGTCTTCATGAGTCTTATGAACATAATTTTCTAGCCTTACCTCGATCGCTTTGTCGTAGTATTCATCGAAGAAATTCGGATCTACTCAACTACTGAGGAGGAACATGCCTACCATTTTTGGGTAGTACTCGACACACTCCGAGAGCACCAGCTTTATGGAAAGCTCTAGAAGTTCCAGTTTTGGATTTGAGAGGTTCACTTCTTGGAACACATCATCTTGGAGGCTGGAGTTGTAGTAGATCTAGCAAAGATTGTGGTAGTACTTTCTTGGGATCTAACCAGGAGTGTGACATAGGTATGGAGTTTCCTTGGTTTGGCTTGATACTATCGGAGGTTCGTTCTAGACTTCTCCAGAGTTTCAGAAACACTATTATCCTTGAAAAATAAGGGGATACCCTTCGTGTGGTCAGAGAGATACCAGTAGAGCTTTCAAGAGCTGAGGAAGAGGCTGACTAGTTCCCCCATCTTGAGGCTTCTAGAGGAAGGCGTAGGGTACATAGTCAACTGCGACGCATCAGGGACCAAACTCGGGTGTGTCCTGATGCAGGAGTGAGCGGTGATTACTTATGGTTCTCGGCAACTGAGACAGCATGAGAAGAACTATGATACCCATGTCCTGGAGTTAGCAGCAGTGGTCTTCTCCTTGAAGATGTGGCGACACTATCTGATGGAATAGAATTTTACTGTGAACTCTTATCACAAGAGTCTTAGGTATATCATCTCTTAGATGGATCTAGTCCTGAGACATTGACGTTGACTTGAGTTCCTCCAGGAATATGAATTTGAGATAGTCTATACTTCTAGGAAGGGGAACGTTGTTGCATATGCGCTCAGTAGGAGGACTGGTAGACAGCTACTAGGAGAGGTGACAGAGAAACTAGTTTCTCTTTAGATATCTTTTGTGGATAGAGATAGAGCAGCCTTCCTACAGTATCTTACGGTCACTCCCCCACTTATTCAGCAAGTTGGGGAGGCACTGCATGGGGATGCTGACTGCGGGACGCGACGTGCTCAGATATCCAAAGGGCAGGCACCTGATGGATATTCCGAAGGTGGGGAGCATGTCATCCTCTTCAGAGGATGTACCTTGGTACCAGTATCACTTCAGGAGGAAGTGTTGAGGGATTTCCACACATCCCCTTTAGAGGTACATCCAAGAGTGGCGAAGATGAAACAGGACCTTCGACGACAACACTGGTGGCCTTGTATGAAGAAGGTAGTAGCAGAGTTTGTCTCATGGTGCCTCACTTGTCATTAAGTGAAGGCAGAGCACCAGGTACCAGCTTGCTTTGTTCAGCCTTTAGAGGTCCCAGAGTGGAAGAGGGATGGGATATCCATGAAATTCGTGACGGGTCTTCCACGTACATCTAGGGTCACGAATCGATTTGGGTGATTGTCGATCGACTCACCAAGTCACCCCACTTCCTACCAATTAGAGAGCAGGGTTTAGTAGAGATATTGGGATGCCTTTATATGCAGGATATTGTGCGACTACATGGATTACCATCCTCTATTGTCTCTGACCGTGGCGCATGGTTTACATCCCAGCTATGGAAGGGGTTTCAGGAGTCTTTCGGGACACAACTTTGTTTGAGCACCACCTTCCATCCTCAGACAGATGGTCAAACTGAGTAGAACATTTAAACACTTGAAGACATGCTATGTGCATGTGTCCTGGACTTCAGTCATAGCTGGGAGAATCAAATTCCTTTGGTGGATTTTGCGTATAACAATAGCTATCACTCCACCATTGATATGGCACCTTTTGTGTCCTTGTACGTGCGACCTTGAAGATCACCCTTGTGCTAGACTAACCCCGGGGAGTCAGCACTATTGGGACCAGAGATGGTATGAGCTACTACAGAGAAGGTGCAGATATTCCAGGAGTGGATGAAGACTGCACAGAGTAGGCAGAAGTCATATTCTGACCAGAGACGGAGACCTCTGGAGTTCGAGGATGGCGACCACGTCTTTCTATGGGTCTCACCATGATGAGGTCTACGGAGATTTGTCCGAGGTGGAAAATTATCTCCAAGATTCATCCGACCATTCCAGGACCTCAGTAGAGTAGGCAAGGTGGCCTATCGCTTAGCTCTTCCACCTCAGTTGCACCAGGTGCACGACATCTTCCATTTATCTCAGTTGAGGAGATACAATCATAACCCTTCCCACATCATCGACCATGTTGAGATAGACGTCGATGATGGGTCAACTTTTACAGAGGTTCCAGTGGAGATTGATGATCGACAAAAGCGGGTCCTACATGGATGATTGATACCTCTAGTGCACATACGCTGGCAGCACAGGAACATCTAGGAGAGCACATGTGAGCGGGAGGCTTAGATGTGTGCTCAGTACCCTCATTTGTATCCATAGTTCGATTTGTAGATTACGGGGACATAATGCCCTAAGGTGGGGAGAATGTAAAGACCCAGAAATTCCATGGAATTTTTTTTTCTTAAATATATGGGATTTTTACGAGTCTGTGAAAATTTATGGTGCTTGATTCTGAAGCCCGGTGCGCCAAGAATGAATTTCTGATGTTTTGTTCGGGTACGTTCAGTAAACGTACGAGCAGGATTTTATAACTTTTGAACTAGTTCTCAAAATTGGAATCTAAGGACACCATTGAACTCGCAGTGCCGGTATTCACTTAAGAATAATTTCACCTCGACGGCAGATGGTCAAGTTTTTATGTTAGTTATTCGGTTTTTATGATTACATTAAATAAAAATAAACTAGTGGCTTTATTTTTATTTCTGGTTGGTTAAAACCTCCATGTGGAGGTTGGAGGTGGCGGCCACCAAACCTTAACCTCCCATGAGAGGTTATGGTGGTGGGGCCCACCCGAACATAACCTTCCTTGGGAGGATAATTTTGGTGGGGACCACCTGGGATTGTAACCCCTTATAACCCCCCATTTAAGGTGGAAAACTCTTCAACTCCCCTTTATTTTATTTATGCCAACCCACTTCACTTAATTGATCCAAATCCACCCCATTAATTAAATTAGTTATCTCATTTAATTAAACATCACAATTTGAATATTGTGTCAATGAATTAATAGGATATTAGAATCTATTATTTTTTTTGGCATATTCTTTTTGGTGGAAGCCTAAGAGAAGAGAGAAAAGAAGTTCTCCAACGAAGAACACTTCTTGCCAATGAAGAACGATGAACGCCTTCAACTACCTAGAACACCGACCTTCTTTGATCTTCTTCCCTGGACTCCTACCGACGTGTGAGCTCGGAATTGGGAGTGTGCGGTGGATGAGACAAACGATGATTCTTTTTTCTTCGTGACCTCTATCAATGAACAAAGTAGGGGTGTGATTTGGTTTTGAGAAACATTAATTCTTCCTTCCATGATTTAATTGTTTTCTCTTGATCTGCTTGCTATCAAACTAATGTGGAAGGACCGGGCCAAACTAACACAACCCAATTCCTTCGGTCGTTCTTGTGAATATAGGTGTGTTCTTCACATTATTCTTCGTTAACGAACAACAGATCATTGTGGGTTCTTTTTCCAATGCAACAATACTGGAAAGAAGACCCAACATCACGACGACCTAGCGGGGGTGTGGCGACGATAGAGGGCGATGGATCGGACCATAATGGAAAGACCATTCTTCAACCCCTTTCTCATGCAGAAGAATCAAAACGTGTTTTTAGAGCCGATCAGAGGTTCGAAAACACTAGCATTGACTTCGGAACATCGGGATGACCTAAAGTTGGCAGTTTCCTGACAATCAGACCATCATAATGAAAAATGGGCATCATGGGAGGTGCACTGGCTAGAGGCGTCATTTCTGGAAAATTCCAGATTACATGGTCTGTACTCTCAAAGGACACGACGTGTAGTATGGGTATACTATGGCTAGGGTTTGAGTGTCAAAGGGTATCACACAGCGTGTGACCCCGGTCACACAGTGTGTACTTTCCACACGTCCTGGAAGATGTAGCTATGTGACACACAATGTGTATGTTGGGAAATACATGGACATGGGAATAATCACACATCCTGACGACACGGCATGTACCCTCAAATGCAACATGCCATAGGCGACTTCGCGAGACTCGACTTGTATAATAGGAATACACGGACACGGGTGAAGTACACATGCACGTACTCCGGTACATGTTCAGGAAAGGCCAATGACATGGGATATCCCATGCACCAGTTAAATGGTTTGGAAAAAATGGGTTGAGGACGTGTACGGGCACATGGCCAGCGTACACGAAGCTGACCTCTGATGCTTGGACACAACATGTAAACATACCAAACGACGTGTACTTATTTTTATTCATGAACAGCCTTTCAACTCGGGCCATTGTGCATGGGCAGTACCTGAGGTATGAAGACACAGCGTGTAACCATACCAACACGTTATGTACATTCTGGAAAATGGCTTGGTCATCTCGTCTCTGTGTCTTGGACATTTATTGCATTGATTCTCACCCTAATACATGGAGGATCTTTGAGATACTTCTTCATGGGACTTTGTATTAGTTGGAGTATCGACCAGTAGCTTGTGGAGCAGATTCTTCTAGAGGTGAGTGAACAGAGTACGGAGACCTAGTAGCTAGCTGAGACCTGATAACTACTTGACCAATTCAACTAGGAGTGACTCGACTAACCCAGTGGGGAGTGCATTTGTGTGACATGGCAGACCCATGGTGGGGATCACCTCTGTGTGAGTGTGGCAGACCCTTAGTACTCGATAGGAGGAGTACCTCAGCAGGCTACGAGGGGGACCACCTCTGTGTGAGAGCGGCAGACCCACGGTGGGGAGTGCCTCTGTGTGATGTGGAAGACCCATAGTAATCGACAGGAGGAGTACCTCAATAGTCCAAGGACAGTGGGAAGCGCCTCTGTGTGATGTAGCAGGTCCGCTGTACTCGATAGAGGAGGAGTACGCCACCAACCATGGTTTAGATAATAAAAGTCCTGCTTTGAGGTGACTCAATGGCTTTTGTGTTTTCCTCATGATTGAGATGGGATACTAGATAACTTATGTATATGTATGGCCATATACCAATGTAATGGTTATCTGTTGATTTCATACTTTGTGCTTTATTCTTGTTGGATTTTGTGAGACCTTGAGGTCTTGGGGTCCCTACTGAGTATCGTTATACTCACCCCTGCATGGGCTTTGCCCACACCTCATTGTGTTGGTTTCAAACATTGGATAGCGCAGACTGAGGCAGAGAGAAGCAGGACTGGATGGTACCTGGAGGTGGACCACTCAGTGTGCCAGTACACAGAGGAGACGGATGGACAGAAGTGTTGAGGAGGCCATCTGTACCTACCATTTAGGTAGGAACCCCGGAGGATGACCCAATAGCTTCTTTACTTATATTCAGTTGTACTTGCTTTCAATTGTAGTTGTACCTTCCTGTTGGGCTTGTATTTCTGGCCCCTTTTACTTTCCAACACTTCTTTTGTATATATTATTACTTACTATTTTGCTTCCAATTGTGTAATATGATGTGTTTCTTTACAGTTATAAATGTAATGCCTTCCAATTTTATGGATTTATGCCTTTGGTGCTAGTGGCCATCCCCTAGCCTATGGAAGGCAGGCTTGGGGTAGTCAAGATATGAGCCCCGAGGGACGATTCGTCACATTGTGGTTCATCTGACAATGGATTACCATCGATTGGGGGTTTCAACGGCTTACCTATGGATGGGATCATAATGGCTTACCTCCATATGGGGTCACAACAGCTTACCACTGGATGGGATTGAAACGGCTACTCTCGCTTATCGTTGACTGAAGTTATATGCATCCCAAATTAATTACCCATTCTTAAAACATTAGTATAGCATAAGTTCGGGGTCGATTCACAGGGAAATATGGCATGCATGAATTCAATTGAGTTAATACTTAATTAGGTGAAGTATGCAGAATTTAGAGTTGATTGGTTTGATTTTTGGTTTTGGATTAAAACAATATTGTTTTACATTGAAAAAATGATAAACAATTTTAAAGAAAACAACGAGTTGATTTAAAGAGTTTAAAACAGGAAGAAAAGACGTGTTGGGGTTGTGGTGATTAAGGAGTTCTTATGTAGATTAATTAAATGGTTGTGTTGTTCATGATAATTCTTCATTTTGGATTTCATTTTGTTACAAGATTTCCTTGGCCCGGTTCCTCTTGTTTGGAATTAGAGAAGTTGACTCCTTGGTCCGGTAGTCAGTGTTCTTAATTATTTATTATGTTCAGTCCATTATTTGTATCGGTGAAATATTTACAATGGTCCTGGATGTTTTCACCATTACTTCTCTTTTGTATCATTGAGATTTCTTCCCTTGGCCTGGCTCAGAATTCTCAGTTATATTTGACAGTGAATTAAGAAGAGTAAGAATATTCACAACGAGTAAACACAACTATATAAAACAACACACAAATTACGATCCTTTAATCCACATCCTCAACATGAGGGGTTTAGTTACACATAGAAAGAAGTAGAGAAATGAAACACATGATACCTGATGGATTCATCATGTAAGTGTTGAGGTAAGGTGTCGGAAGGCGGAATAGCAGAATGACAGAAAGACGGCACCTCAGTGGCTTCGAGAATGGTAGTAGCAGAGCTTCTCTCCCTTCCAATGGTTTCCAACTCTCAAAATCCAAAGGCCAAGGCCTTTTTTTATAGAAAAATAATGTACATGGTGTGTATAGAAAGTACACGCCATGTACTTTTCATCAACGTGCTTTAGCGCCAATTTCTCCACGGGTAGGCGGCCTAACACGCTATCATTGACTTTTGAACACGGCGCTGCCTGGTGGTTGAGTGTACACGGCATGTAGCGCCACTATACACAGTGTGTAGTGTCAAAATTTGGAAACCAACTCCTTCTAGAATATCAAACATGGCGTGTAGAAATGGAACACACCGTGTCTCCTTCAACGGCCACATGGGCGTGTAGAACCTTCTCGGCAACAACCGCATCAAGAATGTAGTATATGGCATGTAATGCCGCCGCACATGGCGTGCAGATTCTGTCCGGTGACATGGTCATGTACACCCTCCTTTGGTCCGTGTCCCTATCTGGATGTACACGACATTTATAAAAAGAACACACTGTGTAGTTTCAAAATTTTCACAGACTTCCCTTGATTTAGGTATTTCATCCAGAAAGCTCCTGAAAGTAAATAGAATCACCAAAATCAAAGAATATGTTCCTGAAACAACCGATATTTACTGAAAACATGTTTTTATTGTCAATTATATACATGAAAATGTATACACAAATTGGGTTAATCAAAACTCCCCCACACTTAGTCGTTTGCTTGCCCTCAAGAAAAATCTCAACATCTAATTAAAAGAGTCTATACTTTGAAAAGGAAGGAATTTTAATTAATCAAATGTATAAATGATAAATTTACTGAGGAAAATTATTTAAGGCACAAAAAAATTAATTCATAAAATATTTAAATCATGCCTCGTATATAATTCACTTAACTACTCTCATCCTCTTTCAACACATTTTTCAACCTTTTCAAAAATAAGCATGCCACTTGATGATCTACCTTACCAGTCAATATCACACTCCACACTCAAGATGTTTTGATTCAGAGTTATGATCAATCTAAGGTATATACACTCTATCCATAGGTTTTCAAGATGCATTGTTCTCTACTTCAGGAAAAATTGAATTACAATAATCATGAGGGCATTATCAATAATATTCAAATGTCTCTATGGCTAAGGGTCGGAAGGTTCAGATGTGTGAAAAATAAATTTTGAGGATTCAAAAAGGAAGGATAATTTCATTAAGAAACATTTCATGATATTTAATGTAAAGTTCAATGTAAATGTTTCCTTCACAAGATTAGTCGAATGTTGTTTGTAATCACCACCTTTTCCCTTAGTCAAGTAGGGTTCATGAGCAAATAAGCATAAGGTCCCCTTTTCTCTTTTTTTCATCTCTTTTATTTTTGTTTTTTTCTTTTAAGAAGAAATCAGGGGAAACACTTATGAATATAAAGAATAATTGTTTGGAACCCTTTCTACCCCAAATAGTCAAGAGGCACTCCCCCACACGTTATTTCATGGTTTTTCACAAAAATATGTCATGTATTTCGAACTCCCTCTTTAAAGCTCCAAAAATGTATAATCATGCAAAGTTTAAAAAGAAATAGGGTAGGAAAAACAAGGTTCTCTATACGACACCAATCCATAGGTTACCCTATGCGTTCTTTCCTTGAGACACAAGTACTAATACAAGGGCCGACTTTGTAAAACTACCCCTAGGGCCCCATAAAAAACTTCAATAATCAAAAACCCCTAAATTACACATGTTTTGGGAATAATTTATACAATTTATAACCTTGTAATAAGTAGGTAGTTACAACCTCTCTACTATATATAATCTTTTATCTAGGGTGTATGATTATCCATCACTGATGAAAAACTCTATTCATGACTCCCATATATCAGATTCTCATTTGAATTTCATCTCTTTGATATGATTATGTTTCAACTACACAAGCACCAAAGGTACTACCTTTCCACCTAGTATATTATTATTCTGATTCACAATGAGAATGATTTTTTCCTTAAAATAAAAATTTGCCTCTAAATTGATGTCTTCAATGTTGATCCCATGATATCCATTTTTAATGATTTCATGAAATAAAAGATATATAAAATGTGTAATTCATATCATTGTATCTTTGAGGATGATCTGACATGTATTTCAGTATACTAATCCTCTCAATAACCAAAAATAGACCCAAAAATATGGTCTCTAACTTTCCTTACATTTAAATCTTCATATGTCACAACTGAGGAATTACCATTAGAAAACCTAGTCTCCTATCTTAAACTCTAGAGGATGGTGTCTCCAGTCCTCATATGGTCGACGCATGCTCTAATTTGTTTCTAACCACTTTCAATTAACATTAATATTATCTGAATTATCTGAAATGAGTCTTGTTTATCCAATATAATACACCCCAACTATATCCAAAACAAATTATATCAATGTAGCCTTCTAAACATGGACTCAAAAGGTGTCATTTGATGTGATTCCAATAATTATTGTTTTTAGAGAACTCCACTATCATGATATTTTTACCCTATGAACCACCAAAATAAATGAATCATTCTCAAATATTGTCCTCTAACACGATAATATCACATTTATATTTCCCATCAATTTGAGGATGGTATGTCATGGTCAAACACACTTTGGAATCTAACACCTTGTAAAACCCCTTCTAAAAGTCGAATTTTAATCAAGAATATTACTCTAATATGATACTCCTTAGAACACCATGATGAAAAACTATATATATATATCAATGATTATTATCTTAATAAGTTTACCTAATTGGTATGAAATGTGTGACATTCATCAATCAATCCATAATTACCCATACTATGTTGCTACCATGAGGTGACATTAGTAATCTTGTCTGGATTTCCATCCTCACATCATCCCACTTACACAAAGGAATTATTAACATATGAATAATACCTATAGGTCATTGATACATTGTCTTCACCCATTCATACATTTCCACCAATATTTCAGTTGGACTTCAGGGTATATCATTGAAATTTATGTGTAGATAGATCATCTTGAGATGTGTTAATCTCATATCATCTCCTCACACATTGATATCAGAACCAAAAATTGACCTCGCATATATAAATCCAATAATATTCCTAGAAATAATGTACTAGAAACTCCTCAACATATATGTACTCCTCTATCACCTAAAAATAAAAATCAAACATCTGAAACTCCTTTAGTATATCAAGGAGTGATGTATTAAAGATCAAGGAAGTTAAAACAACCATTCCTAGATACTATCGAATGTCAAAAAGAATCTCACTGAAGAGGCTCATTTGTTTCAACTCTCTACTTTCCTCATCCACCACTAAAGCCTATTTATTCTTACTCAATGTTTTAAATATGAAATTACACATTCTATGGGTATATACTATCATGATGGTGGAAAATTAAAGATAATTATCACAGATTATCTATTGAAGGATCAGTTATGATGTGAGACATTATTCTTCATGATCTTATTGTTTTTACAAACGATGGTCCTCTCACAAGTGGATAGTGACACCAACATCTCCTCATATGAACCCCCACCATCAATTCTAAATCACGATTCATAAAAATAATCTCAATAAAACTTAACGTCTTAGATTCATAAAGGAAATACTCAACCATCCTATATAAAAATGTCTCCAAGACCAATCCCCGACACATCTCAATATAAAGTATACTCCTTTCTTGACTTTGGTAAGAAAATAATTTGGTTATAATTCAACTTAAAAATAAATTGTTTAAAGGATTAGTTTGAATAATTTGAGAAAACAAACAACATCCCATTCTTGTTTAGAGTCATCATTAGCACTTCCATCTAAGATTATTCTCAAATGAATATTTTTTAGTGTCATTAAAAACCTAGTAAGATATGAATATCAAAGACATTCTCGGTCCACCCCCAATAAACAATTCACTTTCACTATTCAAAGAAAACTGATATTCAATTATCAAATATTACCTTTCAAAAGAAGTTAACCACTATAAACTAGAACAAAAAGTTTGTCAGTTTGGTAAAAATATGATTCTATGTTAATTTTCTCAAGATTAAATATAAATTCTAAGCTTGTTCTGCCCTTGATTTGGAGTACACTAGAATATCATCAATCAATATTACCAAAAATTTTCCAACATAAGGTTTTATGTCCAAATTTCTTAGATCCATAATCATTGATAATTCATTAATTAAGAAATACAGTATCACTAGTTAACCATACATGCCATACCATCTCCTAAAAGTAATGAGAGAGATATTAGTAGCCTCATAAGAAATTGATGATATCTAAATCTCATTTTAATCATATAAAACAACTTAAATAATCTCAATTCAATAAATAATACCTTTATACAAGTAATATGACACATTTTCATGGAAATTACTTTGTTCAAGATCCACTAATATAAAAAAATCATAAGGAATTATCTTACTTATTGGTGAATAACAGGGGTTCACCCTATGGTGACATTCTATGGAATGTAAACCCCTTATTTTAATGTTAAACAAGAACCTATAACTCTATAAGATCTATATTATCTATATTTTATATTTTAATGGATAATGGCTCCATAATAGGTATTAAATGGATCATAAACATGACCACATTCTCAGGTGGAAACCCAAAACATTCATTGGGGAACCACAATATTACTAGTCAACTATATGAATAAATACCAAATTTCATGGATTTTTTATTATGGATTATTTTGGTGGTATTATGGAATTGCTGTTGGATTTTGGGCTCAAGTATCGAGGTGTGATATTGGTTTTTTAGGGATTGGACCCCTTTTTTGTGTGTTTTTTGGTTTTGTGATTTGGACAACATCTTGTGTTTCCCTGGTTGGGAGGTCCTATGACAGGGGACCAAAATATAGATATAGATATAACATAAGTGTGTTGATGTTTTTTTATAATTAGTTTGGTTGTGCACCATCTCAGTGATCTGGGATAGCAATGAGTGGGATTCTTGAGATTTTCTTGTTGGAGATCTAAAATGATTGAGGATACTGAGATTATTATAAGGATAATCCATGGGGAGAGAATTTTACCAATCATAGAAGTTTGTAACAAGTGTCCGAATGGTAGTGGGTATAATGGAAGTGGTTATAGGATGGTTGAAATGGATGTGGGGTACTAGTGAGTAGATTGTCCCAATATGAGAATTTGGGTGCAGTGTTTGTTAAGGATTGTGATAAAACTCTATTTTCTTGAATATTTTATTGATAATAATGAAATAATTCCCTCTTATTTTTCTAAATATGTTCACTTAGGAAATATTTGAGATTAGATCATTCATTTGAAAATTTGATGAAAATTTCAGTTTTACCCTTTTAAAATGCACTGTAGTATTTCACAGATAAATGTTTTATTATGACTTTTATTAACATAAAATTTTGTAAAAGTTTTCCTTTGTTAATTCTCTACATCTTTTTTTCAGGACATTGGAGCCAAATCCTTTAATTTGTTGTACAGAATGGACCATGAAGACAACGGTGTGTGGGACCCTCCAGATTGGACATTGGTTCGGTATTTGGGCCATAACTCCTAAATACAAGCTTGGAGTGGGTCCATATTTTGAGAGGATATCTCCAACCAAATTTGGAATAAATCATGATTCTAGAAGAACAGCTTCTTCCCGCGTTTTTGAGGTCAAAGGGGCGGTTCAAGTTGGATTAAAATATTTGGCCGAGATTCCTCATTCACACTTCAAACCTATTTAAACCTATCATCCAATCCACTATATAAATTAGTGTTTTTATCATTTATAGAGATTGGAATGTGAATTGGGAAGTTTAGTGCAGATTATAAGTGAATCCACTCCAATTAGGTAACCATTTCAATAAGGGTATCTCTTGAATCAAGGATCCCTTCGACGAATCCTTCTTCTTCTTATTTGTGTTGTAATACCTTTGTTTGTTTAATAAACATCAATCTTATTATTTTATTTATTCTATTCTCTTTGGTTTTGTTCAAATTTATTCTTATCATTATCTTCATAATTGTTTTTGAGTCAAGAGTAGAAACCTGATTGGGTTCTACCCTTTTTAAACCTTTGCACATGCAAAACGTTTCTACGATGACTACACCGCCCATGGAAGAGTAGTTCATTTTAGTAATTGATCTACCTATAACCTTATTCATTCACATATTTAGAATAAATTAGATACTGTAATTCAGTTAATATGACATATTAATTGAGGTTTTAATTTAAATTAAACTAATCAAGAAATTGAACAATTGTCACAAAAACACGCGAGGTCGGAAGTTGTGTAAATTGTGAGAGCGCGATCTAAATCTGTAATAAAAGATCACACGAGATAAATTTGTAGAGATCAAATATAATACATAAAATCAATTAATACTCATTTTCAGAGTATATATGGTCTCTAATTAACTAACTAAAAAATATGTTTTTATTTTCCAAACACTTTTAAGGAAAAAGTGAGAAACCATGGGTTGAACCACAAAAAGGGATTACAGAATCATTAAAGTACAATTTAAGTCTACCAGAGTTAATCTCCCTAAATAATTTTCAAGAGATATTTTTCACCTGAGTGTTGGGTTATAATTAACAACTGACCATAATCTAACCTAAGATCATCAATCAAAGCATGGTGTTGCGATTTCATGTTCTGAAGCTAGCCTAGGGTTTAAGTAATTTCATCTTTGTGATTTAGTTAACACCCGTAGGGTTCGAGGGTTAAAAAATTAGAGGATTATAATTAATTGAATGTTAATATAAATGATAATGACAAATAATTTAGTGAATAGGTAGAGTTATATCGATTATGTTTTTTAGATATTGTCTAAAAAATATCGTCTTGTTGTGTTTTTTAATCAAACATCATTTCAAAAATAATAATAGAAAAATTCTATCTTCCTCCATCAAACTTCTTCTAGTTTTATAAATGACAAACCCACCTCCATCCTCTCATGTAATGTTTTTATTCCCTTTTATTTTATTTTTATAATACCTTTAATAAGTTGTTATAATTTTTTTACTCTTTTGAGACACGACCATGGTCAGCAACTCTGCTGCACCTAAGTAACCCAAAACCAAACATCATTTGAAAGCACCCATGACTGTGCATTAAAAATTGGAGACGTTGCAGAGGAGGAAAGTAATTTATTAAACCAATTAGAGGTTTTTATTTTATTTATTATTTAATTCTTTTTTTTCTCCTCTTTTTTTCTTCTTTCCTCTTTCCCATGTTTTTTTCTCTAACTCTCTTCTTTTATTTTTATCGGACCAACTCAAACATATTTTCTTTCTATTATGGTCCACTTTTCTTAATTTATCTTTTACCTTTCATTTATATATGACATGAACTAATCCCAAATATCTCTTAGATCTTCACCCTGAGATTGAATGCATCCTTATTTCTTGAATCCAACATTCTCAGTCTATGGGAAGCTTCGACAATCAACCAGTAAGAGAATTCCTCCACTCTAAGATCATTATAATTGGAAGAAATTAAAATTCAAACATAAAGGAAGAACCAATGCATGAAAATAATGGAAATGAACTTAATAGAACCTTTCTATAATTAGTTCCACCTGATATTAATTATCTACCAAATTTTATTGCATACCCAAATCGTGAATTAGACTTTGAACTGAAATCTGGATTAAATCACCTTCTTTCAAAATTTCATTGATTATATGGTGAGAATCTAGATGAACACCTTAAAGAATTTAATGTGGGTTTCTCAACCTTAAATCCAAAAAATTTATCTGAAGATCAAATAAAACTAAGATCATTCCCATTTTTACATGATAGAGCTGCGAAAGATTGGATGTATTATTTACAACTTGAAGATGTAACTTGTTGAAAAGATCTGAAACGTCTTTTATTGAATAAATTTCTTCCAGTATGAAGGACCATTACATTCATAAGGAGATATCTGGAATAAATAAATCCCAATAGAAGTTAATGTATGAGTACTAGGAGTGATTCAAGAAGTTGTGTCCAATCTTCCCACATCACCAAATTAGTGAGCAACTCCTCATCCAGTACTTCTACGAAGCACTCACACCTATGGAGAGAAGCATGATGGATGATGCAGCTGGAGGAGCATTGGTGGACAAGACACCAGTAGTTGCATGTGTGGTAATCAAAAAAATTTCCCAAAACTGCCAATAATTTGGTGATTGAGTTACACCGCATGCCAGGGGAGTACATCAGGTAAGTCCATATTCTCTTGAAAGTCATTTGATTGATACCAAGTTAGAAAAATTGAAAACTATGGTGAGATACATTTCCTTGGATCAAAAGACATCACAACCCCCTCCTTCAAAGCCTTGTGGTATTTTCACTTAGACAAGCCAACCAAATGATTGTTTCCCACAACTATAAGAAATATAAGATTGTGTAACAGTGTTTCCTGGGAGACCATATTAGCAGCAACAACTGACATACCCACAAATTTTTTTGATTAATTTCCTCCAACATACAACCAAGTGTGGAAGGATCAATCATACATGAGGTATCGCTCTATACAACAAAAAATTCCCCCTTTTCAACAAAACTTCTAGCAGCCTCCCCCTTACCAAAAATGTTTCTAATAACCCCAATGAAGATTTGAATCCCATGATTCCACACACCAACAACAAGGGAATACCCTAAACAATTTAGATTCTAACATTGATGACCTTTTGAAGAAAATTTTTATTAATCAAAAGAATGAGCTGAAGAGTCAAGGTTCAGAGCTGAGGGAGTTGAAGACTCAAATGAGCCAAATTTACACTGCCCTCCATGAACTAGTAAGTAATAACTCTAGAAATCTTCCTTCCCAACCGACTCCAAATCCAAATGGGGACATTTATGCCATCACATTGAGAAGTGGAAAGAAAACAACTGATACCACTACACTTATCATTCCACAGGGATTCACCTAAAATCTAGAAAAGCCCCATTACACACCAACTGATGAGTAATCCAAGGAGAAAGACAACGGTAAGAAAAATATTGATGATGTTCCTCTTAAAACCATTCCATTTCCAAATAAAGTTGTACAAACCAAAAATATGGATGAAGAGGCGATGCAAAAAGAATTTTTAGACACATTCATTCTTGTGGAGATCAACATTCCTCTACTTGAAGACATCAAGAAAATACTAAGGTTTGTGAAATTATTAAAAGAACATTGTACCAATATAAGAGTGCTCAAGGTAAAGGAGAGGATCAATCTTGGAAGGATTTTTTCAGCACTCATTACACCAAATCTATCAAGGCCAACAAAGTGTAAGGATCCAGAGACATTCCCCATACCATGAACCATAGGGGAGTTACACTTTTCTAATGCTCCTTGTGATTTGGGAGCTTCAATAAATGTGATTCCTCACTCTGTATTCCCTTATTTGCAGGTTGCTGAGCTGAAACCGATAAGATTAGTGGTGCAGTTGGTGAATAGAGCTAAAAAATATCTAGTATGAGTCTTTGAGGATGTACTTGTCCAGGTAAGAGTCATGATCTTTCCAGTAGATTTATACATGCTTAACATGGAGGATGATCAGGTAAGTTCTCATTCTCTCAATATCATAGGTCGACCCTTCCTCAAAACTAAAAAATAATCATAAATGTTAATCAAGGTGCACTTTCCATGGAATTTGGGGATTAATTTGTGATATTTAATTTTATAGATTCCATGAAGTACCCCTCAAAGTATTATTCTGCATTTGTTATCTCCCATTATGAACCACCAAATAAAAACCCCATGGAATTTTATTGTTCTATTATTAGGGAGATTATGAGTGTTGGATCTAGTTTGGTGACTAAGAGTACTTCTACACCTATTTATAATGCACAAGACTCTCTTTGATTTGATTTTGAAATGGAATCATATTCTAATTTTGATCATGTGAACCCTAATTATGAAATGGTTGTTGAGTGTGCTGATGTGTTTGATGCTTTATTCTCTGATTTTGATGATTTCTATTATGATATTAATGCCCTTTGTGCAAATATTTCAGTTCCTTCAATGCCTCCATCTATACACCACCAACTTCATGGGAGCTAAAACCATTTTAATGAAATCTAAAATACTCATACTTATTGAGTGGTGGGAGAATACCTGTTATAATTTCCAATAGTCATCCTTTTGAACATGATGAAAAACTTTTGAATCTTTTGGGGGAGAACATAAAGGCAATCGGGTGGACCTTGGCTGACATATCAGGTATTAGCCCCTCTATTTGCCTGCATAGGATTATTTTAAAGGATGGGTATAAAAAAGTGTCGAAACCATAAAGGAGACTCAGTCTAACTTTCACGACCCATCCTCGGGGCCCGTGCTGTGAATACGCCAATCCCGCCTCCCATAGGCCAGGGGCTGGCGACTAGCACCAAAGGTGAAAATCCCGACAAAGGGGAAGGCATTGCATTTATTAAGTAAACAAATACCAAAGAGTAAGCCAACAGAAGTAAACACTAAGTAAAACTGGGTACAATAGTAAGTGCCGAAAGTAAATGTGCCAGAATACAAACCCAAACTGAAAGTAAAGTACAACTGGAAAGAAAGTACAAAAATTGAATGTAAATCATCAACTTTGATCCGTACACTGGAAGTCCCACATGAAGGGTGGGTATAGATAGCCACCTCAGCTCCTCGGGTCGAGCCGTCTGCTCCGTGTATGTCCCGCCCAGTGGTCCACCTCCAGGTACCGACCTACTCTACAATCCTCAACCACGATCAGTGTTGTCCATCGTCTGCATCCAACACAATGTAGTGCGGGCATAGCCCATGCAGGGGTGAGTATACGCTACTCAGTAGGGACCCCGAGACCCCTGAAGGTCTCCCAGAATCCACAAAGGAAAGATACAATCACGAAGTAACATCCAACACTACCTAGGTATATGACCATACATATACCTAAGTCATCAATTCCAGTACGGCTCAAACATCCGAGCCCATGTTTGATCATGTCGATAGAGGATAGTACAACCCAATCCACACAGGAAAGCACAACACAATCCACAAAGGAATGAAAGTCAATCATACCAAAGATAATGATTGAAAGTCAAGACTCAGCTCACACAGGTATACTTCTTCGTAAGGTGATAGAGATGATCATATGTAGCCACTGATTCATCTAAGCTAGGACCCACGTAGGATACTAAACTAGCTAAGCTGTCGAACCCACATAGGATACAAGTCCAGCTACTCTGTTGGACCCACGTAGGATACTACAACAGAGGTCAAATACTGTCGGACCCACGTAGGATACAAGAATAGTAATACTGCCAGACCCACGTAGGATACAAGAACAATAGTCATCGTCGTCGAACCCACGGAGGATTTTAGTATGGTCTCCATCGCTGCCGAACCCACGGAGGATTTCAGTGCAGTCGTCATCGCTGCCGAACCCACAGATGATTTCAGTGCAGTCATCATCGCCGTCGCAGTCGTAGCCAGCTTTAGGGTTCCCTCACAAAGCATGCTTGTTTCCGGGAGGGTCCGCTCTAGGAGCCAAAGGGTCGATACATCAACTGACACGTAGTTTGGAGTTGTTGTATCCCAATGTTTCGTCTTGTTGATAGGAACTCAACACAACAGACGACGCATCAATCGGACGCATGGTCTGAGAGTTATCGGCTTTTTCATCCCAGGGGCCCGGTTGGTTTTGAAGTAAAAACCAACCTGATCGTACTCCAACTGTGTCCAAAAAATTAGCGGAGTAAGCCAAAAGGTCCTTCTCCCTGAGAGGAATCCAACAAAGTTGACGACAGGTCAATCGGACGTCCGGAGCTCAAGTTATAAGCGTTTCCGCTCTGAGGGCCCGGTTGGTTTCGTGTTCGAACCATCCTGGACATACCCCATGTTCTCCGAAACCTTGAGTGTAATTTACCAAAACAACCGTCTAAATCCAAGGATCTCATCGCAACTGACAGTGCGTCGATCAGAGGTCCATAGCCCATGTTACGGGCAATGAAATGAACATGTCTGGTATTAGGGGGTGTTTGGCCCGGACTGACCCGATCGAAGATGCAATGGGTCGGCCCGAACTGGGTCGACCCAACCCGGGTCCGGCCCAAAAGGGCGCGGCCCGGCCCGACCTGGGCGGCCGGTTGGCCTTGCGTGGGCACAACCCGTGTGGCCAGACAGCTCGTCTCGGCCGAGCTGTCGCGAAAAGGGGGGCGTGCTGCCCCCCTGATTGAGAAACGGCCCCTGCATGGGGAGCCCGCCCTTTTCCAGCCAGGGGTTACGACCCCCGGGATTCTCGGAAACTAGCCGGATGGTGTGTCACCATGTGACCCCCTACGAGTCTCGCCTTCATTGCACCGGCGGCCGGCTGTTTCGGCCGCCGCTCCCCGCACCACCGCGGCCATAGGTCGCGGCCTTGTCCGACTGGCGCTACGCGACAGCGTCGCGCCCCTCCGCCGCGGCCCCACTCCGGCCATGGTCTCCTCATGGTTCTCCGGTGCAGCGCGACGGCGCCACACCCCCTTCACTGCGGCCCAACTCTGGCCACGGGTTTGTTCAGCCTCAATGGTGCGGCGCGACGGCGCCACGCTTCTTCGCCATGATTCTTCATGTTCCCACGCGGTGTCGTTTCACCGCACTGCCTTTGTTCATGACGCAACATGAACAACAAGAAAGAGGGAGGAAGGTCAGCTGTGTTCGTGTGGTCCAACCTCCTCCCATTATAACGATAACAGGCGGCTCAAAAAGAATAAACATCCTCGTCAAGCAAGCGCAAAATTTAATCCATAAAAATTTGAACTCAAACCCCTTCCTCAAGGAGTTGTCGAACAAAGGATGTCGTGTGGAAAGGACGTCGTGGAAGACGGCGTCATGGAATGAGGATCCATACACGTCGTCGGTGGACGCCCGAAGAAGAGCGGCGTCTCCCTTCCTTTGACACGGGAAGAAGAACAAATTATGGCACGTCGTCGTTCTTTGGAAATCAGTGTGACGGCGTTCTTTGTCGAGGTAGAAATGTTCTTCCCCAGAAAGATGAAGTTCTTCCAATGTGAAGAATGCTCCACCTCCTCTCAATGCAATTATTCAACCCATAATAAAATAAGTATTTTCCTTATTTTATTACTCATGCCAACCCCTTTCGAAAATTCAAAAGATTATAATCAATTAATTTACTTTAATTGATGAGCGTTTAATAATCCAAATTAAATTCTGGGGTTGACTTTCCATTTAATTAGGGTGGGGGTGAGTTACAAATTAAATGCACGAGAGGGTGGTTAAAGGGATTTGAAGGGGTGTGGATCGTGTGGGCCCCACTTCATTAATATCCTACATAGAGAAGTTAAGATATAGTGGGTCCCACTCCAACCTCCATGCGTAGATTTAAACTACTTAGAATTGAAATAAAAATTGTAGCACAATATTTTATTTCATTCTTTAGTTAACCCATTTATTTAATAACCTCACCCGAGCAAACGCCACTCCAGAAAAGGTGTTCCCAAGAAATTTCTGGTGCGACGGTTTCATCGGTGCCCTCGGATTTTGATTCCGAGCACCGGTTCAAAAGATAGAAAAACCCGCTCGCTCGTTCACTGAACGTACCCGAGCTAAACTTCGGAAATTGATTCCGAGCACACCAGGCCTCGGAATTAGGTGCTGTCAAAAACTGTGTACTTGTCAAATTCCAAAGAAAATTTAGAAAAAATTTCCCTTGATTTTTATGGGTCTTTACATTACTCCCACCTCAGGGATTTATGTCCCCGTAAAGATACATCACAAACTAGGGAAAAAAATGAGGGTACTGAGCACGCATCTGAGCCTCCCACTCCCAAGTGCTCTCCTGGAGGTTCTCGTGCTGCCATCTGATGTGCACTAGAGGAATCGACCGCCCATGTAGGAACCACTCCTTTCGATCCTCGATCTCCACTGGGACCTCCTCAAAAGTCGCCCCATCTTCAATGTCCAGCTCCCCATGGTCGATGATATGCGTTGGGACGTGCACGTATCTCCTCAGCTGAGATACGTGGAAGATGTCGTGTATCTGGTGCAACTGAGGTGGTAGAGCCAGGCGATAAGCCACCTCTCCTATCCGGAAGAGGACCTGTAATGGTACAATAAAGCACGGAGAAAACTTGCCACCCCGGACAAATCTCCGTAATCCACATATAGGTGAGACCCTTAAGAAGACGTGGTCACCATCCTCAATCTCTAGTGGTCTCTGCCTCCTGTCATCATAAGACTTCTGCCGGATCTGAGCTATCCTCATCCACACCTAGATGACTTGGAAATTCACTGTCGTGGCATAGACCATCTCTAGTCCCACAAGTGCTGACTCCCTGGGGTCTGTCCAGCACAGAGGTGATCTGCAAGGTCGGTCGTACAATGCATCTTATGGTGCCATCTCGATGGTAGAGTGGTAGCTGTTGTTGTACTCAATCTCCACCAAGGGTAGGTGGTCCTCCTAGCTGTGACCAAAGTCGAGTACACATGCACGGCGCATGTCCTCAAGAGTCTGAATGGTCCTCTCCGTCTGACCATCCGTCTGAGGGTGAATGACGGTGCTCAGACGTAGCTGCATCATGAATGCCTCCGGCAACCCCTTCCAAAGCCGAGAAGTAAAGAGAGCATCTAGATCGGAGATGATAGATGATGGCACACCATGAAGCCGTAAAATCTCCTGAACGTAGAGACGTCCCAAGCTCTTTACTGAGCCCTGCTCTCTGATGGGTAAGAAGTGGGATGAATTGGTGAGTCGGTCGATAATCACCCAAATGGAGTCATGACCTCTGGAAGTATGTGGAAGCCCAGTCATGAAATCCATAGATATCCCATCCCACTTCCACTCCAGGACCTCCAATGGTTGTACCAAGCCTACCGGTACCTAGTGCTCCGCCTTCACCTGCTGAAAGTTGAGGCATCGAGAAACGAATTCTACCATAGCTTTCTTCATACCCGGCCATCAGTGCTGACGTCTGAGATCCCGGTACATATTCGACACTCCTGGATGTACTACTAAAGGGGAAGTGTGAAACTCTTTTAGCACCTCCACCTACAAAGCAGCTGGTACCCTTATACGTCCTCTGAAAAGGATGACGTTCTCTCCTCCTACAGAGAATCCATAAGGTTCCAGTCCTGAGTATATCTCTGCATGCCGTGTCTCATAGTCAAAGTCCCCACACTGTGCCTCTCTAACCCACTGAAGAAGTGGAGGAGTGACTGTGAGTGACTGAAGAAAGGTTGTTCCATATCTATCCACGAAGAATATCTGTAAAGCGGCTACCTGCTCTGTCGCCTCCCCAATTAGCTGAATGCATGTCCTCCTGCTAAGAGAATCGGCTACCACGTTCCCCTTTCCAGGACTATAGACTATCTCAAAGTCATAGTCCTGGAGGAACTCGATCCATCGTCTCTATCCCAGGTTTAGGTCCTTTTGTGAGAAGATGTACCTGAGACTCTGGTGTTCAGAATAGACTGTAAAGCGTCGCCCATCAGATAGTGTCGCCACATCTTCAGAGCGAAGACCACTGCTGCTAACTCCAGGTCATGGGTAGCGTAGTTCTGCTCATGCTGCCTCAACTGTCGTGATCTATAGGCGATCACTGCTCTCTCTTTCATCAGGACACATCCGAGACTGGTCCCTGATGCATCACAGTATACTACGTACCCTACTCCCTCCTTTGGTAGCCTCAAGATAGGTGTGCTCGTCAACCTCTATCTCAGCTTCTGGAAGCTCTACTGACATCTATCTGACCACACAAAGGGTTTCCCCTTCTTTTTAAAAGATGAAAGTGGTGCCGCAACTCTGGAAAGGTCTGGCACAAATCTCCGGTAGTACCCAGCTAGCCCCAAGAAACTCCGCACCTCTGTCACGCTCCTAGGTGGCTCCCAAGCTAGCACTGCCTCGATCTTCGCAGGATCCACAGCAACTCCCGCCTCAGGGATGACGTGTCCCAAGAAGTGGACCTCGCGTATCCAGAACTGACACTTCGAGAGCTTTCCATAAAGCTGGTGCTCTTTGAGTGTACCTAGTATAACCTGAAAGTGATACATGTGCTCCTCCACAGTGGTTGAGTATATCAATATTTCGTCGATGAAAACCACAACAAATCGATCAAGGTATGGCTGAAAGATCCTGTTCATGAGACCCATGAACACCGCTGGAGAATTGGTTACGCTGAATGGCATAACCAAGAACTCATTGTGACCATACCGACATCTGAAGGCTGTCTTCTGCACGTCCTCATCCCGAACTCTATGCTGATGATAGCCTATCTGAGTTCTATTATAGAGAACCACTGTGCTCCATTGAGCTGATCGAAGAGGTCGTCAATCCTCAGTAGTGGATACTTGTTCCTCACGGTCAACTGGTTCAGGCGACGATAGTCGACACAGAGTCGCAAGCTCTCATCTTCCTTATTGGCGAGAAAAATCGTGGAAGCCGAGGGTGAAACATTGGGTAGAATGAATCCCTTGCCCTGCAAGTCCTCCAACTATACCTGTAGCTCTAAAAGCTCAATGAGGGCCATCCGATATGCTGGAATGGATATCGGGGTTGTCTCGGGGTACAGGTCAATATAAACGTCTACCTCTCTGCGAGGAGGTAGTCCTGGAACGTCATCAGGGAAAACGTCCGCATACTAATCCACCACTGTAGGAAAACTAGGAATCTGCACGTCAACTGCTCCTAGGATGAGGCTAGCCAACTGATGAGTGATCAGTTGTCCTCTCCTCTGTGTGAGCCCATCCTGCGCTGCTAAGGCTCCCTTCTCGCCGGTGAAGGTGAAACTGCTCCCATCAGTGCGAACACATCACACCTTGCGCCTAATACAGTCGATCCGAGCATGGACTGTAGATAACCAATCCATGCCCAAGATGATGTTGTAAGGCCTCGACGCCGCTACAAGAAGATCCCAGCCGAATCTCTCATCTCCTAGAGTAATCTCACACTGCCGGAACCAGTTCGTAATCGTCGAGTCTGCTCCCGTAAGAGTCTCTAGCCATAAGAATTGAGCCAACAGCTCCGTCGGAATCTCCGAGCTCTGAACAAGGGCAGCGGCAATGAAAGAATGAGTCGCTCCTATGTCTATAAGAATTTTAGTAAGGGTGGAGTTAACGCAGATAGTACCACGAATCATCTCTGTCACGTCGTGGTCGAAGGCCTCCGCTTCCTGAAGCTGAACCTATCTCTGCCCGCCAACTCTCTGTGGTCGGGGTGGACCTCTGGGGGGTGGTGGTGGTAAAGCCTCAAAGTGTCGCCCACTACCCGCTGCTCATCCATCTCCTCTGCCTCGTCCGCCTACTCTCTGCAGACCGCCACGGTCGACCCTCTGCCTCTGTCTGGGTGGTCCCTCAACCGTCTTCTGCTCCTCTACATGGAAGGTCGGGCAGTCACGAGCCATGTGGCCCTACTTGCCGCATGCGTAGCACTGTCTACTCCTCAGAAGTCTGGCTCTGCACTGGGTTACCCGCACCTCTGAGCCAGTGTCCTAAGGTCGTCCACCTGATGGTCTGGCCTGCTTGGACCCCTGTGACGTCCGTCGACTGCCAGCTGCAGACGACTCTGCTACATGCTACCCTGTGGTAGGTCTCGCAGCTGGTGTAGGCTCAACAAGAAAGCTCTCTATGATAAGGGCTTGCTCAAGTACTCCTGCCTATGTCGGAATGGTGAGGGAGATCATCAATTCCCTGATCTGATGCCTTAGTCCCTAATCAAACGTCCGGGCATGGAAGAATGGGTCATGTACTATGTCTGTCGAATAGCGCGAGAGATCGGTAAATCTCGACGAGTACTGGGCGATCGTCATGCTGCCCTGCCGCAGCTGTAGTAGCTCCTAGATGCGTACCACACAGAGGGTGGCTGGGATGAACTCTGAGCGGAAGAGGCTCTCAAAGTCCGTCCAGAGAAGAGATTCCTCATCGTGCACCTCGAGCATCAAGCTCCACCATCTTCCCTCTGCCGCATGTAGGAGGCTCGCTGTAAGGATCAACATGAGGTCAGCTGGTGTCCCCACAAGTCTGAAAACTCGAACTACAGCCTCCAGCCAATCCTCGGCTGCCTGAGGGTTCCTCTCCCCATGGAACCAGGGTGGTATCTGACATTGGAACTCGTGAAGTGCACTAAGGTGACGTGCACTCTCAGCGGTTGGGGCCGGTGGCATCGGTGGCTCGGTGGGTAGAGGTACCGCTGATGCCTCAACTGTAAAACGACCATGCACCGAGGCCTCGTCGCTCGATGGGTTTTCATCTCGTACAAAGCTCGGAACCCTAGCTGGCTGCCATCGTGGGGCCATCCTGAAAAGAAACAGGTGCGCCACGGTCAAAACAGTATACCTGGTGAGCTGACACAAAGTAATCACAAAGAAAACTTTTGAAACACACATGCAATCAATGTTTTAGTGCATTGAGTCGGAAATCATAAGTAAGGGTCCTGGTGTACATATACGTCAGCCTCCACACCAACACTGGACTCCCTAGAATTATACGCACACTCAATATCCTTAACAGTGTTGCTCCACATAAAAGAAAGATCAGAGTCCTGAGTTCTACGGTAGAACCGAACTGCTATGATACCAATTTTGCACGACCCGTCCTCGGGACCCGTGTCGTGACTAACCCAAGACCACCTCTCATAGGCCAGGGGCTGGCGACTAGCACCAAAGGCGTAAATCCCAAAAAAGGGGAATGCATTTCCTTTATTAAATAAGAAAATACCAAAGAGTAAGCCAGCAGAAGTAAACACTAAGTAAAACTGGGTACAGTAGTAAGTGCGGAAAGTAAATGGGCCAGAATAAAAACCCAAACTGAAAGTAAAGTACAACTGGACAAAAATTACAACAACTGAAAGTGAAGCAGCAACGTCGAGCTGTCCACTAGAAGTCCCACTTGAAGGGTGGGTACAGATAGCCACCTCAGCTCCTTAGGTCTAGTCGTTCGCTCCGTGTACGTCCCGCCCAGTGGTCCACCTCCAGGTACCGACCTGCTCCACAAACCTCAACCACGATCAGCACTGTCCGTTGTCTGCATCCAACACAATGTAGTGCTGGCATAGGCCATGAAGGGGTGAGTATACGCTACTCAGTAGGGACCCCGAGACCCCCGAAGGTCTCCCAGAATCCACAAACTATAATCCACAATGGAAAGATACAATCATGAAGTAACATCCAACACAACTTAGGTATATGCCCATACATATACCTAAGTAATCAATTCCAGTACGGATCCAACATCTGAGCCCAAGTTTGATCACATCTACATAGGATAGTAAAACCCAATCCACACAGGAAAGCACAAAACAATCAACATAGGAAAGCAAGTCAATCATATGAAAGATAACGATTGAATGTCAAGACTCAGTTCACACAGGTATACTTCTTTGTAAGGTGATAGAGATGATCAGATGTAGCCACTAGTTCATCTATGCTGGGACCCACGTAGGATACTAAACCATTTAAGCTGCCAGTCCCACATCGGATACAATTCCGGCTACTCTGTTGGGCCCACGTAGGATACTACAACAGAGGTCAAATACTGCCAGACCCACGTAGGATACAAGAACAGTAATACTGTCAGACCCACGTAGGATACAAGAACATTAGTCATCGCCATCGAAACCACGAAGAATTTCTGTACGGTCTTCATCGCTCCCGAACCCACGGTGGATTCCATTGCAGTTGTCGTCGCTGCAGAACCCACGGAGGATTTCAGTGCAGTCGTCATCGTCGTCGCAATCGCAGCCAGCTCTATGGTTCCCGCAAACATCATGCTCATTTCTGGAAGGGTCCACTCCACGAGCCAAGGGGTCGATACATCAACTGACACATAGTCTGGATTTTATGTATCCCAAAGTTCCTTCTCGTCGATAGGAACTCAACACGACAGAGGGCGCGTCAATCGGATGCCCGATCTGAGAGTTATCAGCTTTTTCATCCTAGGGGCCCGATTGGTTTTTAAGTAAAAACTAACCTGACCATACTCCAACTATGTCCAAAACTCGAGCGGAGTAAGCCAAAAGGTCCATCTCACTAAGATGAATCCAACAAAGTAGATGGCACGTCAATTGGACATGCGGAGCTCAAGTTATAAGTGTTTCAGCTCTGAGGGACAGATTTGTTTCGTGTTCAAACCGACCCCGACGTACCCCATGTTCTCCGAAACCTTGAGTGTAATATACCTAAATGTCTATCTCTATTCAAAGATCGCATCGCAACTGACGGTGCGTCGATCGGAGGTCTGTAGCCCACGTTACGGGAAATTAATTGAACTTGTCCGGTATTAGGGTGTTTTGGGCCCGGACCGACCTGGGTCTGGGTCCGGCCAAAAAGGGCGTGGCCCGGCCTGGCCTGGGTAGCCGGATGGCCTGGCGTGGGCGCAGACCACGTGAAAAAATAGCTTCGCTTGACCGATATGTCACGGAAAGGGGCGGCGTGCTGCCCCCCTGATTGAGAAACGGCCCTCGCATGGGGGGGGGGGGGCGCCCTTTTCCAGCCGGGGGTTACGACCCCCGGGTTTCTCGAAAACAGGCCGTCCGGTTTCAAAGGCCGGGGTGTCACCGCGGGACCCCCTGAGGGTCCCTCCTTCCTTGCACTGGGGGATGGCGGTTCCGGCCACCGCTCCCCGCTCCACTGTGGCCAAAGGCCGCGACATTGTCCGACCGGCGCGGCGCGACGGCGCCGCCCCCCTCCGTCGCGGCCTTTCTCTAGTCGCGGTGTCCTCGTGGTTCTCCGGCATGGTGAAATGGCGCCGCACCCCCTTCGCTGCGGCCCCACTCTAGTCACGGGTTTGTTCGACCTCAACGGCATGGTGCGACGGCGCCACGCTTTTTCACCATGATTCTTCATGTTCCCACACCGTGTCGCTGCACCGCACTGCTTTTGTTTGTGCCGCAACATGAGCAACAACAATGAGGGAGGAGGGTCGGCCGTTTTCGTGTGGTCTGACCTCCTCCCATTATAACGATAACAGGAATCTCAAAAAGAATAAACATCCTCGTGAAGCAAGCACAAAATTTAATCCATAAAAATTTGAACTCAAACCCCTACCTCAAGGAGTTGTCTAACAAAGGACGTCATGGGGAAAGGACGTCACGGAAGACGGCATCGTGGAAGACGGAGTCGCGGAATGAGGCTCTATACATGTCTTCAGTGGACACCCTCAGAAGAGTGGAATCTCCCTTCCTTTGACACGGGAAGAAGAATGAAGCATGGCGCGTCGTCATTCTTCAGAAAACGGTGTGACATCATTCTTCATCGAGGTAGAAATGTTCTTCGCTGGAAAGATGAAGTTCTTCCAATGTGAATAACGCTCCCCTCCTCTCAACAAAACTATTCAACCCATAATGAAATAACGATTTGCCTTATTTTATTACTCATGCCAACCCCTTTCGAAAATTTAAAAGATTATAATCAATTAATTGACTTTAATTGATGAGCGTTTAATAATCCAAATTAAATTCGAGGGTTGACTCTCCATTTAATTAGGGTGGGCTGAGTTACAAATTAAATGCGTGAGGGGGAGGTTACATGGATTTGAAGGGGTGGGGCTCGTGTGGTCCCCACTTCACTAATATCCTACATAGAGAAGTTGGGTGTAGTGGGTCCCATTCCAACCTCCATGCATAGGTTTAAACTACTTAGAATAGAAGTAAAAATTGTAGCACAATATTTTATTTCATTCTTTAGTTAACCCATTTATTTAGTAACCTCAACCGAGAAAATGCAACTCCAGAAAAGGTGTTCCCAAGCAATTATCGGCGTTGCAGTTTCATCGGTGCCCTCAGATTTCGATTCCAAGCACCAGTTCAAAAGATAGGAAAACCCACTCGCTCGTTCACTGAACATACCCGAGCTAAACTTCGGAAATTGATTCCTGGAACACCAGGCCTTAGAATCAGGTGCCATCAGAAACTACGTACTTGTAAAATCACAAATAAAATTAAGAAAAACATTCCCTTGAATTTTACGGGTCTTTACACTAACCCTTCTAGAAGTTGTTAAAAAAGGTTGAAAAATTGCTCATTGCTGGTATTATCTATCCCATTTCAGATTCCCAGTGGGTGAGCCCTATTCATGTTGTGCCAAAGGAAAGTGGTGTTATAGTTGTTAAAAATGAGAAATATGATTTTCTTACAATTGGGGTGAAAAATAGTTGGCGTGTGTGTATTGATTATAGGAAACTAAATCAGTACACTCGCAAAGATCATTTCCCCCTCCCATTTATTGATCAGATGCTTAAGATACTAGCTGGTAAAACACACTACTGTTTCTGGGATGGATTTTCTGGATATTTTCAGGTTCCTATTGAATCAGCGGATCAAGAGAAGATAACATTCACTTGTCCATTTGATAAGTTTTCCTACCGAAGGATGCCATTTGGACTTTGCAATGCCCCTGGTACCTTCCAGATATACATGGTGAGTATTTTTTCTTATTTTATTGACCCCTTCATGGAAGTATTTATGAATGATTTTATAGTGTATGGGTCTTCATTTGGTGATTGTATTTCTAGTTTAGGAAAGGTTTTGAATCATTGTATGGAGAAGAATCTGGTCTTAAACATTGAAAAGTGTCATTTCAAAGTTGATCATGGCATTGTCTTAGGGAATATAGTGTCAAACCCAAGGATAGAGGTTGATAGATCTAAGATAGAAATTATCTTATCCTTACCATATCCTTCATGTGTTTTTGATGTTAGATCTTTCATAGGGCATTCAGGATTTTATCAGTACTTCATCAAATATTTTAGGAAGATTGCTCTTTCTATGTTGCGATTTCTTCAAAATGATTCTGGTTTTTTTGTTGGATGATTCTTGAAGGACTTCTTTGATGAGCTAATGAAATGTATGACCACTCCACCGATCATACATCCGCTATGGTGGGATATTCCTTTTGAGATTATGTGTGGTGCCCCCAACTTCACTGTCGTAGATCTCTTATCTCAGAGGGTGGATGGACGTTCACACGTGATTTCATATGCATTGAGGACACCAGATTTAGCCCAATGAAACTACACAACCATAGAAAAGGAGTTTCTTACTATCATATTTTCATTAGACAAATTCCCTTCATATTTGTTAGTCTCTAAAGTTGTTTTTTTTTCTGACCATGTAGCTATGAGGTACCTCTTGAAGAAACTAGATGAAAAGCCCTGGGTAATCCGATGGATGCTCCTTCTTCAAGAATTTGATATTGATATAAAGGAAAAGAAGGGGTCGGAAAACCTATTGGCGGACCACATGAGTAGGCTTACTCACACACTAGAGGATGAAACCTTGGACGAGGTACCACTCTAGGACTCTTTCCCTAATGAGAATCTTTAATCCATCTCAGTTACGCATCCTTAGCATGCAGATTTAGTTAACTATCTTGTTTCCTTTAAAATCCCTAATAATTCAAAAAAACATCATGTCCACAAATTAAATATTGATTCAATATTTTATGTTTGGTATGATCCATAATTATGGTGAATGTGTAGAGACCAAGTTATTTGGAGGTGTGTTCCTGATCATGAGATTGAGTCTATTCTACAATTCTTTTATACACTTCCTTGTGGTGGACACATTGGACCCCAATGGATAACTATGAATGTTTTGGACTCTAGATTATATTGGCCTAGATTATTCCATGATGCCCATGTGTTTTGTAAGTTATGCTCTCATTTCCAACACACTGGGAACAATTATGGGAGAGATGAGATTCCCCAACAACCCATACAATTCTTGGAGATTTTTTATGTTTTTCGGAATCAATTTTATAGTTCTGTTTCCTAGATCCATTTGGTTTTTTTACATTTTGGTTTCTATTGATTATGTGAATAAATTGGTGGAGTCTATGGCCACTAGGACTTATGATTCTCATGTTGTTGTGGAATTTGTCGAAGTGCAGATTTTTTGTAGGTTTTAAGTACCGAAGGCCATCATCATTGACCTAGGGACACACTTCTGCAATCGGAATTTGTATTCCCTCCTTTAGATGTATGGGGTGACACACAAAACATCAACACCATACCACCCCCAAAAAAATGGTCAGGTTGAGTTTTCAAATTGTGAGATGAAACATATTTTGGAGAAAACTGTGCAACCAAATAGGAAGGATTGGAGCAAGCACTTGGATGATGCTCTATGGGTATATAGGATAGCAAAAAAAATCTCCCATCGATTTGTCCCCATTTTGGATTGTTTTTGGGAATGTTTTCCATATCCCTGTGGAAGTTGAGCATCGATCTTATTGGGATATAAAGAAATGAAACATAGATTTGGTCCATGCTGGAATCCAAAAGAAGCTACAAATTCAAGTGCTTGAGGAGATTCAATTTTCTACTTATGAGAACTCAAGGTTTTATAAGGAGAGATCCAAATAATCTCATGACAAAATGATCCAACAAAGAGAATTTCATGTTTGAGATAAATTCTTGCTCTATAGTTCATGACTGAAGCTGATGTCAAGTAAGTTGCATTCTAGGTGGTTAGGTCTGTATGTTGTTACTAATGTTTTTCCTTATGGTTCAACTGAGATCACACAAGAGGACACTAGAAGGATATTTATAGTTAATGGGCAACATTTGATGAAATAATTTGAGGGACTTCCTACTGAGGCAGTGGATTTCATCACAATGCATAACCCCATCATCACTTGAGAATATCTGGCGATTCCTAACCCTTTCAATTTTTTATTATTTTTCATATTTAAAATTATACATTTCATGGGAATATAACATCTAATGCGTTCACATTGAGTACAATTCAATATTTTAAGTGTGGGGGAGGGAACCTTTTAGTTTATTAATTTCAATTTTTTTCCTGTTTTTCGATGATTTTCAAAAAAATAGTGTTTTCCAAATATTGTGTGTTTATTTTACAGTTATTTTGTGTTTTAAAAACTTTTGAGTTGAAATGATTCTCATAACCATTTTGAAATCCATATCAATAAGTGAATCAATTTTTTCCATGAAATAGAGCTTAAATGAATTCTAAAAATAACTTTTTTTCAAGATGAAATATTTAGTAATTTCATGAAATATACCCTGAATTTTGAATCCCATGCCCCATATCACTGTCTTTATATTTGAAATAACATTCCTATGAGGCTTCTAAAATATTATTTTCATATTCTTCACATTCATTTCATTTATTGAGAGAACCAAACCATGCTTGATTTAACCAAAATTTGATTTATTCTTGTCAAAACTTGAGGGTTTGAGGTACTTGTGATTTAAATGATTGAGGAACTTGTTTGGTGTTAAAGACCCTATTTCAAATAATACTTTTTGATAATGTCCTACCTTGAAAATTTAATCATTTTAGCCCTTATAATCCCTGAAAATCATGTTAGGTTAGCCACATTACAATCCAATTTTCCCTATCCAACCAACTCTTGAAGTGAAAGTTCATAATCTAGTTGAACATAAGTGTGGGGAAGATGTCTTATATTGTGCTACCATATTCTATGATACTTAGGGTGGAAAATTAAATTCTTAAAATATGTGTTTTCTATGGAAGAAAATCATTATTTTAAAATTTGTAACTTTTCTGGAGCTTTCATGATAACTGAAGTTGTGCCTTTCTGGAGCTTCTAATAGAGGAAGAAAGATTGCTTATCTAGAGATTTCAAGAAAATCATTCTTGAGAAGATTGAAATTTTTAATACTGAAATGTTGATTGGTTTGAACATTCATTTATTTTTCATGATGATGAACATGAATTCATGCTATTGGGATTGAGGAGGAGACCATATTTAAATGAAAATTTTATTAATGAAATTTTGCTTCAAAAAGAATCAAGCCCCCCTCATTCAGCCTTAGATTTTTTCACATCTTTATACTACCAACCAAAAGACACAGAACATCCCTAAAAAGTCCTCATGATAAACATATGTACTTGAATAATATTGGGTGGTGATGTATAAATTTATAAAGACTATGGTGTCCCTTGTATGAGTTTGGAATAGAAAGACATTGCTAAAAAATTGACATTTGTGTGATAAGAGAAAATTCTAGTGAGGTAAGTGTTTTGTGCATGAGAGGATAAATAAAGTGGAAATATATTTAATGATATAAATGGATAACTTGAAATAATGTTTTTTATGAGGCATGATATCTTTTGATTCATGGTGTGTAATTTTTGGATCTCAAGGATATGTGTTTTAAATTTTGTTTTGATTTGATATTAATGTTTACTTGATATGAGGTTTTCCCCAAGAGTGCAAAAGGGTATGTGTGGAGGAGTTGATAAAAAACTATTTTGTTAAATATTTTAATGATAATAAATGACATAATTTTCTCACATTGTGATAAATATTCTTATTTATGAAATATTTGAGATTAGATCATTCATTTGAAAATTTGATGAAAATCCAGTTTTACTATTTTACAATGCACTATAGTATTTTGGACATAAATAATTTAATATGACTTTATTTAACATAAAATTTTGAAAAAGTGTTACTCACTTAATTTTACACAACTTTTGTTCAGGACATGGGAGCACCATCATTCATTTGGTTGGACTAAATGGACCATGAAGGCAAAGGTTGGCTGGACCCTCCAGATTGGACATTTGTTCTCTATTTGGGTCGTAACACCTTTATAAGAGCTTTTATTGGGCCCATATTTTGGGAGGGGATCCCCAACAGAATTATTAACAAATAATTCTTCTGGAAGAACATTTGTTTCACATGTTTTTGAGGTCAAATGGTCGGTGAACGTTTGCTTAAAATATTAGGCCGAGATTCCCCATTCACACTTGGAACCTCTTTAAACCTAGCCTCCCCTCCACCCTATAAATTAGTGTTTTTCTAATTTGTAGGGGTTAGGATGTGCATTGTAAAGTTTATTTCAGAGGTGAAGTTAATCAACTCCAATTATCCACCCATTTAAATAAGGGTATCTCTTGAAGCAAGGATCCCTTCGACAAAGCCTTCTTCTTCTTCTTCTTCGTGTTGTAATACTTTTGTTTGTATAACAAAAATATTTGTTATTATTTTATTTCTTCTATTCTATTATATTTTGTTCAAATTTAGTCTTATATTAACCTTACTAATTGGGCTGGAATCAATTGTAAAACATTTTTGGGTTCTACACTTTCTAATCCTTTTCACATGAAAAACGTTTCTATGATGACTACAACGCCCATAGAAGAGTAGTTATTTTGTAGTAACAGATCTACCTATAACATTATTCATTAATTTATTTTGAATCAATAAGATTATTTAATTCAATTAATATGATCTATTAATTTTGTTTTTTATTTAAATTAAACTAATCAAGGAATTTAACAATTGACACAAAAACACGTGAGGTCGGAAGTTGTGTAAATTGTGAGAGTGAAATCTTAATCTGTAATAAAAGATCACACGAGATAAATTTATAGAGTTAAAATATAATCCATAAACTAAATTAATACTCATTTATATAGTGTATATGTTCCTTAATTATCCACTGACAAAAACATAACCTAATAACATAAATCAAAATAGGGTTTTGTGATTTCATGTTCTGAAACTAGCCTAGGGTTTAAGTAATTTCATCTTTGTTTTTAAGTTAAATCCTTGAGGGTTTGAGGTTTAAAAAATTATGGGATTGTAATTAAGTTAATGTTAATATAAATTATAATGACAAATAATTTTAGTGAATAGGTATAGTTATATCAATTATGCCTTTTAAATATTGTCTAAAAACATCTTATTGTTGTGTCTTTTTAATGGAACTTCATTTCAGAAATAAAAACAAAAAAATCAGTCTTCTTCCTGAAAAACTCTTATAGTCTTATAAATGATAAACAACCCCCCATATTATCATGTATTTTTTAGCCTCTTTTATTTTATTTTTATAATAACTTTAAGAATTTGTTATAATTTTCTTTGTCCTTCGAGAGACGACCTTGGTCATCCACTCTACTGCACCTTAGTAACCTGTAACTGAACATCATTTGAAAGCACCCATGATAGCACCATTCAGACTGTGTGTTGTCATGAGGCTTGAGTTGAAATTTTTCAATATCAAATAGTTTATCAGATGGGTGGTGTGGTAGCGGTTGAAGTGAAGAATGGTGGTGGATGTGTATGTTTAAGGAATTAAATGATTAATTTAACTGATTTTCGAGGCTATAAATTAGTGTGGGTGTTTGGATAATATGGTGATAGCTATTTTAGTAAGTCATCATGTTCTCATCATCTGGTGGCGAATTTGTGGTTAAGGCCGAGATTTTTTTGAATATGCTGACTAGTGAATGGATGACTATTGCATTAGAATATAATTGAATTCATTTAGGTTAAAAACACATTAGGAGAATCATTCAAGTCATGTTTTAGCTGATGTTAGGATTCGACAATGATTTTTAGAAATAAGGATGTGTTTTTTGGCTTGTTCTTTTAAATTTTGGAGTGAAATTTTCATAAGAGTTTAGAGATGAAATAATTATAATTCACATTGAACTAAAGAATGATTTGAGTCATGAATCTAGTTCAGAGGACTAACATAGTTTCTCAAAGATGAGATTCATTGTGGTGGGAAGTTTATAATAACATTTTTCATTTTGGGTTATGAATTCTTGGGGAAATTTTAAATTTTTTCATTTGGTGATGGGATAATTTTGAGAACTAATAATTGAAGTGAGATATTTAAATTTATAAAATCCATAAAATGTGTCAATGGATGATGTTTCAGGTTTGTTAAAGGCATTGTATTTTTGGGATAATTTGGAATAGTTTTCTAGTAGATGAAAATTGTAGTAACAAGCCATTCATGGTGTAACATGTGGCAATCACACTATGAATAACCATTAAATGGTGTCCAAGCCCTTATTTGGCCAGCCTTTTGATGGATTAGGAATTCACTCCATGAAAGTTGTCTATCTGTAGGTGATAAAGGACACTTATGTGGCCATCACTTCATGATGAAATTATTAACATTGTGAATGTATCGAGGTAGTGGGGTGCCCATCTCCCTATAAGGGTATTCATTGAGTGAAACACTTATTTATACCCTGAACCATTTTTTGTCCCCTCCCCTTAAAGGGAATATTGGGTATTTTTTACATGGGTATACTTTTGATAACCTTCTCATGTTCCCTCATTTATGGTCAATTGAAGGAATATGGAAATCCATATTGGACTCTCCTCATCCCCTCCCATTGTGTGCCAGTGATATGGGTGGATCAATAGTGATTTTTTCATTTATATTTTAGCTAATATATCTACATTATCCCCATATCTTGTTTCGCTATTTATTTTAGATTTTTTTACTATGGTTTTAGAGGGATTATTTCATTAAATCATGGTAAAATATTTACTATTAATTTATACATCATGTGGGACTCATATGTGATGTCTTAACATGTCATATTCATGTTTTCGTTTTTCATTTTATGTATGGTAAGACATGGTTTTGATTTCATTAGTTTTTCCCTGAATTTGTGGCAAAATTTTAGTTGAATCAGATATGTACTTTTGGTATTTTTTGTTCCAATGCACAGGGTTCATGTTGTGGGAGGATATAACCCCATTGCTTAGGGTTTGGTATCCATTAGTTGTCTCAATATTTTGACATTGATTATTTCAATTTAATGTTTCTGATTTTAAAAGTTTTAGTTTTTAATTTTAGAGTGTTCTGTTTGATGAGAAAGGTGTTCATGGACTCTATAGAATTGTTTTTAATCATAGGGTTGAATTCTGATCATCAATTAAGGTGGGTGGACATGGAATTATTTTAGACTCATGGTTAATTGGTAATTTTATGTTAATATGTCTTCCATAATAATATTTCTGGCATATTTTCAAGAGTCGTGAGACCTTTTACCAATAACATCAGGATAGTCTTGCATTGTATTAATAGTCATCTTAAACCCTTTGGATAAATTAATAGTTTACCAATGATTTCATAGGAAAATGAGTGTTAATGGCCATACTTATGTTTTTTTTGGAGGAATATGATGTATTTAAAATTGTAAAAAGGATTTATATTTTAAAATGTGATTTTAAAAATTATTTGACAGAAATAGGATTTAAAAGAAATTTGTGTAATTTAAATAATGGGTTTTGAAATGGTATATCACAACATAAACATGTTTTATAAAGAATTATTGATATTATTTTTTTCCATGGTCCTACTGTGAGTAAGGTTCCAGGTGACGCCTTTTGTATTTTATTTATAAAAATTGACATTTGAATTGGTATCTAAAGGATGTTAATAAGGGATTACAAATAATTACCTTGGTTTGGTTGGCCTCAGGGGGGTGATGCACAATTTTTCAAAGATTGTGATCTTATTATGCTTTTTATTTGTGATTTATTATTGATTTTGTTTTTCATGATGACACATGTTGTGTGTGTATCCATACAAAAACTTTTATTTTGGTATTAAATTGGTGGGTTGGTCTGAATAGACTGAATAGAACCCTTGGAGGGTAGAAATTGGTTTTGGGATGTGTTTAAGACATGACACTATAACCTATAGGACAAGTTCCTTGGTGATGAGTTAGTGATTTGTGAGATAGGTTGTATTCTGTATTTAATATTTCTTGTGTGTGGTGAATGTTTTCATGTTATAGGTGACAGTTATCGGTGTTGTAGAGTATCCTAAGGCCTGAAATCTAGAAGAGTGAGTTGATGTTAGAAATATCTCCATTGGATAGATAGGATCCTAATATGTATGATTTCCTTCCATACCCAGATTAATAGGGTGGTGGTCATGGAAGTGGAGTTGACATGAGTGAGATGACCTATTCAACCAAACCAATAGTGAGAATACATGGGTAAATAGAAGGATTTCCGTTCAATCAGGACTTAGATGACTCAACTAGGATGTGTGATCAGAAAGTGGGACCACTATGATTGATATGGTGTTTGAATTTTTACGTGTTGTCGGTTATGTATAAATTTCCCTAGTTTGAGTAATAAGTTAGTGGTTGTATGGTGATGTAGCATCCCCAGTGTGAGAAGCGATGGTCAAACTCTTGGTATAAGATTAGACGTAGCATGGAACCATAACCTTTTTTTTATGTATGGGTTGAGGAAATGGTTAGACTCCCTTCCTTGTGTCTTTAGGTATGTGATGGTTCATGATAATATGTGACATCTTCCTTAAAATATAGGACTAAATAATGTATTTTTATGTCTCATGGTGCCTCAGTTAGCACTTAAATATCTAAATTTTATGATTTTGTGTGCACTGTGTGTTATGTTATTAGGTGGGTGTGTAACAGGGATAGAAGGGAACAATTTATATGTATTTCATGCACATACACTAAATTAGATAAGAAATTTGTATGATTTAGGCATCAGAGACTCCAACTATGTCATTGGACTCACCCCTACCTCGGTAAATGACACGGGTTTTCATTTACATGGGTATAAATTCATGTTTTCTACTTTAAAATAGGAATTTCTTGGAACTGGGAATGTGGTAACCGTCTATATGTTCACGGATTTTGAGGTTTTGATAGGATGATTATGCGAGTTTGGCCAGCGGATGATGTATTTATTTTATGGTTCTTTTTAAATATATATGAAACAATGTTCCTTTTACCATATATGATTCCTATTTTATTATTTATTTCTTCTTATGTTCTATTATGGTTGATGAATTATATAGGTAGATATATTGTTTCTTATTATAGACCGGGGAGGCCCCTTTTGGATCCTTGATATATGTCAACAGATATTGGTATGTTCGTTTTATGGGTAGTTCATTTCGAATTTTTGATGGATTTGTGCACAACCCTCTGGCTTCACAATACAAAAAGTAATCTCCCTATGACTATGTTGGGCCTTCTCCACTATTTGGTATCCTCTTTCCTATGGGCAATAATTTGTAATGTATTTTAGGGACCCCCGTTTGGTTTTTATCGGAGTAATTGACCACACCCATCATGAGGCCTGGAAAATTGAAGTTGCCTTCTAATCCAACTAATCGGGTAGCTAGAAGTAGTTGGGTGCGATCCCAATCTGAAATATGGAAAATCAATAAGAAGACATAGTTCAGAGGGGATTAAACAAATTAAATATAAAATTGAAAAAATGGATGAGGGAACGAATTGTGGAAGAATTTTCAAAAATTCAGTTGACAATGAATAAGATAAATGAAATTTTATGGGGTTTCAATTTGATTAGGATTAACTGAAATATTCATTCATCTATTTTAAAATAATTTATCAAAATTGGTTTACCAAGTGTATTAAAATATATTACTATTTATTGGTCTAATAACAGGTAATTAGGTATTTATATAACAATAATATGGTCTGATGATTTAATGTTCAATATATATTAAACTATTTTCCCATAAACAATGGCAATGGGAACACCCAATGGTCATGGATTCCCCTATTGAAAATCCTTTAGTTTTCACTAATGGTTTCTTTCTTGGTCAGATATGACACAAATAGTGAATCTATAATTAATTTCATCTTATGTAATATATATAATTTATCATAATTTAAAGACATAAAGAAACAAAATTTCTATTACGATTTATCCATGATCTTATTACAACCCCAAAAATATAAATTCCACCTCTTATAACAATGGACATGGTGTGTGGATGGAGAATAAAATAAACCAATGCCATGGATATGTGATGAGGAAGGGGAAAAGGATGAATTTCACTCAAAATGTAAAAAAAATGCCTATTTATATATGAGGGAAATCGAATGATAAAGCAGCAAAACCTCCCCCTCGAATGTCCAACCCTGAATTCTGAGGATTGCCTCTCTATTTATAGAAAAATAAAATACCTATAGGGTACTCTCTTAAACCACTATATTTAATTTTTTCTCGATTGGTAGGTTAATATTCACACCAAACATTGAATTCTATGTTTCAATGGTTGGTTGGTTATAGTTGAAGGCATGTAGTGATGTCCTAAATGGTATGTAGAATCCCTATAAGCTACCAACCGTTAAAGGAAAGGAATACATGGAATATAAAGTATAATTTCATAGCATGTTGGTCTTGGTTATTTATATAGACGTGTACTCGATATATCCTAGTCTATCTTGGTCATGGTATATGGAGTGTGTCTATAAAGCACATGTCATGTATAGGACAATTTTTATTCTGATTATCCCTAATTTTTTATTTTGAATGGAAACTCCTGAATAATCAACAAAAACATGAAAATAAATCATTTGAACAACAAAAAAATGTGTATCTAAAAAAATTGCATTTCTAATGAATAAAATTCACTAATTATTGTAAAAATAGAGTGCATAAAACACCCCTACACTTTGTCATTTTCTTTCCCTCAATCAAAATATTAGAATCTAAATAAAAATAATCCATACTCTAAAATGGGATGTATTATATTATTTGTACTTATAAATATTAAAGTCATTGTAGATTATTTTTAACGTATCAAAACATATTTTTATTTGAAATATATTCTAATAATGCCTCATGTATATTTTAATTAAAATATTTACCCTCTTTTAATTAATTTTTTTAACTCTTTATAAATATACAATCCACATGATGATTTACCTCTCCAAGAAAATATCACACTCATCACTCAAGATAAATTAATCTTTGTTATTCTCAATATAATTTATATCCACTATATCCATAGGATATTAAGGAATATAATTCCCCACATATAATTCAAATCACAAAAATCATGAGTTCATTCAATAAGGTTTTCATTTTTCTAAGGCTAAGGGTAAGTTGGTATTGACATGGAAATAATCTCATAGGCTTGAAAAAAGTGTCTCTATTATTAACTAATAAATCATTATATTCAATGGAAAAGATAAATGAAAATGAATCATAATAAATATCTCTTAATGTTCACCACCACTACAATCTTCCTTTGCTAATAGGTGTATGTAGAGAATTGATAAGTGTAATAAACCAAATTGATCCTCTTTTTTATTTTTTTTAAAACCAAAGTAAACGGAGGTCCATTTTGGAATAAAATTAATGGTGGTTTTAAAACCTATTTTCCCAAATGAGAAATAGATGCTCCCTACACTTAATTTCATTTTTTCTTTCCATAATATACCATTAATCACAAAACAACCTATTTAAAAATCAAATTAATGATAATGAAATATTATCAAACCGGTAGGGTAGGAGACATAAATATGCTTGTAAAAAACTTCCAATCAAGGAAGATCATGGTTTCTATGGGTTTCACATAGGTAAAATGTATGGTGGTTCTCACTGTCTAATAGGGCTGAAAATATCAATATAATGAGTCATTAATTTTAATGTGATTCAAAATCTTCTGTTTTTGAAGATAAAAACATACATGTTCTAGTAGTTATGTGTACCCAAATAATATCTCAAGAAAGTTGTTATAATGAAGAATATGAATAATGGATTAGAATACATCTCATAAATGAGGATAACAATTGGTCAATGGGGTCATGACATGAATAAAAATGATTAGTCTTATCAATTCAAATGGATACGAATTTCAATGAAAAAACATATCATATCAGTAATCATTTTAAAAAATAATTTTAAACTTAAATAAGAACGTGAATTTTAAATTATCATCAATATATTTATTATTTTTAATTATTACTAACAAAAAAATTTCCACATTTTAATATGTCTCTTGTATTAGTTTATGGGAAAATACAAGTGTATTCAAAAGACTCTCCCCCTTACTTAATATCACACATGGTCCTCCAAGTGAAACATTAAGTAAGAGACGATAATGTTGAAAGACACAACTAGGAAATGGACAGAGAGTGTAGTGAAAAAAGTAATCCAAAGATAATAAATTAAAAATAAAGGCCCAAATAATACTCCCATCATAGATATATTGAAAAAATATTCAAAGAATTCGAAAACATATTAACATGATGTTCCAGAGTATAGGTGATTGTCTACGAAATGGAAAAAATATTATACTTGCACAGAAACCATCACATAAAAATAAAAAAATGAATGTATATATATATATAAGAAAAGAATTTAGTGTAAAAAATATTCATGGAGTAGCCTGCGTAGAGGAACTGTCTGGTACTAGGGGATCTGGAATGGAGGGGGAAGTGGTTGTGGAAGCTGGTGGTTTGGAACCCTCACTCTGCTATGTGGGATCAGTTGGTAAACTAGGATCCTATAAAGTATTATTAGTGATCCATAAACCAAAAAAATACATAATCACATAAAGAGTGTCCCGGGATGGGAATTGGGTTGGTGGTGCTAATGGATGAGGATATGTCCGAGGAGCACATGTTAGAGAAATCAGGGGTCCCAGGTACTGAAGAATAAGGCATGGAATTCCATATATTTGATCGAGTTGCTGATACATGGAAGATAAGTTGTTATGAACTGAATAATTGTCTGAGGGTATGGGAGGATTTAGGGATGTGGATGGTTTAGTTGATGTGATGGATGAAGATGAAGGAGTTGATTATTAGTTACAGTCTGTTGGTGGAGCTGATGGGGTGGAATCAGAGCAACAGAAACATAGGGGGTAGGTGGGTCCCCTCCTACCGCATCAAGTGTTGGGAAATCGTGAACAAGATGATAGTTGTTCCACTACATACAAAATAGGTTCATGTGATTAATAATCAGAAATACTATCTGATAGGGAGAACCTAAGGTATCATGAGGGAGAGATGGCTCAAACACCCCTAGATGGTGTGCCAATTGGGTGGAATATAACCCACTATTGACGTTACAATAACAACCGGTGAACATAGAATGTAAATAGGTTGTTGTTAATTAGGGGAGGTCGTGGTAATCATGTTAGAGGATACAGCTATGGAGGTCAATATCAAATCTGGGAATGACACCCATTTACTACTGGAATTGGAAGGGAATGGCACAAAAATAGCAATGAATGAAGTGAATGGTAGAAGAAATGTTTAGGTTTCTATTTTGTGAGGTAGGAGAATACTGGAGAGCGGGCCTAGTAAGATACCACCACACAAAGAGTATGTATATAGGATAGGGTGGTGAGGGAGGAAACATGGGATGGGGTGGGTGTATTGGGGTAGAAGTTATACCCCTGGACAAACACAACCATCGTCAGTGAAAATAATATCCCATTAAGGATAATTTGAATGGGGTCATCATATCATTGGGAATCAATCAATATATGGGCCCTTCAAAATCAAAAGTTGTAGAAAACTCCAAAAATAATTCATTGAATGTATGAGTGCTAACCTGAAGAGTGGAAATAAGGTGGGTGTGCCCACATAGCTCCTCAATATCCTCTGAAATTTAATTTCACTCTAGAATATTGATGTTTAGAAACCAACCGCTCAATAAAATCATGGTCTGTGAATATCATCATAGCTAGTCTTCCAAAGGATGACACTCGTCAGAAATATATCATGGTTGAGACCATTCCTTGCTATTGTGGGTTCTAGAAATGAGGCAGGTGAGTCAACTGCCATTGCAGAGGGCTCTGATGTAGTGGTATGCTCTTTCCACTAGTTTTCTCAGCAACTATGGAAGTTTTCATGAACACACCTGATTGTGTCACAATTTCTATAGGACTGGAAGTGGTTTTCAAAGATGGGGTCATCATAAGAATAGGATGAAAGATCTCCAATGATGGTGACTGTTGATTCATCAGATCTTCTATGGTATAACCTACCAGTGTCTTGATCTGAACTAATTATGGTGCATGTATCTCCTCATTAGAAGCAGGGATGGGAATCTTCCCATTGGCTCTATCCCCATATTCCATGATCTAAAAAGAAATAAATGATGAAAATAAATGAAAATAAACAAAAAAGGATGAAAAATAGTGAGAAATATTGAATGAAATGTACATGATGTGTATAATCATGGTACACTGCATATAGTATATTCGTGATTCCTATCCTTGTGCCATGGATATACATGTAGGCTGGTATTTCTTTGGATATTTAAAGTTTCATGATGTTTGGAAGTGGAACATACCATTTTTGTGGAAATGGGAATCTAGGATGTATATGTTCCCAAAGTTGTCCCCTGCCAACTAGGGGTAGAAATTAGAGTACATGATGTGTACCAAATTCACATACTATGTGTTGGAAAATGTTTATATAGAAATGTATTTATCATAACTGGACTCAATATATGAAGGAAAAAGGAAATTATACATCTTATTATCAAAAACAGACACCATATGTTTTCTAATTCTAAACATAAATGTTTTTTTGTGTACGTGATGTACAGGATGTGTGTTTTTGTGGGTTCCCATATACAAATGGTTTCATCAAAACACCTCCCCAAAACTATAAATTGACACGAAAGCCTATAAATCACTTAAATAATGGGTGAGATAGAACATATCTGGATCAAGGATTGAAATGAAGAAGAAATAACATCCATAATCACACTAAATAGAAGATTACAATGGGGGTTTAAGTGGTGTATAATGGAAGGAAACTGAGAGACGGGTGGGATCGAAACGTGGTCATATTGGGTTAGGGTTATCACCTTTTATAACTACAACACCTAGGGTGTATAACATAGTACATGTAATTTTTCTAAAAATTAGTATATTTTAATTATTATAAACAGTTTATTGATTATTATTTGAAATTATAAAAAAATATATATACACTAAAATAAAATTGTACACATAATGTATCATAAAAATACAATTATTGTTTTATAAAATTGGAAAAAAAGAGATTCCAAATTTGGTCCGGTGATCAGGGTGTGATTTTAACGTGTGACTGGTCTTTCCAATGGTGCACCCTCAACCACTGGTGTGAAGGTTATAGTACTGAAATTTTTATTATTCTTTGATTTTTTTAAAAAATTTAAACTTTAAAAATATAAATGAATAATGAAAATCATATGATTTTAATTATTTAATATTAGGATGATGTAGAGAGATTAATCAAATTCAAACCCTGGCCTTTTAGACCCTGCGATACGTATCTTCCAATAATCCCACATCACCCTCAAGTGATTTCTAATTTTTAAATGAATTTTCAAGTATTAATGGAAAACCATAATGCACGAGACATAATGTATACCAAAATATGTGATTTGTCTTTTATTTTTTTTAAAGATAGAACTAAGTAAACTAGAAGGACTTGAACCTGGGTATTCGGGACTATGGGCTACGACCCATCCTCCATTTCATCCCCACCATCAATTTTATTTTACTTTGAAATGATATAATTAATTTTTAAAACATCACACATTCTTTTTTAAAAAAATATTAGATTAAAAATATTGGATCTGGTTCCATATGAGGGTGAATTGATATTCGAACTAGCGATGGCTCAGATACACTCTTATAAAATTTACATAGACACGGGCTTCATTACTATTTATTAACTTGATCAACATTTATTTATAAAAAAAATTATATTATAATATAAAATTAACAGAATGTTACACAGTGTGTATAGATGATGCACATGGTGTGTAACCACATTTTATTTATATTTTAATATTTTATGAAAGAATAGTTAATAACTAGAATGTCAAGAAGAGTTAAATTTTGTATAGTTATTTAAAAAATGAAGAGGGAGGGGAAGAAAGTATGGGATGTCTCCCAGAATGTGCCTTTGTTTTTTTATTTGTCTTGACCTGAGGTATGGTACCTACCCATAAAATGAAGGTGGGTGTACATTCCACTATGCAAACCACCACATATTTCTATGTCCCTCGTATTTCATTTATTTTTCTTGAACATTATGTGGCCTGTGAGGTGTCTTGTAATATCCTTTCCCTATGTCCAGTAATTGATAATGTTGGACATGTGACATGGTTTGATCATGCATGTCTTCCACCTTCTTGGGTTCTTAATTTGATATACTATAAACCAAAATATTTTAACAGGAATATTTCGGAGTATGAAATAATTCAAAAGACGTTTTAGAAACAAATATTTGATAAAATTCAATATTAACATGATATGATGTGTTACCATAGTCAAAAATTGAGTTTTAAACATAATATTCAAAAAAATTGAGTGTATGAAAAGTTGGGCCCACACAATAACATTCTTCCTTGGTTGAAAAAAAATTATAACACCCAACCTCAGACTCATCCGGACTACATATATTATAAATTATATTGAAAATATGGAATATTATAGTACAAATTCATCCCAACCTTTCATTTTGGTCCAAATTTCTTGTGGTAAAGGATTCCCTCATTGATATTAATTTTTCATTATATTCCAAATATGGTTTATGAAAGGAAGAAGAAATATATTGGGTGAAGAATGTTCATGGATATTATTTTTATTGAAATATATCATTAATGTAAGAATAATACTCTTTGGGATAATATTATTACATCACTAGATTATATGGATAAAAATCCTCTCTATGAAAAGTTTACAAACTTCTAGTTGAATAAAAAAATAGGGATGATAGGTTTAGGTTCCTAAGAAAAAATTTTAGAAGAAATGAATAAAATCCCTGGGTAAACCATCCTTTACTCGTACTAATTAGGCTTATTTCCTTCCTACCCATTAATGAAACTATAATTTCAATGCACCCATCACGAGGTGTAGAAAACTGAAATTTCCTTCTAATATGACTAATAGGGTACCTAGAGGCAATCATAGGGTATCCCATTTGGAATGTTGAGGAGGAAATAATCAGATTCATGTCGGTTATTCTTAACCAATTATCGAGAAAAATGAAAGAAAATATCATAATGGAATAAATTGTGAAATGATTTGTGAAAATTCAATAGACATGGAAGAAGAGAAACAAAATGATTTAGGGTTTTAACTTGATTATGGTTTAATAAAATAGTAATTATTTTTTATTAAAATTATTTATGAAGATATTTTTACCATGGGGAATCAATCATATTTTTATTTCATTGTTTGATAATAGATAATTATGTTTTTAAATGCCAATCCCTTGGTCCGGTGATTGAATATTCAAATATATATTAAAACATTATCCCTAAAATTGTGGCAATAGGCTCACCCAATTTTCATGGATTCGGCTATTGATCATCCTTTAGTTTTCTCCACTAGTTTCTTTTTTGGTCTGATACGACACCAATAGTTAATGTGGAATTAATTTCATCAACAGTATTATAAAGGATAATTCATAACTAAAAGAAACATATTGAAAGGTTAAATATAATTTTCCCATAATCATATTTCAAACCCAACACTATGAATTCAACCTCTTATAACCACGGTCACAGTGTATGGGTTAATAAGAAAATCAACCCCTACTGTGGATATGAGAGGAGGAATGGGAAGTGATGAATTTCACTAAAATAGTTAAAAAACAAAAGGAAAAGGAACTATTTGGATTTGAGGTATATCGAATAGAATAGTGACAACACCACCACCTCGAATTTACTGCCTAGAATTTTGAAGGATGCCTCTTTATTTAAAGAAAAATATAATTCACAGCATGTACTCAAAAGTACATGGCATGTTATCTCGTCAACCACTATTTTACATTTTTCTATCCATCGATAAGTGAAAATCCATGCCGCCTGTTGAATTTGATGTGTCGAAAGTCCGTTAATGGAATTACATGACATGTAGAAATATCGTTTATGGTGTATAGAGTCTCTATCAGGAACCAACCACTTCTAGAAATAAATATGCGTCATTTTAAGTATAATTACACAATGTGTGGGTCTTGATCATCTACATATTTGTATACTCATGCTATCAGAGTTGTGCATGGGAATGGTACATGATGTGAGTTTATTATTTACACACCATTTATATGTCAATTTTTTTCATATCATCCTCAATTTTCTATATCGAATTGAAACTGCTAAATAATCACCATGAATACTAAAAATAAAGAATTTTATTAATAAAATAATGTGTTTTCAGTGAAAACATGTTTTATAATCATTAAAATACAAGAATTAGCATACAAAAATTGGGTATATCAGTATTATAGGATAGGCTGTAGAAAAATATTATCATAGAATATTATTGGATGGGATGGTGTAACATAGAAATAGACTAAAATTGTTACAAAAAAAAGGAGGTAAATCGAGTGTAATTCTATCCAGCATGACATTGGTTGAAACCCATATTATTAGGGGATGTCTAGTTTCGGGACTAGGAACACTTTCATGAGTGTGATGTTAGTTTAGAAAAAGAATACTTATGTTTGATAGATGTACCTTTTCATGATTCCTAGGGATTGTCTTGGAGTTAGTGAGTAGTTTTTTATCATTATAGTGGTGTTCTAGGGTTATGATGCACATGCCTATTTTTGGTTTTGGATGACATGATTACATGTTAAAATGAATTAATAATTAAAGAAACATGTAATTTAATCGATATTTTATTAATTATATTTTAATATAAAATTTTATTAATATGAATATGTGGGGACTATTTTATTTTTTGTGACGTGATTTGATGGTCATTATAGGGAGATGGTTTTTGGGAATTTTCATTTTTTAGAAACTTTTTAAAGGAATACTTATGTAGTGGTGCAAGGTGTGTGTGAAATGGATTTGTTAAAATGGATTAAGGATCTAGGTATATTGAAAATTTTCTAAATTAGCATTTTTTTAAAAAGTGTAATGAAATTAATTCCAAAATTTAATTTTAATATGGTTTTTAGAAAATGAGAATGGTTTTTGGGAAGAGACTAGCTAGTCTATGGATTATTGGTGATTTTTTTTTTGTTAAAAAATAGGTATTACATGGGTTTTTTTTTGAAAAATCATGGGTTTTTTGTGTGTGTGAAATTATTGGAATGCATTTTTCAAAAAAACAGTATGAAAATAGTATTTTATGGAAGCCAATTTTTAGGGATTTTTGGTGTCATTGCTTGGGGTGACCAAGATGTTTCAACTGTTTGCTTGAATTATGTGCCTTGTTTCATGGGAAACTACCCAGTGAAGTTGTGGGCGTGTGTTTATATTAGTTATTATGGAGTGTTAAAATTTAATGATGCATTTTTATGCTATATACCTTATTTTTTGTGGTTGTTCTAGATTGGCCAATTATTTTTTATGCATTATTAGGGTCTATTAAGGATATTTCAAGAGGGTTTATTATGGTGGGATTATGGGATGGATTTTGTATGTTTTTCTTGAAAATATGATTATAATTTTGGTGGATTTATGGATCTAACCCCTTATAATGAGTTTTTATGGTTTCATAATTTAGAACTCACAGTATGAGTCTTTGGTAACCGAGTCTTATGGTGGGGAGAAACATAATCCTTCAGTGGATCGATATTTAACGTTTCAGTGTTTTGATATCAATGGGTATGGTTGGTTTCCATCATGGTGTTTGAAAGTAGAGATGAATGGAATTATAGTAATTGTTCATCCATGTTCAAAATCATTTGGGTCTAGTGATACAATGATAAGGATACTTTTATGGTTGGAAGTGTCTTATCAATTATTGATGTGTGGCCCCTATTTAGGAAGGTCCATGAGTTTTATGGAATTGGTCAGAGGATGATTGAAATAGAAATGGGATGTTGGTGAGGAGATATGCCTGATTTTAAAATTCATGTGTGGTACTGGATGGAGTATGTTTGTTTTCATCAGGCTTGAGATGGAATTTTATATAATCTAATAGTGATTTGGATGAGTGGTGCATAAGTGTTTGGGGTGTAGTGAGGGAAAGGATGTGTTCATTTGAGGAACCTATTGAGTAATTACACTAAGTGTCAAGGAAAATCCTCATTCTAGGTGTTTGGATGATGTGGCGATTCCTCTGGGAGTAAGGAATTGTGTTTAGTTGATGTCTTGGTGCATTGGTGGTTCAGGCTGATAATTTTTGGAATAGGTCATCCATAGTAGGACCTACTAGATATTTGGTTTAAAATTGAATTTTATAAGGTGGAAACTATATGAAGATCTTTATTTAGGATGTCGTTGAGGTTGTTTGAGGATCAAGCTATAATTTTTAGAGAAAATATAGTGTGTTTGGGATTGGTTTTTGAAGTACTGAAGTAAAATATTATTATGTGTTTGGATACGAGATAGGGAAAGTTCACATTAAATTGAAAAATAAGATAGGTTACGGTTTTTTGTTGTCGAACTACCACAACTTCTTAGGTGTGATAATCATTATTATGGGGAGTTTTTAATGACTATTTTAATTATGGTTTGTGAAATTTTTTATGGAATTTTAATTTTTTTTTATGGATGTGTTTGATGTTGAGAAACGAAACCTAGAATGAGATCAAGAGGGTTTTAACATCCTTAAAATGTGTTTTTGGATATGGTTTCTGGATTATTAAAGGCCTTAGATGTTTAAGAGATCATCATAATTGTGGTTGGTCTATTGAAAATTGTACAAGTGTGTCATTCACCATGTGATGGGTGGAGAAAATGTGATGAATGAAACATACGTGGTGTACATGAACATTATAAAGAATTCATGACATAAAGAAGGTATTCACTCTATAAAGGTTTCCGTTTTATATGTGTTCAGGTTCAATTATGTAGCATTCATATAATCAATCAAGGCTTCACTCTATGAATGTATCTAAGTAAGGAGGATCCAGTCTTCCTATAATGAAATTCATTGTGTAAACATTATATTCATGTTTAGGAAAATGTATTTTCTCTTCCTTTTTAATGTTTGTTATAGTAATTTAGTCAAGGTTCTATTTTTGGGATCCTCCTCTGGATCCCTCGTTTGTAATAACCCAAATGAAGAGGAAGAGCCCTCTTTATCTCTCCTCTTTTTCCCCCTTTGTGTTTTGTTATTCTAGGTGTTTCAAATCTGATTCATCATGTGTATTGATGGTAATATCTCTACCTATTCCAATTTTAAAGATTCTACTTTTATTTCAATTCATTCTCCAATGGCCCGAAGGCCTTCATTTTTTTATTGATTTTTTATAATCCACCTTTCAAGGGGTGAGGTGGAACCCTTAAAAGGCCTGTAGGTGTCAGCAATACATGGCCTGTAGGCCTTAGAAGAATTTAATGACGGTCGGCTTCACGATTTACATAAAACCAAAACTAACTACTTAGAACTACTCCTCCCAAGCATCATTATCATGAAATCAGCTCTCCACCTTCACATGGAAGTTCATAAAGGCTTTCCCATGCATACACAGGCTTGTCCTGATAGCAGGTTCCATACCCTCTCATTCTTGCAATCCGTTTAGATTCTTATATGGTGAAATCTCCTCGTTCATCATCCTTCTCAAGCTTGTTCCTTGTAGGTTATCTGGTTTTCATATTCATTAAAGGTTGCTCGAAATCCTTAAGGTGGACCGAAGGCCTTAAGGAGTCCCAAAGGCAATGAGGTGTCCTAAAGACTGTACTGACCCGAATTCTTGGGTGGACCGAAGGCCTTAAAGGATTCGGGGACCAAATCGGTGGCTCAAAGGCCCAAATGGGGGCATAGTCCTGGCTACTTTAGTGACAAATTGTACTTGCTACAGTTCCCAATACAATACTGATACAGTCCCACTACCGTGCCTTCTATAGTACCTGCTACAGTGCTGCTATAGCCCTGGAAATTATGCCTCCGCCTAGATTTGATGGGGCCTTTATGTATGGCTCATAGAGTATATCACTAGAGGATATATTCAAGATGATGTATATCATTTTATTTTGGGTTTTCCTCCATTTAAATTAATTTTGGGTTTTTACTGATTTTTTTTGTATATTAACTATTGAATTAGAAATGTAATTTTGGGTATTTTATACGTCCTATGTTCAAGTGTGTGTTAGGAGGGGGCCATAGCTCATTACTCATGTTTTGTCTTATCTGCATTTCCAAGTGAGTTTGGAGTCGACTATTCAAATTTAGGGTTTTTTTATTTATTTGTTTTATTAATTAATTTGATATTTTTTTCCACAATATATATTCTCATGGACTCTATGGAGGTTGATACGATCTTGGAACATATTTATTATCATCATTTTAGGTAGGTTTCCTTATCTTTATTTGAGTACCTTAGTAAATTTGTAATTTTTTTTATGTTATTTCGTTAGAAATATATCCTACATATTTTCAAAAATTGTGTGCTCTATACCATATAATATTTCGGTGATATTTCATCAGCCTAATTATCAACATGTAACATATAGCTTGTTAAATGGTTTGATGGTGTCACCTTGTTCTAATGGGTGGGAGTGGCCCTCCTTATGGTTTTTTCGTGACATGTGTTGGATTCTGAGAGTTAAAATGTATTTCCATATTAAAATTCTATTTTAATATGAGGTTTATTGAAATGGAAATTAATTAAATTTGGGTTATATCAATAATAGGTTTTGAAATGGTATTTCAGAATGGGAAATGAATTCTTAAAGAATTTTTTTTTGATTTTGGCCAAGGGCCTTGTTTGAGTAATGTGGAATGGGATTCTATTTGTAGGGGATTATAAAAGGGATATTTTACTTTTTTTTAAACAAAAGTATTGAAGGGACTAAATTGACATGTCTTTACTTTTTTGACCTCCTATGGTTAGTGCCCTATTTTACAAAGCTTATATTAATTTTTAACTTCCCTTTTTTTATTGCTTATATTTTATGTGTTTCATGATTATATGTGTTGTGTGTTTAGACCTATGAATATATTTTTTTTGGTACTAATGTCTTGGGTTATTCTATGACAATGGAATATAACACTTAGGGGGTTTATATGGGCTTTGGGTTGTGATCAAGATATGAAACTTGGTCCTAAGGGACTAGTGCACTAGTGATGATCTAGTGGGTTTTGTGACGAGCAAAGTTACCATATTATTTTTGATTGCATGTTACAACTATGTTCTTTTTATATTTTATGTATATTTATGTGGTAAGGATTATAAGGCATGGAATCTCCATGAGTGAGGTGGAATTATAATGATCATCATGTGGGAGATGGAATCTGAGTACGCATGATGTTGGGAAATACCATGAGATATAGGGTAGTGTCCATCGAAAGAGGATTTCCATGAGTAATAGGGCATGGTAGACCAAGACTTGCGTTAAAAGATGTTGGTTGATAGATGGTTATCGGCTCATTCATGAGTGATATGACTAGAATGGGATATGATATCAGATGGGGGACCACAATGAGTTTTATCAGGTCTAATTTTGTGTGTGTGTTGTGGTTTAGCGATGGTTTTCCCTACCATGACTGGGGTGGTTGTGTTTTTTAGTGATTTATCCTCCCTCAAGAAATGTATTTTCGGATGCTTGGTGTGTTATCTAAAGCGGAATGGAACCCTACCCTAAATCATTTATTATAGGTTAAGGAACTAGTTAGATACCCTACATTATATATTCACATATTGTTTGTGTCGGGATATAAGGTTCCTTATTCCTCCTATTATAGAGCTGATGAAATTATGGTAAGGTGTTGTGGTGTCCTAGTTGAAAGATGAAGACCTAAATTCTATGATTGCATATTAATTTCATGTGTTGTTTCTCGATGTGTGTGTTTCACAGTCATGGAATCACCCTTTATATTCATTTTATTCACATCCAATTGATCACAAAAGCACTTAGTTTTATCAAGGCATTGGTGATTCCTCAGGGGGAATTGGACTCACCCTCAAAAAACTTTCATGGAATGGGTTTGGATATATGAGGGTAAATCAAATTTTTTTCTATTATGACACAAGTATCTGTTAGAGATGGACATGCGGTAGAGGACTATATTTCCATAGTGGTAATGGATTTGGTGGGATGACTATATGAGTTAGGGTGGAAGCCCATGTATTTATTTCTCAGTTATTATTATTAACGAACTAGAGAGTGTTCTATTTATTATATATGATGCCTTATTTATTATTTATTGTTTCTAATACTATGTTATAATAGATTAATCATATAGGTATACTTATTTCATTTTATTTTTTAGTGTAGTGGGCTTGTTTTTCTCAATGTTTTCCGTATGTAGGTTTGGAGATGTTTGTCATATGGGCGGGTCTTGATGATTTTTTTGAAAATTATGGAATAGAACATAGGCTTTATGTTAGACTGAATTGTATCCCTGCAACTATGTCATGCCTTAAACACAAGTAAAAAGCCTCTTATATATAGGGAGCATAACATAGGATCAGGTAGTGGTCCTCGATATGGTTCAATACAAGATATCTAGTTTGAGTCATTAAAATGGAATCTGATCATGTTTTGGGATGGTAATGTATTAGTTAGAGATGGAAAAAGGTTACCAGGAATCAGGAGGTAGATTTAGAACATGCCTAGCTAGTATAACATGGGTTGAATCCTAATATTCTAGGGAATTTCTACTTTTGGGACTAGGAACTCTACGTTGAGTGATATGTTGGTTTCGACCAAGAATACTAATATGGGATCAATGTGACTTGGTAAGAGTTTTAGGTATCAGTTAGGAGATAGTGATTTGTAAATGCATCTTGATAGTGGAATGATAGATAGATAGTACATGTTCTTAGGGGTGGTGTTGTTTGATATGTTATCTCATCAAAATCCTTTATTAATTGAAGGAACATGTAATAGAAACTATGTTTTCTTGATATCATTATAACTGGGGATTAGATTAATTTTCATACAAGGGGCCTTGTTGATTTTTTGTGATATTTAGGATTATCTTCCATAAGAAAATGGAATTCTGATATTTTTAATTTTGAGAAAAACTAAATTTTGAATGGGAAAATAAGGTTGTGTAATGAGGTGTGCATTAAATGGTTTTATTGAAATGGATCATGGTGCCATTGATGTTGATATAGCTTAGAATATTCAGGTTTTATGAAAATTGTAAGGAAATGTATTTTTTATTTTGTTTTCAAAATTTTTTTTGGAAAAATATGGATGACTTTTTAAAAGATAAAACAAGGATGGGGATTTAAGTTATTTTTTTTGGAAAAAAACTTTGGATACTAAGGGGTGTTTTAGAATCTCATGGGGTTTATGGTGTGTCTGAAATTAATTAAGAATATTTTTGAAAAAAAAGAATTATTATCTAGGGAATCTAGTTTGTTTTTATTTTTTGATGTGTTCAGTAGTTACCTTGATGTTATAATTGGGTACTAAACTTATTTTAAACAGTTTTTTTTTGAAACTTCCAATTGAGTGTAGAAAGTGTGTGTCTTGGTTGGTTTTGTCCATGAAACCCAACTGGTTCTCATGTGGACAAGGATACTTTATTTTAGGGGTTAGCTGGGAGTGGCTAGTGGTTGTTTTTGTGTTTTGTGGGTATATCATAGATTTCTTTGGAGGTCCTATTATGGAAATCATCAAGGATTGATGGTGGATCATGGTATTGAGTATTTAGTGTGATTTTTGTGTATTCAAGGATTGGACACCTTGTTATGTGTTTTGATGGTTTCACGGTTTAGAAAACTTGATGTATGTATTTTTCAGATGATTTTTATATTTTAGAGAACCATATTCTTAGAGATGGTTGGGTCATTAATGTATTGAAATTTTGGGATAGACATGTGTGGTTGTTCACAATATTGGGGTTTAGTGATAGTGATGAATGTGACGCTTGAGAAATGGTTGTTGAAGTTTTAAAGTTATTGTGTGTGGAGATATGATGATAAGAATACAATTGTGGTGGTGATCATCTTATCGATCATGCATGTGTGGACCATATTTAGGAAGGTCCATTAGTATGATTGAACCAGTTAGAGGATGGTAGAAATGGAAGGGAGTCTTGGTGAGTCAGTAGACTTGATTTAACAATTTTGGTACAGTGTTTGTTACAGTCGGTGTGTTGGCCTAAGGTCTGTGTTATAATTTTTCATAATCTGGGAGTGAGTTTTATGGTTAGTTAATTAGTTATTAGGGTAAATCAAGGTGTTTTATGTGGTTTTTTGAGAAGTAATAGAGTTATTACACTGAGTATCAAGGTAATGCCTCAATGTATGTGTTTGTAAGATGTGGTGATGTATCTCTGACTATGTTATAATGTTTGGGTGATGTGGTAGTGAATTATAAGTTGAGGTTGATCATTTTAAGAAGAGGTTGGCCAAAGGGGAACCAAATGGTGATTTGTCATACCATTGAAAATGGTGATGGGAAACCACATTAGTATCATTATTAAGTATGTGGTTAATGTAGTTCTATGTCGAAACAATAATTCATAGGGGAAATTTGGTGTATCAAAGCTTCGTGTTTGGAGTTTTATAAAAGAATCATGTTGTGAATTTGGAAATGAAATGTGGAGTATTTTTCTAGATTAACAACTAGGGTACGTCTAAGTTCGCGGTTAAGGGACAATTGTCATTCTGCATTAATGAGAAGAATTATTTTTGGGAGTTTATAACAACCCATGTCATTATGAGTTGTGAACTCTTGAGGTAATTTGATTTTCTTCATTTGTAATGTTATTTTTTTAGAACTAGAATGATAAACATGATCTATAGTGCTTTTATATCCTTAATTGGGGTTTTTAAATGAGGTTTTTGTATTAGTTAAAGACTTGGGTGTTCAAGAGTTCTTGAGAATTGTGGTTGAGATACTTGGAATTATAGAATTAATACATTCAGTGTGTAATGGGTTGTGGCTATGCTACAAATAACCCTTTTCAAGAGTTGATTACTATTATATGGAGATTCATTCCATGAAGAAAAGATTCACATCATGATAGTTACATTTTTTAATTGATTATGGACCCTTACATAGCCTTCACATCATGAATTATTGTTTCACACTATGTAAGTATCATGTGAGATCCCAACCCCCTCTACCAGAATGTGTACTCAGGGTGTGAAGCCCCTATTAACATCACGAACCATGTTTGGCACCAAATTTGTGAGTGGAATATTAGTAATTTTTTCATGGGTCTATTTTTGGTAATCCCCTCTCGTTCCATTATTTGGGGCCAACCAATGGACACGACTGGAAAGGATAGATTTCCTAACACTTTTATACCAATGGTTCAAAAGAACTGTTGGTACAGGTGTCCTTTAACAATGTTTTTAATAAAATATTGGTAAAGGTGTGGTTTGGGAAGGATTTCCAAATGGTTTGAAGAAACTTTTGGGAAATCCATTATTTTCCCAACCGTTTTTTATAACCGTTGGGAAAATCCCCCACCCCCCAATTCACTTAAATAGAACCACATTCCCCCAACTCGCAGAAGCCCCCAATTTCCAGAATCACATTCCTCTGACTCCAAGAAACACCCACCCAGGTGAACCTCTTCTATCCAATCAGCTGCAACTCCCCTATTCAGGTTAGACTACTTCAACCTCTTTTCATATTAGCTAAGGATATCATTCTATTCTCAATGTTTCTCTATGTAATTCCCTATTTAAAAATATCACGTCGTTTTCCCCTATTTTTAGGGATTTTGGAAAATTTTAGGATTCACTACTCCCTTCAATAATTGTGTACTCAAATGACTACATCAATGTACACATTTTTAAATTAATGTTTTCATTACACATATACATTTATAAGGGAATAGTCTCTTTATTGTGTACTAATTTTAATGATTCATAGTTATTTTTTTAACATCAATGCTCCAAATATTACAGCTTCATGTATATGAACTCATAATAAATTGTTTGTAATATTTATTCATAGTATTTCATGAAAATCACTCCTTCCATTAAGATCATGTCAAACATGAAGGTCTTATTCATCTTCATTTTTGTACACTATGCATGTCACATAACAAGTATGTATGATGTTTCTATCAAAATATTTATATATATAAAATGACACATTGGTCACTTATCCTTTTCACAATAGAACATACGAGTTCTAGTTCCATCAAGTTGCAGGATGTTAAGGAATAGGCGGAACATGCTGAAAAAAGGGCCATAGAGATGGCAACATAGTCTGTTATGGTAAACACTACATTTATGAAACTGATGGAAGATTTACGTCCAACACTTCCCCCAGAGGTCAACACTTCTTGTGAGGAATATATGCCATCGTTTCATTCTATGTATAGTGCACCATGTGGATGTTCTAGTGGTGGTCGAGATGATGGCGAGGAGGTGGTCGAGGCGAAGGAGGAGAAGGGAGAGGACGATGCTGAGGTGGAGGAGGAGGGAGAGGAGGAGGCCGAGGCGGAGGAGGAGGGCGATGAGGAGGTCGAGGCTGAGTACGAGGGAGAGGAGGAGGGTGAGGACAATGATGGGGACGATTACAAGAACAAGGGTGAGGGTGAAGATTATGGTAATGATAGTGATGGTGATGAGGGACAGATTGATCCGTTACATTTTTTAAAGATATTACTGACGTTTGATGATTATTTATTTGTTGTGCCTGTATATATGTGTTATTAGGTAGGTTACATTATCTTTATTTATTAATCTATAAATAATAAAACTTTATTTTATGATTTAATGTGAAATCCCCCTATTTTAATAAAATTTTAATTTTTTAGAAGTTGATATAAGGAAATTATTTTTTTAACCTTGAAATTATTATCTTAGAAAATATGTAAATACCATCCCATGAACCCAGGACGGCCCCCGGATAGCCCCCCTAGACAACAAATGACATAAAAAAACTGAACAAACACAATCAGATAGTGTTTTTACTTCTACACAACGATCCATGGGTCATTTGTGATGTGTAAGAGTCATACCCACCTCAATCTGAGGCACGGTGTGGCCGGTACCACTAAAAGTGTCTCACTTTTATTTGAAATGGACAACATTTTAAGTGAAAACAACAACTGGCATACAGAAAACTGACCAAACGCATTAGGATTCAGTTGATACTTTAGGTCAAGGATCCATGGGTCATTTGTGATGTGTATGAGTCAAATCCACCTCCATTTGAGGCATGGTGTGTCTGGTACCACTCAAAGTGTCCCACTTTTATTTGAAATGGACAACATTTCAGGTGAAAACAACAACTGGCATACCTAAAAATGACCAAATGCATTCGGATTGTGATTGATACTTTAACACAATGATCCATGGGTCATTTGTGACTTTTAAGAGTCAACCCCACCTCAATCTAAGGCATGGTGTGGCCTGTACCACTCAAAGTGTCCCACTTTTATTTGAAATAGACAACATTTTAAGTGAAAACAAAAACTGGTATACATAAAACCAACCAAACATATTCATATTGTGTTGATACTTTTGCACAACGATAAATGGTTCATTTGTGACCTGTACGAGTCATCCCACTTCAATATGAGGCTTGTTGTGGCCGGTACCACTCAAAATGTCTCACTTTTATTTGAAATGGACAACATTTTAAGTGAAAACAACAAATGGTATACGGAAAACCAACCAAACGAATTCATATTGTGTTGATACTTCTAAAAAACGATCCATGGGTCATTTTGGATGTGTACAAGTCAACCCCACCTCAATCCGAGGCATAGTGTGGTCGGTGGCAATAAAAGTGTCTCACTTTTATTTGAAATAGACAACATTTTAATTGAAAACAACAACTAGCAAAGGAAAAATAAACCAAACTCATTTGGATTGTGTTGATACTTCAAAAAAATGATCCATGAGTCATTTTTAACGTGTATGAGTCAACCCCACCTTAATCTGACGCACGATTTTGGCCGGTACTACTCAAAGTGGCTTGGTTTTATTTGAAAGAGAAAACATTTTAAGTGAAAACAACAACTAGAATATGTAAAACTAACCAAATGCATTCAGATTCTAATGATATATTAGTAAAAGTATCTATGAGTCATTTGTGACGTGTACGAGTCAACCCCGCCTCAATTTGAGGCACAACGTAGCTGGTACCACTCAAAGTGTCTTTCTTTTGTTGAAAATGGATACTCTTTTAAGTAAAAACAAATGGCATATGGAAAACCGACCAAACATATTTAGATTGTGTGGATACTTTGTCACAATGATCCATGTGTCATTTGTGATGTATATGAGTCAACCTCTCCTAAAACCAAGGCACGGTGTGGTCGGTACCACTCAATGTGTCTCACTTTTATTTTAATTGGACAACATTTTAAATGAAAACAACAAATGACATACGGAAAACTAAACAAACGCATTTGGATTTTGTTGATACTTAAACACAATGATCCATGGGTCATTTTTGATGTGTACGAGTCATCCCCACCTCAATCCGAGGAACGGTGAAGCCGGTTCTACTCAAAGTGTCATTATTTTTAAAAACAATGGATGCTCTTTTAAGTTAAAACAATCGGATTATGGAAAACCAACCAAACTTATTCGGATTGTGTTGATACTACAACACAAAGATCCATGGGTCATTTTTTACGTGTTTGAGTCAACACCGCCTCAATCTGAGGCATGGTGTGACTGGTACCACTCAAAGTGTCTCACTTTTATTTGAAATGGACAACATTTTAGGTGAAAACAACAACTAGCATACAGAAAACCAACCAAACTCATTCAGATTATGATTTATACTTTATCACAATGATCCATGGGTAATTTTTGACGGGTAAGAGTCAATCCAGCCTCAATCTGAGGCACGGTGTGGCTGGTACCACTCAATGTGTCTCACTTTTATTAGAAATGGACACCATTTTAATTGAAAACAACAACCGGCATACGAAAAACTGACCAAAAATATTCAGATTGGGTTGATATTTTATAAAAATGATCCTTGGGTCATTTGTGACTTGTATGATTCAACCCCGCATCAATCTGAGACATGATGTGGCTAGTGCCACTCAAAGTGTCTCACTTTTATTTGAAATGGACAACATTTTAAGTGATAATAACATCTAGCATATCGAAAATGGACCAAACACATTCGGATTGTGTTGATACTTCAACACAACAATCCATGGGTCATTTTTTATATGTAAGATTAAACCCCGCCTCAATCTGAGGCATGGTGTGGCCGGTACCACTAAAAGTGTCTCACTTTTATTTCAAATAGACAACATTTTAAGTGAAAACCACAATCGGCATACAGAAAATAGAACAAACGCATTCATATTGTGTTTATAATTCAACACAATGATCCATGAGTCATTTTTGATGTGTATGACTCAACCCTACTTGAATCCAAGGCACGGTGTTGCCGGTACCACTCAAAGTGTCTCACTTCTATTAGAAATGGACAACATTTTAAGTGAAAACAACAACTAGCGTATGGAAAACCAACCAAACTCATTCAGATTTGGTTGACACTTTTCAAAAACGATCCATGGGTCATTTTTGACATATACAAGTCAACTCCACTTCAATCTGAGGCACGGTGTGGCTGGTACCATTCAAAGTGTCTTTCTTTTGTTTAAAACCGATACTCTTTTAAGTAAAAACAACTAGCATGTGGAAAAATGACCAAACATTTTCATATTGTGTTGATACTTTATCACAACGATCTCTGGGTCATTTTTGAGGTGTAAGAGTCAACTCTACCTCAAAACAAGGCATGTTGGTGTCGTTACCACTCAAAGTGTCTCACTTTTATTTGAAATGGACAACATTTTAAATGAAAACAACAAATAGCATACGGAAAACTAACCAAATGGATTCATATTGTGTTTATACTTTAGAAAAATGATCCATGGGTCATTTGTGATGTGTATGAGTCAACCCCGCCTCAATCTGTGGCACGGTGTGGCCGGTACCACTCAAAGTGTTTCACTTTTATGTGAAATGGACAACATTTTAAGTGAAAACAAAAACTGGCATACGAATAACTGACCAAACGCATTCTTATTCTATTGAAACTGTAGGAAAATGATCAATTATTAATTTATAAAATTCATGAGTCAACCCTTCTTCAATCTGAGGCATGGTGTGGCCGATACCACTCAAAGTGTCTCACTTTTATTTGAAATTGACAACATTTTAAGTGAAAACAACAACTGGCATACTGAAAACTAACCAAACACATTCAGATCATGCAGGTACTTCAACAAAAATATCTGTGGGTCATTTTTGAAGTGTAAGAGTCAACACCACCACAATCCGAGGGATAGTGTGGCCGGTACCACTAAAAGTGTCTCACTTTTATTTGAAATGGACAACATTTTAAGTAAAAACAACAACTGGAATACAGAAAACTGACCAAATGCATTCATATTCTTTTGATACTTTAGAAAAAGGATCCATGGGTCATTTCTGACATGTAAGATTCAACCCTGCCTCAATTCGAGGCACAGTGTGGCTGGTCCCACTCAAAGTCTATTTCTTTTGTTTAAAAGGGATTCCCTTTTAAGTAAAAACAATTGGCATATAGAAAATCGACCAAACGCATTTGGATTGTGTTGATACTTTAGGAAAACGATCCATGGGTCATTTTTGAGGTGTACGAGTCAAAGATGCCTCAATACAAGGTGTGGTGTGGTCGGCACCACTGAAAGTGTCTCTCTTTTGTTTCAAAAGGACATCATTTTAAGAGAATACACCAAATGAAATACGGAAAAATGACCAATGGAATTTGTATTCTGTTGAAAATTTAGGAAAACGATCCATGGGTCATATGTGATGTGTAAGAGTCAACCTCGCATGAATCCAAGGGCTGGTGTGTCCGACACCACTCAAACTGTCTCACTTTTATTTTAAATGGACAAGATTTTAAGTGAAGACAACAACTGGCATACGAAAAACCAAACAAACGCATTCGGATTCTTTTGAAAATTTAGGAAAATGATCAATGAGTCATATGTGACATGTACGAGTCAACCCCTCCATAATAAAAGGGGAAGTGTGGCTAACACCACCCAAAGTGTCTCTCTTTTGTTTAAAATGGACTTTATTTTAAGTGAATTCAACAACTGACATACATAAAACGGACCGAATGCATTTGGATTATATTGAAACTTTAGGACAATGTTCTATGGGTCATATTTGATGTGTACGAGTCAACCCCGCCTCAATATGAGGTGTGGTGTGACTGGTATCTCTGTAATTGTCTCTCTTTTGTTTAAAATGGACATTATTTTAAGTAAATACAATAATTGATATACAAAAAATGACCAAAGGTATTTGGATTGTATTGATACTTTATCACAATGATCCATGGGTTGTATGTGAAGTTTACGAGTCAACCTTGCCTCAATCTGAGGCACAGTTTGTCTGGAACCACTCAAAGTGTCTCATATTTATTTGAAGTAGAAAATAATTTAAGTGAAAACAACAACTGGCATACAGAAAACCAAGAAAACGCATTCAGATTCTATTGATACTTTATGAAAAAGATACATGGGTCATCTATGATATGTACGAGTCAATCCCACCTCAATATAAGTCATAGTGTGGCCGGTATCACTCCATGTGTATGTATTTTGTTTAAAATGGATTTCATTTTAAGTAAAAACAATTGGTATTCAAAAAACCAACCAAATGTATTCAGATTATATTGATACATATTTTGGGGTTATTAGATTCTAATTTCTAAATTCAATCATGTATGTTTCATATAAAATGAAATTTTATATGTATTCTTAATTCTGTATAACCCACCCCTAGACACCCCCACCCCCGTGGACAGCCTCCAACCCCTGGACACCCCACCCCTCGAGACACCCCCAACCCCTTGTATGTCATATTATATATGTTTTATATATAATTTAAAATTATGTATGCATCATAATTCATTTTGTATGAGTTACTAATTCATAATTTAGAATTCATTACATAATTAATTATGCATGAATTAAATTATGAATTCTATATTACATAGGGTAATTGGGATCATATACATGATTGTAATTGTGGTACATTCCATGGCTATAAGAGTATCCTGTTTATGTACTTTTGTGTCCTATAGCAGGTGTTTTTGTTATTGTTAAGAGTTTATGAAGGTGTATGTAGTTGAGTGTGCAGTGGAGGAGATTTTATGTGGCTTGTCTGGAAAATTCTTAAAATTAACTATACCAATGATTTACTAAAACCGTTGGTATAGTGTTGTACATATTTTTACAAATGGTTTCAGTAAACCATTGGTAAAACATGGAAATGATAGTATTTCCAATGGTTTTAGAAACTATTGGGAATACTATTATATACCAACGATTATTTTAACTATTGAAAAACTAGAAATTACACTACCTTTACCAATGGTTATACTAAAACCGTTGGTAATGGTATATCCCAACGCCTTACCAACGATTTTCCAAAACGTTGGAATATAGTATACCAATGGTTTGGAAGCCTTTACCAATGGTTTGAACCCACTGGAAAAGGCTTAATTTCTAATAGTGGGAAGAAGGAGACCCCTCTTTGGATCTCCATCACCCCTCCCTTTTTATTCCTATAATTTATTTTTTTAGTGGTGATTCATCACACATATTCTTAGTAATATATGTCCCTCTTCTACTTCACTTTTTAATCCCATGAATTTCAATTTTTTCTGGGAATTTTTAGGGATGTTTTATATAAATCATGTGGAAATCATTTTTCATTTGGGGTATTTCATGTAAAACTCATAGAGTACATTTCAAGAGTCCATAATCAAGATTTAGTTCATCATTTTACATGATTTTTGAAAAAAAAATGGATTTCATTAGTGTTTTTTTCATAATCTGGGTAAAATATTCCATTGAGAAGATGAAGTAAATTAAGGATTTAGTGTCGCCTATGTTTTTATGTATGATGAGAGAAGACCACAACCTATTTCTTATCATTTTTGGATTTTCATTGTTTCCTAGCATGTTTATAATTGATTATTCAAATTTGGAGTTTTTTCATTTTAAATTTTTTATTTATTAATTTAATGATATTTTTTAATCTGATAAGAATTCATGGAATTAGTGGAGGATTATATGTACTTTGGATAGATTTATATTCTTATACTAATGTTGGTGGCTTAGGATTTATTTTAGTCTCATATTTAATTAGTGATTTTATGTTTGTGTTCCTTAATTTGTAATATTTCAAGTTTATTGTCATTACTTATGTGACTAATAACCCATAAGGCTAAAATGGCCTCACATAAGAAAAATGTTCATCAAAGACCATAAATATTTCTAAACAATTCAGTGTTTTAACTTTAATTAAATGATTTTCAGTAGCACTTTTTATGGATTTTTGGATATGTGTGTTTGACTTTGGAAAGTAAAATGAATTTAATTTTTAAAATGTGATTTTAAAAATAGGTTAATTCAAATGGTATTAAAAATAATTTCTATAAATTTTAATAATAGGATTTGAAATGGTATTTCAATACAAAAATGGGTTTTAAAAAGTATGTTTGGTAGGATTTTTTGACAAGGGACTAATTTGAGTAATGCAGCATCTGATGCCTTTGGAAAAAGGATTCTAAAAAGAAGATATTGCATCATTTTTAAAAGAAGGTTGGAAGGCATTGACTTAACTTTTCCTTGTCTATTTAACCTTGGTAGGATTATTCCCTATTTTAAAATTTAATGTGCTTATTTGGATTCCCATTAGTGATTTTTAATGGATCATGTATTGCATGATGATGCGTATTTTGTGTCTATCTATATGAGAAATTTTATTTTAGTGTCAAAGTGGTGGGTTGTTAAGGGTGGATAAAATAGACCCCTTAGTGGGTTTGTATGGAATTTGGGATGTGTTTGAGATGCGGGAATAGGTTATCAGGATAGATCCCAATTTAAGATCTGATGACTTATGAAAAAGGTTATATTCAATTATATTTGTCTCTTATTTATTCCAACTGTGTGATTATGATAGGAAATTAATGTTAGTGTTTGAGATGATCTTCGTACTACCCTCTCTTTGATTGAGGTGGAATTGGGAGGATTTCAATGGGTGAGATAGGATCCAAATATATATGATATCAGGTAATACCATGTGTAATAGGGTGGTCGTCATATAAGGAGCCTTTCCATATGTGATATTTCCTAGGCAACTACACCATAAGTGAGAATTTAATATTCTAAAACATTATTTTAGAATAATATTATACTTTATTTCTTTCTTAACATTCAACACTATGCTTTAAAAGAATTATTGTATACTATAAAAGCATTATTATTTAAATTTCATAATTTTAAATCAGCCTAAAAATTTATGTAATAAATATTGTCATAAATTATTTTATAAATATGTGTAAAGGTTTAAAATATTATATAAGAACCCATTTTTCTGTAATTTTTTTATGCTTTAAAAATATGTTTTCTATTAAAATGGTTTTTATTGCATTTTATGTAAGGAAATTATAATTAATTTCTAGAAAAATTAATAAACTTATTTGAGGAAATGAAATTATTCTTGAAATTATCATTGAAATATTATCTTATAATTATTTTTTGGGATTTTTTAATGAAAATATTTATTTTTAAGTGAATAGTGAAAAATATACGTTGTGTAAAACAATCATCTATTTTCATTAAATAGAGTAATTTAAAAGTCCAATTATGATATAAATTGAATTTTAAATTAGAATAAATATTTTTTAGTAGTAAATAAGATAATTAATTACCTCATAATTTTCATTAATCGTGATTTTTCATTAGTTCATTTTTAGTCATAAAAATGAATTTTCTAAAAACTGATTTCCATTTTATTTTGTGAATTTATATTAAAATTTATTTCTTCCACTTTTAGAAATTTAATCATAAAAATTAGTCCCTTATTATAAATCATGAGGTTCAAATTTGGTTAATTTTTACCATTATTTTGTTCACAGTGAATATTAATCATGGTAAATATTTTTCACCTCCATAAGGGAAAATCGTTAAATAAGGGTCCAACTATGTGTTAAGGCCTAAAAATCTATATAAAACATTTATTTATTTTATTGTATAATATTTTTTCAAACATATCAATCAAAGAATAAAAAAATCATCAATTTATTTCCATATTCTTTTGATAATTACATTAATATGATTTTAAGTAATGAACAAAAATAAAAAGTCACTCTTTTTTTAATAACTCAATCATTTCTTAACAGGGGAAAAGTTGTTATAACAGATAATAAATGGTTATTTGATATTTGAATTAATTATTTTATTATGTAAAATATTTTTTAATATTTATTGGGGGAATAATTATTTTTGAATCTTATGAATCCCCGACATAATGCTTGTTCAAGTAATCGAAAAATCAAGTAAATGATTTTGAAAAATATTAAAAAATAAATAAATTTAGATGTATTTTTGTGATAATAATTTTTTTATATAAATATATCATATTAGTGATGTTTTAAAAGTTTATATTCAAATCCCATTATTATATATATTCCATTAAAGTAAAACTATGTTAATGGTCCTGAAAATGAATTTAATGGTATGTTATGTTAAATAATATTTTATTTAATTACGGAAATTTTATAAAAATATTAAAATTTTCATATTTAGTTGGATTTTGTTTTTATAATATCCACCAATTTTCACTAATGTTTAACTTTTCCTTTCATATTTGATTTTTTTACCCCTAAATTATGAAAAATTTGATATCATAGTAATCGTCAAAAGGGTTAATAGAGGGTCAAACTTATGTGATAAGGAAAACAATGACCTAAAATTATCCAACATTTATTTTATCAGAGTATTTAGAATCATCCACATTCTAGATTATAAATATTTTAATTTTTTCGACATTAACATGAAAATTCATTTTATATTGATTCAATACGTTCAGTTTTTTCAATGGTGCCCTTCCCTTCACTTATGAAAAGACACCTCATATCCTCTCTTAGTCAAAAATTTTGACCAGTATATTTTGAAAAATACATTGAAATCTATCTCTATAAATTCCCCCACATGTCCTATAGGTCATGGTCTCAACAAAATATCAAACCAAGATGTCTTAATGTATAAGACAAATAAGTCATGTGAGGAGAGGGTATAAATCTTATCTAACATATTCAATGCTTATTTCTTCTTCGAACTACTTAAAATATAATTTAAAAAAACTAAAATAAAAACATAACTATATTAAATATACATAAATTTTATTATTAATTTTTTAGAACCCATTTTATATCCGTTTCCATCTTATAAGAAGTAAAAATATCACTCATGTGTAAGTCTGGATTACCTCCTCCAAAAAGATGGTTTTTATGTTTAATAAAATTAAAATATTTAAAATTTATTACATATTTATAATTATATAAATATCATATATAATATATTATCTAACCATCCCATCTATTAAAAAATGATCAAGTTGTTTGTGCGTACATGTGGACTACCACCTCCACGAAATGATGTCATTTGTTTTTCATGTATGATTTTCCTAAATAGTTGTAAAAGTTTTATTTAATGTATAAAAATGATAAATATAGCTTGATTAATATTCTGGGGTTTATCTAACATTTACCCCTTTGAACATAGTCAACCTACCCAAGAAATTTCTGACTTATAAGATGAATGTTATCAAAGCACCAAACATGAACATAATATATTAAGTGATTGATTATAATATGGATAAAAGTGAAATAAAAGGAATAATAAACTTTATAAATGTCATTATATAATTAAATAATTAACATAATTTTATTATTCATGAATACAGAGAGCATACATGACAATTCAGACTCAAGGTAAGGGGCACTTTACATAAAAACATCATTTTAAATGTTTTAAAAATTTAAATTCTAAATATTTTTCTTCCATATAAATATTATTAAAATAATTTAATGTATGTATTTTTATTTAGATAAATAAAATTATAATATAATTTTTATATCTCTTTTTATTTTATTTCAATGTATTTCCAAAGAAATCTTTTTCTGTATTTCATACAGGAATTTTTTACTTTATTTAAAAAAGGAAAATGATTGGTTTATTTTGAAAAATATGATGTAAAAATATTTACCCACTACTTACATAATTATTTTATGTTTGTATACCTATATAATAATCCATGTTTCATTCTATTAAAAACTATCCTTTCATTTGTTTTGGTTGTTTTAGTTTTGAAGATTACGTTTTAAAGGAATGTGATAAATCAATATCCATAAATGATTTGCTTATTAGTTAAAAAGTATATTTTATGATTTTGATGATTGAAAAAAAAGCATCTTTAGGTAATTAGATTATATTATTTTCTCTTCAAACTTTTAATGATTATGGGTGATACTAATATTTCTCTCTAATACATTCGGTAATGATTATGTTATCTAAATAATTATGTTGGAATCAACCAAGTATGTTATTAGATTTGTAAGTTTTATTGTAAGGGTTCTATGGAGATGATTTACCAAATAAACTACATGAATATTCTATCCTTTATAATGATTTTCAGCGAAATATTTTAATTTTATAATGTATGCTAATGAATTTTTTTAGGAATGTTTCTTCCCTATAAGTGTAAAAACGTATGTTTTTCTGAAAAGGTTATCATGGGTTCTCATTTTTTTAAGAAAACCTCATGATTATTATATTTAAATTATGTTTTCTTGTAAGTTTTTTTATAAAAAAAACTATTGGAATTAAATTTCTTTCCTTATTTAGACAAGTGATTATTTTATCACAAAGTTTATTAGGTTAAATTAAAACTCTCTTTTAAAATATCATGGTTTTGAAATGGAATAATGTGTTTATTTTTTCCTTTTTATATGTACCTTACTAATAATTGAATACAAATCCCATATTTTTGAAAAACAAACATAGAATTTAGGTATGATTAGTAACAACAATTATGTAATGGTGAAACTCATGAATATTGGCATGAATGTAAAACATGTTTCATTTAAAAATTAAACTGTTTTTGGGAAATTGGTATTGAGTAGAAGTGCCCACTTATTAAAGAAAAATGGTTGATATAATTACAATTTAAAATTTAAAATTTAAAATATAGGATTATATTTGTGTTGAAAACAATGAATCAAAAAATATCTTTATTGGATTCCTCAAAGGATAATGTGAAATTAAATTTAAGAATAAAAATTAAAATCGAATGAAACTATAAATGGAGCATTTTTCTTTTGAAATTTTCTTTTTAATTTACTCACTATAATCTGGACATATATCAAAGGTTATAAACTATATTTCCTGTAGATAATCCTCACATGCACCATATCTCATGGATTATTAATTTTAGATTCTCTTATGCTAGCATAGGAAATCCAAGAGCTTTATAATGTCCCATCGATTACATGGAGAACCTGGGAATGATCAAGAATATGGGATCAATTATACCTTTTTCTTTCTTTATTTTATCACCCTCGATATCGATATAGATAATGGAAGGAATCAAAATTCAAGAAAATTATGGAGTTCATTATTCAATAGGTTTAGGGATATTTTATACTTACATTATACTTTCCATAATTTAACTTTGGTCCCTAAAAAGTAACAACCTTCTTCTTGGACAATTATTCACACTTACTACTTAATTAAAGATAAAAAATGTAATAAATATTTCATCTCTCACCTATGACACTATAAAATGTTATATAATAATATAAGATCAATTATGTTTTACCCAATACTCTATAAATAATTTAATGATCCTAGAACATTCTATGTTCATTTAAAAAATTATACCTTCTCATATTTACTTTTATGTTAAGAAAAATATGTGAATAACATGAGATATGAATTCAAACATCCTTTTTCTTAAATTTGATAATATAATTTAATTATTTTTACTTGTAATAGATCATACTCAAATATTCACGAACCCCCACATATGGGTCCTACTTTATACTATATTCTTATTCATCCAACTTACTAGAGCATGTGGATGTCGATACAATTATCTCGATAGTAGCGAGTCTAACTTGTAGACCAATTAGAGAGTTTAGAAACCCTACATGACCCCTATTAAGATAATTAATATCATAGTTATGACTTCCTTATACAAACACTATTGTTTATAACATTATCTCTCTGTCCTAATATCACATAAATTTGGAAGCACACTTCTGTCATCATCCTTTTTATTCTTTATAAATTCCATTTCTTTACTAGAAATGATTTTTTTCTTATACCATCTCCATGGATTTTATTAAGGTACAACCATACTAGATAACCTAGTCCCATGTGGAATATATTTATGTTTCAAATTATTTTGATTTTAATAATATTGAGTTTTTTTGGGATTTTTATAATATTCCAAACTTATAATATATCTAATTTAATGAATAAGGCCTTTCCAAAAAAAATTCTAGGCTTTAGGCCAACTAAGGAGTCCCATTACTAGATGAGTGGGACCTACAAGATCAACCATAAGGGAGAGACTCAACCTAGATGTTATGGGTGGAAGGTAAGATAATTGGTCTGACATAGCATCCATTTAGAGGAACCAATATTTTAGTGGCCAAATAGGTCCCTCATATTGGAATAAGATCATGTATAGGCTCGAGTTTTGGAGGGATGGAGAAGGTAAAGTGTGGACCATGAGGCATGTGTACTGTATTATGGGTGTTGATACCCTATTGGAAACTCATATAGATTTTGGAACAAGATTTATTATTATGAATTATACAAATGATATAAAATTTTATGTCGGACGACAGAGGCGCATGCATTTTTCATCCATGTTAAAATTTACAGATGTGACAATCATCATCTAACATGGACAATAGAGTCATTCGATTGTGTTTTTTCTATAGTCAGCTACCTCTATACACTAAATGATTACTCTTGTTTTTTTTTTCAAGATCGAACCTATAATGATATATATTGAGGTAATATTTGTAATTTTGAGGCTGAGATTCTAAGGTGATAAGATAAAGAACCTCCATCCAAACAATATCCATCTTGCATGAATTTTGATATTTGAAAAATATAATTTCATGGAATGAAAACAAAGTTGTATAGTCCACTTGTAAACATGAATTTGTTCAACCTTTAAACAAGATGAGAAGAATGTGGTCAATATAAAAATCATGTGAGAAGAAAACATGATCTTCCTTAACAAGGGATGACTTATTTTTTAGAATTCATTTAAAATTATAAATGAGGAAACACATGTGTCACAAATTGGACTAACCAAAACCTTTGGAGATATCAAAATGATATTTCAAATATCATAAAAATTAAGAGGTCAAGTAGGTGAAATACAACATTTATCCTTTCTTATGAATGGATAAGGATCAAGGACTGATAGGGGATCTATTATTATGATATTGAATCTTGTTTTATAAATAAAATAGAGCTTTATGGATCCTTGTTGTTCAGGAAGAGAGAAGACCTCTCACATTCTTCTTATACTGAAGAGAATAGGATCCTATCGACCTTATAAATGTTTTCACACACTCAATGTTCTTTATTAACAATGGGTGACATGAACTAATTTGGATATCCCAGTATCCTTACATATGAACTCCCTATCATGTGTGACTACAATTAGTTACCAAAGACCAGTTTTATAAAAAAATTGTTTCATGAAGGATAAATGAGATATCCCAAACTATTCAAATATTTATTTCCATGAATAAGTGTATGTGTGAAACATAAAACATCCATATAGTTAGTTAGAATGTGTTTTTCTGAGAAAGAAACAATCATTGTTTTGTGACTATGAAAGTGAATTGTTATTATATACATGCATATATACATAATAAACATGAATAAAAGTGAAATTGAAAAAAATAGTGCATAAACTAATTCATTAACACATGAAAAAGCATTTGAGATAGAAAAAAAATATAATAAATGAAAAAAGTATATAAAATAATATTGTAAGAAAATATTTCCTTTGATAATGTTTGGTGAAATTTGAGTTGAGAATTTCATAAGTGATTGCATTGATTTGGGAAATTTTTATCTTATATAAAATAATACATTAGAATTTTCTTTTCCACACTTTAAGAAATTGAATATTTTAAGAAATGGATGAACTACCTGAGAAGGTGAAAAATGATGTTACTCTTTAGGATAACAATACAGAAATTTTCTCTATACTAAGAATAATAAAGAGAAAATATTGGCCAAAAATATAAAGAGTAATCTTACAGAAATGGTAGAGACACTAGGAAATAAAATTTGTATATCATGAAATAATTCTCTTTATTAGGATATATTTGATGAATCATATATAATATTTGATGATGATGGATTAGTTTGTGACATTAATTCTTTATTCTAAGAAAATTTGATTACCATCCCAAAATAACTGGTAATATTTATTATTGGAGGCCTCAACAGTCATTGAGATAAAAAAAATTTAGATGGAGGAATGGGATAATTAATTCTAATATTCATTGGAGAAAAGAGTTTTCATATCTAACACTCCCATAAAACATGTAAAAATGAAGGGAGAACCAATTTTTCTTTGAAATGAATGATACAACGATATTCATGAAGAATTAAAGATGAATTTTAATGAGAAATATTTAATTGAGATTGTATTTGTACAATATATTCACACATTTGAAAAAATTCAAATGTTTTCTATGGATATCAAAGTTTCTCATCTAGAGGATAAAGAAGAAAAGATAAAGGAGATTGAAAATTAATTCAAAGAATCAATGAAAATGCATGGATGGCCATGAATTTGAATGAAGATTTGGTAGAAAATATGAGAATAGTTGAGGATGAGAATAACACTATAAAAATGAAGTGTTTATAGATGGAGATGAAACATAATAACTAGTGATCACCACCAGTTGTAACTTCTATGTTACTATAAAAATATATATTAATAAAAAATCATTAAGGATCTTGACTTTAAGACGAAAATGCGATCATCCTCTAAAAAATAGAAATATCCTTAGATAAGAAGGTATACCATAACATAGAAACTATATTTTATGATAATGTGGTTTTAATTAGTGGTACTAGTTTTAAACCAAACATTGGGAAATTATGCTTATTAAAAATAATTATTAAATCATCACATCAAGGGTGGATGTGAATTGAAGCAAGAAGAGTTGTTCCCCAAGATGTGTCACAAAGATTGATGGTTCCTCTCAAAAGAAAAAAGGTTTATAATCTGTGTAACATAAATATACAACATTATTAAATATAAGAATAAGGCCCACAGAATAATGCTAGTGCTATTAGAAATTTTACCATAAGGAATTGGAATTTTGGAATAACTTAAAAATTCATGAGAATAAAAGAAGGGCCTCATTTAGGAGATAAAAGCAAATAAAAAGGGAAGACATTCACTATATGTGATAAATCCATAAAAAAAAGTGAAAATTGATCCATGGGATTTGAAGAAAACAATAATATTGTTAAAAAATATCACCAAGAAGAAAAATGATATATCATTTCCAATATAAAAATGAATGATAAATAATTAATGAAGATCACTTACCCTATGAAAAAGGGCTTAGTATGAATATGTATAGAAATAATAATAATCGGTACAAAATAGACATCGATGTGTAAGATTCACATTTTGGGGTTTTAATTTCTTAGAAATTGGAATGAATAAATGAAAAGTGAGGGTGAATATATGAGAAAAATATGTCATAGAAGTAATGTTGTGACCAAATTCTAACAAGTTTCCAAGATAGAACCAATATAAAGGATTAGAATAAGTTTTCAGTAGATGTAAGAATAAGGTTCACACATCTGAGAAATGTATAACAAGACTTACATGAAATATTCCCTACGTTTCAAAAGGGAATGGGTTTCAATAGAAAACAATAAGAAGTCATTTAAAATTTTTGATAAGATAAGGAATTTTAAGAAATAATGCCTATTTGTCTTTCCAAATCAAATAAAATAGGAAAAGAAATTATAGAAAACACAAAAATTTTCTAAATATAAAGGAAATAAACTGGATATAAAAAATGAGATGTAAAAATATATTCCATTGAAAGTTGATGATATGTTTACTGAGATTAGGAGAAAAAATGGCTAGGGTTGAGAGGTAATCCTCACCCTGAATGTTACTCGTAGAGAACAAAAAAGGTTCCTCCTTCTTTCCAAAAAATATGTTTGTGTATATTACAAAAAATGGAGGGAATTTAAGGATATTATTGAGGTTTTCACTTCTTGATAGTGTGAAAAGATTTTACTTCAGCGAGTCCTTTGATTTTCATGAAATGGAATAAAATAGTACATACATTAAGGGGGTATCCTAGAGGTATATCAATCACAAATTCATCCATAATTCTTTGTTTTATTAATAATTTTAATTAAGGGGTGAGTTTTTAGTTAGAGAATATATGAGACAAAGGGGTAGGAATATCTTTTACATCCAAACGTTCTAATGTGTTTGTTGAAGTTTGTGAAGAACTCTTAATTTTATTGATAATTACTACTATATACAAAACCTTAAATGAGAATTAAGAATTTATAATATTTATTTCACATGCATGGTAGGTTATGGATATCATGGAAACCATAGAGTGTGTATATATTATTTTATACAATGGGTTAACCATTTATAGATAGAGTTGATTAAATAAAGGCTCTTTATTTGGAAGATCATGTAAGATCATCCCTATCTTGGAAGTGATCACCAAATATCCATATCAGTTAGAAGATCATGTATTTTTTTTATTAAAGATGAGATAAGAAAACCATATTTATCCATTTTGTTTGATTTATAATAAGGGAGAGAAATTTTTATTGGATATATTTAAATTTAAATATGTAAAGATATATTGACAAAAAAAATAAAAATGTGGATATTGTTGGGGGCCATATTGATTTTTTTTCGAATGATCTCAAATTTTTTTTTTTCACTAAATACGATGTTTTGATGCTTAGATTATTTTAATAGATTCACCTTATGGCATTGGATGTCATTCTTGGACAATTATTCTTATAATTGTGATTTTTACATGAACTGAAATTATGTTTAATGACATGTTTCACTAATAGAATTAATATTTTTTTCAATAAGGATGAAGAATAATTGAATATGTCCATATATAATCATATTATTTTTTATGGAGTATGAATAAAATGAAAACAATGTTTATTATTTTTTAAAAGTATTTTTTAAGAAAATTTATTTTTTGTTAGGATTTTTATTATATTACACACTTACAATATAACTTTATCTATGAATTTTACCATATAAAACAATTGGCTACTATTTAGGGAATCTAAATTGCCCTTCTACCATATATGTGGGACTAGAGGGGTTAACCAATTGGGAGAGACTCTACCTAGTGAGTTGTGGTTGGAAACTAAGAGAATTGGGTTTGAATATCACCCACATGGAGGTTCATGAGTTGAATAGGATGAATCGTAAAAATGTGGTGCATGAAAAGTGTGCATGGGATTGAGTGTTTATTGGTCAGAAAAGGTGAAGACTGTCCTATATAGAGTGTGTGGTTTGTTTCATATATCGATTACCCAAATTTGTCTCTAAGTTATATTGGAATAAGATCTATTATTAAGAACTATACAACCAAAGAAAACTTTGATGTAGGACAATGGAGTTTCATGTACTATTCCTCCATGTGAATATATAGGGAAATAACATCCACTATATGATCTAGATAATTAGAGTATTTCAATTGAAGAACCATTTTTTATACATCAATATATCATAGGATTTCTCATGTTACATTCTTCACGAATCGACCTCCAATGATCAATCTTAGGGTCACCATTTTTATTTCATGGTTAAGATGCTAAGGTAATGAGACCAAATAACTCCATAAATTAAATCTTTATCATTCATGAATGTGAATATTCAAATAATATAATTTGGATGAATAAAAAAATTTGTATAGTCCATTAAAAAATATAAATTACAATGAGATCTAAACCATGATTCTTAGAATCTGATAAAGATCTCATGAACAAGAGAAACAAACACGAATTCACGTAACATGGGACACTATGTTTTTCTTCATCAACTGATGATTAATAATATGGAAACTATAATTTCATATATATTATTTACCAATACATTCAATGATATTAAAAAAAATTGATAAGAAATAAAAAGAGGAGGTCTATTTGGAGTTAGGATGTTTCGATCCTCCCTATAAAAGATTAACTACCAACGACTAAGAGGGGAGATGTGATTTTCAGATAGGCTCTCATTTTTTGAATGAAATAGAGCACCATAAATCCTTATGGATCAAGAATATTGAATCCCTCATATGATAATACAAAAATAATGAGGATAATTTTCCATAGTCCTTAATCATGTTTTTACACTCTTGAAGTTATATGCAAATGATTGGTTCCATAAAGACATTCGTATAGCATGATATCCATATTCATAACCTCTAAGGATTGTGTGAATGCAATGAGATTCCATGAACTAGTTTTTTAGCCTTATAGTATTTTTAGAGGATAATGGATGTATCCCAAAATGTTGATATGTTTATTTTTAGAAAGAAACACTTGATCAACACATTAACCATCAAAATAGTTTGTGAAAAGGTTCTATTTGAGAAGACCACATAAACTGCTATGTGAAGAATAAAGTGAAGAGTGATTGTATGCCTTATTACATTGATGAAGAACTTGAAAAAAATGGAACCATAAGAAAAAAAATACAGGAACTCATGCATGCACAGGTGGTGAAGAATTTTTTATTGACCAAAAGAGAATAAATTATAAACATAACATAAAAAATAAAGAAAGAAAATATTCAATGTGTTGGGGTTTTGTGCAATTTTAGTTTAGTATTTAATAGGTGATTTAATTGATTTTCGTCAATATTTATCTTTAATAAAACAAGAAAAATGAAATTTTGTGCACCACTTACACACATAAATTATAATTGATACTTCATTTGAAGAAATAAGAATATCCTGATCATTTTATTCAATAAAGAAAAATGGTCAAGTACAAGTGATAAAAATATTTGAGCAAGACCGAAATACCTCATTAGTGTCTATTTAAGGTGCTTTATGTGTACAAAAGGAGTGTGATTCAGTGATATCATGAGGGAAGATAAGAGGATCATCCTACATTGTATCAATTCTGGATGAAAGGTAATTTATTTTGGTTGGTTCTCATAGTGGGTGATGTATTCTAGTTAGTACATAGAGCATAAGGAGTATCTTGGAATTACTTGGAGTAAAAGAAGTATATTATTAGGTTATGGGAGAAGAAGAAGATAATTGGGGTCATATAAAAAACTAAGATAGACAATTTTTATTATTAGCAGAATATCTTGAATCAATTAGATGATTGTGTGTGAGTTCGACATAACCAGTTTTATTATAAACCAATATAATTGATAATAACATTATTGTGAATAATCCTTATAGGGGGTATAAATAACATGTCAAGGATTACATATTTTACCAAACATTATAAATATTTTTTACTAGTCTTTATATTATATCAAATGCACATGAGGATAGATTCAGAGATATCACATAGTGGATCAAGAACCTTAAAATGTTCAATATGTTGAATTTAAAAGTAATATAATAATTAATAAAATGAGTATACCACTAATTCACCCACACCCCTAGTGGAACTTAATCTAGTATGGTGATCTACAACTTGGAAATAAAAAACTCTACCTTAATCATTCATCCAATGTCAAACCAACAATGATCCACCCAACACAATCTACCTTTACTTGACTTTAGGGTCATGGTTTTTTTCTTGCATCAAAGTACATGATCAAACGGTACACATTAATTATGATTTAAAGTCTTGAGACCAATACACAAGTTTATAGATAGTAATACAAAATGATTTCTGAAACTAGTTGTGTTCCTATTGATGGGTTAGTCCTCAAGAAATCCTCTCTTCAAGATCACCAACTGAGAAATTTGTGAGAATAAGTCTCAAATAATATGATCTCGTGTCACTTGATTGTTATAGATCATCTATGTCTTATCATTGTGATGTATCTAGACTATAGGAAAAATATATAAGATTACTGTTATAGTATCTTGAGGTTCTCATTATAGCCGTAAACTATGAGAATATTTTTATATGACAGAAAATCTATAAAAATTATTTTGTAAACTAAAGAAGTAGAAGTATCATCACTATTATGGTAAAAATAAATACCTGTATATATAAAATAATATAAATTTAATGGTAATCAAAGTAAATTAAATATTTACTTCTAGGGATCCCACTCAAAACACTCTCACTTTTACTAAAGAAAACTGCAAAAAAATCTCAATTTTCAAGATATAATTTGAGTATCATGCATCTATTAGGATATGGATTTTGTTAGGAAATCTAAAACATTATCTTTTAAGGACACTCTATTAACCTTGACATAACCTCTTTGTGTAAAATACATCAACGAATAAAATTAATGAATTATACACTTATTACTCTGGTCTAATATGGGATCCATCAAAGTAAAAACTAATGTAGTATTATCGCAACATACTATAATTGGGTCAGCATTACGATGTATAATGAATATATTAGTAAAAGAATATGCATATCCATACAAATTTTTTAGCTACATTAGAAACTAATTAATACTCTAATTCTTCTATATAATCTACAACTAAATATTGTATTGACATCCTCTTAATCACTGCACCACCTTTCAATAAAAATTTATAGCGTGATAGTGATTTCATATCCTCTTTACCTATAAAGAATCTAGAATCAGTGAATCCTCTCACAACAAGTACATTATCTCCACCATACATTAGGAATATATCCTTTTTATTTCACAAGTACTTTAGGAACGTTTTTACTGCTACCTAATTCAACTCAATTGGATTGAATTGATATCTTCCAGCCATTCTTAAAGTGAGGGAAATATATAAACTAGTACCTAGAATGACATAAATGATAGATCCCACTACTAAAACATAAGGTATTATACTCATTATATAAATCTAATCTTGTTTCAATGGAAACATCTTCTTGGAGAAATTAATTCCATGTGACACTGGCATTAATCCTTACTTTTATTCTTCTATATTATACCTTTCTAGTACCTTATCAATATAAGTACATTGAATTTTTCCAAGAATCCTCTAAGATATATTTTGGTAGATCATGATACCTAGAATATAGGTTTATTCACCTATTTATTTCTTGTATATGCATTTATTTATCCATATTTTTATTGAATATAATTCTTTCTTGTCATTTACCATTAATAATATATCATCCATATATGACAATGGGAAAAATATGGCACTCTCACTAACCTTATGGTAGAAAAAAATCACCCATTAATTCGTAATGAAACCAAATTATCTTATATCCACATCAAAATGAACATTCCATGATCATGATGTCTTTTTCAATCAACAAATGGATCATTATAAGTTTCATAATTTATTATAAATCTTTAACACAATAAACCCTTTAGGTAGTGTTATATAGATGTATTCAACAAATATACCATTTAGAAAATTATTTTTAACATTTAATTTCCAAATCTCATAATCCTGGAGGATTTTATTATAAGTAATATTCTGATGTATTTTAGTATTAAGAGAAAGGGGAATGATTCATTATAGTTTATTCCTTAAAATTTCCTAAAATCATTCACTACTGGGCATGGTTTATAGGTCTTCACCTATCCATTTGTAATGAAACCAAATTATATTATATCCACATCAAAATGAACATTCCATGACCATGATGCCTTTTTCAATCCACAAATGGATCATTATAAGTTTCATAATTTATAGGAACTCTTTGACATAATAAACCCTATATGTAGTGTTATATAGATGTATTCAAAAAATATACCATTAGAAAATTATTTTTGACATTTAATTTACAAATATCATAATCCTAGAAGGATATTGATGTAAGTAATATTTTGATGTATTTTAGTATTATGAGTAAGGGGAATGATTTATCATAGTTGATTCCTTAAAATTTCATAAAATCATTCACTATTGGACATGCTTTATAGGTCTTCACTTGGTCATCCATGTCCAAATTTCTCCAGAATACCTATTTACACTGAATAGGTTTTACATTTCTTGGTGGGTATACCAAACTTCAAACTTAATTTTCATATTTGGAATACGTCTCAAAATTCATGGCTTCATGTTATTTAGTATCTTCTTTTCCACCTATTTCATCCTTATAGGTTAGAGGATCACCATTATCAAGTAACAATGTTCCAGAAAAATTAATAATAAGAAAACTATATCTCTTTGGTTCTCTAAATTCCCCAGTAAAGCTATTTTTTACTTATGTCTCAAAAAAATATTCCACTCCCATTGTCTATTGTACATATTGTTCTCATATTAACTCTTTCATATCTTTAACATTAAATTCATCAAAGTGATTATTTCTCCACCTATTTCCAATGAAAATGAAATCAATTTATATAAATATATAATATAATTCTATAATAATATTTTTCTATAAAGGGTTATATAGGTAATATTCTTTAGTATCCTTAAGATAACCAATAAATATTCCCTTTGTGCTATGAGATGTCAATTTTTCACTTGGTATCATCTTGGAAAAAGCATTGTATTCTTATTTACATACATGTGACAGACTGTATATCTTTCCATACTATAACACATATAGAATACCAAATCCCAATTTATTTGGTTCTCAGTTTATTTCATATTCCATAATAAGTTGTGTAAATTCCAAAAATAATAATTGTGGAGTTTCAAGATTCATCATCGATCTGATCAATTATATTTTACATATTTATAAAAATATTATTTAATTTTACAATATAAGGAAAAAAGGTTATTTCTATAACCAAATTGGATTTTCATGGATTATATTATTTTATTTAAAAATATATATTTTTGATTTATATATTATAAATTTTAAAAAAATGAAATTAATTTTTTAATTAATCATTTCAAAAATATATTTGGGTAATTTTTTGGGGCTTTTATGAAATGTTTTATTTTTTATTGAATAGTTAATATTAATAATTTTTATTAAAGATTGTATTTTGATTTCAAGAATTTCAAAAGTTAAATTTTGTTTAAAAATGGTTTAAAATAAAAATTTATTTTATTATATTATTTTTATAATTATGGCTTTTGGAATTAATTTTATACTTTAATTCGGTATGAAAACATTTCTATACTTAAAAGTACATTTTTCTGAAAAAACATTCATCACATTTGTGAGGCTCAATGGTAAATAAAATTCATCCATGTTGGTGAACTAACTTTAATAAAATGGATTTCATATATTTAATCAACATAATTAATATTATTTAACAAGTTCAACATAATTTTTTATCATCATGAATAGATAAAAATAGTAAAAATCTTTAACAATAATTAATGTTAAATTGGTTTATCAGGGGTTAAACATATGAGATAAGAGTTCAAATCACCTAAATATTTTATACTATATATTAGATGTCCATATATAAACTCTATATAATTTAATATTTTTAAATGGGAAATTTTTTATCAATTTAACTTTAGTAATACATTAATATATTTTATTATTTTTTAATATTCCAAGTGTGCCATCTCCCCCACTTAGAGATAGACACCCCATATACTCCTATTTTCACATTTCAAGATATTTTTGGTTTATAAAATACCTAAAAAATACTTTTCTTACATCCCTACACATTAATTATAGTCCCTTATTAGTTATAAATCCTTCCTAGTAAGGCTTTAGATATAATCCTAGAAAGGTTGTTCAAACATGAGCTATAATTATTAAGTATGCATTTTCACTTTATTTCTTCTTCCTCCTTCTAAAAAACATTTTCATCCAATATTAAATATTAAAACAATTTTATTCCATATACTAAGATATTATTACCTTAACTTCATAACCTATATTTATATCATCTTCCAAAAAATGGACACAAAAATTTTAGTTGTCTGTACAACAAATTGCCGCCTTGCGAACCGATGTAATTCTTCACCCATAACGGACTCTCATAGTTGGTTATAATTATATATTAAATATATATATATATATATATGATATTAATTAAATATTTATCATTCTCAAAAATTAATATATCACATATTTTCTTACCTTTCCATTCATTAAAAAATGATAACATTATTTAGGAGTACTTGTGGACTACCACCTCCACGAAGATATGTGATTCGTTTTTTCCACCGTATCACATAGCAAGTATATTTATGTTTATTTAAAGAAAAAAATATGGTATTTAGGATATAATTATCATTATGTAAATATAAAATAATACTTACCTTCTTTCAATCCTAATATTTGAAAAATGAAAATGTTACTCATGCCTACGTACGTATGGCCTACCGTCTCCATCATTGTAATATAGATTATTTTTCATAAAAATATATTTTTTGATTGGTTTTATAAGTATAATTGATCTATACAAATTAATATTATGTCATATTTACTCTTTATATTATTGAAGAAAGACCCCTTTCACCATATTCAACCTACTAAAGTCATTTTAGACATATTAATTGAATAACGTCTAAATGTTCAATGTAAAATTAATTGATTAAGTAATTAAATATGAAAAAGTAATAAATAAAAAAAGGAATAATAAACTTGAAAAAATTTTATATAAGTAAATAATTAATGTATGTTTACAATTTAGGAAGATAAATAAAATACAAGGTGAGTCGGACATGAGATTATGGGTTCCATAAATCAATTTCTTTTCATTGGGTAATATTTATTCTTCATTGACTTTGTTATTCAAAGATTATGGGTGTAATGACATATAATTATTTTATTTCTAATTTCTAATTTCTTTTTATGGATTAGTATTTTTATACATAATCACCACGTTTATTATTTCACATTTCAATGACAAGACCTTTTTAAGGGATTTTGTCTCAATTTCCACTCCCTTGATAGATATTTGGTATTATGAACCTATTTAAATATATTAGATTTATATAATTCCCATTTGACGTATTTAACAAGAATATATATTTATTTAAATTATTAATGATTTAATTTATGTTATTATTTCATGATGAATTTTTAAAATAAATTCCCCCCTTATTTCTCTTTTTGTAGGGTATATTTTCCTTCCAAATAAATATTTTTCAAAATTGTTTTAAAAAAGTCCTTTTAGTTTACTCAAATGATTTATCAAGGAAATTTTATGTGATCCTTGAATTTTTAAAAGGCTTGAAAGTAATATTTATACTATTTCCAAAAAGGTTTGTTTTCAACTTTATTTTTTTTAAAAATGATTTTATAACATATATGACATTGACATATTTTTAAACTCACATAACTATTTAGTGCTCTTAGATTCTTCTACATTTTTTCAATTGTTTCATAGAGAAAACTCATCAATGAAAAATTATTTTAATATTTGCCTTCCATTTTTTATTTCTCCAAAATATGTGATTTTATTAAAAACCCTATATTTTTTTCAATATATAGTCATTTACTTTCTTATAATCATTATTCATTGCATTTCATTTAAATATCCACCGTGGATATCATCATTGCATAAACCATATATCAGTTCTACATAGGGTTCCTTACTTTTAAAGAAATTTTATTGATTAGGAAAAACCATGAAACCCCATATTTCATAATCAATATGGATATTTATTTATAAGGTTTATTGGTATTGATTAAATTCAATATTTAGGGAATGTATCGGACATTACGTGATTGGTGGGTCCAAAAATTATATAGCCCCTTGATGTATTGATAGGTCTCATGAGACAAACGAGTTGTCTCACCTTATTTAAATTTTTTTGGTGTATTCATATCTATAGTTTAAGATATCTTTGAGTGGAAGGCCTTGAATTTGGACATATCATAATATCTGAGACAATGATATCCAAAAGTATGAATTTACTTCATTTAAATTTCATTTATCATTATCGATGAGATTACTTAATTTGATGTTATTCATCGATGTATTCCATTCTCAAATTATTTATTAAATGACATGTGCTTCAGTTATTTACCTTTTCATATTTATTATACCTTGTTGATTCATGATAGTTTATGTTGTACATAACTCTTTTTGAGTATCTGATCTCATTCTTTACTTGTTTTTTTCACATGATATGAATAAGGATATTACAAATAATAACATGGATGAAAGAATGTTTTTATTAAATGTATTTTATATTTCCAATGTAATATGGGAATCATATATATATCTTTTTATTCAAGATTAAAAAACTGATAAATCCTTTGAAATGAGATTCTTTTTATCTTATACAAAAGTAATAAAGTAGAAATTCTCTCTCAGATACTGGATTTGGGGCTGTTACAGTTGGTCTCAGAGAAAGTTTAGTAGAAAACATAGCAACTATATTTTAAATAGATATATCTAACATGATAATTATTATAACCCAATATAGTATTTGATAATATTTACCATTATATGGATATTAATTTATATCTCAATATTCATAATGAAAATTTGATAACATAGTGGGTGCCATTATTCAATAATTGTTCCTTATGGAAGAATGGTAATCCACACTCATAGATAATGGAGAAAATTATATATTGAGCTAGCCAGTATAGTTGGTATTGTAACTAATAAGAGCATTGTCATATTAGGGAATCTTCTTCATATTATAGTGAATAACATTTCTTGAATAGAGAAAAATCTTTTTCCTCAGTGTGATTCATCTATTTTGGATCTCTTAATGTGATAGAACCTTGCATCATTTGGTGAAACTAAAATCCATTGATATCTGAGAAATATATTAAGTCTCTCAAAATGAAATTCCTGAATTTCGGATGTAATAAAAGTGAAAACATTATTTTGGTGGTGTATTATTTGAAAGAATACATAGTCTAATGGTGGTCATTTATTCAAAACACTAAATAGGTTGAAGAAGTTGAAACCATGGAATGGAGAACATTTAATGTTATTTTATTTGATAAATAATTCCCTTAAGAACATAGATCTAAAATTGAGAGGAATTTCATCACTTTAGAAATGAAGAATGAAGAAATTGTGATAGAGTATGAGGCTAACATTAATATATTATCAAGGCATACATCGAACCACATATGTAATCTTGAAACTATGATTCACTATTTATTTGATGGTATTAAACCAAGTCTCTGAAGTAAAATTGTATATCAAAATTTTTCATCATATAATGATATAATATCAAGTTCCATTAATATAGATAATGAATTTTATAGATCTTATATACTCAAAGGAACTCAGTAAATAAAGATTTCAGTTGAACACTAATAAAAAATGAATGATTCTAAGAAGAATAAGGGAGTGAATCAATTTCAAACATTGGAAAATTGTGGAAAAAACATCCAAGAAAATAGATGAATGGAATGGGATTTTGTTATATGTTTTGATACATGGGTGATTTGGATAATGACTGTAAGGAAAAGAAAGATACCATTATTATCTTGTGCATCAAATGTAAAAAAATAGTGCATTATTCAAAAAAATCTACCAAAAATCAAGGTAATCTTCTTGTAAACGAGTCCAAGGAGATTAGTTCAAGCTTATGTGATCACTACAATGACGGTTGAACTTTCTAAATATATTATGGAAGGTACTATACCCATATCCTCAAATTTAGAAAATAGTTTATTTAACATTATATCATTACACTCTTATATGTCATCCATGTTTCCTAGGAAAATTATATATTTCCATAACACCTTATGAATATATTTTATTATCAAAAATCATGTTAGAAATACCACTATAAAATGGATTTGAGTTTTGTTCCTATTATGAAACAAACACATGCTCCATTTTAAGACATAATTATTATACCTATGGTTTATTTTGATATAATCATTGTTATTTATTGGATTTCAAAATATAATGAAAAATATTTACTATAAAGAGAAAGAAATTATGATTTGTGCTGAAGATATAAAATTCCTTATATTTGTACTGGAGGCTTCATCATTTGATCCATGTCAACATCCACCCCCCGTAGCACTTTGGAATGAGATTATTAGTGAATAAGAGTAGAAACCACTTATGAATAAAAAATGTAATATTATTATTGAGAATATACATATTTCTCAATAATGTATTTATTTATTTCCTATGGAATTACATGCACATCCCACAGAGTGTGAAGTTATTTTCCCATTGATTTAATCCTTGATGCAAGACCTATATAAAATACTATGTATTATATATCTACAGTGGATTTACTAGAATTAAAGAAACAACAAGAGGTATTGTTTGGTAATGTAATTATTCCCTATATATTTTTACATTGAGGAGTATTTGTTATTATTTTAAGAAGAAAGATAGATCTATGAGGTTTTACATTGATTATCATTAAATAAATGTTATTACCATAAAAAACAAGAATCATCATCCTCACATTGATGACTTATTTGATCAACTTAATGGAGATCAATATTTTTCAAAGATTGAACGTCATTATGGGTATCATAAATTATTAGTGATGAAAAAATATATCATAATGATATAAAATCATATAAGGAATGGAAATAACGAATTTATTGTAATTCCAATTTGATTGACTAATTCAACCTATATTTTTATGTATCTATTGAATAAAGTATTCAGGGAAAATAATGTTAATTTTTTTGTATGTATTGTTGATATCTTGGTGTATTATCAAAGTTATGAGGGCCATGAGAATCACTTGAGGATCATTCATTGGAATCTGATTGTAAAAGGGTTATATGGTAAATTTTCTAAATGATAATTCTATCTTAAAAAGGTATTTTTATTATTCATATTGTCTCCAATGAAGAAATATTAGTTGATCCTAAAAAATAAAATTCATTAAATGAATGGTCTATTAAAAAATATCATAATAATGGTTTGTAGTGTCATTGGTTTGGCATGTTACTATCATTTTGTAGTTAAATATTTCATGATTGACTAACATATTGACCAATCTTACATGTAATGGGGTTAAAGAAACAACCCAAACTTTGATAAATTAAATTCTCTTTGTGGATAAATTAAATTCCCTATAATGTATTACGGTTATAGAAAATACATGAACATATTTGGTTTTATTATATAATGCCATATTTAAAAGACTATTTAAAATCATAACCTTATATAATTTGGTTGTTTAACAGTGATAATTTGATTAGTATAAATACCATGTTTTGTTAAATCCAATTGACACAGACAAAGGAAGTCATGACCACAAGTATTTGGATTGTACCCTATGGGGACCATTTATCTGAACTTCCATGGTAGATATTATCACTAGTCTTTTACCTTGACCCAACCCAATATGATATCAAATAATTAAAGCATGAGAAAATCTATTTATAAGATAATTTCAAGCTCATGAAGATCACGACCCAAACAATGTATGTCGAACCACCCCAAGAAAATATAACCATCATGAACCCTACCCTAAGGTAATTTTATGGTGTAATAAAGCGATATGATTCGATATCTTAATAATATGATTATTCATATTATATTTTCTATATAATAAGGGTTGTATTTACTTCTTATCATTGTAACTTTATAAATGATGTTGATTTTTGGTTTGATAAAATGCAAATTTTATTTTTTGGTAGTTTTTTATTTTATTTAGGACATTTATGTTGATGAATTAATGGAATTTTGAAATAAATTATATTTTAATAATATATTATTATTAATAAATATATTTTCAATGTAAATGAAAATATAATATTTATAAATTCAAAAATAATTTTTATAATGATTCAAATAATATTATTGTCAAAAAAACATAGCATTTTTCAATAAATGTCAAATCTGTTATAAAAGATAAAATTCAAATATTTAAGAAATTATTTTGATAAAATAAATACTTTTTTGGAATCATCATGTTAAAATTATCCGATGATTATTTTTTCATTATTTTCTTAGAATCTCGAATTTTTGAGTAAAAATTAAATACTGTATAAATATACAGTGTGTTTTATGACATCATAATTCCAAAAATATGATGTAATAAATGATTTCAAGGGTACCCATGAACAAAAATGTATTGACACTTTAAAATAATTTTTTAGGTTATTTTATTAATTCCTATAAATCGTTTAATAAACTATAAAGACATATATTATATTTTAATAATTTAAAATATTTTCATTAAGAACATGACTCAATTCCACATCACCAAGGGTAAAATTGTAAGGACATTAGCACTTTCTATTATTAAATAATGAAAAAAACTCCCCATTGGAAAAAAAACAAGTAAATCCCATGGAAATGTTTTTATATTTTTCTAATTTATTATATATAGTAAAACCATGTGTTTGTGAAATAATAAAGAACTCCACTCTATTTACCTATATAAACCCTACCAGACTCCTCATTGTCTTCACTAAAAAACACTATATCACATCCTTAATCTACTCTACCCTCCCTATAGTCCTCCAAATGTGGCCCAAATCTCTCAAGTATCTCCCCCCCTAGCTATTGGAATCACCCTCTCAAGGAAAGGTTTCCCCTCCTTCTCCCCTTTATTCAATAATCTTCATTATCTTTTTCCTCTTATCTCAAATTCCAAGTATTGGGATAGGTTATATCATAACCTTATTATTTTCTTTATGGTGTGTAATTTATTATATACCCATTTTACTCTCATTAATCCCTCCCATAAACATATTTGTTTCCCCGTTATGCAACCAAAATTTCACTACGATTTTCTATGCCGAACAATTATATAATGGATACCCATATCCATTTCCTATCATATATTTTTCACCTTTATGCAATTATAATTCATTTATTGGGGGATTAAATTAATTTATATTTCATATTAATTTACTTTTTAATTAAATTTTATAAAATATGTCTTATGATGAATGATCTATGTGGAAAAATTATTCATTTACAAAATATGAAAGTGACTGGGGCGTCCAGATTTATATAGCGCTCAAATGAATAGGTGAATGTGTTATTCAAATAATACATCATTAAATGGATTATGGAGTGAACATAATCTATAATGGTACTTTTTCCACCATTTTATGTTGTATTGGCAGTTATCTTTGACCAACATTTATGATGTCATGTTTAATGTTGTGTCCAATCTCCCATGTTGCCTTTATGCTATCATATAATATCATTACTCTTTGTCCATGTTTATGATTCTCATACTTTTTCTATCCCATTTAATTTTCTTTTTTCCATATATGTAATAATTTATTCATGTTAAACTATTTCTATTCCCTTATTGGTATTTTTATCTCACCTCACTCTTATGTAAGTCCCCAGGTTATCCCATGGAGTTTTAAGTACGATGAAATATTATAAGCATGTTAAGAATGTTTTCAATAATTCTAATGCAACCCTATTTTAATTTGATATTTATTATACCTAATTACCAAAATACATTTCACTTCTTGATCTTATAGGGCGTATTATGTATAATATTTTTAATAAATTATTAATTAAAGTGTAATAAAGACAAGGGTCGTTATAGTTTGTATTAAAAGAAATTTTATTTATTTTCAGGTGTATGATTGGGGGAATACATAAAAATACATTAGAATAAGACAAAACATAATAAAAATCCCTAAATTTTGGTGAATTATAGAGTATGTTTTTTCTAATAAAATTCAACCCTTTATAGATACTTCATGTAGATGTGGCTCTAGTATAGAGGTACCTAGGGGAAATAATCTCAAATAGGGTGATTGAGATGGAATCAATTGTCTCCCAGTGCTAGAAAATAGTTCATGATACACTCATAATTTACACTCTTGGTGGGTTATTCTTTGGTAAATTCAATATTTCTATAAAAACCATTATTAAGGTAACAAAAAAATTTCATAAGAGTCTATGTATGCAAATAGTTCATGGATAACAAAGATTTAATCCTTGAAAATCATATGTTAATAAAATACTTGTCATTTATAAATTATACCTTTAATATTATTGGATTACCATTTATGCGTTTAGTATATTAAAAATAGTAATCCCTAATTTTCCCTTTATTCAAAAAAATGGACGAAAATAAGAGGAACTGAGTAAACAACTAATGTTAAGGGAAATGAGATGACTACCCAAATGAGATTACCAACCCGATGGGAGTTGGAATCTAAATATTTGCGACGATACTCTCTTAGTTGAATCACATTTTCAATGGAAACCAAAATCAATAGGAATTACCAAATCCCCTTAAGAAAGAGTAAGCTTAAATTAAGACCGTTAAGGGACAAAGTCCTTCGACATTAAAAAAATCACATGATCCCTAAATCAGATAACAATGGATCAAATCTGTTGAAAATATATTCTCCATACTTTAATGTTTCATGCATTACTTGGTTATATTGTTTTTATCATATAGAGGTAGAATCTGATTTGTTGTGGACATTGATCAAGAATATGAATATTGAGGAACAAATTAAAACTAATGGGTGAAAGGAACTCCATATATTTTTTTGAGAAATATTTTCCCCATAATCTTCGACTTAAGCTGGAAAGGTACTTCATTTCCCTTAAGAAAAAAGATGATAAATCCATCAGAGTGTATGAGAAAAATTTTACCATCACTTCATGATACCCCTCAAGATTTTTTATTAGCCTCAGATGCAAAGTTGACCACTTCTGTGGTGGGCTAAAATAGAGACAATGTAAATCCCTAAAGGTCTTATACTTTGATAGAAATGATAAAATTATCTGATGTTCCCTCAAATTTAAAATATATATTATAAAATATAAAGGGTATCTTGGGGATAATAATTGGAAATTAGAGTTTAATTCTGGTAGTGTGATGGATAAATGTAGAGGTGGAATGAAATTCCAACATCCCACTTGTCAAAAGTGTGGAAAAAAGAAGCCTAAAAATTTCTTAAAGGGGTAATGAAATTTTCTATGTTCTTATTGGAAGAAACCTTGGTAGTAATTATCAATGAGAGAAACCTATGAATTTTATGTAAGAGTTGAATTATCCAGTAAAACTTCTACCAATTGTGCATTGATTCAACTACAAGGAGTAATGGAACATTGAAAAACAATGCACTAATCCAAGGGTGGTCATTAAAAATAAGTTTTAATAACCTTCAAGGCATAAAGGGTGAGTTTATGCCATTAAAATCACTAAGGTGGATCCTAAAAATGAAGTGGTTACATGTACTGTAGTTATTGTTTTGAGAAAAGTTAACATAATTTTTTATTATGTTTCTATGAATTATTTCATATCATTGAAGTTTATTTGAATAATTCAAACACTACCACAAATAATGGAAGTAGAGTTGTTCGTGAAAAGAGAAAATGTGGAAATTATTTCATCCCTGGTGTATAAATCCTCCCCTATATAAATTTTTGGGATAAACATCCCATTGAACAATGTGATACTCAATTTAGTGAAATTGATGAAATTGTGGGTATGTGTTGGATTTATTTATATAGATATAACATAAGTTATCTAGATAAAGAAGTTAACCTTTGTATCACAAATCATCCTCTAATTTAATGCCAGTCCAAGGTGGAGGATGAATCTTATTTAGAACTAACATCTCAAGAATGTATATTATTTATTGACTAGTAAATATATCTAGATCCAATTTTTGAGTCTAAGGAAAATAACATTCATGAAGGCTTGCACATTGTGATGTAATATAGTAATGTGATTCTCAAAGAATTGTCTGGTCTTCCTCCTAAATGAGATGTTGAATTTTCTATCAAGCTTATAATTGGGGATCTTCCAGTACCCCAGAATCCATATGGAATGGTAGTTGTATAACTTGATAAGTTTATGAAAAAGCCATAGGAGATTTTATGTAATGGGTTTATATGCCAAAGTGGTTCACTATGGGGTACAACAGTCCTCTTCATTAAGAATAAGGAAGGGTCAATGTGCTTTTTTATTTCTTATTTTGTGTCAAAAAATATCATGATAAAGAACAAGTAACATATTCCCCTTATTGGTGAATTATTCTATCAGTTACATAGATCCTATTAATTCTCCCTAGTGGATCTTCTGTTGGGGTATTATTAAGCATTAGAAATTATGGTATCCCACATACTTCTTTTCATACAATTCATAAGGATTATGAGATCACAGTAATTACATTTGTACTTACTAATTCTCTAGAAATATTCATGCACTTGATGAATAGAGTCTTTTGATATTAGCTTGAAATTTTTTTGGTAGTCATTATAAATTATATTATAATATACTCTTTATAAATTAGTAGCATGATATGTATTTAAGAACTGTGATAAAGACCTAATGGAATGAGAATATTTAAGAAATGTACAATAAATATGAGTTATGGTTGAAGGAAGTCTTATTCTTGCGGAACATTATCACAATAAATGGTATATTTGTGGACCCTTTAATGACATAAGTAATTGAAGGGTATTCTACAGGAACAACTATTATAAAAATACATAGTTACCTTGGGTTATATGGGTATTATCATCAATTTTGGAGAAATTTATCATGATTTAAAACTCTCTAACTAAGAGAACTTATAATGGATATAATTTTGGTTAAAATAATGAATGTGAATAGAGCATCAATGAGTTAAAAAATTGGCATATCACTACACCTGTAATTATTATACAAACAAGTGATGAACTTTTTATGGTATTTAGTTATGCATAGAATAAGGTATTAGAGAGTGTGTTATTGTATAATGATAAAGTGATATCCTATGCCTCAAGGAAATTTAAAGTTCATGGATATCAATACCCAACACATCATCATCATCATCATCATTATTATTATTTTTAAAAGATAACATTGCAACAAGTAGGACCAAATAGGGGAAAACATGAGAAAATACACACAACAAGATTGTGGGGGAATAAATTAATGAAGTTTGAGTTGATCACATCTGATAATATTCACCTCCTATGGATTCAAGAGTTTGACACTTGAGAAACATGTGTTGTTGGGGATGTTATCTACCACTTCTATGGAAACAAGTTGATTTTCCACCTAGTTACATTCAGGCCATGTATGGACCCCATAGATGTTGCTGCTAAGGATGGCTCGGTATTTCCTAATGTTGTAAAAAATTGACTAAGGAACCATTATTTTTTTTATTAATAGAATCATTAATGAATATAGAGTTAGTTTCAACCTAATACAGGGAAATAATATTCTTGTCACAAAGACTCAACACCATGTATAATTCTTTGGCCTCCACCTGGATAGATCTCCCATTCACATAGTAAGTCATATATCTAATAAGAACACCCCCTCGTAGTCACAAACCGCCCCTACACTCGTTTGACTCCTATGATGCATGAACTATCAAAATTCATCTTAAAACCAGAGACTCAAAATTTCCCCCACACCTAATGACCATGAGGGCCTGTACTATAAGGATACCCTAGGGATGTACTTATCTAGATAACTCTCAAAGATGGAGAATTGATGTAGTTATTGGAACCTTTGACAACATCAATGAGAAGGGATCTGGTCCTGGTGATGATTGATCTTCTTAAAGATGTTTCCCCTTTGAACATAGATTTATTTTTGGCCTTGCACATACCGTAGAAACCTGTGTTCAGTATCATAGATCTTTCATTTCTTTCTAGGCTAGTAATAATTTAACCTTGAAATAATTTCTACAGAAATGAGGCACCAAGACGATCTAGAGAAGAGAGGGTAGTGAAGTCACTAAAGAAGTTCCACACTGTCTAGGCCCATTTAATCTTGAAGAAGAGGTGATTAGAGTCCTCCTCCCAATGCACAATTCTATAGTGGAATATGAATACAAGGTTTACACCAATATTTTTAACATTTTCATCGACGAAAATGTATTGGTTAATTATCCTCCATGTGGGAAAATAAAGGTTTTTTGTAACATTCTTGCACCAGACATTATTTCTCTAGCTGTACTACTACTCCTCAGACATCGATATCCTTTGAAATTTATTAGATATAATGGACCCAGAGCTTGATGTAGTGAACAGACATTTATCAAAGTTAGAATTTAGAGTAATGAGATCAAACACATACATTGTTTCCTCCTCCATCAAGGATTTGATATTGTGGATATGTATACTAGATTCTCTAAATGAGATCAAAAGAGTAGGACACCCTCGGAATCTGATCCTTGAAACCTACCTTGTTGGGATTCCAGAAGAGGATTTCACCATTTCTGATGATCTATCGAGAGTGTTTTCGGATGGTTAGGATAATAGGATAAATCAACTCCAAAAAGGGGAAGCATTAAAATTAACATCTTCCTTATTCCCTTAATAATTATAGGCCATGGTTTTACCCTAAAGAGTACGTCCTTCCATGATCTCCCGCATGAGTATTTCATGCAGGCAGTGAATAGTGTCTATTAAGATCCTCACATCAATTCCTCCATCATTTATTGGCCTCTCCATCTGGCCCCATGAGACATAATGTAATTTTCCTTTTGAAAAATAATCCCATATAAATATAGCCAAAATATTATCATTGGAAGTAATGATCCTCTTAGGAAATTTGATAGTTGATATAACTTGAATAGGGGTATCTAAAATCACACTGTTCATTAAGTAAATTCTTCCCCCAATGTAAATATAGTGGTTTTTTCTAATTGAGTACATGAATCATGATCTTTTTCACCAAGCGATCAAAGTCATGGATAGGGAGGCGACATGGGGAGATCGTGGACCATATATAGTTTATAGGATACCACATTTTATGTCCAAACAATTTTATATAGGGGTGGTCTTTTGATTACTGTTTTTCATGATAAATAGAGGACATTATTTTCTTTGTTGATAACTTGGCCACTCCAGGAGCAATATTATTTTAGGATCTTGTTGAGACCACAAACTGATCACCTACTTGTGTTAATAAAGAAGGTAAAATAATCTAAAAACATCAAATGTGATATAGAGGGCTGGTTCATCTTCCTATGGAATGTAAGTACATCCCCCATAGCGATCCTTCTATTTAAAAAATGGATAATGGTGTCGTTCATTATAATGAATATAGTCTGGGATATAGGCTCCCCTTTTCTATGCCTGTATGTTTCCATGAAAATCTCATGTGTCTTCCCAATGAGAGAGACCACCATCCATGATGGGATGAAACATCTAATGATATGATCTATAGCCCAAGGAGAGAGACGTATACCCATGAGTACCCTGTTGATGAATCACCATTCCATTATTTCATAGTCATTGTTCAAATCCATATTTAAATTCATATTATATCTATGGGTCTTGAAGTTAATATATCAGAGAAATTATTGAGATAATTAAATAGCTCATTGTACTGACCAACCCTTAACAAAGTCATTCTATTCTTAGGAAATGCATCGAGGAATGTTTTTGGACAGCCTTGAGTTGAGTATTCTTGACAAAATATTAAAGGGAAAATTGCACATTATTACTAGACAACAGTGAAGCATAGAGAACAGATCTTTAATCTTAGATAGAGGGAAAATATTAATAGCACAAGAAACATTTGGGATATATCCACTATAAAATAATTACTATGTGGACTTAATAATATCCCTTTTAACCACAACCCATGGGACCTTGTATAATGATCCCTCAAAGCCATCAAGAACTAGGGTACTCTCTGGGTTGAGATTCATCGTGGCTTCTGGAATCTTCTTCTCCTCAGGGATTGCATCCAGAATGATGTTGTCTTGGTTGGAAATTATATTGGGGATCAAATCTAGAAGCTACACATTTACTCTTGGGTATCTATTGGCCATGTTCCGATTTAGACCTGCAAGGATATTATTGAAGAAGGAGAAGGTCATACCAACAACCACATCTATGTCTTCTAAATTGGAACTATATTCACAAAAGATATTAGGATTCACTAGCCTCCTCCTCTCTTTAATACATTAATGGAAGTATTTCATGTTTTTGTATCTATCTGGGATCCATATCACTCTCTATTGATCCCGCTCCATGCATTCCTTCATGAAAATAAGATCATCCATGATATTCTTTTTATTTGAAATATCCTCAAACACAGAGTCATACAATGCATCTTGGAGGCTGATATCCAATCTCTCAACATATTTTTGGAGGTGGTCCAAGTTATCTTCAATATTTGAAATCCTCTTCCCCCAAGATTTTAATATTTTTTTAGTCATATAAACTTTTTTTAATAGCTACCCAATCATGCCCTTGGTTCGACTCTATCGAAATCTCTCTAACAAGCTACTGGTAGTTGGGAGAACTAATCCAACTGCTATATAATCTAAAATATTCACAATAGTCATGTTTGGGGGCCAATGTAATAAGAAATAGAGAATGATCAGAAATTCCATGAATATGATAAACGACTTTGGAATTGGGAAACTTTGAGATGGTGTGAATATTTGTGAGACATCGATCTAATCTACTCTAACAACTTCTATTTCATTTTAGGTTTCTTCACCCCATGAAGCGGCCAACAAAATAACACATATCATGGATCAATTTTCATGCCATGACATCTATAAAACTAGTGTTGGACATTCAGGGAAAATACCCTTCCATGATTCTCATCCAGATCCAGAATGATGTTGAATTCCCTACCAATGATCCATGGGTATTCCTTTGGATCAAACCACTTAAGCTCCTGCCCAAATACTTTTATCCTTTATGCACCACAGATCCTATACACAAAATAAAAGTATAAGGATTCGACCCCATAATTCACAGTCAATGTCATCTATTGGTCTCCATCCATACCATGTCCATTGAAACCTACCTATTATAGAAGATCCAAATATAGAGGTTAAATGGGTCTGTATGAATGGCCACATGCAATCTGATTCTATGAGAGAATAAACAATTTTTTTCAAGATTCGGTTTGTTTTCTAGCATTGAGTTAATGCACACCTTCTGCTTTTTGATCTCCACAGCCAATAATTCAGTCTTAACCCAATCACCGATGCCATCGTTTTTTTAGATGATCATTGGAATCATTTAAATATTGGAGATTTAGATTTGGCCCCAGGAGATTTGGTCGCTTTCAACTAGGGGGATAAACACTACGGTATAGACTGGTATCTTTACCTTGTGAATACACCATCATCCCAAGACAAAGAAGGATTTTCTAGAGAGGAGCATAGAAAATGTGGACATAGTTACCTACCTCTCTCGTTTCATAGAGGTGATAATTTTCCACATTTCATAAAATCTAGGGTAACCAAACCATCCTACATCACATCAACCGTAACTACCTGGGGGACGGAAGCTGTAAGGATATAAGGTCATGGTAAAAGGCCTCCAGTAGTGGAGGAGGGATGAGAATTGTCAAGCTTGTTGGTATCTAGAGAAGGATGGATTATATCCAGTAGGAAAAGAGGGTTACCATCTTCACTAAAGGAATCCTAAGAGGTAGTCACACAGGGGGAGGGAACAAGGAGAGGTGGAGCCAAGACCAAAGGGTTGGGAACTAGGGGAAGAAAGTTCCAGAGGTTCACCAACCAACACACCTTGTGAAGATTTAAAGGAAATAAGGGTATTTCAAAAGGGTAGGGGAGAAGGCGGGGAGAGGGAAGGGGAAAGAGGTGCCAAATCTAAGAAAGTGTGATCATTTCTTGATATAATGGGAGAGACTAAAAAAGACAAGGACGTCGTTGTGGTTGACAAGCATGTATAAAGGGTGTGGGAGGGATCAAGAAGGGAGGAATCATATGAGGGCTGGGGAGTAGCCATTCTAGAAGGGGATTGAGGAGGAGGGTTGGGATCTTGACAACCGACTCAGTTCCATTTCTTTCACAGCTTCAAGGAGTGTCCCTGTAAAGCGTAGTGAGAGATAACTCATGGAATCATGGGGAACACTCTATTCTGATTCAAATCCATAATATCCTACACCTTTAGGGATATCTTCTTTGAGAGGTAAATATAGATCAAGATCCATGAAAATTATGGCTATATAAGCAACCATGATGCAATGGGAACTATCAACTATAAAAAAGGAAACCATTGAGGGTGCCTCTAGAACTTTGAGTAGGGCGCTGTTGTGGAATGGAAGAGGGAGGTCTGGAAGGCTTATCCACACAACTTTGTGAGGAATTTTATTCCCTTTTTGAGCCTCTAGTGACCACCTAGATAGGTTGAACTACAATGACCCATGATCCCATGAGATTTACACCAGGCATGGATGAAAACTGCCTCTAACTCGGGGATCAGGAAGAAAGAGGACCAGTGAACCGATGGGATCTGAGTTGGTGCCGTAAGGCCCCAGGAGTCCATGAAGAACATAAAGTCCATGATAAGGGGATTTGTTGAGATGAAACACGCAACAAGTGTCCATATTAGGTAGATTACTAATTTGAAATAGGCATATTCGGATTTCACAAATGACAAGCAGGTACCGTCCTAGAGACTGACGACGAAAATGATCAAACCTCCAAGAAGCAGGGTCGTTGAGGAATGCGATAAGAGATGAAAATATCATCCTTAAATGATGCCCCAAAATGGAGAGGACTAAAATATGATTCGAGGAGGGCCCAAGGCATAGTGGGGCCAACGGGACCAAATCGAAAGGCTCCAGCAGCGGAACCCGAGCCTAGGAGAGGTTGGTGGAAGGTGCAACAGATGGGAAATTTGAAAACTGTCGGGCATGTGGGTTGTGTTCTCCTGGTCATTTAGAGGAATCTCTATTCAAAATTATTATTCTTAATTTGATACAAAAAACTACCCATCACATGATCTAGATGTGGTTGCAGTGATCTAAATGTTGAATATTTTGTGTCATTATATCTTTGGGGAGAAGTGTGAAATTTATATTGATCATAAGTGCCTAAAGTATATATTCTCCTGGTCATGTGGGTTGTGTTCTCCTGGTCATTTAGAGAAATATCTATTCAAAATTATTATTCTTAATTTGATACAAAAAACTACCCATCACATGATCTATATGTGGTTGCAGTGATCTAAATGTTGAATATTTTGTGTCATTATATCTTTGCGGAGAACTGTGAAATTTATATTGATCGTAAGTGCCTAAAGTATATATTCAAACAGAAATAGCTGAATATACACCAAATAAGATCATTAAAACCTATTAAATACTATGACATCAAGATCCACTCCTATCCTGGTAAAGAAAATAAAGTGAAATATGTTCTAAGTAGAAAGGATCCATAAATTTTTTCATTAGTGTGAATTGAGAATGATCAGATCTTCAGAGACACAAAAAGGATGGAAAAGGGAATCATAAAAGAGGGAACATTATCAATCCACTCACAAATGATTGTTCGACCTCCCCATTTAGAGAATATAAAGGACACACAAAGAGGAAATATAGAAACATATAATAAAGTGGTAGCTATAATAAAAAACAAATCCTCAGAGTTCAAAATTAACGGAGTTGTATTATTTGTATCATGACTGTGTGTACCGTCAAATCCTGAGTAAAAGAATGAGTTGTGGGATGATTCACATATCTCGACCTTCTCCATCCATTTAGAGATCACAAAGATGTATTGAGATCTCTAAGAGAAATATTGGTGGGACAATATGAAAATTTAGATCACATAATATACATAAATTTGTCTTGTATGTCAATAAGTCATGGATGAAAGGGAAATATACAATGGAATGATAAAACCATAACCCATATTAATATGGAAGTGGGATAACATAACCATATACTGGTTCTCTATTCTTGTAAATATATCAAGAGGAAATAACATTATATGGGTTGTGTTGGATCATCAAAAAAAGATATCCCAATCTATTGTAATTCAAGAGGATTTATCACCAGATCAAATTGCAAGGATATACATTTGATAAGTGGTAAATACTTTTTGAAACCCACTATTTATTATATATGATCAAGATCAAATATTTAACTCCATGATCTAAATGAGTCTACAAAATGTTCTAAATACTGATTTGAACTTTACCATGTCTTATGACACTCAAAATGATGTACAGACCAAGAACACTATCCAGACACCTGAGGACATGTTGAGTGCATGCTCAATGAACTTAAAAGGGGGATGGGATCAACATATTCTTCTATTTGAGTTTTCCTACAATAATAGTTTCCACTCAAACATAAAAATGGACCCTATAAATCCTTTTATAGGAAGATATGTATAACACCTATATGATGGGATGATGTTGGTGAACACAAACAACTAGGTCTTGAAATGGTTGTATAACTGGTTGAAAAGGTCATGGCCATTTAGCAGCACATCGGGACTACTCAGAGTTGATAAAAGAGATATAATGAAAATATTATATGAGACCTATAATTTGAGGTTTGAGACAATTTATTCCTTCATATATTTCTATGGAATAAATTCAAGTGATTTTTGAAGAAATTAAATCTTAGTCAAAGATAAAAAGAGTGTTCATGGAAGATTTAGTTCATAGAGACAATTTACAGAGTCAAAGTAAGTGATGGCCTCAAGCAGTAAGATCATACCCAATGAAGCCCATTTATTGAAGATTCCAAGGGATATACCACCAATTTACTTTTATATTAACCAAACCCATGCCAAGATCTAATACTTAAAGCATGAGAAAACCCTTTTATGAGAGAATTTCACGCTCATTGAGATCACATCTCGAACCATGTCCACCAAACCACCCTAAGAAAAGCTCACCAATGAATACCTTACCCTTAGGGAATTTAGTGGTGTTATAATGGGATATTTATAAAGAAACGAATAATATTAATATTAATATTTTATTTTTAATACAATAATGGTTATATTTACATATTATTATAGTTACTTTATAAATGATTTTGATTTTGATTTGATAAAATACAAATTTTATTTTAGGGTAGTATTTAATTTCAGTTAAAACATTTTTTGATGAATTATTGGGTTTTTTGAATAAATTATATTTTAATAAAATATTATTTATAAATAATTGTTAGGTCAATTAGGTTAGATACCCTGAGAGGGGCGATGAATCACTATATGAAATATTAAAAAAATTCTTATTTTAATGTTGTTTAATTGTTAAAAAAACCCTATTCTATCACTTTCCCATTATTGAGTATGAAAAAAATCTTAAATCATGTGGAAGACATAACAATTTTACTTGGTTCACCTTCACTGGGCTACGTCCAAGGAGCATACATCAGCGATGTGCCAATTTACCAAATCCACTATAAGCACACTATTGTTTGCAATGTTTGGAGTGAACTCACGACCCCACATGGTTTACAACCAATCACAAATGAAAGATCAATGCCCTCACAACTAAAGGGAGCTCCCTACTTCCTTAGAAGATCCACTCACAGTTTATAGACAAGTAGGTACCATCATTATCTCTAATGAATGTATCCTCCACTTAATGTAGATGCTCTATTGATGTACCACTTTCATCTTCTAATTAACTCCACTTTACGACAAATGTACAAGGAAACTCTAAATATTTCATGCAACCCTTCCTATTTATTGAATGAAACTTTAATGCCTTGCATTCAAGATTTCACTTTATCGGTGAAACACCTCATTCACGCAACTTCAATCTTACGTGCAACTCAAATCTTACACGTAACATCCTTATCTTGTGTGAAACTATAATTCATTCATGAAATTCCCTTAGCATGAAATTCTTACATGATACAAAGCTTAGATTCTCTCTAAGTGTTGATCTACTTCAAATGAGAGGGATCACCACTTATTTATATGTATTGTCGACCCAAATGCACAAAAACCCCGACGCATCGTGTAAAACCCGATTTGATGACTTATTGGGCACACAAGTTTCTTTCATGCATACTCATATTTCACGCACTTATTTAATCTTTCACACACTTGTTGCCATTTCCATTTTTTTATGTTCTGATCTTGAAACATCACTTCCGTGAAATATTCCACTATCCCTTATATCTTCCACACACACAAAAAATATTCTGCACACATTCTTGATCTTTCACGCACATTCCAGATTATTCATTCACCTCCTTTAACAAAAAAACTTTCTACAAATTACGATTTTGAGGCCCAAAAATTTGGAAAACACTCGGAAATAGCGCCACCTTGTATCTATTATGTTTTTTACCACCTCAAAATCATTATTTCCATTATCATGGTTCTTTTTAAAAATAGATTGTCAAAAATTTATATAGAACATGATAGCTGACTATAGAATACCTCTTTTTCAACAAAAACAATCAAACTAAAAAACATCTGCAATTTTTTCTAGAGTTATTTTTTCCAACAATCTCCCCATTTGGGTTTGTAAACATCTATTTCATAAAATGATACCTCTTTAAATATCTAACTATCTTCAGCCACCATTTACGTCATGTGATTCAGATCGCGATCAAGGATTCACTCAATACATACTTTCAGCTCACATGAGCAATGCTCGGTGTGAGGAACAAGAGTATGATGAGAATTTCATCAATTAATCACTTCATTCCTAACACCAATTCTTAAAACCAATCAAGTATTTTCATCCTGAACCTCTATGGTTGTGGTATATCGTATTTTACTGATCACTACTAGCATTGTAGGATATAAAACACCTCATTCTTCACTTATTTGTTTCCTATCTTATCGAAGATAAGATCTGGTTGATCACTATTAACACTGAAGAAACACATACTCTCATCATGTTGCTCCACCAATCTCACTATTCCCCCAAACTCAATACTCCACCAGCCAGCTTCTCCCCATGTTCTGACAGAGACATTTTCTACCCCTTGAACACTTTCTCCCCCTTTTTCAACAAACACAATGCTCACTCCTTTGTGGTCTGCAACAGAGTATGGAACATAGATTAGCACATTAGGAATAAAATACACCATACCTTGCAGAGAGGGGATTCCCACATCCACATTTTTTCAACTGTGGAGAGTTGACTAAACTCCCAGATCTAGTTAACGCCTTCCAAATTCTTCTATGGGTAAGGCCTATATTAATATTTATGCAACCTATATCAATGTAGGCACATACTCAAACTTCACAATCCCTTTGTCAACCTTCTCCTTGATAAAATGATACTTTATATCAATGTGATTTTTCCTTGAGTGCTGGATGAGATTTTTTCTGATATTTATAGCACTTGAATTGTCACAATGGATTCTAATCGGAGACTTCGGTTTAACTCCCATGTCATCAACATATGGTTTCATCCGTAACAACTGGGAGTATGCTTGAGTGGCCAAAATATACTCAGATATGTGGTGCTCAATTAAATGAAATCGTGTTTCTTGGTAAGAAAAAAATACACAATCCACCAAGATAAAAAGCACCTCATGGCATTGTTTTCTTATAATCTACCAAACCAGCCCAATCATCATCTGTGTGTCCTAATAACTTTGGCTGAAATTTGTCATTATATATCATCTCGAAGTCCATTATTCCATTAATATGAGAAATTATTCTTTTTACTGCAAGCGTGTTACTTTCCTTGTATTTTCTTTGATATATCACTACTTGGAAAGTGGAAAATACAATATCAGGTCCTATCGCTATGAATTATAGTAAGTTTCCAGTGATTTTCCTATAATCTATGATATTAACTAAATTGGAATCATTATATTTTGATATTTTCATCTAGGTAGAAACTAGTGTTCTCATTTCCTTAGAATTATCCATTCCAAATATTATCTGAACCTCCTTACAATATTTTGATTAAGAAATGAAAGTTTCATTCCTTCCTTTTGTCACTTATAAACAAATGAAAATCAGTATCTCACTAATCATTGACATTTCAAACTAACTTTTCATGAATTTAGAAAACTTTTTGCACTGAGCTTCATCTAATCTATAAATAGTATATCATTGACATAAACTAGAACCATCATCCTATTATGTTCATTTCAATTCTATTAACCATTTTCTCTGGCACTCTATATTATTTCATGAGAATTTTTTTCACCAATGACTATATTTTCACTTCTCACTAATTTTCTCCTACATGGAAACTTAGTTATGTGATGACCTTATTACTTCCATTTCTATATTTAAAAGTGAATATTTTTTTAACCCTTTTAATAATGTGAATTTTAAATAAAAATATATTCAAGTTTAAAAACATTTCTTAACAAGATAAGGTTCAAATTTTAAGGACATGATTTGTCAAATGGGGTCAGAATGTAATGTCCTGAGATTTTAAAAGTGAAAATTATGGTCGATGGTGAAACTGAACCTAAAAAAGAAATGAATATTTAAATATGACCATTTATTGATATGAATATGGTTAATTACATTGTGAAATATATTTATAAATTTCCTTTGCAACATAAGTGTAATTATAAATTCTTAGTAAATAATCAATCAATTTTAGGTATTGTCTTCAAAATAAATTTTCCTCAAAAATGATTTTGGTGTATTTTTGTAAAAAAAAATTATAATTATTTTATATAAAATTTTAAAATGTATTTTATAAAATTAAATTAATTTATTTAATCATTATATCATAATTAAATTAGGTTTAAATTTAAGTATTTTTTGGAAATATTGGTTTTTGTAGTGAATGGTTAAAAAACCATTTTTTGTAAAGCTATCATTTCTTTTGATAAATTAGGTGAATTAAATGTACCAGTATTATTATAATTTTATTTCAAAGAAACATGATCATTATTTACTAATATTTAATCAAATTATTAACATTAAAATCTTATTTTTACAGGATTTTAGAATAATTTTATTTATACTCTTGAAAAAACAATTTTGTAAACTTTTTTAAAATGATAGATATTTCTATTTTTAATTAATTAGATATATCCCATAAAGAGGAATGATTTAAATTTAATGTATTGACCATATATTTATAATTATTAATTGAAATTTACATTGTAAAGATTTGTGTTTTAGAATTTAAGTGAAATTATCTTTTCCTTGGAAAATCAATTTTCAGAAAAACCACTTTACATTGTGCTTGTGGGTATTATATTAAATTAAATAATTTCATCTTGGTGAATTAATTTTGATAAATTATATTCCATATTTTAAATCATTATAAATAATATTAGGTAGTATGTTCAACTTAATTTTTGATGAATAGGAATGTTAATCATAGTAAATATTTATTACCATGATAAAAAGAAAATAGGTTAATTAAGGGTAAATATAATTCGATAAGGAATAAAAAAAATTAAAACAATGGACATTTATATTTTCATTTTAATATATTAATGATAATATTTATTAGAAATTTATAAATGATTTAATAAAAATTTAGATAAAAAAATTATACTTTTTATGTGTTGAAACATATATTGTTTTTGGGGTAATATATAGTTTTAATCAAGACACAAATTTTGATTAATTAATTAATTTTTTGAAATAAATTATATTTTATTTAAATATTATTATTAAATATTATATATAAATATTAATGATAATATAATTTAATGAATTAAAATTATAATTTTTATAAGGGTTTGAAAATAGTTATTGTCAAAAAAACCCATCATTTTCCAATAATTGTCATTTTTGAATGAGAAGTGAAATTTTATATATATAGAAAATTATTTTTATAAAATAAATATTATTTTTGGAATCCCCAAGTCAAAAATTTCCAATGGTAAATTTTTTATAATTTTCAAAGCGTATCAAATATTCTGATAAAAATTAAATATGATATAAAAACACATTGTGTATTATGACATCATAATGACCAAAAAGTGTGGTAATAAATTAAATAAATTATATCTATGAAAGATTATTTGTTTCTCATTTAAAATATTGTTTTTTAGTTTATCTGATTAATTTTATAAATACTTTATGAATCATTCAAAACCTATATTATCTTTTATGTTTTTTATATCAATTATTTATAGACATGACTCACTTCTACATCCCCGATGGTCATATTTTAAATAGTTCATCAATTTTACTTATAAAATAATGAAACCCACTTTTATTTTTAAAAAAGGAAAAATAATGGGAATGATTTTGGTTTTGATTATATTATTACAAAAAGTCCAAAACCTATTTTTGATAAATAATAATAAACCTCCTCTCTTTTCCTATATAAACCCACCCAAGATCCCATTCCTCTTCACTCAAAAACCATGAAGTATATCCTAAAAAATGACCACCATCTATATATTCCTCCTAAGTTTCCCAAATTCTATCAATAATCTCCTCTCAATATGGAATCACCCTTTCATGGTAAGGGTTTCCCCTCTCTCTTTTTTGAGGAACCTATTTTTTTTGTTATGCCTCTTAATTTCCATTTTCTTATTTTGGTGTTCTTTAATACATCCATATTACTGTAATTTTTATTTAAATGTTATTATATACCCCTTTGACCTCATTAATCCTTCCCATGAACCTTTATATACACTCTTAATTCATCCTAAATTTCCCTGCAATTTCCTATACCAAAATTAAGAGACTTCTCTCTATTATTTTCAATTCAAGTACCTTCATTTTATTTTGATTTTTGAATATTATTCGGTTATTTTTTATGACATTATTAGTAACCCTAAACATCAAAATTTATGTCAAAATAATAACATATCATTTATCCCCTCTAATTATATTATTTTTTTTAAGTCGTCACTATACAAAAATTTAGTAATGGATCCTTTAATTATCTAGTTTATTCAAGTGTCTTATTCATTAAATGACTTTTTTTTACTATTACTAATGATAGTATATATTTTACATATCCACATCTCTATCCATTGTGTTTTCAAATGATGATATACTCATTTCTGTCTTATTAAACCATTTTATGAATCCTTATGTAGTGTTGTTTTGCTGCCAAAATTTCACTCCGATTTTTCCATGCCAAAACAACTCATTTTGAATAACTTCACTTTTTAAAATCAATGGTATTAACCTAAACATGAATAATATAATTTTATTATCAGATTCCATGTATTTATTTCACATTTATTTATCTTGTAATTGAATATGATGAAATATGATCCTATGTTGAATGATCTATGCAGCACACTAATGCATGTACATGATATGAAAGTGATTGGTACAAATAGAATTATATTGCAATCCAATAAATTGGGTAATGGTTTAGTAACATGATAAATAATGAAAGCGATTGGGGAGTGAAACTAATCCATCATAAGAAATTTTCCACCATTTTAAAAGGTCTTGGTGGTTATCCTTGACTTATCTTTATGATTTAGAGTTTAAAGTTGTTGTCACATTCCCATGTTGCCTTTATGATATAATTATTTATCATAACTTATTGGTCATGTTTAGGATTATAAAACCTTTTATGTTCCATTAAAATTACTATTTTCTAACTTGTAAAACTTTCTTTATGTTAGGATTCTTTGTATATTCCCTTATTGAGGTTTATAGCTCACCCATTTCTTATTACATCACCAGGTTATCCCATATTGTTTTACACGACCAATGATTTCACAAAGAATGATCTGAAAGTTTTCATTACTATTGTTATATCCAATTTTAAAGATTTTATTCAATGTAACTAATTCCAAAATATACTATACATATTGATCTTATGGGTTTTATTTTGTGTATTATTATATAATAACTCGTGAACTATTGTATAATAAAGATTCAGTTTGTCATATTTAAATTATTAGAAATACCTTTTAGGCTTTATGTTATTAAATTATAAGGTTACCAATTATATTTTTAGATACATTTATCTTTGAGGTAATTATGGGATATTACATTTTTGGTATTCAAAATGAAATTTATGATATAATCTTTGTGGTAAAAACATTTTATTAATGTTTAAAATATTAAGGTCAATTTTTAGGATGTTTCTGTCATTTTTGGAATTTTATAAATATTATACTAATATAAATTTATAAAAATAAAAACCCGCTGGTCGAGCAGCAACATGTAGCATCCTTCAAGTACATAAATATTGAACCTACAACAGAAGGGTGGAAATGTTTCATTGCCTTCAAGATCCCTTTGTGATGTCTTAGTTTAATTAATTTTTTTAAATAAAATATATGATAGATAAAGGTTGAGTTAATTTTGGGAACATATATTTTATTTAATTGATAACTAATGGATTGGAAAATAATTTGGTGATTAAGTAATTAATGTTACTTCATCAGACGTTTATTATTTGAAAAACCAATTATGATTAATGTAAAAATAATACAATGGGACTGTCTTTGGGGATAAGAGGTTGAATTATTTTTTTGATAAATATTGATTAAAATGTGGATTTATAGTTATTTTGGTCATTTATGGAAATGGTTATCATATCATGGAGATTATGTGATATGGGAAATCACATTATGGTATGAGACATTATGGTATGAGACATTATAATTCATTGATGTTATTTAGAGATTAATATTAAAATTATCTTCGAAGACTATGTGAAAAAATACTTCTGATTTTTGGGATTACATCTTAATCTCGAAAAATGTTTGATGAATTATATGTATATTAATTTGTTAAATGATCTATGTCGAACTTCGGGTGTTACTTTTGAATTTTGGAGATTAATGTAGTTTTTCATCATATAAAGGTTTATTATTTTTGAGTAATTATATTGTCATGTCCTAACCATTTTGGTTTTAGTTAATAAATTAATAAATAATGGATAGATATTTATTGTTCTTTGGATTTTATTACCTATATATGTTTATTTTAATGTATCATGGAAGATAAATTCATCTGGAATACTCAACATACAGATAAATATATGAGATTGTAGTGGAAATTGATTAAATAGTGAAATTATGCATTTCAAGAAAGAATATTTCTTTATGTTCTTAGTCTAGGTAGTAAAATAATTCCAAAACATTCATAAAATGATTATTTTAAACAAAAACGTTATTCGTTTATTTATCTTTTTGAGAATTCAAAGGAATTTTAACACATCACATATTTACCATATTGTGATGGTTAACTTTATCATGACTATGTATTCTATCACTCTCAATTAGTCCATAAAAGTTATTTTTTTCTTCCATGTCCATGTTTTCCAACATGGAATCTTAGTATATATTATATCTCGTGACCTTCATACTTTCCATTCTCTCTTATCAATTTGATGTATTTTTAATCCTCTTTATAATGTTGTATTTCATAAAAACCTATTTTGTAAAGTCAATAATTAGTTACTGAGCCTTAGTTAAAAGTTATGATGATGCAATTTAAAAAATCAAGAGAATGTAACCTCTTGAGTTTTTTTAAAGGATAACATTATGTTTGATAACATACAAGATAATCCTTATAAAGCAGAAAAAAAACAACTAATTATTCTTTTTTAAATTTGAAAATTATAACATATAAATTAAATTAGTGGGTATGAATTGACTTTTGGAATTTAAATAATGGTCAAACTAAAAATGAATAGTAATAATAAGAATTGTTATTACTTCGTTAAAGGGTAAATAAAAAAATTAAGGGTAAAAACAAAATGATAAGGACTAGAAAATTACTCTAAAAAATGAAAAAAAAAATAGATGTGTGATTTTCATCCGTAATCCTTCAAACTTCGTTTATATGACCATTTTATTCTACTTAAATATGATTATTGCCTTTATAATATTTTATTTAAAGAAATTTCAAATATTTCCACTCTTTTTTAAATAAGTGCTATAGTTTTAAAATATTGCTATCCAGAGTATATATTTTACTATAAATAATATTTTTAAATTTAAAATATTTCTATTCATTATGGTAATTTATTTTTATTTTTTATGGATGAAATAATTACCATAAATGCTTTCATAATGGTTGTGGAGTAACTATTTAATTAATGGAAAAATAAAATAAATGATATTAACAATATTAAAATAAATATCATTAGTTTTAATTAATGTGATCCATGGATTTTATAAATTACCTTGAAATATTTTTAATATAATAAAATAGTTTTTTTTGAATTTGAATCTTTTCCCTTGATGTTGTTAAATTTAAAGTAATTAATAGTATCAAATTTGAAAATAATGATATTTTATGGAATTAATATTTTATTAAATTATTTACAAATTATAAAAATATTATATAAGAGTAAGGGACATAATATATGGTAAAAATTAAAAAAAATATTAATTTATATACATGTTATAATAATTTAGTTCTTGAATATACTTATTCTATTTTAATATTTTGAGAAATTCTAAGAGTTCCCCCCCCCCTATATTATAAATGGTAACCTCCTATTTTCACTCAAACACAGTTAAATCCTTTTTTCTACCAATTTATACCCAAATACTTTCCTGCTGTCCCTTTATAAATTGTTGAGGTATTTTTTTAAGAATAATATCATCCATCGAAGTCTTATTGTGTTCTGTAAATGAGGATTTCTAAAGAAGATGTATTGTTTTTATCTCCATGTTTTAGTTTTTTTTATTCTTAAAAATCCATAAAATATTATCCAACTATTATATAATAATAACACCATTATCATCCATATACAGAAATTTTATAATGTAATTTTCATGATCCATATCTATCTTCTCTTCCATCAAATAGAATATGAAATTATCATTTGTGTCTACGACAGACTATTGTCTCAAAAACGGATGTCATTTGTTTTCCATTAATTCCTCTCATTGTTTAATATAATGATAAATTAAAAGAATATATATTATATTTGTAACATATTTATACTTTTGGAGTTATTATATCACATACACTTTCTTAATTTTCATTCCCTAGGTGATACTATAGAGTCTCTATTGTGTACGACAGACTACCACTTTGAAAAGCGATGTGATTTATTTTTCTCTCACTATTTACATGGAAAGTAGAAAATAAAATTTTTTTAAATATAAATGATATACATTAAATATTTATGATATTCATCACATATTTATCTTATTTAAATGAAATTATATAATTTTCTTTCTTACTCATTGAAAAATGATAACATCGTTCTTGCGTGTGTGTGGACTACCACATCAAGAAAACAATGTGATTAATTTTTCATCACCACATCGAACAGATAATATATATATATTGAAATACACTACTAGAAAAATGACTTATACCCACGGTTCAAAACTGTGGGTATAGCCCCCAAAACCATGGGTATAACCTATACCCATGGTTTTGGGAACAATGGTCGTTGGTGGCATCACAATAGGTGTCAAAATTGTGGGTATAGGCTTGTCAATGGATATAAAATTCTATTCCAGCGTGGCACACAATAGACCCCATGGTTTTCAAACCGTGGGGTATTTAAATTCAAGAATCACTCGCAGGGGGGATTCGAAACCGCACCTCACACTGCGCCTCACAACCGCGCCCCACCAAGGGACCAACTGAACTATCATTTTTAAATGTTATATATACATACATCTATGTATATTTATTAATATGATCCATGTGGTGCATTTAAATTTAAAAATCGCGGGTAGGGGGATACGAAGTCACGCCTCACGATGCGCCTTACAGCCATGCCTCCCCAAGGGACCACCGACCTACCATTTTTATTTGTTATATATACATACATCTACTTATATATATTAATATTATCCACATTTCAAAAAATATAAACTACGGAAATTGAAACTGTGACCTACAATAGCCAAAGAGAAGGGTTTACCAACCGAGCTAAGGGATTTTTTAAAATATATATTTATATTTATGTAAATATATTAATCTAAACTTTGAAAAAATGTCTTCCCGGAAATTTTTTTTCATGTACAGCCTAATTTTCTTTCCCCTCCATTATGTGGGAAATCTATACCCACGGTTCTGGAGAAACGTGGCTATAGGCCTTCAAATAAACCCACAAAACCAACGGTTTTGAGGAACTGTCGGTATATGTCTTTAGAAAATACCCTATACCCATGGTTTTCTCCAAAACCGTGGGTATAGGTCTTAAAAGAAAACTATACGTATGATTTTTGGCACAACCATGGGTATATTTGGCATATACCCATGGTTTTGGAAAACCATGGGTATTGGTTCACATACTATCCATATACCCACGGTTTTGAAAAACTAGGGGTATAGGGGTACCCTAGACCCACAGTTTTTTGCAAAATCATGGGTATAGACCTATTCTCCAGTAGTGATAATTAATATGATGTATATGATATTATGATTAGTATGTAAAGCTAAAATAATAATTACTTTATTTCGGTAATTATTTTTGAAATATTGAAATGTTATTCATGCATATGTATGGCCTACTGCCTCCATGATTATAACTTAGTTCATTTTCCATAACCATATTTAACGAATGGATTGAAACATATAATTGGTGTATGAAAATAATAATTACGTGATTAATATTATTGTTTATATGATTTAGTATTTGTCTCTTTGACCATGGTCAACATACCAAAAATAGGCTAGACTTATAAACTAAATATCATCAAATTGTATGACTTAAACATAAATAATTAATAAATTTTGACACCATGGTAATAAGTAAAATAAAAGGAATAATAAACTATAAATATTTTCCCATGAAATTAAATAATTAACATATGTTTACTATTCATCTACATAATGAATTTATATGATGAGTCGACCTCAAGGTAAGGGAATTTCTTTTAAAAGTCCACTTATAATGTTCCTTATTCAAAACTTTTTATAAAAGTCAAACAGAATGTATTTTTAAATAAAATATACAACATTAAAAGATTTTTCTACTATTATGAAAAAATAATTCTTTTAAGATTCCTTTAACTATTTAAATTTTTTTCAAGGAAAATGTTACTTTTATAACTATTCATCTTTTTAATAAAATTAGTGTTTTCAAAATAGAAATTTTTATTTTCCTAAAAATTGTTTTCAATGATATTTTCTTCAATGATAAACCTTAATTACCTTGTTTTGTATATTTTTTGTATACAAATGGTTTTTTTTAAAAAAAAATATTTTGATTGTATACTTTTTTTGACATATGGGTTTTGAAGAGTTTTCTATAAGTTTTATAATGAGAAGTGCTAGCATAAAATGTTTTATTCATGATATCTTTCTTGAGAATTATATGTAAAAAATGTGGGTCTGACACAAAATATATAGAGTTTCAATCCCCATCATTTCTCTTAGGTGAGAAATTTATAAATTCTGCATTGGGTGCACCCGGATAGAATAATCTGATCCCTTATACCGTATACATTGGATGCATCCAGATAGCGTCGGGTGGGCCTGTTATAGCATTAGGTGCGCCCATATAGCACTCCATAGAATTAGGTAATATACCTTTTATTTTAAGGTTATAAGGAGATGGTTTTTAGATGGTTTATCATATGGATTTAACTTGGATTCAGTTATTTATGACATTGGTTTAAAATTGTTCATGAATGTGATGCTAAAATTTTCCAAAAATAGTTTTTATTTTATTTCTATGAGTTTTAATTTTTTATTTGAGAAGAAAGTGTGTGTTATTTTTATGAGTAAATGATTTATTTAATCTAAGGAATGACCATTTTTATAAAGGAATTTTTTCCACGGTTTTTCAGGATTTTCAACAAACTAACTAAATTATTCGTTTTTATGTCCCTTACTGAGATTTTGGAGCTAATAACATGTTTTAAAAAAATAGATGGTTAAATGATGGGCATGAACAAAAAATAATTCTAGTTGAAAGTTTTAAACATTTATCTTGAAAGTAAACCATGATTATTTTTAATAGTTTTATATTATGGAATGAATTAATATTAATTAGAAGTGGCCTCTTTTTAAAATGTGGGTTTTTTATGTAATTTTTTTCCCAATTCTCTCAAACTCTAAACTGAAAATATCCTCCAAATTATAAGAAAAATAATTATTGTATAATTACACTATAATTTATAATTATTATGTCTATAACCTTACACCCTTCAACTAAATGGCTTGATTATAATGGATAGGTCTAAATAATAATATTTTAATAGTGTCATGTTTCTTTTAAACCTGGTGTTATGTCTATTCCATGTGATCAAAGATATTGAATTCATTTAAAAATAAGTATATCATAAAGCATCAAGGTATTACATTCTCATCTAATATTGTTCTAATATTTCATATATGCTATCTAATATAATATCATTCATTTAAATCATCGATGTGTTACACCGGTAGCACCAATATATATTGGTATTTGAAGGAATATTTTTAGTTGGATAATATGATGTGGGAAATCGATGATTATGTATGAAGATATTTTTTTTCTGAGAGTTAAAGGTAGAGATACAGTATCCTAGAAGATTCATGAAACCTCTACCCATTCCAATGAAGAAGTGGGATGAAATTACTATGGAATTTTTAACTAGATTACCAAAACTCTTAGAAATAATTACGTAGTATGTGTTATTGTTGATCTCCTTGAACATTATGCACATTTTTATACTATAAGGTAATATTTACCTCTTGATAACAATTATCGGATCTATACTAATGATGTTTTAGTAATTTATGTCATTCATATTTCAATTATTCATGATCATGTTCCATTATTTAAAATATAAAAACATAATTCCGAAGGATCTTGAAATTGATCTCTATTCGAACACTGCCAATCATCCTCAAAATGATGTTTAGTATGAAAGTAATATTAATGAAATGGAATACATTTTGTTTTCATGATCAATTAACATTCATGTTACATGGGATAAATATTTAACTTTGGTAAAGTTTTCGGACCATAATATCTTTTATTCAAGTATTCTAATGGTACTATATGGAGAATTATATAGAAAGAGATGTTTCACTCCAACATGTTCAAATGAATATGGTGAAAGGAATATTGTAGGCCTATAACCTATTGAGGATAAAATTAAAAAGATAAATACTATTCACACTTTTATTAAAGAAACTCAATGTTTGAAAAAGAGTTATGCTGATAATCTAAGAGATATTAGGAATTTTCTATTGGGGACTATATTTTCTTTAAAGTATATTCATAGAAAGTTTCTATAAGGTTTGGTAGGAAGAGAAAAAACATCCCGTGGTACATCATACCTTTTGAAATTTTATATATAAATGGAGTTTTCGATTACCAATTCAAAATTCCAACAAGCTTCTCTAAAGTACATGATGTGATCCAATTATCTTTGTTAAGGATGTATATTCCAAACCCAAAGCATGTTATTGTCACTAATGAAGTATAACTAGAACCTGATGAATCATACTATAAAGTGCCTTTCTAGATTATTAACACTATATAGTAATTTTTTAGGATTAATATGACTAAATTGGTAATGTTACTTTATAGAAATCATAAAATAGATGAAGCGATGTGGGAACTAGAGGATGTTACCAATAAGAACCATTGAATTTTGTTTTGATAGTAAAACCAATGAAAATTTTGTGGACCAAATTTTTTGACATATGGAATAATTTGAAAACCCATTTAATATTAGAAAAAAACATTTTTTATTAATATTTATTAATTATATTTTACAGAGCTATAGGAATATTATGTAATTTTTCCGTAAAAATGAAAAAACTTTATTTGTAACCAATTTGGATTTTCATGCAATATAAAAATTTATTTAAAATCTCAACCCATTAATTATATATGTTTAATTATAAAAAAATTATATTTGTTTTTCATTCATGATATCAAAATTATCTTGTGGTTAATTTTTGATTTTTTTATGATTTTTTTAATTTTTCCATGACTAGTAAAAAAATATAGATTTTTATTAAATATTATCTTTTCATCTCAAGAAATTAAAACGTTACGATTTTTTAAATTATTTTAATATAAAATAATATTATATTACATTATTAACAATCCAATTATGATATTTTGAAGGAATTTTATTATTGAATTTGTTATAAAATCATTTGTATACATAAAAATACATTTTTATGAAAAAAACAATATGTCATGTTTTTCTGGTTTAATTTTAAATAAAATTCTTCCACTTTTGTTAATTGAATTGGATAAAATAGATTCCTAATTTAGAATAAAAAAATGTATATATTATAATAAGTTAAACATAATTTTTGGTCATAATTAAGAGTAAAAATAGTAAAAATTCATCATCATAGTAAATATTAAAACTGATACAATGGGTGTTAATCTTATTAGATATGGGTAAAAATGACATAAAAATCATATAATATTTATTTTTGGAGGTAATTTGACCCTATTTTATCAAATATTCATAAAATTATATTTTTTAGTTATTTTCCTTGATTTAGACAATAATATATTTTATTCATTTAAAAAATTCATAGTGTATCCTATTGCCCACTAATAAAAATAAACCCACTCTCCTCTCATATCAACACATAAAGTGCCTTTTTATCTATATAAAATCTAACAAAATATTTTTACTACATTTATACCCACACCCTAGAGTCCCTTTTGTATAAAATAAAATCTTATAATGGCTTTATGTATAAACATATAGAGGATGACCGAAAAAGGGGTATATTTTGTAACCATGCATTTTTGTTTTATTTATTCTTCTTCCACCTAATTAATATATTATTCAACAATTATGAAATGATAACCATATTATTTTAATATTACTAAGATATTGTTATGTTAATATCATAACCAATATCTGTATCCTATTCCATTAAATGGGAAAGGAAATTTTTGTTCTTGTTTACTATGGACTACCGCCTCAGGAACCGTTGTAATACATTTTCCATCACTGCCTATCATAGTTGATTATAATGATAGATTAAAGGTATATATATTATATCCCTAGAAAATAAAGTTTTTTAATATTTTAATATATCATATATGTCACGAACCGTCCCTTGGGGCCCGTGTCGTGACTACCCCAAACTCGCCTTCCATAGGCCAGGGGCTGGTGATTAGCACCAGAAAGGCATATTCATAAAACCCAGAATGCATTGCATCTAAATCTATAAACTCACCTAAACCAAGAACACAACAATACACAATCACAAGATAAACTATAAAGTAAACATGGTCTGTAAAGTAAGTAAAGGGGCCCGAATAAAATCCCAACTGGAAAGTACAAGTAAAACTGAAAAAGAAAAGCTCATGTGAAAACCCATCAAGGACCCTACTTGAAGGGTAGGTACAAATCTCGAACGGTCGTCCCTACAGATTATCTTGTCTAATTTACACCTCCAATCATCCTCTAGTTTGGTACCCTCAACCTCGATCAGTGTTTTCTATCGTCTGGACAAGACACAGTAAGGTTCAGGCGTAGCCGGTGTAGGTGTGAGTATAATGATACTCAGTAGGGACCCTGAGACCCTTATAGGTCTCCTAGAGTTCCACAAAGGAAAAACCACAAAGTACAAATCAATATTCATCACACTAATTTGGTATGTACCCATACATATACCAAAGTTATTAATAAATACACACCTCACACATTAGGAAAGAATACTACAAAAGCAACACCACTAAGTTTGAAGTACCACACAGGTAACCACATAGAAAAACACCATAAATGTAAGGTCTCATCTCACACCAGGTTTTTAGTGAAGTATAGAAGTTTATATGATTATTTTTACAGAGAGATCATCTTATTCTATCAATAGGAACTGTTGCAGACCATACAGAGTCTCACCCACACAAGATCAATAGTTAACTAACCCCCACAATGACCCACATAGGATCTAACCCACATAGGATTGGTATGTACTGAACCACACATGATCGCTGAGTGCAGACCCACACAGGACCGGTATGTGCTGACCCACATAGGATCGCTGAACGTAGACCCACATAGGATGGGTGCTGACCCACACAGTATCGCTCGGTACTGACCTCCATATGATATGTCTCCAACCTCCGCCTCACTGCCATCCACTGGATTCCCGCTCATAGCACGTTTGGGGGAACCACTCCTCAAGCCATTGTTCATACCTCAAATACCACTAATTTCCAAATAAAATTATCCCAAAGGTCTGTCACGTCATAAGGGACCCAACTCAACATACGACACATCAATCGGTTGCTCGGTCTGTAAGTTATTAGTGTTTCTGCTCCGAGGGCCCGATTGGATTCGGGTTCAATCTAACCCAATCGTACTCCAAATTTATCCAAAAACCATGTAGATTATAACAAAAATAACATCTCGATCCAAGGATTCTGGTGCCACAGACGGTTTGTCAAATAGAGGCATGCTTCTCAAGTTACGGTCAAAAAGGCGAAATCAGGTTTGGGTGGGCCCGGGTCTCGTCCGACCCAGCCCAACCCAGGTCCATCCTGGTTGGCATGGACCTCGGTGATCCCGGCCCGTCAGACTGTTGTCCGTCCCGACACCAGAAGGGTGAAGCCCGTGGTGCGGCCTGCGGTCAGGTAGACCGCCATGGTGGGGTTTTCCCTAGCCGACGCCCGGGAAGGAGGCACCTCCCAGGTTACCCAAATGGAAAAAGGATCATTTGGTTTATAAAAGCAGGACCTAAAAGAGTGGGGCCTCCTAGGTGAGCCACAGCTGGCTGGTTCGTCGGCCGGTCCTCCTCCTCCTAGCGGCGCGACGACGCTACTGTCCACCACAGCTGGCCGGGTGTCGGCTTCCCTTCGGCCTCCACCATGGCCAACCGGCCAAGGCCTCCTGCTCTAGTAGTGGAGCGGATGCACTACCCCGCTCCGCAATACGGCTACCAGGCATTCCCGCCACGAACATGCTCCACAGCAGCTGATGGGACATTACCTCCTTCTCATATGGCGGCGCGGACGTGTGCCGCCCTACCTCTATACGGTCGTCTAGGTGCCAGCCACCCTCCTCTTCCGATGTTCACCACATATCCGTTCTGAGCCCAAAAAACCTAAAAAAACAAATTCATGATCCTCAGGTGAAGGGATCTATGTCCATAAATCGTGATCATGTAAACATTCTGTTTTCAGCGCTGTTAAATATTTGGTGTTGATGAACGCATGAAGAAATCATGATGAAAAAAACATAAAGGGGCAAAGAATATGTGAGGTATGATGGCCATGTTAATTTGGCCATCATCATTATGATTCCAGAATATGATGAATTATCAAATAAATTCAATAATATTTCAAATTAAATCGCCTACATTGAATTTAGTTGGAGATTTCACAAGGAAGAAGAAAAATTTTGTGAATGGGATGTCGGCATTCACCGCTCCCGCAAGACTCTTCCAAAGTCGGTTCCTAATTCTTCATTCAGAAGACATTCTTGGTTGGAGTATATTACTCCAAAGGTTCTCATAAGCTCTACTTTCCTTTGCCAATGATTTCTCCCATTAAAGGTGTGGTGCCAAATTAATAATATTATGTATATTAATTAAAAAAATAGAGTAGGCACATTAATTGAATTGATGTTGGAACATTAACTAGAAGTAATTACAAGGGTTAACCTCATATTAAGAGGGGTTCGGGTGGTCCCCACAACCAAATTCAAAATGGGAGGTTTCAATTTAAAAAATAAAATAAAGGATGTTTATTTTATTTTCTCCCACAAAAGTTCTGAAGACTAATTTCCACCCTCAAGCTACTATGGTCAAGGAGAAGGTCTCAATAAGCTAATAGCAGTCATGTGAGGTCAACGGTGTCCTCATATTTTAATTCCGAGCACCTGTTCAAAAGTAACAAAACGCCGCTCATGCATTTACTGAACGCACCCGAAAAAAAAGTTCAGAAATTCATTTTGGGCACACGAGGCTTCAGAATCACATATCGTCAATTTATGAGGACTCGTAATATTCCCATCTAATTAAAAAAAATTATATGGAAAAAAATTCGCGTCTTTACAATCTTCCCACCTCAGGGATTTGTGTCCCTGATAGCCACAACCAAAACTCAGGAAACAGGTGGGGGTACTGAGCACGAATCTGAACCTCCTGGTCCCATATAGTCTTCTAGAGGTTCTTTTTCTACCAAATAATGCGCAACAAATGTATCGATTGCCCATGAAGGACTCTCCCCCATCGATCCTCAATCTCTACCAGAACCTACGAAAACGATGCCCCATCGTTGATATCCAGCTCGTCATGGTCGATGACGTGAGATTTCTCGTGCATGTATCTCCTCAGCTAGGATACGTGGAAGACATCGTGCAGCTTGTCTATCTGTGGTGGAAGGGCTAGGAGGTATGCCACCTCGACAACTCTGCTAAGAACCCGGAAGGGTCCGATGAACCTCATATATAACTTGTTGCCCCGGGCCAAATCTCTGCAAACCTCATCGAGTTGAGACATGTAGAAAGACATGGTCACCATCCTCGAACTTCAGAGGTCTCTGTCTCCTATCAGCAATAGATTTCTGCATACTCTGTGTATTTTTCATCCACTCTTGGATGATCTACACTTTCTCCATGGTAGTTCGTACCATCTCTGGTCCCATGAGTGATGACTTCCCAGGGTTTGTCCCACACAGAGGTGATCTGCAAGGTCGGACGTACAATGCCACGAACGGTGCCATACCGATAGTGGAGTGATAATTTTTTCTGTATGTGAACTGCACTAAGGGAAATTGATCCTCCTAGTTGCAGCCAAAATCAAGGACAAAAACACATAGCATGTCCTCGAGGGTTTGAATGGTATGCTCTGTCTGACCATCCGTCTAAGGATGGAAGGCACTGCTCAATCGAATTTGTGTCCTGAACACCTCCTGCAACCCCTACCATAGAAGGGAAATGAAACTGTGTCATGATCAGAGATAATCGTATATGGCACAACATGAAGAAACAAAATATCTTATTTATAGAGGCGTCCAAATCTCTCTACTGATCCCCGCTCTTTGATAGGTAGGAATTGGGCCAACTTGGTGAGTCGATCAACGATCACCATATATAATCATGACTCAAGGACATGCATGGAAGTACTGTCACGAAGCCCATGGAAATTCCATTGCACCTACATTCTGGAACCTATAATGGCTGAACTAAGCCTGGTAGAACCTGGTTATCTACCTTCACTTGCTGACAAGTGAGGCACCGAGAGAAAAACTCTTACACTACTTTCTTCATTCCCAGCCACCGATGCTGAAACTGAAGGTCCTGGTACATCTTCGCTACTCTTGGATGTACCACTTGATTGGATGTATATAACCCCCTCAAAAATTCCTCCCTAAGAACCACAGGTACCATAGTATTCCCTTTGAAAAGGATGACGAGCTCCCCACCTTTAGAAAATCCATCAGGTGCCTGTCACGTGGATATCTGATCATGTCGATCCTCGTAGTCAGTGTTCCTAGGTTACGCCTCTCTAAATCATTGGTGGAGTGAGGGAGTGACTGGGAGAGACTAGAAATTAAACCGCTCCATCTCAATCCACGTAGAATATCTTCAAAGCGGCTAGCTACTCTGTTGTCTCACTCGGAAACTATATACCAGATCTCCTGCTGAGTGCATCTTCTAATACGTTCCCCTTTCTAAGAGTATAGACTATCTCGAAGTTATATTCATAGAGGAACTCAATACAATGCCATTGTCTTTAGTTTAGGTCCCTCTGAGAGAAGATATAGATGAGACTCTTGTCATCAGAGTATATTGTAAATTGTTCACCCATCAAGTAATGTCACCACATCTTCAAGGAGAACACCCCTACTGCTAACTATAGGTCATTGTTAGCGTAGTTCTGCTAATTGATGTGGATCTATTTTTTCATAGTATTTATACATCTTCTTACTTTATTTTTAATGATTTAATTAATTATTTAATCACTTTATACTAATTAATTTTACTTTTTTTTATAATTGATTTTGTTAATTAATCAATTTTTATAACTAATTATTTATTTGTTTCTTTAAAATAATAATTTTATTCTTAATTTACTTTTCTAATTTAATTATGTCCTAATCAGTTTGGTTAATTTAAATCTGCCTAACTGTATAACAAACTAAATTTTTTTATAAACAATTATTTAATCTTGGTAATTAAATTTAATTCACTTAGTCTTTATTTTAATATTTTATCTTTTCACTTAGTTTCATTAGAATAGGTTAACAGTGTTAAATTATTTGTCTAGTCATCTTGGAATTTAATTACGTTAAGAATTTTACTAAAAATTAAATAAATAGTTCGCTTTTAATTTTATGCATTCAAATAGTTGTTTAATTAATTAAAAGAGTTATAAAACATTAAATATTTAATCTTATGTATGCAGTTTTATTATTCAGTCACTAATATTTGTTTTTAGTCTACCGGTGAGGTAGACAAGAGCCATCGGTGACCTATTGGGTCACCGATGCTATCCATTATCATTCGTTACTACCCTGTAATTAAGTTATTTAGTAATTTTAATTTTAATATTTTATCAATTTAGTTTATCAAATATCCAGTTATTAATTTAAGTGTTATCAATTAATACTCATTATTGTACTTTTTTAAGTTTTATGTTTAACAAAAATCCTATTTTTAATTAATGGCGTTTAGAATTATTTTAAATAAATATTTTCAATCTTTTTATTTTAAGTGCAATTTATGCATTTTTAATTTTTTAAGGTCACCATTAGTTATTTATTTTTGTTCAAACAGTGACCTTTTTCTTTATGGGAAACAGTTATCGGTGGCCTTTTTTCATCGGTGGCCCTTCTATTTAATCCTCACTAGTAACCTATTTCAACCTGTGATCGTTTCTTTTAAGTATCAGTGAGATTATATACAGTGTCCTTATGCATACTACTGGTGACTTGTTCAATCATCTTATCGGTAGTTTTAAATTTTATTCTATAGGTAAATTATAATTTTAACAACCGGTGACCCTTTTTTTATTTTAATGGTGACCTTCTGCCATTGATCCTCATTTTTTTAACTAACAGTGACCCTACACTTCACTGTTATGTCCATGAACATACCCTTCACCTCATTGTTTCACCCCTCCATCTCACCCTCTTGTGCTTGCATCCACTCTCCTGCTGCATTCCCTCCTCCTACCGATCTAGTTTCTTTTTCCCCTGCCACCAAGACCTTCGGTCTCTACTTTCTGCCTCACATCATCGCCTGGTTTTGAGCCACCCATCGCTGAAGAAGAATTCATAGAAGAATATGACTAGAGATAGGTTCTTCATCCGAGTTTTGAGAATCCAAGTCCATGTATTGTCATTGTGGAAGGATTCAGAGATCCTTGAATTGAGCGAAGACTGGGTAGATCTGGAGACTATGACTGGAAATAGAGTGTTAAAGATAATGATCAGATTATTTGGGGATCATTTCTTCTGTTGAGGATGAGTCGAATGAGTCACACCGCCTCTGTGAGGTAAAACTGGAACTTAACCGAGGCTGACACCACACTAGTACTGAGGATAAGAAGTCAACGGTTTGAAGAGGTGTTGCGTGAAGGAAGTCTGTTGTCACTGGACGTGTCCGTCGTGACGAAGCTGAAGGTGATTCCTGACCCAGGAGAGTTGGAGCAAGCCGCAGACCTGCTTCCTAGAGAAGGAACCGAGAAAACCTTCCCCCATGTGCACCCAAATTTGGAGGGGGGGAGAAAAAGATAGTTTTAATAAAAATAAATTAAACTAAAAACTAAATTAAAAACATAAATTAAAAATAACTAAATTAAAATATAAAATTATATAAATTATAAATAAATAATCAATACAAGTTAATCAACTGATAAAATAGAATTAATAATAAAATTTACTAAAAATAAAAACTTTATTAAACTAAATTATTTAATAATAACTTCTAAATTGAAATAAATAAAATATAAATTTAATGTTGCATTTTAAATATTTATAATTATAAAATAAAATATTTTATAAGTTAACAATTAAATATTCAAAATAATAATTAATTTAATTATCTTTATTGGCTTTATTAGTTAATCAACTAAATTATCTAATATAATGTTCATAACTTAAATTTTAACTTAAAAATTTATATAAAGTAACTTAATTTAATTATTTATTTTTATATTAGTTTCTTTTATTTGAAAATAAAATTAACATTTATAAACATAGTAAATAAATTATGTTAATTACGTAATTTCATGATAACAATAATTAATAATTAATTAAGTTTTTAGATTAAATAAATAAATTATCTAACTAAAGTTTGTTAAGTAATTAAACCTTTTTTGTATTTTCTAACAGTTTTAAACTTTGTTTTTATGTTCTAACTATTCAAGATCATTCCGGAGATAGGTATATATCTAGGTACATTCAACTAACTCAGCGGTAGTTATTTATGTAAGAAACACTAGTGAGACATGCCAGTTGTGAAAAAAACGCATGTGTACAGTGAAATAGTGAAAGTTGAACTCTAAGTCGGTGGAAAATGTTCGGTGACAAGCAGCAGAAGATAGTGGCTACTTAAGATAGAGAAAGCAGCAAATTTGGGAGGACATTGATTAGAGAGTAACATTCATTTGACACAACAAAGGATCCAGTTCCGAATGGAGGTAGTGTAGAGGGCCACTCTGAAACCACTTCTTGGAGATGGGGGAGCGTAGAATCAAAGCACCTTTCGGGGAGTTTGACATCCCTTGTGTTTAAATTCAAAAACATTGTTTAGAATCTATTCAATTACTGTTATCTAAGTATACATGTTTCCTAGATAAGTCTCTAGTTCAGGGATAAATTGATGTTCCACCGGTTACCTTTAAATATTATTTTTCGCTTTATATTTAGATGCATTCGGTATTGATCAGTGAGATCGATTCCGAATTCATTCAATTTCATTGTTCTACTAAAGTTTAATTTCAAAATTTCACAATAATTTTGTGAGATTGATTGTGATAACTTCTTTAAAAATCTAATAAATTCTTAATTCTTCCGGACTTATGGTGAGTTCGTTCTTTTGACTTTTTTATTTCGAATTTTTCAAAGTTGATTTTTTTGGAGTGGAAAAATCCAAAATCGATCAGCCTATGTGAATTAGATCCTAGTGAGGGAGGTAAGTCATTTCTATTGTTTGTGGTGCACTATAGTAACTTTTAAGTGAATTATATTGTTTAAGAACTAGTAAAATGAAGATTATTCCCCAGGCATTTTAATAGATTGTTCTCTTATCAGGGTGATATATCTCGGTGTCTCTTTGTTTTATACTATTTCAAGCTTCAACATAGTTTAGATATATGATTTGTGAGGTTATGTCACTTCATTGCTTAATAGAAAAATATATTAAAAGTGAAAAATATAAAAATCACTCCGTTGTTGACAGTAGTGGAGTTTTCCAACGTTTTTTGAAGAACTGTGGTCAGAATTTCCTTACCTATGGGTTCGACCCTACTTGCAACATATACAGTAGTTAGTAGAAATATAAATTTTAAACATTGACCAGCTTCAATGATAGTATAGGTCATGTTTTTGGCGCCATTTTCGGGGAAGGCATGAGCCATTACTCTTAAAAAACTAAAAAAATCACATATATAAAAATCTTTAAAAAATTGAAATATTAAAAAATATTAATAATATACTTCATTTCTTATTGAATTGTTTCTATTTTCATTACTTTTGATTAATATCTACAATTTTTTGTATGAGCACAATACACTCTGTTGTTATTCGAGATCCACTGATCTTATAAATAGACAAACATCTCATTTCTCTAAGAAAGAAGAACAAAACAGAAATCGAAAACATAGATAATAGAGTTCTAGAACATAAAAACTATCAAAATCAACCAGAAATCTTAGATGAAATTGAAAGGCCTAGGAAGAGGTAGTTTTAACTTGCTCAAGTTTCAAGCAATCCATCATCCATTAGGTTATCTCTTAGAACTAGAAATTATGAATTTAAATAGTGGCATATTTTATTGTTTCCTGCTTTTAATGGGATCTATATTGAAGACTCCCCTGCCTTCATTAGAGAATTCTATAATACATTGTAGAAGCTACCTCTTCTAGGACTCATAGAGAATGAACATAGAAAGAGATTCTTTCCCATTTTCCTTTAGGGGAATGATAGGAATTGGTTTCTGAGTCTAGATGAGAACATTTTTGAAAACTGGGATCAAGTTTATAACTCTTACATTATGAAATTATGTCCCTAAAGATTAAAAGGAGAACATAGAACAAAAATCACTAGTTTTTATCAAGTGTAAGTAGAAGATTTTCATGATGATTGAGATATATTTAGGGATCTTCTTAGGCCACGCCCCCATCATCAACTACCATATCACTTTCTTGTGGATTCTTTCTATGAAGGGTTGTCCCCCTCTAGACAGAATCTAGTAGACCATACTGCTGGGGGTAATTACAATGACCAGAAAGATGATGAACTTTGAAAATTTTTATATAATCTTGTATTGATTTCACAACATAAAAATTCAAGAAGGAAAAGAGTCAAAAGAAATGTTAATTCAAACACTGGTTCAATGAATGAAACCCAAATTCAACTTGCTGAAATCACCAAAAAACTTCAATCCATAATGAACTAGAATTCAAAACAAAATTTTAATCAACTAGGATGTTAAATTACCAACCAATATTTAAGGGAACAATTTGTCCAGTGTGGTGTGTTTGGGCATACTAAAAACTTCTGTCTTATTTTTGGTATTCCAGTCCAATAATAAGAAAATTTATAACTTTGTTAACAATGGACCTAGAATTCTGTCTAAAGAAGATCCATTTTCAATCAATTACACTCAAGGCTATAGGAACCACCCTAATATATCCTGGAAAGATCAAGGCTTAATTAAAAATTCCACTACACCTAATTTCTATAATCAACCAAGACCGAACATTCAAAATCAACAGAGGGGTGAGTCTTCAAATGAACAAGGAAACAATGATAGTCACATGTCTTCTAAGCTTGATCCAATTTTGAATAAAATCAACTCCTAAGAAGAATGATACAGGACTAAGATAACCAAACATCAAAATCAATATGAGTCTTATAAAATAAAAACTGGTGTTAGAATACAGAACTTGGAAACACAACATCGCCAACTTGCTAAAGATTTTTCATCTTGGGAAAAAGGGTGAATTCCAAGTACCACTAAACATAACCCTACAGTGAATTCCAAGGCTGTTTTCACTAGAAGTGAGCTTAATACTCAAGTTGATTCTGAAAAAGACCACGAAAATGCCCAAAATGAAATTATGTTTCAATCTGGAAATAAAAATCTGCTTTGCACACATCCTGGAAATTCACAAAAAAATAATGAAAATGATCTAAATCTGAATTTATCACCTGAAACTCATGCTGAAAATTCATCTAAAAAACAAAATAATAAAGGAAAAGAAAAATTTGAAGAAGAGTTTAGGGATATGCCTACTGTCCTTAAAAAATTTTCCCCACCCATCCCTTTCCCTGAGAAGCTGAAACCTCAAAGTAACACGACGTCTGAACTTCTTCAATTCCTTGGTCATCTTTCTAAACTTCATGTGAACATTCCAGGAATTCAAGATTGAATTAAAATCCCATCTTATTTTAAATCTCATATTAAATTGTTTCAAACAAAAAAACCCTAGAATAATTTTCTACTTACAACCTCACTAAAGAGTGAAATGTTGTACTTCAAAGGAAAATCCCACCTAAACTGAAAGACCCAGGTAGTTTTTTCATACCTTTCACATTAGAAAATTCTAATCAACTCAACTATTTTTTTGATATAGGTGCTAGTATTAATCTACTACCATACTCAATATTTCAGAAGTTGAGGTTGGGTGATCTTTAACCGACCACAGTCATACTGTAGTTAGGTGATAGATCATTCACTCATCCAGTGGGTAGGGTAGATGATTTGCTAGTTGGGATTGGGAAACTAATTTTTCCTACAAACTTTTTAGTCTTAGTTATGGATTGTGATCAAGAGGTTCCCATCATCCAAGGTATACCCTTTTTGGACACAGGTGGTGATGTTATTGATGTCTCTAAGGGTCAATTAATTTTTAAAATTGGAGAACAACAAGAAGAGTTCAATGTGTTTAAAAATGTTAAAGGACCAACTTTTTCTGAAAATTGTTCAATGCAAGAGTCCTTAGAGAATGAGAACTCAATTGGAAACTCTGATGAATCTGAAAATCAATTATCTATTGAATAAAATAATAATGAAGCTGAAAATCTAGTTGAATTTATTTTAAAATTTGAATATTATGCTCGAACACCCAATCTGAACAATTTTTCAGAACTGGACAACTTTCCAGTTTTTTCTTTAGAAGGGTCCTCTATTTCTGAACATAGAAATTTTTTGAGTGAATTTGAGGGTGTCTCTGTTAACACCAACCTTTCTGAAATAATTGATGATATTGAGGGAGAACTTATAAGACAAAACCTTTATTCTGCTCTTACTAACTTGTTGAAATCTGATCTGGAAAATCTGGGTAGTGAATGGCCCACTTTAGATAGTAGCATTGTTAGTTCTGAATTTGAGCATGAAATTGAAAATACTTCATCATTAAATACTCCTTAAAAAAGGTCTTTTTAATATCTTGGACCTCGCAGGCCTAAGAGTCTTCCATCTAGTGTAGAACAACCCATTCTTGAACTAAAAACAATCCCTTCCCATCTTAAATATTCATTTCTCGGTGAGAATTCCACTTTGCCTGTAATAATTTCAACTGAATTCAATTAAAATCAAGAGGAAAGTCTGTTTAATGTTTTGAAATATTTTAAATCTTCCATTGGCTGGACAATATCTGATATCAAGGGTATTAGTCCCTCATTTTGTATGCGTGAAATATTTATGGATCCTGACCATAATCCTATAGTAGAGTGTTAAAGAAGTTTGAATCCAAACATGAAAGAAGTTGTGAGAGAAGAAGTGATCAAAATTCTGTATAATGGAATGATATATCCCATTTCTGATTGTTCTTGGGTTATCCCTCTCTAGGTTGTTCCCAATAAGGGAGGTTTCAATGTTTTTAAAAATGAAAAAAATGAAGAATTACAAGTTAGGAAAGGCACAAAATGGAGAGTCTGTATAGATTATAGGAAACCTAATGCATCCACTATAAAGGATCATTTTCCAATGACCTTCTTGGATCAAATGCTTTATAGGATTGCTAGAAATTAGTTTTTATGTTTCTTGGATGGGTATTCTGGTTACAACCAGATTCCAGTTGATCAAGAGGATCAGGAAAATACCACTTTCACATGCCCCTTTGGAAACTTTTATTATAGTCGGATGCCATTTAGGTTGTGTGGAGCTCTAGCCACATTTCAAAGGTTTATGATGGATATATTTTTAGATATTATTGAGAGAATCATTGAGGTTTTCATGGAGGATTTCTCCATTATGGGTTGTACTTTTGATACTTGTTTTTGTAAATAATAAGTTAGTTTTGAAGAGATGTATTGAAACCAACCATGTTATTAATTGGGAGAAGTGTCAATTAATGGTTACAGAAGGTATTTCCCTTGGTCATATGGTTTAAAAGATAGGTATAGAAGTTGGTACTGCTAAGATTGATGTTATTCAAAAATTACCTCCCCCTGTAAATGTCAAAGGTGTTAGAAGTTTCCTAGGGCATGCCAGTTTCTAACAGAGATTCATCCCAAAGATAATATTGGGAGAAGTGTCAATTCTATGTTAATGAAAATAAATTCTACTTACTTTGTCAATCGATCAATCTTCTTGGTTTTCATATTTTGCCAATTTTATTCCAGTAGGTGTTTTCCCTAAAAATCATTCAAATAATTAAAGAAATAAATTCATTTCTGAAATTAAATATTATATTTGTGATGATCCTTTACTGTTTAAGAGATGTGCAGATGGTATTATTATAAGGTGTGTTCCTGAGGAAGAGATTCTATCTGTCTTAAAGAGTTTTCATTCCTCACCTTGGGGAGGTCACCTTGGTGGTGAAAGAACTTCTCAAAAAAATTTACAATCATGTTTCTATTGGCCTACCCTTTTTAAGGATTCTAGGAGCTTTGTGGTTGGCTGTGATAGGTGTCAGATGCTAGGCAATGTGGGTAGAAAGTAGGAGTTGCCCTAATAAGGAATTCCGGAAGATGATATTTTTGATGTCTGGCGTTTAGATTTCATGGGTCTATTTACATCATCTCATGGGAATGAGTTTATACTTGTGGATGTTGACTGTGTTTCAAAATGGGTTGAGGCAGTGGCACTTCCCAACAATCAAGCCCTTTATGTAATTAAGTTTTTCCAAAATAACATTTTTTCTAGATTTGGAGTTCCCAAACCCTTTATCACTAATAATGGAACACACTTTAAAAACTATAAATTTAATGCTTTCATGGAGAAAGATGGTTGTGTTCATAAAACTGGTAATCCTTATCATCCACAGTTCAGTGGACAGATGGAAATTTCTAACAGGGAACTAAAACAAATACTTGAGAAAACTGTGTCAACCTCTAGGAAAGATTGGTTTCATAAATTGGATGAAGCTTTATGGGATTGTAGTACTTCTTTAAAGACCCCAATAAGTATGTCCCCTTACACGATGTTGTTTGGAAAATGATGTCATTTACATGTGGAGTTGTAACACAAGTCTTGTTGAGCTATGAGGACTAAAATTATTCATGATTCTATCATTCAAAATAAGGAAATCAAACATGGATAGAAGGTACTTCTTTTTAACTCTAGACTTAAACTCTTTCTTAGAAAGATAAATTCCAAATGGTATGGACCTTTTAAAATTGAGGGATAGTCAAAGGGCTTGGTTACCTTCATAGTGCTGAAAAATAATCTTGAATAAAGTCTGGCTGAAGACTTTAAAACATAGCACTACATGGGAGGCAACCCACGGTTCTTTTTGTCTTTATGTTGTTTCTTTTTTACCTTGAATAAAGTGTTTCTTTTGTGTTATATTTTTGTGAAATACCTCCAACTACATTTTTTTGTCTTCTGGTTCCATTTCAAGATTAAATGATGTTGATGTTGTGTCATTAAGGGGGTGTAATTCCCAAGTTGAGGACTAATGATAAACCAATTTAGGGAAGTATTCTATTCATTAGTTTCAATTTCATTTTTCCACTACTTACTAATTTAAAAAATATGCTACTTGTCTTGCATAAAAATAATTATTCTTTAAAAATTCTACTTTTGTAAAAAAATTTGCTACATATTTTCTTTAAAAATTGTTTCATATCATTCATATTGAAAAACAATTTTCTGCATGTCACTAAGTTGAATTGAAAAGTTCTACATATTCCTCTTTATTAAATTTTAATTCATTGATAAATATTGAAATAATCTTTCACTATAGGAAATTAAGTGTGGGGGGTGGTACATGTTGCTGGTCTTTTGAATTCGCTTTGGGTTGGGGTTTTTAGCATGTACTTTATCTGGTGTGTTGATTACCCAACTGAATTAATTCTGTTAAACTAGCTTTCACTCCAATTAATAGTGCACGTACACTTCACATGTTACTTTTGATTTGTATATGAAATTATCCACTGGACTGAATGATAAAGAATGTATTTTCTTGTGAACCTTCTGTAAGTTATTTTTTTATGGAAAACTATTTTTTTGAACTTCATTGAGACCCTTTATACATGTTATAAATTTGTAAATTGAAAATTGGTTTTGATATTTTACTGTCAAATTATTCTCCTCCATATTTGGATGTCAACTTTGGGGACAAATTTTGGTTTTATGTTTGGGGGAGTGGGTCAATTCTTGACTATGATAAACTTTGTTTCAATGAAATCCCATCAATTTACACTTCACTTCAAACATTTTGTCTAATAATGTTTCATTTTTTTCAACATTATGTTATATTTCTAAGCTTTACACTATACTCAATTGGGTCTTTTCTTTGGAAAGTGCTTCTATTTGTAGTTAATAACTTCTTTGAGTATGAAATTAATGAGTTTGGATGATTACTATGTGATCTTAATTAGTGATTTGATGGAAATCTAGTTTGTTAACTATTTTAGAAAGTGATTTGGGTTACATGTTGTGGAGTTATGACCATAACCCTTGGAAATGGAAGTTTGATTCTGCTTTTATGGGCCTCATTCATCTTTTAATTATTAAAAGTTATCATTTTAATGAGCCAATATAAATGATTTTTGATATAAATCTTTTGGAACTGCATTAGTCTGGGCATCTCGAATCCCATGGTGAGTCTCTGAGACCCTAGATGCTAGGTGTGTTTCTGTTTACTATAAGCCCTCTATTCACCTTGAATAAGTGCATTGCACAGTGCTTAGCACATGATACAAGGCTTGGGAAAGATAAATAAATTTTTCTAGGGTCAAAAATGAGTTTATTAAGGTGAGGGTAATGATGAACCCCATATGAAGAAGGGGTCAATTGGTTTATATGGGAGTCATTTAGGTTGTATCAATAAGGTGATTCAAAAAAATATTATTTCTAAAACCTAGGTGAAAAATCAATGTACAATGTTCTTTTGTTAAGGCCTTAATTCTATTGATTTTTTACCTTTTTTCACTTTTTAAATTAGAACCCAAGCTTGGATTGAAGTGAGTCATTAAGTTGTATCACATATGAGAAATGAAATCTTCTTTTATGGATGGTCTTTTTTTTCTTAATTACCATTGAGTATTTTTTATAGGAAAGATTCATATGAGCAATTCATTTTCTAAAAGCTTGCTGTTATGTTTTTTCCTCTATTTTGAGAATAATGGACATGTTAAATTTTGAGCAAAATAGTAAGTACTTTTTTTCCAAATATAATAAAGCATGAGAATGTTTGAGGATAAACAATGCTTATGTGTTGGCAAATTTTATGTGGCTCTATTTTTGCACAGTTTTGCCACATCTTTTTACTTTATTTTTAATGATTTAATTAATTATTTAATAACTTCATACTAATTAATTTTAATTTGGTATTTTTATAATTAGTTTGGTTAATTATTAAATTTTTATAATTAATTGTGTATTTTTACTCTTTAAAATTATAATATTTAATTACTTTAATTTTATAATTTAATTATGTCCTAATTAGTTTGGTTAATTTAAATATCCTTGAATTTTTAATAAATTAACATTTTTATACAAAAAAAATTATTTAATAATTGTAATTATATTTAATTAGCTTAGTATTTATTTTCATATTTTATCTTTTAACATAGTATCATTAGAATAGGTTAACAATGTTAAATTATTTTTCTACTCGTCTAGCTAGTTAATTAAGTTATGCATTTTACTTTAAATTAAATGAATAGTTAACTTTTAATTTTATGCCTTCAAATAGTTGTTTAATTAATTAATTGAGAGTTTTAAAACATTAAATATTTAATCTTATGTATGCAGTCTTATTATTCAGTCACTAATTTTTGTTTTAAGTCTACCGGTGAGGTAGACAACAGCCATCGGTGACCTATTGAGTCACCAATGCTAACCTTTATCATTCGATGCTACCATGTAATTAAGTTATTTAGTAATTTTAATTTTAATGTTTTATCAATTTAGTTGATCAAATATCCAATTATTAACTTAGGTGTTATCAATTAATACACTTTATTGTAATTTATTAAGTTTTAAGTTTTAAAAAAATCATGTTTTTAATTTATGGTGTTTAGCATTGTTTAAATTACATGTTTTTAATCTATTTATTTTAAATTCAATTTATGGTTTTTTAATTTTTGAAGGGCCCCGTTAGTTATTTATTTTTGTTCAAATAGTGACCTTTTTCTTAATGGGAAATTGTTACGAGTGACCTTTGGTCATCAGTGCCATTTCTATTTAATCCTCACCAGTAACCTATTTCCACCGGTGACCTTTTCTTTTAAGTATCGGTGAGCTTATATACAGTGACATTATGTAGCCTACTAGTGATTTGTTCAATCATCTTCTCGGTAGTTTTAAATTTTATTCTACCGGAAAACTATTATTTTAACTACAGATGGCCCTTTTTTGTTCTAACAGTGACCCCCTGCTACTGCTCTTCATTTTTCTTAACTAACAGTGACCCCACACCTCACCATTCTATTCCCACACATACCCTGCACCTCACTGTTTCACCCCTCCATATCACCCTCCTCTGCTCGCTTCTACTCCCCTGCTGCATTCCCTCCTCCTGCCGATCTTGTTTCCTGTTCCCCTGCCACCAAGACCTTCAGTCTCTTCTTTTGGCCTAACATCATCGCCTGGTTTTGTGCCACCCATCTCTAAAGAATAAGTCGTCTAATCATATGGCTAGAGATGGGTTCTTTATTGGAGTTGTGAGAAGCCAAGTCCAGGTATTTCCATTGTGGAAGGATTCTGAGATCCCTAAATCGAGCAAAGACCAGTTAAATATGGAGATTGCGACTGGAAATAGTGTTTTGAAGATGATGACCAGATTAATTTGGGATGATTGCTTCTGTTGAGGATGAGTCAGATGAGTCACACCACCGCTATGAGGAAAAACTGGAACTGAGACAAGGCCGACACCACAAAGGTACTGAGGAGAAGAAGTCCCTGTTTTGAAGAGGCGTTGCATGGAGGAAGTGTGTTGTCACTGGAGGTGTCTCCGTGAAAAAGCTGAAGCTGATTCATGACTTGGGAGAGTTGGATAAACATGCGGACCTACATCCTAGAGAAGCAACCAGGAAACCCTTCCCCCTTGTGTTCCCAAATTGGTGGGAGAAGAAGATTGTTTTAATAAAAATAAATTAAAATAAAAACTAAATTAAAAACATAAACTAAAAATAACTACCTTTAAATATAAAACAATTTTAATTATAAATAAATAATCAATACAAGTTAATTAATTTATAAAATAGAATAAATAATTTATTTTACTAAAATAAAGATTTTATAAAACTAAATTATTTAATAATATCTTCTAAATAGAAATAAATAGATTATTAATTTAATGTTTCATTTAAAATATTTATAATTATAAAATATAATATTTTATATGTTAACAATTAAATATTCAAAATAACAATTAATTAATTTATCATTGTTGACTTTATTAGTTAATGAACTAAATTATCTAATATAATGTTAATAAAGGTAATAAATTAATTAACTTAATTACTTAATTACTTGATAATAATAATTAATAATTAATTATGTTTTTATATTAAATAAATAAATTATCTAACTAACTTTTGTTAAGTAATTTAACTTTTGTTGTCTTTTCTAACAGTTTAATCCTTTGTTTTTATGTTCTAACTATATAGGATCATTCAGGAGGCAGGTATACATCCAGGTACATTCAACTAACTCAGTGGGAGTTAATTATATGAGGAAAACTCGTGTGGTGTGCCAGTCACGAAAAAACGCATGTGTACAGTGCACCAATGAAAGATGAACTCTAAGTCGGTGGAAGATGTTCAGTGACAAGCAGCAGTAGATAGTGGATACTTAAGATAGAGTAAGAAGCAAAATGGGGGAGGAAATTGATTGGAGATTAAGATTCATTCGACACAACAAAGGATCTTGTTCCGAATGGGGGTAGTGTAGAGGGCGACTTTGGAACCACTTCCTATAGATGGATGAGCGTAAGAGCAGAGAACCTTTCAGGGAGTAGGACATCCTTCATGTTTGAATTCATACACTCTGTTTAGAATGTCTTCAATTACAGTTATGTTAGTATACATGTTTCCTAGATAAGTCTCTATTTTGGTGATAAATTGATTTTCCCCTGGTTACCTTTAAATGTTCTTTTTCACCTCATCTTTAGATGTATTAAGTATTGATTGGTGAGATCGATACTAAATTAATTCAATTATATTGTTCCAAAAAAGTTTAATTTAATAATTTCACAATTAGTTGGTGAGATTGATTGTGATAAAATATTTCAAAAGTTAATAAATTCTTAAGTATTTAGGACTTATGGTGAGTTCTTTCTGTTGACTTTTTCAATTTGAACTTTTCACAGTTGATTTGTTTTAGAGTGTTGAACTCCAAAATCAATCAGCTTGTGTAACTTAGCTCTTGGAGAGGGAGCTAAGTATTTTCTCTTTTTGGTGGTGCACTGCAGTGAAGTTTACATGAATTATATTGTTTAAGAACCATTAGAATGGAGATTATTCCTCGGGCAATTTAATAGATTATTCTCTTATCAGTGCGCAATATCTATGTGTCTCTTTTTTTTCTATTATTTCTAGATAAAACATAGTTTAGATATAATATTTGTGATGTTCTGTCACTTTATTTCTTAATAAATAAATATATAAAAAGTTAAATATAGACAAATCACTTCGCTACTGACAAAAAAAGAGTTTTCCATTGTTTTTAGAAGAATTGTGGACAGAATTACCTTCCCTATGGGTTCAACCCGACTTGCCACATATACAGTAGTTAGTATGAATATAAATTTTAATATTTGACCAGCTTCAACGATAGTACATGTCACTCATGGTACATCACCTGTTGAGAACCATACATGATCACTGCTCACTCCTGCATCAGGACATATCCAAGTCCGGTCCCTGATGCATCGCAGTAGACTACGTACCCAATGCCCTCCTCTAGTAGCATCAATATGGGGGCACTCGTCAGTCTCTGCCTCAGCTCCAAGAAACTCTGCTGGCATCTCTCCGGCTACAGGAATGGTTTCCCCTTCTTATTCAATGCCGATAAGGGTTCCACAACTCTAGAAAATTCAGTAACAATCCTCCGGTAGTAACCTTCCAGTCCCAGATAACTCTTCACCTCTGTCACACTCTGGGGTGGCTCCCAAGCATGCACAACCTTGATCTTAACCGGATCCACCGCAACTCTTGCCTCCACGATGACATGTCTCACGATTTGAACCTCTAAGATCCAAAACTATAACATCAAGAACTTACTATAAATTTGGTGCTCTTGGAGTGTGTCCAGAACTATCTGTAGATGATAGGCATGCTCCTCCTCTGTAGGTGAGTCTATCAAGATATAATCGATGAAGACAACCACAAGGCGATTGAGGTATGGCTGGAATTTCCTATTCATGAGTCCCATTAACACTTCTGGGGAATTTGTCACACTGAATGCCGTAACCAAGAACTCATAATGGCCATACCAACATCTAAAAGCCATCTTTTTCACATCCTTGTCTCGTACCCAGAGCTGGTGCTAGCGGGATCTAAGGTCTATCTTCGAAAACCACCGTGCTCCCTTAAGATGGTCAAAGAAATTGTCAATCCTCGAGAGTGGGTACTTGTTCTTCACGGTCACCTAGTTCAGGCATTGATACACTACACAAAGACTCAAACTCCGATCTGAATTCTTGGCAAACAAAATTGGGGCTTCCCAAGGAGAAACAGTAGGCCTAATGAACCCCTCTCCTAAAAGTCCTCCAGTTGTACCCACAGCTCTTGAATCTCCGCTAGAACCATCTGATATGCTAGAGTAGATATCTGTGTCATCCTGGGGAACAAGTCGATATAGAATTCCATCTTTCTGCGCTGAGGTAGACCCAAAACATCATCCAGGAAGACATCAGTGTACCAGTCCACCACTACAGGATAGCTCGAACTCTCAATATCAACCTCTCCAAGGGTAAGGCCATCCAACTCAGGATTGATCGACTGCACCCTCTAATGGGTAAGTCCATCCTACTCTAAAAAGGTTCCCTTGTCACCTATGAAGGAAAACCTGGTCTAATACTTGTGGACACACATCACTTTGCACCTAATACAACCAATATGAGCATTGACAGTGGATAACCAGTCCATACCCAAGATGACATTGTAGGTACGCAACGCTGATACTAGAAAATCCCAGTCGAAGATCTCGCCTCCTAGAGTAATCTCACACTGCAAAAAATAGTGTGTAATCATCAAATACACTCCCATAAGAGTCTCTAGCTGTACGGATCGAGCCAACAGCTCCACTGAAATCTCCAAGCTCCGAACAAATGCCATGAAAATAAATGAGTGACTAAAACTTGTGTATATAAGTACTACAACAAGGATAGATTAGACATACATCATACCTTGTATCATCTCTATAGGGGAACGATCATAGGGCTCAACATCCTAGAGTTGAGCTCATCCATATTCACTTCCTCCCTATGGTCAGGGTGGACCTCCTGGTGATGGTGGTGGTAACACCTCAAATCACCACCCACTGCCTACTGCACGGCCTACTCCTCTGCCACGTCAGCCTCCTGCCTCCAAACCTCTTCAATCAAACATTCACCTCTTCCCAAGTAGTCCTCTGACTGTCAGCTAGTCTTCTGTACGGCGGGTCAGGTAGTCGAAATCCATGTGACCCTGCCCACCGCACGACTAACACCTCTTGTCCCTCATCTGTCCTGCTCTGTCTTGATATCCCCCCACCACCGAACTTGTATCATGCGGTCGTCCACCTGTAGGTCTGGTCCGCCTAGACCTCTGCATCATTTCTCTACTTCCTGCTACCGAAAGCTCTTCTACGTGTTGTCCAATGGTGTGTCTCGCTATTGGTGACTGCTCAAAGAGGAATATTTCTACTACGAGTGATCTCTCTAACACGTCATCCTCTGTCGGGATGTAGAGAGAAATTACTGAATCTCTAATATCCCATCTGATCCCCAGCTCCAAGGCCCAGGTCTTGAAGAAAGGGTCTCTCACCATGTCAGTGGAGTAGCTCGAGAGGTCGGTGAACCTCACTGAATACTGAGCCACAGTCATGCTTCCCTGCTACAAGTGGAGAAGAACTTGTATACACACTGAGCATAGGGTCACTGGGAAGAACTGTACCCTAAAAAGACTCTCAAAGTCCTCCCAGATGAGAGTCACCTTTTCGTGAACCTGGAGAGTCATGCTCCACCATATGCCTGCTGCTGCCTAAAGAAAACTAGCAGAAAGGATCACTATGAGATTGGCTGGTGTCCCTATCAATCAAAAAACTCTAACCACGGCCTCCAACCAATCCTCAGCCGATTGTGGATCCATCTTTCCATGGAACCTCAGTGGTCTCTCATGCTAGAACTCATATAATGTGCTCAAGCATTGTGCACCTTCTACTACTTGTCAGGTCGTATGGGCTGCCCAACGGGTAGTGGTGTTGCTGGTACACCACCCGATGGTACAACTGCCGTAAGGGGGCCCTGCATCGAAGCCTCATCGCTCGATGAGATTTCATCATGTACTCTAACTGGGACCCTAGCTGGCTATCTTCATGGAGGAATTAGAAAAGAAATAGGGGAACCACTATCAATAAGATATACCTAGTGAGCTGACTCAAAGAGATCACAAAGAAATCATTTTAAAAACACAAATGCAATCATTTTTTTCATGCACTATGTCAGAAATCAGAAGTTAGGGCCTTGGTGTATGGATATGTTGGCAGCCACACCCACACTAGACTCTCTGAACTGAAAACTACACTCAGCACACTTAACAATATTTCCACATAGAAAATATTAGAGGTCTAGTTCTTTGGTAGAACTGAACTCCTATGACACAAATTTGTCACCACTCGTCCCCCAGGTCATGTGTCGTGACTACCCCAAGCCCACCTTCTATAGGCCAAGGGCTAGCGACTAGCACTGAAAGGGTATATCCCTAAAACATGGGATGCATTGCCTCTAAATCTATAAACTCACCCAAACCATGAACACAACAAGATACAAGCAAAAGATAAAATATAAAGTAAAAATGGTGTGTACAGTAAGTAAAGGGGATAGAATACATGCCCAACTAGAAAGTAAAACTAAAACCGAAAAAGAAAAGCTCTTGTGAACACCCACCAAGGTCCTTACCTGAAGGGTACATATAACTCTCGAACAGTCGTCCCTGTGGATCATCTCATCTAATGTTCACCTCTGACCAGCCTCTAGTCTAGATCCTTCAACCTTGATCAGTGTTGTCAATCATCTGCACAAGACACAATAAGGTGATGGTGTATCCCACGAATGGGTGAGTATAACTATACTCAGTAGGGAACCCAAGACTCTCGTAGGTCTCCTAGAGTTCCATAAAGGAAGAACCACATAGTACAAAGCAATATTCATCACACTACTTAGGTATATGCTCATACATATACCTAAGTTGTAAATATATACACACCTGACACATGAGGAAAGAATACCATAAAGTTAACACCACTAACATAAAATTACCACACAGGTAACCACACAAAAGAATGGAATGAAGGTAAGGACTCAGCTCACACCAGGTTCTCAATGAAGTATAGAAGTAAAGATGATTAGTTGCGAATCTAGATCATATTATTATATCAAGAGGCACTATTACAGACCATACAGAGTGTGACCCAAACAGGATCGATAGGTAACTGACCACCGCAATGACCCACACAGGATTGGTATGCACTGACCCACATAGGATCATAGAGCACTGACCCTCCCATGATCTGACCCACAGAGGATTGGTTTGCACTGACCCACAGAGGATCGCTGAGCATTGACCCACACAGGATCTAACCCCCGCAAGATCAGTGCTGACCAACATCAGATCGCTTGGTACTAACCTTCGTATTGTCTGTCTCCAACCCCATCCTCACTGTTAGCCACTGGATTCCCGATAATAGCACATTTGGGAGGACCATGCCAAAATCCATCGATCATACATCAAACATTATCAAAAAACTCATGTGGAGTATACCAAAAGGACCACCTTGATCCAAGAATTCGGGAACCGCAGATGGTTCATCAAACAGATGTCTGGTTCTCATGATATAGAAAAAAAAGCAAAACTGGCTTTAGATGGGCCTAGGTCCGACCCGGTTGGCCTGGACCTCGGCAGGCCAGGCCCGCTGGGCCATGGTCCAGCCTGGCCCGTGAAGGGGGCGACCCAGCCTGGCCCACTGGGCGCGGCCCGTTGGGGCGGCCCACGATCGGGTGGACCGATGTGGTGGGGTTCGCCCTAGCTGATGCCCGAGAGGCAGGTGCCTCCCAGGTCACCAGAACGCACAAAGGGTCGTTTGGTTTTGAGAAGCAGGACATGACAGAGCGGGTCCTGGACGGTACATGATGGTCTTCCAGTTCACCACCTAGTCCTCCTCGTCCCTACAGTGCAATAGCGCCGCTGTCCTCTATGGCTGATCGGGTGTCGGCCACCCTTCGGCCTACGCCGCGGCCAACAGGCTACGTCCTCCAGCTCCACCAAAGGCACGAATGTGCGCTGCCTCTCTACCACATGGCTAGCCAGTGTGCCGGCTGCCAACCATCTCTGTCGTGGCCTCTGTCTCATCCGATGATGCAGACCCACTCCTCCCTACCTCCATGCGGTCAGCCACCCTCCTCTTCCATGGTTCATCGCATCTCTATTCTAAGCTTGAAAAACATAACAAATACATATTAATGATCCTCGGGTCAGGGCTTCCACATCCATACGTTGCGCTCCACAAAGCATTTTGTTTTCAGTGTTGTTAAATATTTGGCGTTGATGAACGTATGAAGAGTGCGTGAAGAACAAAAGATTAAGGGGAAAGGTATATGTGAAGGACGATGGCCATATTAGTTTTTCCATCATCATTGTGAATCCATAATATGAAGAATTATCAAATAAATTCAATCATATTTCAAATTAAATCACCTACCTTGATGTTCCTTGGAGATGTCATGAGGAAGAAGATAAAGTCATTGAAGGGGACGTCAGCGTTCATCGCTGTCGCAAGATTCTTCCAAAGTCGGTTCCTTTTTCTTCATTTGGAATTCATTCTTTGTCGGAGGATATCTCTACAAAGGTTCTCCTGTTCTCTCTTTTCCTTTTCCAATTATTTCTTCCATGAATGTTTTGGTGCAAAATTAATAAGATTTAGTTTATTAATTAAACAAATAGAGTTGGAAAATTAATTCAATTAACGTTGGCACATTAAATAGGGGGAATTATAAGGGTTAACTTCATAGTAAGAGGGGTTTGGGTGGTCCCCACCACCAAATTCAAAATGGGAGGTTTCAAATTAAAAAATAAAATAAATAATGTTTATTTTATTTTCTCCCACAAAAAGTACAAAAACTAATTTCCACCCTCATCCAACTACGGTCAAGATGAAGGTACCCTTAAGAAAATATCGGCATTGTGAGTTCAACGGTGTCCTTGGATTTCAATTCCGAGCACTGGTTCAAATGTTACGAAACTTCGCTCGTGTGTTTACTGAACGTACCTGAAAAAAAGTTCAGAAATTCATTCTGGGCACACTGGGCCTCGAAATCACGCGACAAAAATTTTTGTAGACTCTTAATATTCCCATATATTTTAAAAAAACATTACATAGAAACAAAATTTGGGACTTTTTAACATATTTTTATACCATACCAATTATGAAAAAATGATGACTTGATTAATGTGCACATATGAACTACCTAATCCACAAAAAAAGATGTGATTCATAATTCAACACCACATAAAATAGTTGATATATAAATAAGTTTATTTAAATAATTATTATGATATTTATGATATAATAATCATTCTATAAATATAAAATAATTCTTACCTACTTTCCATCATGATCATTTAAAATTAGAAATGTTACTCATGCGTACGCACAACCTATCATCTCTATGTGTGTAACTTCGGTCATTTTACATAACCATATTTATTAATTGGATTCAAAAGTATAAATTTTGAAATGGTTATAATAAGGTAATTATTATGCTGTTAATAATGGAACAAAGGTCTATTTTACCATATTTAACCTTTCATTGTCATTTCAGACATATGAACCACATATCATCAAATTTTATGATGTGGGTTTAATTGATTAAGTAATTAAATATGACATGGTAGTAAATAAAATAAAATGTATACAGAACCTGAAAAACGTTTTTAATAATGTAAATAATTAACAAATTTGTATTATTTGTGAAGATAAATATTGTAAATGATTATTTGGGCATGAGTTAATCTATTTTATAACCCAATTTCTTTTTATTAAATTATATTACCTATTTATTGTTTTTATTATGCTAAGATTATGTGTGTAATAACCTCTAATTATTTAATGTTGTATTTCAACATTATTTATCTCGATTTAAATTTATAACACATAATCACCACAATTATTAATTCTAATATCAATGATAATAACTTCTTAATGAGTTTCATCTCAATTTTCACTCCATTATGACATATTGTATATTGTACACCTATTTACTTTTATAAGGTGTATATACTACCCATTTAATGTATCTAATATAAATATCTATTTAATTAAAATGATTAATGATTCAATTCAATTTATCCTTTATATATGAATATTTAAAAGAAAATTCAATCTTATTTCTCTTTTTATCTGGTATATTTTTCTTCTATATCCATTAGAAAATTATTATAAAAAATTATTTTTTTATTAAAATTATTTATCCAGTACATGTTATGTGTTTGATTAATTTTTAAAATGTTTTAAATGAACCTTTCTATTTTTTATTGATGTTTTTTAGTAACTTTGTAAAAATTTAAAAATGGTTTCTTTTAAAGTAAATGGTGTTTACAGATTTTTCCCACTGCAATAATTGTTTTATGCTCTTAGCTTATTTTATTAGTTTTAAATGGTTTTAAAAATAAATTTTTTTATGTAATGAAAATTTTAATATTTTTCATCAATTTTCTCTTTTTCTCCAAAATATATTATTATATTATAAAACCTATATTTCTGATTAATCTATAGTCATCTATTTTATTTTATTTATTTTTTGGTCATTACCATTATCTTGAAACATTACCTTTCTTATGATTATTTTACATTTAATTTATATTTAATATCCAACATGAATATGCTTATTTTATAATCCTTATATCATTTATAGATATGGTGTTTTACTATGAAATTAATTTGATTGACTAGGAAAAAACATGATGAATCTATAATCTTTACTAAATATGGAGATTAGTTGATAAAAAATTTTGTTATGATTTCTATTCAATATATATGTAATAAATTTCACATGTAGTGATGGATAGTGCCTAGAATTACATATCCTATTAATTCATCAACAAGGATCATGATACAAACCATTTGGAAATCCTTATTTAAATAAGTTTTTGGAATATTCATACACAGAGTTTAAGATTTCCTAATGTGAGGCCTTAATAGAAGAGATATCATATTGTATGAGATCGTGACATCCACTAATATTCATTTCTTTAATTGAGAATTTAGTTATTATTTTTCAGGATATTATTTTTATTTATATTATCCATTGGTACATTTTGTGCTCAAATTATTGATAAAATGGAATGTGTTTTAGTTATTTACTATACCATTTTGATTATTATTTATTTATTATGGATAGATTCTATTTTATATAACTCTTTCTGAGAATATGATCTCACAAATTATGTTTTTTCTATTCCCATGGATATGAATAAAGATATTATAAATAATAGCAATAATGAAAGTGTAAGATTCCATCCTATTTTCCAGTATGTTTTCTTTTGGGTTTTTATATTTTTGAAACATCCTGATTTTATTTTTTATAAAGATAAACAAACATTTTGATAAATTATATTTTCCTTATATGAAAAGAATGAATTATCAATGAAATAAATTAATAAATGAGTTAGAGGTGTTTCACAAGAAAAAATTCATGTTTAACACCTTTTAATATTTGATGAAATATTTTTGGAGTCATACCTAGAGTTTCTACGAGATTTCGAGGCTCATAAAGCCTTATTGAATAAAAATTAAGAATATTAAATATACTTTTATAAGAGTGGAAAATTTATTAAAATAATTTAATAAATCCAAAATAGTGTTTCCTATGAGAAATATGAGACCTCTATTAGGTTCGAGATGTTGTGTCTACTATGGGTAGGGTATAACATATGTATGCGTCAAACATTTAGGCACCTTGCTCATGAGATAATGTTATTAAATAAAATTTATGATATTTTTTTTTGAAAATAACGAAATATCCCCAAAACAGTGCATTTTATAAAAAACAAATACCACTATTGGGTCCAAAATAGGAGGTTTACATAAGGAAGAGTATAATTATTTTATACGGAACAAGCATATTGGTCAGGTCACCAATTAAAATTGATTTATTTAATAGTTAAATTAAATAATTTATTTAAATAATTAATACATAAATGGATATTATTTTTGTTTCTTCCCAAAAACAAAAAAAATATATTTTTATCCATTGTTTACAACCGAGTGATTTTGAAAGATTAAATTTAGACCATTTGGAACGCTATAAAATAAAAACGTCATTTACGGTTGAATTAAATCACTCTTACATCAACAATCGGTTGAAACTGACATTAAACGTGAAGATTTAAATTAGGGTTTTTTATGAACACACAGTTTGATTTTACTTTATAAACAAACCTATCATTGTGTCTCATAGTGGATCTGGTTGAGTGAGAATGACCTTGGGGGTCCATTGGGTAAGGGTGGCGAATCCTCATTTTTTTCTCCACTTCATCTGAGACCGATAAGCATGCGACCCTCCTGTTTTCCCACATCCATGCATGTTATTCCTTGTTTTTTTGTTTTTTTATTATCTTGTTTTCCATTCCTTTTATTCAAAAAATTCACAAAAAACGAAAAGGAAATGGAAAAGGATTGATTTAAATAGAATTATAATCCTAAAAATTATCAAATGATGATTTATTTAATTTTTTGAATATCAAAATATAGTTATAAATAAATTAACAAAAAACATTGATTGATTTTATCGAATGATAAATAGAAAGATTTATAAAATGATAATTTCATCAAATTATAAAGATATGATCATAATTTTTTTTAAATAATAATTACATGGAATAAAAGCAAATTATCCGAGAATAATTTGATGAAATTACCTTTCAATAATTATCATTAAATCATTTTGTTAAAGAATAATTTCTTGATAATATAAAAGATAATTATTATGTAATAATATGAAATTTTACGAGGATAATTATATAATTTATTATTATAAAATATTTATCAGCAGATAACATCTTTTTCTTAGGGAGTCAGTCTATTTGTTCTATTTCTCTCAGACCAGAATGAAACATACCTAGATTTTGGGACATGTGGGTCATCCTTGGTATAAGTTATGTGGTCTAAACTAAATCATTTTTATCATATAGAGTTATTTATAGTAAATTCAATATGTCTGATCATGTCAGCATGCTATAGGTATGAAAAAATAAATTGGATAATACTTTTTAAACTATAATATATTATATTTTAACAACCATTGAATCTCCTTGGGTCAATATGCATGGAGTTTGTAACTTGCAGCCACCTGAGATGTTTTCTAGACATGGATTTAATTTCAACCTAGCAGGTTTGAATTTTTAATGGGAAATGATTTTGTGGGATGCACTGGGAGAGTTGTTTGGATTTTTGGTGGTGGAGATGGACCTAATGGATGACTTTATCCAAAATTGGTTCAATGTTACCAACAGTAATAAACTAAAAGAAAGGGATCAGACACTTCTTTAGAAGTACACTAATGGTACATTTGGGACGATCGAAATAAATCCCACCCAAACTACTCACATTGGTTATGGTGGGCCTTGGTTGCGAAGTCCATATGGATCATTATAAACCTTATTCGCCTTTTGAAACCGAGAGATGATTCAACCTCTATCAAGTTATATATGTTTATCAGCCGCCACCTAAATACAAACTCCCCTCAGATGGATTTACACTAAGTGAAATGGAAACCCCCTCTATGGGTCTCAAACTAAATATCAATGGATCCTTTATCCATGTTTGTATATGAGGGAGTGTTATCCATGAATCCTCAGGATTGATTCTCTTTGATTTTAGTGGATTTTATAGCCCTGGTGACTCCTTCATGATGGCATGCACCGTTATGATTCAATGTCTTTGATTGTGTCATACAAAAAAAATCCCCTTATCATAGGTGGAAAATTATTCAAATATTATTTAGAACACCCTTGAAGTTTAGTCTCCTTCCCCCTGGCATATCATTTATCTGATCTGAAACTACAAATACCTTATGTACAATGACATTAAACTTCTCTACAAGTGGCGAGAAGGTAACCAAGTGGCAGACTTCTTGGTTTCCAAGGATTCTCAAAGTGTCCTCCAGATGGATTTTTCTAGTACCATCACTCTCTATCCAGGTAGTGATGTTATTTTTATGAATTATGTTCATAGTTTCGATTTTTTAATCCTATCTAACTATTTGTTAAGCTTAATTTCTCTTTAATAAAACACAATTTTTATCGTACAATTTTATTGACTACTAGATAAATCTTTTTAATTGGAATAATAATAAATTTGTGTGATTTATTATAGAAGAATCACCTTGCCAAATTTTGGTTAATTGATGAACTAATCTCATGAGGGATAAATTATAATTTAAATGGGTTTGGTATAATTATGATAATGAATTGGAACCCATACTAAGAAATGGTTTTGACTAGATAGATGATTATTATATTAATTGATTATTGTGCCTTATGATAATACATCTGGTATGTTTGATACTAGCCTTAATATTTTCTCTTATTTAGATTTTCAACTTATAATATATCGATGTAATTGATACCTGAGGGTTTAATGTTGATGGTATGTTGAGTTTGTTAGGATATGACTCATGTTTATTATGGAAACAAGAGGGATTGGTGCATGATATTATGTATCACCTGAGGAAAAAAACACACATGTACTTGATTCCTAAGGGTAGAGTATATGATCATATGGGATGTCTGAGGACCATATGAAAAGTCTCTTGATTCCTAAGGGTGAGATTCTGGAAATCATGCTGGCTGAGGATATAGTTTTGTGACATATTATTAGTGATTCATCCTCATTAGGAGAATCTTCCACAGGTTTGGGATAACCATCCAGATGTAGGAGGATCCACCCACATGCATAACCACCCTGAATGGTACAAAAATAGGTTTGGATGGACTATAGTGTTCTCCCACAACATGTGGTTCAACATGTTTCATTTCATGTTCACTATTAATTTATTAAATCATCACCTTATTTATCACTATGTTTAATGAACTATTTCTCTTGGATTAGATTTTTTTAGACATTTTTGTGTCGACCTACTGAGTTATACTCACAATCTGGATGGGATTCTGTTTCGTACCTATACATATTACATGGATATAGGTTTGTACAATGGAAAGGGACCCCATGTTTAATTTTTAGTAGGTTTTATGGGTTAGAGTTTGGAGATGGGGCCTACATGTGGTTTATACTGGGATTTCAGAGTTTTTATTCATAGATTTTTATTATTTTATCCTTATGACTTTCAACATATAATTTATACACATTCAGCTCGTCATTACATTATTCTTTTATTATCTGTATTTATTCATTTGGTACCCTTCTTAGTTTTGGATTTTTAATTATTTATTCATACTGCCTCTATTATTTCTACTAGTATTATATTATTTCATGTAATGACCTTAACTTTTTAATTATATTTTTTTCCTAAATTCTTGTGTTATTTTATTTTATACTCAACAAAAATATATCCTTTAATTAATAAAGTGAGAATAATTAAATAGGACTATTGGGTTTCGAATGTTATGTGTCCTTTAGTCAATATAACCATTGGAAACTAAATTCTTAATGTTACAGTTATTGTTTTCAAATTCAAATGATCTTGCTTAATTAATATAGAAAGGAGATTCAATGGTATCATCTAGTAGACTCAGACCATATAAAGCCCGTCTGTCAAAGCTTGGGAAAGAGGCAGCATCACTGGGTTTTGCTCTAAACCAAACCCAATCCAAACTTGAACATGTGAAGATGGAACAAAATTGTCTATGGGATAAGTTCAAGCAGATATAAATCACCACTCGGGAAATGTTTTCCGAGCCGCCCCAAGATTCTATCACCATAGCACACCATACATTTAGGTCTTATGCTAGTGTTATAAGGGGTTATTTAACAAGACCTCAGCTACTTTGTGAAATCCTTTTATATAAATAAAATTGTTATTTCTTATTATGGAAAAGTTGGGGAATCTCAAATATCTTGATAAATATTCGATGTATATTAATGATGAATTTTGGAAAAAGGGTGTATTTTAAAATATTTTTGTATTCTTTAAATAATTAATAATGTGAGTTGATTTTCAAAAAATGGTCTTCTATATTTGTGTTCAGTATGAAGTTTGGACTCTAATAAGATCAAAGTAATTTTTAGTGAATAGTAAAGTATGAATAGTAACATACCCTTATGAATAGTAATGAATAGAACTAAATAGTAAATCTACCAAAAAAATAGAAGCTTCACCCATGAATGTGTAAATGAGATTTAGACAACTTAAAAGTGAAAAAACAATCATAGTATATGTTTTGGTATTTTTTTATCATAAATATTTTATTTAAAATTTTATACTTAATTTCATAATTTATAATGGAAGTGTATTTTCATAAAATTTAATCTTAAATTGTTACTTTTTTGTGTTATGGTTATACAAAAATTTTATGGGACTTTGATTACTTTCTTAAGGTGTTACAAGATGATTTATAGTTTTATAGTTGAATTTTTGGAGTAAATAATGTTTTTATTTAAAAATTAAATTACAAATTATTAGAAAATTATTTTCATAAAATTTATATTATTTTTGAATTCAAAGCATTGATATTACGTTTGAGTGAATTTTTGGGATTTTTCCTAAATGGTTGAATTTTCGATGAATAGTAAAAATACAGTTTTTAGTTTCAGGTGTTTAATGACATCATTAATGATGTAATAATGATTTAATCTTTCTATTAGACCTATGAATAGTAATATATGTTATGAGGTGTCCCAAGTGTCCAATACCATGGGCAGATACCATGATCAATCCCATGGGTTTTGAAATAAAACCGATGACGTATCCCTTAGAAATTAATAATTTATTCCCTCGCTTTTCATATAAATATCAAGTCATTCCCTCGTCCATTTCATTCCAAAATCCTCCTCAAATAAGTTATGGTCTTTTAACTCCCAATGAGTCCCCCAAATGTTCCCTAAAGCCTCTCAAGGTTCTAACCATCAAGATTTCAAAGTAACTCTTCAAAGGTAAGGGAACCTTTCACCCTCATCTTTTATGTCATGACTTCCTTTATGTTATGTCTTATAGATCCATTTTATTATGTCGGGGTTTTTTTATACTATATCATTATTAGTGTTCAATTAATGTCCAAATTATTATAGACCCTTTCTTATCTCATCAATTGATTTTCTGAATTTTATGTGACACCGTTAGGCTATCGAATTTTCGTAAAAGAATTCACATCTTCTCTTTTTCCTTCAAGTTTTATTTTCTAGGGTATTTGATTCAAATATCCATACCATGATCTTATTTCTTTTCATTATATACCCATAATTTTTTATGAGTTATTTATTAGTGGGTGACTCTTGTCCCCTCTCTTTCCAATTTTTTCTAAAACCATGTTATAAAGCTGTTGTGCTGTAGAATTTTCGTCTCAAAATCTATCTATTTTTATCAAGAAATTCCCTTGTATTATATATGTGAATAAACAATTCTATTTTCATATCCATGGGTATTCATCAATGCATAAAATTGATCTATTTGATTCTATAATTGACATACACACAACCCTCACTCCCTTTCCATGGATTATAAATGACGTAATGATCTTGTTTTAAGAACTTTTAAAACGTCTCGATATTGAAATGAAACCCATTTCTTTTATTATATATGGGTTATTTATGAAATATTTTATTATGATCTATGTGTCTCACATGAAAGTAAATACATATTAAGGGTGCACCTATATAGTGCTCCATTGCATTGGTTAAAGAATTTAATCTCTAGAGATGACAAGTTTCATGATACCTTGGTGAATAACCTTGTTAAATTTTATGACACCTTGGGGAACAACTTTGGTGATATGTTCATGAATGTTTAAATTAAATGTTGTATCCACATATTCATTTTATGTTTCAAGTTATTTTAATTATGAAATTCCTCTTTTTCCATTTCTCGTTTCTTTGTGTTTTTATCAAGTTCTTATTGATTTCACATGCCAACTGATTCCCTTGTTTTCCTTATTGGGCCTTCTGCTCACACTTTCCAATGATGTATGTATCCAAGTTATGAGATGAAGTAATTGTACTTAGGATGAACATATGATGAATCCTTAAAAGTGGATTAGAATAATTTTTTATGTTGTTTTCATGTTTTTTTGTTCCATATTTCCAAGACACTAGACTTTAAATATCCTCTATTTGTAAAATGTAATGAAAAGTTGCGTAATAAAAAGGTGGGATTCCATATTTATTATATCATTGAAACTCTTTATAAGAGGGTATAGTCTCTCCACTATATATTATTTATATTATCTTATCAATTTGGGAGCCTCTAGTATATGGGGAGGGGCACTTAATGTAACACCCCGAGCTTCCACGATACGCTTCTCATTCAATAATGCAATAGCTTGCATTGTACGCAACTTCGAGTTCTAAAACACCGCGACTAATCAAAGTAGCCGTTATGAATAGTAATAACCACCTTTTAAAATTATAGAAATTTTATATTTCAAAATGGACTTCATTTTTGTATTCCTAATATTGAAATTAGCCTATGTTGAATTTTTTGTAATTTTCTGAGAACTTCAAAATTTTTATGAATAGTGAAAAATACTTAAAACAACATTTTTAATCAAAATAATTTATAGTGATAAGTTATACTATTGAGTGGTTTTAAAGTATAATTAGAATATATTTTTACCATTTTATCCAATGGTGGTCATTAGAATTAATTTCACTTTTAAATTGGACATAAACAATTGTCAATCTTTTGATATAAATTGTTTCTTAAAAACACGCTATTTGTTATGACAGCGGGAATTAATTATAAAATTAATTAATGCAAATTATATGTTTAGAATTTCATAAAATAGACATCATTTCTGAATTCGGAATGTCAATTATAGCTTAGGGTGAAATTTTGGCATTGTTCTGAAAAACTTCAATTTTTGATGAATAGTGAAACCACTAAGTGGTAGTTAAATAACTGATTTTTCGTTTAAATGAAATATTACCACTTCTGTGATTTTATTTTCAAAAATACGACATACATGGTTGTCATTAAGAAGTAAAATGTGGTTCAATGAGATTAAAAAAAATTTTGGTGAATAGTAACTTTTAAGTTCTTAATCACGATTAGAGGAAATTAGTGTAGTTTAAGGTACAAATAATGTTTTAATAATATGAGATGAGCATGAAACTTGTCCTAATCCTATTGGATGAGTCATGGCCGACCAAGACAACCCATGGGTGAACTTGGGGACCCCATGGAGCCACTTTAGTTGGAAAATGACATTAATATATATTTATTTAATGTTAAAAATTAAATTGACACAAACATGAGTTGTTTTACTAAAACATTTTTTACGTAGGGTTACACAAGTCCAAATATTGACTAAAAATATTCATTAGAAAGCTAGAAATCTTTCCTACATAATAGTATTTTTTTTATAATTTTTAAACATTAAATTAATTAAATTATTTATGACATCATTATGATGCAGCGATGACCTCATTATTTAACGATTTAAATAAAATGAGAAGATAATGCAAAATCCAAGGCTTACACTTGTCCAAAGCCTGTTGGATGAGGATATGTCGAACCCTTATCACCATAGACACGAATTATATAAGTTTGGGACCTTTAGAATCCGAAAAGCATTGTATAATAATGTAACATTTCAATCTTTCCAAAAGAGCCCCTCCTCTCCTCTTATAAAAGGCCCCCACCACTCCCACCTTATTCACACCTTCAAGCCATTTGTCTCGGCCAACCCATGCCCAAATACTCTCCGAACTTCCCCCTCTTAATCCTAGAAGCCTCACTTTGGGCAGAACTCTTCCCAAGGAAGCCTTTGGATCAAATCAAAAAGAGTTACCCGATTTTGATGTAATGTCTTCTCTAATGTTGTTTTGTTTTATTTTTCTTCTCCAACCCCCTAAAATCTTATTATTCATTTCTTTTATAACAACAAAAGTATCCTCAATATACTAGTATGTTGTTATAAGAAGGATTCGAGCTACACTTACACACACCTACATCTAATGGTTAAAGAACATACGGTTTCTGTGGATGGCGAATTTCTGCCTCACGAAACAATGATTGTTCAACACTCATATAACACCTTCAAAGGTGGCCATTAAGATGTCACTAAATTTATATATGATATAAAATATGTTTATGTTTTACTTATGCTTCTGTATTTCTCATTTATGGCATACTTTATGATTTCCATTATGGGTAAAACGCGATAATTTCATTTTAGGAAGTGCGGACTACCGCCCCCTCAAAGTGATTTGAATCGTTAATGCCATATGTGGGATGTATAAAGGATGGATTAAATGGTATTATACACTATATTATACTTTAATTATATTATAAATTTATATCATTATGATTTCATTCCATTAAATACGAAATAGAAATGAAAGTAGTGTTCATGCGTACGTACGGCTTACCGTCTCCATGAACGGTGCATTTGATTTCTTACCTCTAAATGTTACGTGACATTATGAATGAATGTATATACTGTATATATATGATATATTTGATATCTACATCATGAATATAATTCTGGATATAATGTATATTTCACCACATGAACAACTTGTAATTATAAGAAGTTGATTTTTGACTCAAGTACCAAAGATCGACAAAACGACCGTTATTAACTTAAATAATTAAATAATGTTCATAACATGGTAATAAGTGATATAAATGGAATAATGAACATGAAAAAGGTTCTTAAGTAAATATAAATTAACTCTAGTTTATTATTCAGGAGGTTAAAGAACGGTCGAGTCAGGACAAGACGCAAGGTAAGGGAACTTCTTAACTCAACTTCCATTCTCTGGGTTAATCTCCTACTTTCAAATTATGTCATGATGTTATTATGTAGTATTTTGTATTTTTACTCTCTTTATGTGTACCTATAGTGAATACACATAATAGATCTATTTTATTTTAAAAATGATCTTTGTAAGGTAATTTCTTAACCCAACTTCCATTCTTTGGGTTAATCTCCTACTTTCAAATTATGTCATGATATTATTATGTCCTATCTTGTATTTTTACATTATTTATGTGTAATTATAGTGAATACACATAATAGACCTAATTTATAAAAAATGATCTTTTTAAGGACTTCGTCTCAATCCCCTTTCATTGAGGCATATTTGGTTTTATACACAACTTTATTTTATACGGTGTATAAACACCTTTGACTTTTAAATTTATTCAAAAGGTTTTCTTTTATAATTATGTGATTTTTAAATGATTTCAAAAAAGAGATATTTCTCTCGAATATATGAAAATGCAGTGCAAATGTATACGTACTTAACGCAAGCTTAAAAATGTTTTCAGAAAACCCGACTCTCGAGTGTGGTAGACATGAAGGGATTGGGCGTGGACCCATCATGGCCTGTAATTAGTCGAGCAGTCTCAGAATTAGTTATTTTGTTTTCAGAAGCTTGTATAATGTTTTCAGAAAAACACTGAAGTATATTTGAGCAATTTTAAACATAATTATCTTCTAAAAAAAATTGTATCGGTAGGTCTCATGAGACAACTAGACGTGGATTTGGCCGAGGCCCTTTCCCAATTTGATTTATGGTTTTGGCCGAGGCCTTAATCATTTTAGACGTCTTGGCCGAGGGCTTGAAAAAATGTTTCAGAATGTCTGGCATTATACATTCCCTCATTATGAAAGTGGTTATTGATATTTCATGTGATTATTCGACTAGTAGAATATCCATGTGAAGAAGTGAATTGCATTATCTGATTTTACCTTTTCCATATTATGTTGAAGTTCATGTTTAAAAGGCTTTTGTTTTAGTTATACATTGCCTTAAATGTTAATGTTTATTTATGAAAGCTTCCGCATAATTGTTATCCTTACTGAGCATCTGAGCTCACCCCTTTCAATGTTTTAATATTTTCCAGGATGTGAAGAAGTATTTTATGAATGACCTTCAGGGATAGTCAGAAGAGGATATGAGTGTGGACTATGGAGACTTTGTTATTGTAGTTTTTCACTTTATGATGTAATGTAACGTTTACGAATGTATCTAGTGTTTCCAAGGCTACTAAACTAATCGGTCTATCGAGACTTGATCTTTTGTGATCATGCCAATGTTACGAAGTAATGCACCGACTCTGGGTAGCTGGGGGCGGGGCGTTACAGTTGGTATCAGAGGCAGTTTAGTACTAACCTTGGAAGCTAGATTTAGATAAACTCTGATTAGAGCACATAAAACAAAGATAGACTTTGAGGATTAGTATAGAAGAGCTTCCTAGAATTTTGGTATTATATAGATGTTGTGAGTTTTCCGAGCAATACATCCCTGTCTGGATACGAGCAGGTAGAGGCGGCTCTGGCACAGATGTACCTAGGGGTAAAACCCGAAAACACCGCTTTGAGCTAGACTCAAATGGGAACTGGTGCACGACAACGGGCCTTGCTGCACTCTTGGTTACGACACTCCCATGGGATTTTCTTAGGATAATTCTCATTTTCTTTACAAACCAATATGTAGGGTTTATGAGTATATAATTCCTCAAAGAAAACATTCTTATGATTATGGATTATATCCATAAACCGTTCAATATTTTAAAAGTTTGGAATTATTCATTGTAATTCATAAACTAACCTATTTTATGCCATTGTATAGAAATGGCGCCCAGTAGAAGGAATGTGAACTCCAGCAGTACGTATGATCCAAAGAGTAAGAAGGATCGTATCTTTCACGGTATTAAGCCAACATTTCGAAGGGAAATAGTCTCCCATGTGTTCTCAACATATGAAGAAATATTATCATGTGTTAATAAGATAAGTAAAGAATTCTCTGAGTCCTATGGCTTTGAAGCGAAGCAAGAGACGAAAGGGATGGAAGAGAGAATGATGGATAAAGGGATGAGGGGAAAGAAGAATTTTCCAATATGTGGTAATTGTGGGAAGAAACATCATGGAACTTGCCTAAAGGGAATGAGAGTTTGTTATCAGTGTAGAGAAAAAGGACACAAAGTGCGTGACTGGAAGGGTAAGAAAATGGTTTCAAATGTACAATGCTTCTTCTGCAAGGATTGGGGACACTACGCAAACCAATGTCCAAATCATCAGAGTATGCCCCAAATGATGTTATTGGATAGTAATCAAGTTATGATACTACCACAGATGAGGAGTAATGATTAGAGTTCTTATGTTGTTATTAAAGAATTTTGTAATTTGAGTGTTGTATCAATGATGTACTAGTTATAATAATTATGGAGTATATAAGGATTGTACTGCAGTACTATTTCATCAAGGACTTGAGATTGTGTGGAACCAAGAAAAGTGACTCCACAGTAGGTTAAATTTTTGGAAAATATATGTTTGAGAGAATGATAAACCATAATATGGTTCTGATACTGAGATTGTGATTTTGGAATAGGACGTGATTGATTTGGATAAATTATATTGGATATACATAACTTCCTTGAAACTGATTGATGTTTTGTATACATTTTTAGATAGAAGGAGTATATCTAGTATTCTATAAGGAATAAGGGATCATGGTAATTCAGTATGTTTAAATAGAATACATGATCAAGGTGTTCACATGTTGTTACGTGGGAAAAAGGATCTTCATTATGTTTACCTTCCTTATAAAATTTGGACTGTGAGTTGGACAGAAGTATTTTGGATAACTATAAAGGATGGAGTGGATTAAGTTTATATTTGGATAGTATTGTTTAAGGTTAAAAAAAATTATGAAGATTATTTTTGGAATATTATAATACTATAGTTTTAGGAAAAGGACAACCTACAGGGTGGGGCATAACCTATCGCGTCGGACAAAGATGCAGGAATCGAACCCACAATCATAGTGCGACAAGCCTTTATTTCCTACCACTAGCCTACAGGAAGTCCCTGGTTATTATAAAATAATTTTACTAATCTAAATGGTATGTGTTAACATTTGGAACCTTATACAATTAGGATAAGTATAATATTTTTTAGTTCTATTATCTTTTTGAGTGAATGATGAGTTGAAGGTTGAAACTCTAATTGTCAACCATAAATATATTTATACCTATCTCTTATTTAATGAATAAATTAATTCTTAAACTTTAGTGAAGGGATATTAAAACAAAAAAATGTGTTATCCTAATACCTTATGTCTTGTTGAACTGATAATATTTTAAATCAACATAGATTGAAGGCTTTGAGGCCCACAATTTGACAGTTGATTGTAATTGATGACCTCAATCACTCCCTACAAATATTTACATTTTTCCTCCAATTATATGTCTCTAATTGCCACTAATGTTCTCCTAATCGAGATCATATTTGGGTGGTGACTTTTTCATTTCCCTTTCCCTCTTATTAAGGCTAAATTTTATTAATCTTATTTCCGATGTGGGTTTTACTCAAGGGTATTTTCTCTTTTCAACCTTTTATTTTCAAAGAAAATTTTCAAATTGCGAGGACGCAATTTATTGAAGGAGGGGAGAATGTAACACCCCGAGCTTCCACGATACGCTTCTCATTCAATAATGAAATAGCTTGCATTGTACGCAACTTCGAGTTCTAAAACACCGCGACTAATCAATGTAGCCGTTATGAATAGTAATAAACACTTTTTAATATTATAGAAATTTTATATTTCAAAATGGACTTCAATTTTGTATTCCTAGTATTGAAATTAGCCTATGTTGAATTTTTTGTAATTTTCTGAGAACTTCAAAATTTTTATGAATAGTGAAAAATACTTAAAACAACCTTTTTAATCAAAATAATTTATAGTGATAAGTTATACTATTGAGTGGTTTTAAAGTATAATTAAAATATATTTTTACCATGTTATCCAATGGTGGTCATTAGAATTAATTTCACTTTGAAATTGGACATAAACAATTGTCAATCTTTTGATATAAATTGTTTCTTAAAAACACGCTATTTGTTGTGACAGCGGGAATTAATTATAAAATTAATTAATGCAAATTATATGTTTGGAATTTCATAAAATAGACATAATTTTTGAATTCGGAATATCAATTATAGCTTAGGGTGAAATTTTGGCATTGTTCTGAAAAACTTCAATTTTTGATGAATAGTGAAACCACTAAGTGGTAGTTAAATAACTGATTTTTCGTTTAAATGAAATATTACCACTTCTGTGATTTGATTTTCAAAAATCCGACATACATGGTTGTCATTAAGAAGTAAAATGTGGTTCAATGAGATTAAAATAATTTTTTGGTGAATAGTAACTTTTAAGTTCTTAATCGCGATTAGAGGTAATTAGTGTAGTTTAAGGTACAAATAATGTTTTAATAATATGAGATGAGAATGATACTTGTCGTACTCCTATTGGATGAGTCATGGACGACCAAGACAACCCATGGGTCAACTTGGGGACCCCATGGAGCCACTTTAGTTGGAAAATGACATTAATATATATTTATTTAATGGTAAAAATTAAATTGACACAAACATGAGTTGTTTTACTAAAACAGTTTTTAAGTAGGGTTACACAAGTCCAAATTTTGACTATAAATATTCATTAGAAAGATAAAACGATTTCCTACATCATAGTTTTTTTTTATAATTTTTAAACATTAAATAAATTAAATTATTTATTACATCATTATGATGTAGCGATGACCTCATTATTTAACGATTTAAATAAAATGAGAAGATGATGAAAAATCCAAGGTTTACACTTGTCCAAAGCCTATTGGATGAGTATATTTCGAACCCTTATCACCTTAGCCACGAATTATATAAGTGTGGGACCTTTAGAATCCGAAAGGCATTGTATAATAACGTAACATTTCAATCTTTCCAAAAGAGCCCCTCCTCTCCTCTTATAAAAGGCCCCCACCACTCCCACCTTATTCACACCTTCAAGCCATTTGGCTCGGCCAACCCCTACCCAAATACTCTCCCAACTTCCCTCTATTACTCCTAGAAGCCTCACTTTGGGCAGAACGCTTCCCAAGGAAGCCTTTGGCTCAAATCAAAAAGAGTTACCCGATTTTGAGGTAATGTCTTCTCTAATGTTGTTTTGTTTTATTTTTCTTCTCCAACCCCCTAAAATCTTTTTATTAATTTCTTTTATAACAAAAACAGTATCCTCAATATACTAGGATGTTGTTATAAGAAGGATTAGAGCTACACACACACACACCTACATCTAATGGTTAAAGAACATGCGGTTTCTGTGGATGGTGAATTTCTGCCTCACGAAACAACGATTGTTCAACACTCATATAACACCTTCAAAGGTGGCCATTAAGATGTCACTATATTTATATATGATATAAAATATGTTTATGTGTTACTTATGCTTCTGTATTTCTCATTTATGGCATACTTTATGATTTCCATTATGGGTAAAACGCGATAATTTCATTTTAGGAAGTGCGGACTACCGCCCCCTCAAAGTGATTTGAATCGTTAATGCCATATGTGGGATGTATAAAGGATGGATTAAATGGTATTATAAACTATATTATACTGTAATTATATTATAAATTTATATCATTATGATTTCATTCCATTAAATACGAAATAGAGATGAAAGTAGCGTTCATGCGTACGTACGGCTTACCGTCTCCATGAACGGTGCATTTGATTTCTTACCTATAAATGTTACGTGACATTATGAATGAATGTATATACTGTATATAGATGATATATATGATATCTACATCATGAATATAGTTCTGGATATAATGTATATTTCACCACATGAACAACTTGTAATTATAAAAAGTTGATTTTTGACTCAAGTACCAAAGATCGACAAAACGACCGTTATTAACTTAAATAATTAAATAATGTTCATAACATGGTAATAAGTGATATAAATGGAATAATGAACATGAAAAAGGTTCTTAAGTAAATACAAATTAACTCTAGTTTATTATTCAGGAGGTTAAAGAATGGTCGAGTCAGGACCAGACGCAAGGTAAGGGAACTTCTTAACCCAACTTCCATTCTCTGGGTTAATCTCCTACTTTCAAATTATGTCATGATGTTATTATGTCCTATTTTGTATTTTTACTCTCTTTATGTGTACCTATATTGAATACACATAATAGATCTATTTTATTTTAAAAATGATCTTTGTAAGGGAACTTCTTAACCCAACTTCCATTCTTTGGGTTAATCTCCTACTTTCAAATTATGTCATGATATTATTATGTCCTATCTTGTATTTTTACATTATTTATGTGTAATTATAGTGAATACACATAATAGACCTACTTTATAAAAAAATGATCTTTTTAAGGACTTCGTCTCAATCCCCTTTCATTGAGGCATATTTGGTTTTATACACAACTTTCTTTTATACGGTGTATAAACCCCTTTGACTTTTACATTTATTCAAAAGGTTTTCTTTTATAATTATGTGATTTTTAAATGATTTCAAAAAATAGATATTTCTCTCCAATATATGAAAATCCAGTGCAAATGTATACATACTTAACGCAAGCTTAAAAATGTTTTCAGAAAACCTGACTCTCGAGTGTGGTAGACAGGAAGGGATTGGGCGTGGACCCATCATGGCCTGTAATTAGTCGAGCAGTCTCAGAATTAGTTATTTTGTTTTCAGAAGCTTGCATAATGTTTTCAGAAAAACACTGAAGTATATTTGAGCAATTTTAAACATAATTATCTTATAAAAAATTGTATTGGTAGGTCTTATGAGACAACTAGACGTGGAATTGGCCGAGGCCCTTTCCCATTTTGATTTATGGTTTTGGCCGAGGCCTTAATCATTTTAGACGTCTTGGCCGAGGCCTTGACAAAATGTTTCAGAATGTATGGCATTATACATTCCCTCATTATGAAAGTGGTTATTGATATTTCATGTGATTATTCGACCAGTAGAATATCCATGTGAAGAAGTGAATGGAATTATCTCATTTTACTTTTGCCATATTATGTTGAAGTTCATGTTTAAAAGGATTTTGTTTTAGTTATACATTGCCTTAAATGTTAATGTTTATTTATGAAAGCTTCCGCATTATTGTTATCCTTACTGAGCTTCTGAGCTCACCCCTTTCAATGTTTTAATATTTTCCAGGATGTGAAGAAGTATTTTATGAATGACCTGCAGGGATAGTCAGAAGAGGATATGAGTGTGGACTATGGAGACTTTGTTGTTGTAGTTTTTCACTTTATGATGTAATGTAACATTTACGAATGTATCTAGTGTTTACAAGGCTACTAAATTAATCGGTCTTTCGAGACTTGATCTTTTGTGATCATGCCAATGTTACGAAGTAATGCACCGACTCTGGGTAGCTGGGGGCGGGGCATTACACTTAATGTCACATAGACAACTAGCTCAATCACTTGAGGGAGAAGCATATAGGGGATGTTACATAATGAATGTTTTTATGTTATGTATTTTATATTTACAATATAATATGTGAATCATGTATGTATCTAGTTCTTCAAGACTACTAAAATGACTGGTCCCTAGGAATGAGATCTTTGTATCTTATACCAATTTAAAAAAGTTGACACTAGATCTGGTTTACTAGAGTTCGGTTTGTTACAATTATATTAAGGTGTATAAGGAATATTATGGTATGAAAATGTCTAGTGATTCTTTAGATAATCGATGAAAACTTGTTTAATGAATTCTCCTCCACACTCTAATAAAAGTTTCTTAATCTTATTATGAAGATGGTTTTATACTTCATTTTGATATTATTTAAGAATACTAAAGGAATCTAACTTATAACTCATTGTTTACATACATCAATATCTATTATATTCTTCATTGAAGTTATTAAAGTAAGAAAAAATAATCATTTAATCTACTAGAAATTGAACACATACGTCAATATAAAACTAATACAAGGTTTCTTTGAACCTTACTCCCCCACTAAAAGGATCTTGGTAATTTTATCTTATAGATAAGAATGAATTGAATCTAATGGTTTTAACTTAATAGAGTCTGAATACCCATCTAGATTTAGTTTCCATCAATGATTTTCATTTACATGACGTGTCATTAAATTCCATAGGTGGGTAGGATATGGGACATTCTCACTCAATTTGTCATTAATTACCAAAAATAAATTTTCTTATTCAAGTATTTACAACCCTTTGTTATGATGGTCTATACCACAACATATGTCATCATTATACATATGATATAATTAATTTCAAAACATGAAATAAAATATCATAGTGTACAAACTCGATACTGATATTATGTTTATAGTAACAATTTGTACATAATAACAATTCTTTACTAAAAGAAACATTCCACAATGAAATATAATATGATAATCTCCTAATGTTGAAGTTTATAGTCCCATTCCACTTACTTCTCAGATATCTACATAAAATTATGAAATTTTCTTGAATATATTTAGTTCATGTATTTTATTACAAATATATAAATAATATTTATTATCTAATACCCAGCTTTTAGTTATAGACAGATTACATTCATTGTAAAATATACTAAAAGTAAAAGTGTCACCTTGCTTCTTCGTCCTAGATATGCTTTTATTCATCTAATGGATTTTCTATCCACATGAAAAGTAGAATTACTCCTACTCAGTTATCACCTTCTACATCATTTTGTTCTTAAAATTGTTGTCCATCAATTTATTTGACTAGGAAATAATATGTGAATTCTTCTTCCTTAAATTTATTCTTCTTGTTCACCAAAAGGGTGAAAGAGTTAGTATTCTTAATATCTTTGTATTTTTAGTGAACTAAATCCAAAAAATCTAGGTGTTACTTATTCAAGTTATTCTAACTATAAATAACAACGAAATTAGAAAAATTATGTGGTAAAAATTTAATAATGAGATTGTTTACTACTTCTTGGTTTATTTTGAACCCAAGGGACTCTAGTCTCTAAATGTACTTGATCATCTTGAGTACATGATGTCATGTCTGATTCCCTTATATCGTTATACATCTATAGAATTAACTGGATATAACAGGTATTTCTTTTCTGGCTCTCTCTTAATATAATTGTTGTAGATAATATGGAATTTGTAAATTATCTTTGTCCTCAGGAATTTTCTACAATTCACTAGACATAGATAGGAATCATTGAGCATATATCGATCATCCATATGCATATTGTAATTATATTTGACCAGCATTCTTACTTTTTTAAGGGGGTGATGGAATGGGTGCATTCCAGAACATAAATATTCTTATCTTATTGTAGTACTATATTCAAGAACCAATACTACTATAAGAAGTTATTCCCATTCCGGATATTTTGTTTATCTAATACAGATCATAATTAAATTAAATTGGTGTTGGTTTCCATTTTATCTACAAAAAATAATCAAAGTTGATTATTAATTTATCTTAATTACTAATATAAATATTAAAATTATTACTTTTAATAGTTTCTCAATATTTTATCCAATTGGATTATCCCAAAACTATTAGATTAATAATACATAATTTCATGAGTATTCTATTGGGAAGGATAATTAAACCTCTTTTAATATCCTCATTGGTGAAATCACCACAATTCCAGGTGACTAAGGTAGGATTTTGACTAGCCATCTTTATTAACTCGAAATTCCTTGATCTGTTGAGTGGATTCTTATCTCCTGAAAATAATTAATTTTCAATACTAAATGATTTTCCTCTAAAGTTGAAAAAATAAAGTTATGGCACTTATTTTCTGTAAAATGTAATCAATTCATCCCACTGATCTAATATTAACTCTATAATAGTAAGAGAAAAAATAAAAAATGGCTGATGAGAACCTAGAATAGTCATTGTTTCCTAATTCAGGTTATAGAAGTCATTTATTGACTTAAAATTTCCATTGAGGGGTTATTAATTTTTCTTAGTGAATGAAATCATTTTCAATTTTACATAATTACACTATATGATGGCACTCAAAACATAAATTTTCTTTAAATATAGAACATTCACCACCCATGTTTATTTTATTTAGTCATTATTGTTTTTTATTATGATATGTGATCATGGTAATGAATAAAAATCACAAAATAAAAATAGATACGTATAATAAAATAAATAAATAATGATGTGACCAAGAAATGTTAACAAATGGGGAATCCAATGAGCCCCTAATGGATTAACTGAGACCCTATGTAAATTCATTATGTCAATACCTAAGTCGAATTATAGCTCTCATAACTCTCATTCACTTTACATGTTTGGTTTATATTGCCTCTCGGCTCGAAATTATTCGCCACAAACTCCTATGATCAATGTAATGTAACCTCAAATGCATGTGATTGGGAACATGATGTGATAAATTAAATTTTATCACTTCAATGTGTAAATGCATACAATTTTAAATTATATATGTATAGAAGATGCACAGATCATCAAAATAAAATAATTATTACATTTTAAAACATATACAAAATAATTTAATTTTATATTTAATAAACTAAAAATGCATGATTTGTTCTGGATTCATCATTAATCAATATCCAATTATATTTCATAAAAAATTAAATTCACTAAATTTCAACTCGAGGGTATTTTTAATGCCTTAACATACAATGAAATAATTCTAATTAGTTATCAATCCATCCTGTACTGCGTAAAATAATTTTATATTATTCAGGACCATTAAATATAATTTTTTATTTTTTAACAATTTTTTTTGTCCATATGGACCAACTTCAGATCTGTAGATATTAATTTAGGTCTTTCGGTAGAATTTATGGGTCAAGCTGGTCAAACCCGAATTGAATTGGTCTAGCCTGAGATGAGGCATGGTTAGGTATTACAATTGTGGACACCACACACACAGACACACATATATATTTTTATATATATAGTCACATAATAAATACATATATACATATAAATGATTCAATTTAATATATAATATATTTAAAATTATATAATATATATTATATTATATATATGTTTATTATTTTTTTGACTGAAAATATCTTTTTTATATTTTAAAAAAATCCACTTTTTGGGATAAGTGAGAACATATTATATATATATATATACATATATTCTACTCTAATCAATGGGGTGTGATAATAAACCCCAAAGGGTTTTGACCATGTCCCTATAAAACGGATGTGGATAACCCCTAATTTTTTTTGCCTTGTGTAATTGTGAGAAAAAAATAAAAAATTAGAAAAAAAATTTCACCCCAAAACCAACATTCAATAAATGAATAGACCCTTATCTATTAAAGGAAGATAAATACACACAAATATATATGTATGTGTGTATATATATATATAATATTCACATATTTATGTTAATTCCTCATATTTGTTTGGTAAAATCTCATTCATATTAGATCGGTCATAATATTGCCACACGAACATGGATTGATACTTCATTAATTGTTTTGGGACTGTATCAAAACCCTATTTAAAAATCATAGAAAAATTAATTGATTTTTTTATGTTTTAAACATAAAAATCGAATTTTTCCTCTGATTAAAATTTAAGGAACCCAAGGAACATAAGAATTGTGAAAATTTAAAATTTTAAAATTTTTTGTTAGGATTTATGACTAAAATAATTAATCCATAAAATAGATTTCCATGATTTATCATAGGATAATGTGAAATTCAAATATAATTAAAAATAAAATCAAATGAAATTGTAAATGGTAAATTTTCTGTTTGAAATCATCAATTTGATTCACTCACCTTTGGTGTGTTTTCGATCAAAGACTCCAAAATAGTGAACCTATAGATCATCCACACATGCACTATAGCTCTTATATCATAAATCTTTGATTTATAGGTCTTATCATGGGAAATTTAAAAGCATTATGGCATAATTTTGATCACATGAAGAACACAACCTTGATCAACAAGATAGGGCCAATCCCAACTTATTCATATTTTTATCACACTAGAGCCTAAGAGAGATGAGTGGAGAGATGACAATTCTTGAAAATAATATATTAAACTATTATAGAGTCTAAAATGATATTTTATTCTTTGGTTGTACTTTCATATGTTTCACTTTGGACCCTAGTAATTAATAAGCTTCATTTTAGACCATTTTTTACACTTATGAATTAATCAAAAAATTTATTAATGTATTGAGAATATTCTCACTCACTTGTAACATTTTAAAATGTTAAGTAATAAAATATGAAACATTAACTCAGTGTTTAATCTCCCTATATAATTTAATGAAACTTTAATGTACTATGTTCATTAAAAAATTATATCTCAAGAAAAAAATTCCATCATTATTATTCTAAATTTGAATAATACAATTAAATTATTTTAGGTTACAATTGATCACACACGGATGTTCACTAGACCCTGAAAATCAGGACCACTTCATCTTAAACTCTCATTTATCCAAATTAGTGGAACATGTGGCTACAATAAGTGTGTGACCCTTTATATCCTTGTATCGATAGCATTGATTTGAACTCATAGATCAAGCGGGGACTATGGTAACCCATCATAAACCTTAAATAGATAAGAAATATCAATGTTAAAAATTCATAATACAAATATTATCTATGAAATATAATGTCTTTATGTGAAAATATCTGACAAATATGGGTAAAAATTTATTCTTTTATCCTTTTTTGGCTTTATATATTTCATTTTCTTACTATAAATACTTTCCTTCTAATACAATATCCAGGGATTGGATTAATTTTCCTCCACCAAATCAACCAAGGCCTATGAGATATTTCTTCTTCAATTTTTAAGTGAAAAATTTTATCTTGATCATTCAACCAATTTTATATCACTAATGACACACACAAACCAATCTACCAAACCATTAATTCAATGTCATGGTTTTTTTCTTTCATCAAAGTATATAATAAAATAGAAAAAAATGATAATGATCTCAAATCTGAATAACAATAGACATGTTCATTTATAGAAACAACCAATGACACCCAAAACATGTGGTGTTCCAATTGGATAGTTAATCCTTATGATCATATCTACTCAATCTCACCATGTATGAACTTCATGAGAAGAATTCTCAATACATATGATCCCTAGGTTCCTGATATTCATACATCATCTGTGTCCCATTAGAGGATATGTTATTATAAAAATATTTAAAAAAAATTAAGGTTTAATATTTTTGGTTTGGGATTAAAGTTTAGGAAGTGTAAAATAACCTAACATAAGGAAACATAGTTAATCCTTTGGTGAATCAAAATTATCCTAGAAAAAATAATGTGCATCAATGTGTAATAGATTCAATATAAAATTTATTTAGTTATTCAATTAAATTTTCTTAATGAAATAATTGATTATTGAATCCCAATTTTTTTTTCAAGGTAAAATCTATTTTGTAATATGGATGGATAAAATTCAAAAACAAACATCCATTTTCTTCCTGATGATTTAAGTGAAATAATAATTACAATATATTTTAATTTAGATACCTTCTCTAGTATTCAAATTTCTTGAAACACAATTTATAATGTGTCCCAATCCAATTATATACATTAATATCATGAAGAACCTTGTGATAAAATTGATAATGTTTTATAAAGATAACTATCTTATCAGACCCATTTTAGAAAATAACACAGAGGACTTTATAAAGTTTTCATAATTGAAGTATCAAAAAAGGTTTTCCAACCCTCTACTTGGATACAATGAAGGGTGACCTTAAAATAGTTTCTATATTTATATTTTAATCTAAACTTTTTAATTTTTATAAACACCAACCACTTTTTTATAGATTCAAGTTGAACAATCCCTGAAATTATTATAGGAAACATGTTTTAGATTATATATAAAAGCTTTATATTCAAAACATGGGATTTTTTTCAATTTTAAATAACTATAAACATTCATTTTAATAATTATGTAATGATTTTACATATAAAAAGAAATTTGAGGAACTGATAAGGGTTTTGATTCATTCTAACAATTTATCGAGTCGACCTATTAGAAAATGGGGAATCCCTACTTGAAATTGGTATTGGAATGAATGGAGATCTATATTTTAGAGGTATGTGTTATTTATATTTAATGTAATAAAAATTAAAATATTTCTATTGATTAATATTGGGAAATGATTCACTTTTTATACTGTATGAAGGAAATATATAGATATAAGATGATAAAATTTAGTTAATGGATTATTAAGAATGTTGGCTGATTAAAACTATCTATATATAAGGTTTCAAGATTCATAATGTAGTAGTATTTTATATAATTATTGATAAATTTAAAGATGGTCATAGATTTAAAGATATTTTTACTTCTTTAGGTTTTATTTGATAGGAGTACTTTAGAAGACATTAATTAAATGTTCATAAATGTTTATGGAATTAGTAACCCTTATTTTAAACTTGTGTTATAGTGAAAAGGTTATTTGAGGAAGAATGTTTTATATATTTTTTGGGTTTAAATTCAAATTTATTGATAACATTTTGAGATAAGATGAAAGTTAATGTTGTGTTAATTATAGTAAAAGAAGATAAAAGGGTTATTATATATTGGGAAAATATGTTTTTCCAAATAGATAACCTTGGGATTGAAATGTTATTTCATGAAAAAAATTAAATTTATTTTTGAATGAGATAACTATATTGGAGACATTAAATTGTTAAGGTAAATATAATTATTTTTGGGTAATATCATTGTTTATTTGTGGAATATAGTCTGAATTATATTTTGGAAGAATATATGATTTCAATTTGGATTTATGATGATTTAGGTTATTTATGGAGTAAATTAACATATTTTGGAGTTTATATGATTAGGTAATATAAAGTTTTGGTATATGTATTTACGAGTGATTGTTATTATATAGAGATAATTTAAAATTTTATAATAGATGAATATAAGATCAAATAATTCTAATTTTTGGGTATCAATCTTAGTCTAACATGTTTTAAAGATTTTCATGGTTATATATTTATGGAATGTTTTTTAAGTTTAACTGTGGTTGTTATTGTTGAGGAATTACATATTAATGTATTATTTGTTTATATAAAGTTTTATATATTCTGGATACTATCTTACCAAGTGTTAACCTATTTATTATTTACATAGGATGCAAGAAGTAATTAATTATTATTTTATATTTATTTTAGTGATTATATCATGAAAAAAATCATTTAGACTATTTATTTCATGTAATAAGTGATGATATAGAATTTTAAAAACTTAATAAATCATAAAAAATAAATAAATAAATCATGTATGTATATTTCCTCATGTTAATTATCTTAATAATAAAAGAGTCCATCAACTCATGGAAAAGGATCTTGAAATAAAACATTCATCACATTAGCTTCATTTCTTCCAAATTGATTGTATTCTTTATCCCCAACTAATTTATTGTTTTTTGGTCATTAACATTCTCACGATTTTTTTCTCTATCTCTCTCTATTAATCCTTAGACATTATTTTTCCCCTCTATGTCCATATTTTCACATCACACCAATGTTATTAAAATATGGGAACCTAATTATATATTATTATAGGTTACATTCCTATTTCATTTTTAATTTTTCAAAAGGTAGTTTTATGGTACATTTTTTTAGGTGGGATTTTAACAGAGTTTTTTTAAAATACTAAAATGGTTTTTACTTTCATGATCACATGTTATTTTCCACTGTTAGTAATCTCTTTTTAAATATTTTAAAACCTATTCATTAGGAATGAGATAAAATTTTTACTATTCACTTTATTTAATGGGTATAATTTAACACCTCAAATATTTGGTTAAAAATAATATAATCCTTGATATCTTTCTTAACACACAACGTCGAGATTTGAATGAAGTGTGATATACTATAAAAATACCTATATTTAAATATGATCATTATAACCTTGTTTTGGAATTGATGGTTTAAATATTAATAATCACATAATTAAAAATATCTATAATGGTTTTATATAATGCATAATCACTTAATTTTTAGTGAATTCATTTTGTTCTTCAAAAATATTATTTCTTCACAATTTTTTTATTAAATTATTTTCATGGAAATTATATATAATTTTTACCATTTTTAAAAATTTAAATTGATAAAATGAAATTATTTTTCCCAAAAATCATGAGAATTAAATAATAGTATGATTTTTTTTAATTTTATGAAAATATTTATTTTTAATTGAATGGTGAAATTTATATATTTCTGTAAAACTATAATTTTATTTCATTAAATTTTGTAATTTAAAATCCTTTTTATGATTTAATTATGATATTAAATTAACATAATTATCCCTTAGTTATAAAAAATATTATTAATTAAATATTAATCATCTTTTCACTTTATTTTTTTGAAATTTAATTTTTGGGTTTAAACACTTTTTTCTAAAAACTGTGTTCTATTTCATTTTACTTATTAATATTAGAATTGATTTCCTCTAATTTTAGACATTTAATATTGAAAAATGGATTCCATATTATAGATTTAGAGGCTAATTTTTTTTAAATAGTTCAACTTTTTTTCATTATGAATAGTAATCACAGTACATATGTGTTACCTCGATAATGGTAAAACTGGGTTAAAACTATGAGATAAGGAATAAGAATCTAACTAAAACTTATATTTATTTTATTAGAATACATTTATCATAAATAACCATTTAAGGATTTAAAATGTAGAAATTTATTTCCACTTCCCTATGATAATTACCTTACTACGATTTTAAATAAAGAATAAAAATAAAATCTCACTCTCTTTGTTTTAGTATCCCTGGTACTTATTCATATAAGTAAAAAGAGGTAGAATTTAGTTTTAAATTGATATTTTAAATATGAATGAATTTTTTTTATTAGTTTAATTTATTTTAAATTGTTTTATGGAATAGTTAATTTAAATTCTTATACAACACCTGTACAATGATTTTTCAAGAAGTAGAAAATTTAATTAAATGTTTTTTGAAAATATTTAAAACTAATTGAATTTGGTCCAATTTTTTGTATAGATTTTTTTATAAAAATATAAAATATAAGTGATTTATTAGAAGTTTATATTCTAATTCTAATACTATATTGATGTCTTTAAAGTCTAATTATGTGAATAGTTCTAAAAAATGACTTTAATTGTATATTATGTTATATATTATTTTATTCAATGATTAGAAATTCATAAAAAAACATAAATTTCTCTTTCTGAATGGGATATGGTCTATAATATAAACCACTATCCACTTATGGATCTATTTTCCTTTCAAATTAACTTTCTTGATCCCTAAATAGTGAAAAACGTTGATATCATTGTAATCGTCAAAGGGGTTAAGGGATGGTTAAACTTGAGATATAAGGGTGAATCCATCACCTAAATATTTAAAAATTTTATTTTATATGAATTGTGTTACACATATACCTATTAGTTTCAAAAATATATCAATTTATTCCAATTTAACATGAAAATTAATTTATATTAATTTTATGAATTATGTATTTTAAAGGGAGCCCCCCCCCCCCCACCTAATTACTTGAACAAGGGAACCTCTTATACTCTATTTTTCACACTTTTTGAGTGACAAAGTTTATCCAATACCTAACCATATATATACCCCATATACATCCCTATATCCAAGGCTTCATTTTATAACCAGAAAAACAAAACAACAACGAAAAAGATATAATCCAAAGATGTTGTCTGAGGAGAAGGTATAAGTCCTAAACAGCCCATTCCAAGATTATATGTCATTACACCTTGTTAAAATATTAATTAACTATGAATAAATTATAAAATAATTATATTAAATATAAATTAATTTTATTATATTTTTTATACAACCCTTTTTTCATCTCATTTTCCATTCTATGGGAAATGAAAACATCGGTGGTGCATACATGTGGATTACCGTCTCTATGAAGCAACATGTTTCCATTTTCATCACCATCTCAAAATGATGGTTATTTTGATTTATTTAATTAATACATAATATATTAAGGACATAATTATAATTTTTAAATATAATATATAATCTATTATATTTTCTTTCTATCCTTTGGAAAATGATATTAGCATTCATGCATGTCTGTGGACTACCACCTCCACGAAATGATGTGATTTATTTTTCATGTATGATTATCATAAATGGATATAATATTGTATTTAATTTATATACAAGTCAATTATATTATGATTAATATTCTAGTTATTATATAATGATAACCTATTTGACCATATTCAATCCAACCCATCCATTTATTCCTTATTATCTAAATGTTCACAAAAATGTCAGAAGGGAAATTAAACGATTAAATAATTCTGTATAACATGGCTATATGTAAAATAAAAGTAATAATAAACATGGAATATCTTATTTATAAAGTGAATATTTAATATACGTTTATTATTTAGTAATATAAATAATGTCAAAAAAATCAGACTTCAGGTATGGGACATTTTACCCTAGAAACTCATTTTAAATGTTTTAGTGATTTAAATAAAAAATATTTTAGTAATCCTCTATATTATTAAAATAATTTTATGGATGTTTTTATATAGAAATAAATAAAATTATGAAGTAAATTTTATGTCTCTTTGTTTTCTTTAAATGGTTTTTAAATGGAATATTCTTATATATTATATACCCGACGTTTTTTAATTAACTTACATAAGGAAAAAGGAAAATTCTAGTTCAATGTATACAAAACAGAAAGATTTTTCAACTACCATATAGATTATTTTATGCTTTTATTCATTTATAAAATTTATTTTTTCATCAATAAAAAACACATTATCCCTCTATTTAGGTTATTCTAGTTTTAAAAATTAGGTTTTAATGGAAAGGGTTATATCAATATCTAAAAATGGTTCACTTCTGTGTTTAAAATTATATATTTAAGAATATGAGGATGTAAATGATATATTTTTTATTTATTATATATTTAATGGTCCATGGACATTTTTTTGATGATATATTATCCTGATATAGTTCTCAAATAAATTTTTTTAATGATTACATTCCCCAGATAATTATGTTGGAATTAACTGAGTAGGTAATTCCATTTATAAGGGTTCTTGTAGGGGTTTTTATAAGAGTTTTATAAATATGATTTTCCAAGGCACCTAAATTAATTTTCCATTAATTAAAATTACCTTAAATGTAAATATTTTGATTTCATAAACTAATTTAATGATCTTTTATTTTTAATGAATTAATATAACCTTTGAGGTTAAAAATATATGTTTTTTAGAAAATATTTTCATGGTTTCTCATATTTTTTAAGGAACCATCATGATTATGACTTTTCATTTATGTTTTCTTAAAAAGTGTTATTTAAAAAATGATGTGTAGTAAATCTTATTACTTGTGTAAGTAAATAATTATTTGAGACCAATGTTTATTTTCTTAAATTTAAACACTCTTATACTATCTCATGGTTTTTCAATAGACTAATGAGTTTACTTTTATCTTTTTATATATACCATACTGATATTTTTATGATCATTCCATATTTTAAAATATTTTCTATAGGATTTTTTAATGATATGGAACAATGTTTAATTTGATTATAAATACATGCATATTTTTTGAGAAAATGAAATCAAGTTTCATTTTAAAGGTAATGTATATTAAGAAAAATATAAACTGAGTGAAAGTTTCAACTTGGTAATGTATAGGATTATTATGTAAGAGTTATTAATTAATTATCTAAAATTATAAACTATAAAGATTATTGAAATTTAAGAAAATAAATTCTCAACATAAAACTCAATATTATATAATATTTTACAGTCAGGTACTTAAAAATAAGATGTGGGTTGTTATAAAAATGGTGAGTTTGTCAGGAGTAAGAATAATATACTAGGATGTAAAATCAGATGTAGGGACCACCATGAGTAAGATGGGGTCTAGGTTGTGATGTATTGTGGGATCCAGATTGATTCAACTTACTTAATTAATAAGGTATTAGTTTTTTGGTGATGTATCCTCTCTCGAGTGATAAGGTATAGTCGGATGCCTGGTGTGAGATCAGATGTGGCATAGAACTCAACCATGTGTCTTCAGGTATTGGTGGAGGGATTGGTTAGACACCCTATCCTAAATTTTAAATTATTCATTGGCCTGTGATTTGAGGTAAATTATTCCATCCATCATTGGTCTGAAATAGGTATGTTCAATGGTCAAAATTGTTTGTTTAGCACAAAAGGACCATAATTGTATGATTTTGTGTGAATTATATGTTATATTTTTGCGTGGATGTTCTTTACAGTGCATACAGTACCCTATATTTTTATTAAAATCACATTCAATTGATAACAATAGAACTGATACTATTGATGAAATGGTAATTCCAAAAATTTCATTGGACATACACCCTACCTACCTAAACTACATGGGTTTCAATGTACCTGGGTAGATATTATATTTTGCTCTCTCAACACAAGTATTGCTTGGATCTAGACCCAAGTTATAGGTTTGTAAGATCATGGTGGATGGGGATTTAGAAGGAAGATTATGTGAGTTAGACCAGATATAAGTGTATTTATTTTATAGCTATTTGTCAGTATGTATTGGAAAAGGTTCCATTTATTAGATATGATTCCATATTTATTGTGTATTGTTGTCACTTCTCTATTATTATTGATTCATCATATAGGTATATTTAATGTTTTTTTATTTAGGAATGCGGGGTGGTGCTTGGAATCATGTTTTATGTATATATGTTTTAATATGTCTTTCATAATAATTGTAAAACCGTAATTTCAAATATTTTCAGGCATAAACCACATGCTTTATATTTGAGAGAATAGTCTCCCCATGACTATGTTTGTCCCTCTCCACTATCTATAAACCCCAACAATATAGAGTGGCATGAATGAGTTCATATAAATGTCGTAACATGGGTGTAAAATAGGAAATCCATGTTGGGGAGTTACATCACGAGATACACATATAGGTCATACTTACACCTAAAAGGAGTAAGAGAAAAATCATAAGCCTCACTAAAAATTGAAGATATCCAAAATATCATGTCTATCTTATAGAACCACCTAGATTCTATTAACTGGTCAAAAAATCATCAAACAATGAATAGGTTACCTATTCTTTTCCATCTCATGGCTCATCATCCAGTGATTTTCATATATACCCAATGTATTGTATACTTTTTAGGGATACCATGGGATCACCCTAAGGGGACATGGTTATGAATATAAACACCTTTCCCTCAAGGTCCCCAAGAACCTCCAAATCTCAAATCTCTATATAATATATCTTGTATAGTGGAGTGGATATGGGATCTATACCTGGTACTAGCAGGATCAGAAACTTTACCTCTCTCTCAAGTGGCATCACATTGAAATAATTAAGGAAAAAATACTAGATCTTCTCAACTATATAATGAGCTACCAACTGAAATATCTTCTCATATACTAAAAAATAAAAGAATATTGGGCTAAAATCATCCCCATCATTTAGTATTCAATTCTATAATACCATTATAGTAAATATTTCTCCCTGATAAATGGTATTATATTCACTCTCAATGTATTTTAAAGATACAATTCAAAGATAGAAATCTATTTGTGCTCGAAAATAAGTTATAAAATTCTTCTCAAAGATCATATAAAATCTATGCATCTTTAGTTGAAATAAATCTTAGATAATATTATAAATGTTAATCATTTAATAACACATTGAATACTTATAAATACCCTCAGATCACATCACCATGTCTTCATTAATAGAAATCATTATATATAGATACTAGATATAAATCCCTAGATCATAATTAAACTAAAAATATATAAATTATTTTTCCACACAAATATCAAATAAAAAATCTAGTGATGATTCCTCCAAGATCCAATCATGATTGGTTGAAAACCACTCACCTAGATCAGTAGTTTTCTACTTGTTTTCATTTAATTAACCTAGGTCCCAACCCAGAGCTCCCACCGACTGACTCCCCTAAGGGATATTTTTCAGCTTGTGCTGCTACCCCGACCCCAAGGTACCACATCCTTGACATGTGTAACACCACAAAATAAAACGAACCATGAAATATTATTATTTTGTAAAATTTATAAGATATAACTTTAATTATAATATTTTAATATAAGTAACCAAATTAAGAAAATTTATTGAAAATTTATTAGAGAAAAACAATCATTTTTTAGAAAAGAAATTTTATTCTTCAAAATACATTTTCTTAGAAAATTTATATTATGCCTATTTTTTTATTTAAGATTATAAATAATTTCTTGAAATTTTAAAATGTTATTGGATAAAAGATAATTGTATTTTAAATCATCATGTAAATTTTTTATTAGGGGTAATTTTGTTATTTTTTTAAAAAGATTATTTTTTTAGTGAGTTGGGAAAATTCCAATTGTCTGCAAACTTCATTTTCTTTCCATTGAAAAAAAAATCACATTATGATTTGAATTTTATCATAAATTAAAATAATTCATACTTAGTATTATATTATCTAATTAATTACATTTTAATCCTCATTATACCAGATTTTGATATATATTCATTTTTTAGCTTGAAAATACATTTTTCTAAAACAGTTATTCATTTCGTTTTATGAATTTATATTAAAATTTATTTGTTCTACTTATAGGAACATAATTTTATTAAATGAATATAATTTTTTTATTCATAAATTTAAATTTATTATAGGATAAATGTTTTATATTTTTTTGAATAAATTAAAATTTTAGTGAGTTTTAAAAAAATCGGTTTTTATGAAATACAGTATCCTTTTATAAATATCTAAGAAATAAATTTTATATAAAAATTAAATAATATTATTAAATGACACATATATTATAATATACCTAAAATATAATAAAATAATAATTCAAAACATAAAAACTAGATTGTATTTCATGATAAATATGAAAATTATTTTCAGTGTCGATACAATGCATGCACAACACTAGAAAAGTGACATTTATTATCCTAAAAATATTATATGTGAATTAAGAAGGCCTTTATATTATTGGATATAAAATTTCATTAATTATTTTTGATTCAATATATAGAAAAATTTATTTAGTTATATAACAAGTGACTTCTCTAAATGCTTGTATAATGCCTACAGGAGGCTAGAAAAGTCAAAGTAACATCTAAATTTTTTTTTCATGACATATATGTAAGTAAATATACATATTGAATAAATATAAAAGTTTAATTTGAAATTAGTTAATTTTTTTATGATTTCAATTTATTTATAATTTTTAGTGACGAAATGATTAAATTAAATGCTTATGAAACACTGACACAATGTTCAAGCAAGTAGTGAAAAATCAATTAAATGATTTCAAAAAATATAAAATTAATATTTATTGGGTGTTTTAATGTTTAGAATGAATTTTTAAGATATATATAACATATTATATATTTCTTAATTTTTTATATTATAATTATATTTTTCATGTTGTTTTAAAATTCAATTATGGTAATAGTTATTAAAATGTCATTAATAATATTTTTTATAAATAAATTTTATTAAATTTTCTAAATATCATAAAAATGTTTAATTGGAAACTTATAATGATAAATGTTTGAAATATCATCCCTTTCTCATTTTTTATCCAATTTTCACCTTATAAGTGAGATTATAACCCTTTAATATTGAGAAAATATTTACCATAGTAAAGATTATAATATGTTTACCAAGGGATTACACAAATATGAGGTTTAAAATGATATCTAAACTTTAAAAAAATTGATAAGATGAATACATTAAAATCATAACTTCCATATCTTAAAATACAATTCTTTTCTGAACCATTTTACATGAATTAGATACATATAATAATATAATATTACATGTATTTAAAAAATGACATTAATGGTGTTTTATAATAAATATTATTTTATTTAATTATTTAAAATAAATAAAAAATCAATTTTTTCCACAATATAATTTTATATTCATTAAAAAATCATCCATGTTCGATTTATGCACCAATTTTCTTTTTATTGTAACTTTCTAGAACCATATAGAGTTATAAGCATTAATATCGTAGTAATTGTCCAACTGGTTAATGGGGGAAACTAATAGAGAAGGGTAAAAACATAACCAAAACTTTTATTAATTTTATTGTATAATTTTATTTAGAATCATATTATCTTTTAATTTTATCAATTTGGACCACTTTTTTCTTAAAAAGTAATCTATATTAATTAAATACTTTGTAAAATTCCAAGAGTTCCCCTCGCTTCACTTATAAAAGGGAAAATTTTGGACTTCATTATTAACAATTTTTACGACTTATATATCATATAATACTTAAAATAATATCATTATATATTCCTTAACCACATCCATGAGCTTTTTATATTTCTAAAATACCATCCTTTCAAGGCTTAGGTTATAATCCAAAAAATGTTTCCCACTGAATAGGTATAGCTTTTATTCGATCATTTTCAATTTTATTTCTTTCTATTACTCTTCTAAATATGTGGTATACATTATAAAATAATTAATTAAGTATAATAAATATTATTAATTTTTTTTACGATTATGGAAAACCATTATCCACTCTCTTTTTTTCCATTAAAAAATTATAATTTTGTATATGCGTACGGGTGGACTACCATATCCATGAAGTGATTTGATTCTTTTTTCATCATCACTTTAGATGAATATTTAGAAAAATTATATATAATAATTAAATGTTATTCTAATTAACTAACTATGATTTTGTATATTATGGAACAACTATCAATGTATTTGTACCAGGACAGACGAACAAAACCATGGATGAAAAATGAAGGAGTTATTACCTTGAATAGTGAATTTAAAATCAAATTGATAATAATAGATGATGAGATGTTATGAGTAAGTCAAATATGGTATTATAAGTATGGGTATTATTTTTTAATACAAGTGTTATAAATGTATATTTTTTATATATGAGGTTACAATGTGTATAATAAAATATGAGACTTGTGGTAAGGGATCGACATTTCATTTACATTTCATTGAGGATTGTTTACGCTTGAATTTATATTGAGATAACTATATTATAAATATCTGATAAATACCATAAATTTTTATTATCCTATGGTTAATTATATAGAATTAATTTTTTTAATTTCATTTTCTACACTTTAAATACTTAAATATATAAATTATATTTTTGAGGAAAAAAAAATATGTTTTATTATTTAGTCGATAATATTTTCCTTCCATTTCAATGTTTTTATTTAAAACCTTTCAAGAATTTTTTTATTATTCTCCAATGGTTGTCAAAGTTAATTTATAGCCATGAATTATTCTTTATAAAAATGATTCAAAAAAACATTCCTATCATTTTCTGAACGATAAACTTTTAACTCTTTATCAAAAATATGAATAGAATATTTGTTTTAATATATAAAGCATTAATGGAATGTACCATTATCATTACTACCCACTTTATTTAATATTTCATTAAAATTTTCTAAGGGTATTACCAATGAAATTTTTTCATTAATATTTAGAAAATATATATATATTAAATAATTATTTCAAAATGAATGGTTTTTTTACTCAAAAAATATTCCAAGGGATATTTGAGAGGAATTTACATCTAAGATGACATCCATTGATGGTATATATACTTTACTAGGTATAAGATAAAATGATACCATATGTATTGTTTATATAGGTGGTTTAGTATTATGGTGATGATAATTTTATGAAAACTATTTCTTTTATTTGGGTATTATTTGATAAAATGATGAATTTTTTATCTTCTTTTGAAACATATATGTTAGGTTTTAATTATGTGATAGGCGGGCCAAAATTATATAACCCTATAATTTATTAGTTAAATATTAATATTTCATGTGATAATTATGTGAAATGATATGTTTTTTTTTATTTGATTTGGGAATATTGTAGGCATTCTTGATCCACTATGGGAAATAGGTGGTGATTCATAATAGTTTGTGATATGGAAAACATGTGTTGATTCATTATCCAATCTTATTTAATGGAAAAATTAGTTAACCTTGACATATGAAACGTATTCTATGATTGTGACAGTTTCACACTTTAATGAAATGATTATGTTCTAAACTTATGGATCGTGATTTATTTAAGATTTTTTCTCACTCTTATGATTTTGAACTTTTGAAATGATATAGTGTTATTCCTTGAGTAATGATTTTTCATCCATCATAGATTGGGTATTAAAATTTTATATTATTATGAGGAAATAAAAAACATATTATTATATTATGATTTTGTATTATCATGAATTTTTATCCCCCATGTTTACCCTTAATGGATATCTAAGATCACTCTTTCTTATGTTAACTTTCCCCAGGTTATGAAGAAAGGATTTAAGTTGGGCAATTAAAGAAAGGTACAAAGTGAGAAGAACATGATGGGAGAAGTTGAAGAATATAAAAAAATAATATGTTCAAGTATCTATCCTTAAAATACCAAAACCATTAAGATTACAGAATGGATTGTAATCTTATATATTGATTTTTCATCTACAATGATGTGTTATTTCTTATAAAATTCTTGGGTCAATATAGCTCGAATCAGAGAAGTGTTTAGATAATAATTTGACATTAGGAGTTTAGAACTTTTATAGAACATCTTTTCATAAGTATGTGTATTTGATAACATCCTCATGTATTGGTAGTGTAGTTATTATGTGTTTCTTCAATATAACAATTTTTACTCACACTATTATTTTTGGTTTTTTCAATGCAGGTAAAAAAGACAAATCATGTTAATTCTAAATGTGATGGACATTAGAATGATTGTTTCATAATTAACCAAATTAAATGGCAGATAGTAGGAAAAATCTTATGATTATGAATAATAATCTATTCATTATATTATTAAAAATCTCTACTTTGGTAAGTTTCCTAACACACCTAATGAGATAAAGATGGAGTTTCACAAAGACTATAGAAGAAAGAAGATTCAACTTCCTACATGTCAAGTATGGGGGAATGAATACTAAGGTAAATGTATCATAGGAATGATAAAATGTTTTATAAGTGGAAAAAATGGAATAGACTATGTAATTGTCAAGGAAAATGAATAGTTTGATTGAGGGGTATGAATTTCATCCCAAGGTACCATTTATAGTTCAATGTATTGTGTTCTTGGAACATGGAAATTATTAGAGTCAATTACCTAATACAAGAATTAATTATTATTCCAAGGAAGGACCTATGGTATGTTAATTATTAAAGTAAAATGATTCAAGTGCTTAAATATTGGGATTCAACAATTATATTATATGAATGTTTTATTACTGATATTTTGGTTATAAGAGTCATGAATAATCTCATGATTGTTTCATAGTAGTTTGAATTATTTTATTTTAAAACATGTGTTGAGTGGTACTAATATACAAGAAAAGTGATTTAATTGTATGGTGATATTTTTGGAGAACATTTAATTACTTGAAATAAACCCCTTAATTTTTGATTGATGTTGAGTTAATATTATTTAGTTGGGATAGGGTGTGATTACATGTTAGGAACATATGATTAATCATATAGATAACCATGGGATTTAAAATTGACTCAGTGATTAACTGATTAAAGTTATTTTTTGGTAAGTTCGCTATTTTGGAATCATAGATTAGATGGAATCAATACCTTTGAAAAGTGATGTAGTAATAGGTTATAATTTTTTGAGACATTAATTTTTGGAAATATGATTTTCATATTAAAAAATACTTTAGGTTAGTATTTTCTTTATTTTATGGTAATAATATTCAATTATGATAATTTTCTTTTATAGCAGAAATATGTATAGAAAACCTCAATGGTTAGAAATTGATTTAATGATTTTTTTTAAGCCTCAAAATATTTTTTGTAATTACATATTTATTATATTAATTTAGTTTTATAAAAAGGAACACATGGATGACGGGTGACAACTCCTCGCATCCGGAAAGGTCATATGGTTTAAACCCACAACTATATAGATAGAAGGGTTTAATGGATACTATTAGCCAGTGTGATGTAAAAGTTAGAATCGAATTGTTTTAGTACTCAAATTATTTAATTGATAAATATTTAATTGATTTTTAGAAACATATAAAAATCTTCAATAGCCATGTTATTTTAGTGAAATGTTTTACATATTTTTAGAGAATATATGATTAAGGAATATTTATTTTTGGTATGTTAAGAATAGTATTTGGTCTATTATTTTTGAATTTTTGGGGTTTTGAATTTGGTTAAGTATTCAGTAAGAATATTTATATTTTGATCTATTGGTGGAAAATTTGAGATAATTTTATTATTTTGTTACGTTAAGGTTTATATATTTTTGAAATTATTTTGAAAATTTTTAACTATTAATGTATTGGAAAATATTTAAAGACAGATTGAATATATTTTTATCCATTTCCAAATTATATAATCAATTAGGGAATGATTTTAGTGGTTCAATTGGGAAAAAATTTTCATCTTGAATAATCATTATTTGGAGAATGATATGAGATTATAGTGGAAATTGATTAAAGGATGAAATTATACATGTCAAGAAAGTATATTTCCATATTTTCTTAATTTACATTTTAAAGTAATTCCTCAAATATATGGAAAGGATCTTGAAAAAAAATATTATCTTATTACATTTGTTCCTAATAAATATATGGCATTTTTCACACAACTTTAGTTTACAGTTTTGTGATCATTGACTATATCAATAACATTAACATCCTTATCATCATTGATCTATGTCACTCTCTATCATTTCTTGGAAATTAATTTTATTCCAAATCATTAATTTCACTTCCCACTAATGTTATCTTATTTAGAATCCTGGTTCTGTGTCATTCTAGATAAACATTCTATGTTCCTATCCCTATTCTAAATAGAATGTTTTATTAACACTTCTTCGGATGTTTCTTTTCCATAAAGGAAATTTAAAATATCAAACCCTTGATTACAGATCACAAGTTCAAATTGTGATAATGAAGCATATGAATGGGTGGATAATGTAAAACTATAATATTTTAATAAAAAAATACATTTGATAGTGTATGCAACACACAACATGGAGCATTAACAAACAAACAAATATTATTATATTATAACTATTATAACAAAAAAATTTAATTTTATGTTATGAATATAAGTAACTGAATTATGAAAATCTTATTATATTCTTTGAGATATTTTTCCTTCAAAAAATGTTTTTATTAATTTTTTTGCGAGAGAATATTATAATTAATTTATATAAATTTTAAAAAATATTTGGTAAAAATATTATCATTTTTAAAATTATAACATCAAAATTTTATAATCATAAATTCAATGACATTTCTGAAAGGATATATTTTTCAGTGAATAGTAAAAAATGCCAAATTTTGCGAATCTATCATTTCCATTGAAAACATATATATCATTATGAATTTAATTTGATCAATAATTTAGAAAAGTATTATTTATTTTTATATTATAAAATTATTTACATTTCATTTATAATTATACCTAATTTTTTATAGATTTATTTTTTTCCTAAAAATGAAATTTTTATTAAAAAAATTGTGTTTCATTCTATTTTAAGGAATTATATCAAATTGAATTATAAAAAATATTTTAATTTAATTTTATGTATGGAATTGTTTATTTTTAATTACTTAGCTAAATTTATCATGGTATAAATTTTAATTTTTCAAAAGAAAATAATTATTTAGTGAAAAGTAAAACAAATAGGGTTTTTCTGAAATACAGTAATTGTGTTATGTCTCCAATACATAAATATAATATACAAAATTATGAAACTTATTTAAGTAATAATATATTATAATACACATAAAATATAACAAAAAAATAACTAAAAAATATAATTTATAATTTATTTCAAGATAATTATGAAAATCATTTTTAGTGTCGACACAGTGCTGACGTAGAACTGGATAAGTAAAATTTGGTCTCCTAAAAATAATATTTGAGAATTATAAGGACCTTTTTATAATCTTTTTATTAAATATGAGTTATTATTTATTACTTTAATTGAGGAATATGAATTTTTGAGTTATAAAATAAGTGACATATCCAAATTCATGTGCAATGCTTGTGGAAGGCTTGAAAAGTGAAACATACATATTCAATAACTTTTTATAACCTAGATTAAGTAAATATAAATTTTTAATTTAAATAAAATTATATTCTAAAATTTGTTTATTTATTTTTTATGGTAATTTATCTAAGTCTTTAGTGAGGAAATAAATATCTAAAATTCTTAAGCAACGCTGACACAGCGCTTGTGCATGCAGTAAAAAAATCAATTAAATGATTTTAAAAACTATAAAAGTAATATTGTTGGGGTAAGTTAAATGGTCCCGAAAATTACTAAAAAATATTTCAAAAATTATATATTTAAAAAAAAATCAAATTCTATGGTTTCCATGTTTTTTTCAATATCAAATTATGTGAATAGTTCTTATAATGACATTAATAGTATTTCATGTTAAATATATTTTATTAAATTATAAAAAAAAATAAAAATGTTTAAATAAGAAAATTAGGATTAAAAAATTTCTAAAATTTTGTCCATTTTTCATTTATGATTCAGTAGTTACCTTTTATGTAAAATTATGACCCTTTCATATTGAAATTTTTTTACCATGTTTTAAGTTAAAATTGGTTAACCAATGGGTTATACCAAAATATAAGGTTTAAAATCATATATAAAAAATTAAAATTCAATTTTTTGCTTTTATTGGGATCGTATTTTTCTTATATTTTAATTTGTGTCATTTTGGGACTATTTTACATGAAATAGATACATATTACATTATATTATTCCATGTTTTTTCAAAAGTGACATTAATGATATTTATAATAAAAAAATTATTACATGATTTAAAATTAATATAAAAAAACTATATTCATCCAACATAATTTTATATGGTTTAAAATATCTTTTAGGTTCCATTAAGGTGACACTTTTCCTTTTATATTAACTTTTTTATCCCAAAAAGAGTAGAAAACGATGATATTGAAGTAATTGTCAAAAGGGTTAACTGGTGTTAAAACTAAGAAATGGGGGGAAAATAAGTAAAACATGTCTAAATTTCATTTTAGGATATTATTTTGACTCCAACACACATTATCTTCAAATTTTAAATTTTTTAAGCCATTTTTTTGGAAAATTAATTTTAATTAATTTAATACATCATGTAATTCAAAGGGAACCCTTCCCATTGCTTATAAAATGGTACCTACTCTCCTTTATTATTCACATTGATCAAGCCTTATATATAAAAAAATACCTATCTAAATATCACCCTACATTCATTCACCTCATCCTAGAGATTCTTGTTTTTTCAGAATACCATCATTTTAAGGCATAAGGTTTAATCCAAGGAAAGTTTCTCTATTAAGTTGAATAACACTTAACTGTGTCTATTCAATTTTATTTCTTGTTATACATAATATAAATCTATACAAACCACTATAAATTACTTTCATAATTATATTTAATAAAATTAATTTTCATTATTATGATATAACAACCAATATATATGGTCTTCTTATTCACTTGAAAAAGATATTGTTACTCGTGCGTATGTGTGGACTACAACCTTCATTAAGTGATGTGATTCATTTTTCACTTTAGATTTACATGGATGGTAATAAGGACAAATTTAATGAATACATATGCTATATATGATATAATAATTAGTCTTAAAATTGGGGTTATTATTTTCTTTACATTTATTTCTTCCATCAAAAAATGGAAACATCATTTGTGCGAACATACGCACTACCATCTCCATGAAGTGATGTAGTTCATTTTTTGTCACCAATTTATATGAATTATTGTAAAAGTATATATAATGGTTAAATATGATATTAATTAAATGATTAATAAAATTTATATTATGGAACTATCATCAAATCATAATGATTGGGACTGCCGAACAAAAACACACATGAAAAACATACCAATTATCACATTGAATAGTGATTTTAATAACAAATTGTTAATCCTAGGATGATAATATGTTATAAATAAATCATATATTATATTATATACATGATTATATTAATGGAATAAATTTATAATAAATCTCTATTTACTATATAGGAGGTTTGAATGTGTACAAAGAAATATGAGACTTGAGGTAAGGGATTTGTGTCTCAATCAAAATTTTTTCCAGATTGTTTATTCTTGAATTTACATTGAGGAAATTATATGATCCTTATTTGATAATTCACTTTAATTTTTTTTCTAATATGTTTATTTATAAATAGTATATTCTTTACATTCATTTTACTCACTTTATCTCAAAATACCAAAATATATGTTTTTAAGGAAAATCAGTTACATTTAACTATTTGGTCAAGAATCTTTTTCATAGATGTAGATGTTTTTCATTAAAATGTATTGAATAATTTTTTTTATTATTCTAAAAATAATTTTAAATCTAATTTCTATCGATGTTTTATTTTGTATAAGAAGGTTTCAAATGAATCCACATGTCATTTTCTAAATGAGGTTCTTTTGACATTTTGTTGAAAAAGTTTATAGAATATTGGTTTTAATGTATAAAACATGAATGAAATTTCTAACCATCTTGACTATTAAAATATATGAAGATTATTTTACAATTTTCCATGTTTTTTTTTGAAACAAAATATTTTTCTTGATATTTGGTAAATTTATTTATTTTAAATAATTGATTTCAAATTGAAAAATGGTGTTTTCCTCACAAAATATACCAAGTGATCTTTTAAATGGATTCCCATAGGTTGATATAACCTAAATAAATAAAGGAACCCCAAAAACTATTCGTTTGTGGTGCTCTTGTCCCTAAACCTGCTCCTTGTGTTAGTTTATAACCTTACTTACCAACTGATCATGGTGAAATCTCACATTACCTCTACATGTGTCATAATTCTAATCATGAATTCCACTCCTTAAGTAGCCTATTATAATTTATTGAATATTACCCTACTGCCTACATTGGTAGCACTCAATAGAGAGATGCACTCTTGGAAGAAGAGTTGAAACAATATCCTAACTATCTTGTATATCACTACCTTTGCGATACTCCTCATATATTTACTTCCTACTACCAAGAAAACTACTCTTATTCCTGATAAGAGGAGATATTTTCCCAAACAAACTACCATTAATTAGGATCCTCTCTATAATTAATGTCTGATTCACTACCTTGAAATATTAACCTAGGTTTAAAATATTCACTTGCTCTAGAATAATATTCCTCATATCATACATAAATAGCCAGAACCTAGTGGTCATATCACCTTCCAACTTGAGAAATAACTTGATCAAATCAATAAATTTGGTGTAATAATTCATCAGTAAAATTAAACCTTAAAAAGATTCATAAAATCTCTAGGTTTATCATCTCACGGGGTTTGAGGGAATAAATTAGTAAATAAATAGGCCTAAAATTCATTCAAAAACATCCCCAAAATCCAGTCATCCAAAACAAAGACATCTAACTTTGGCATTATGGTCTATGGATCATGTGAGAAGGTATCGATATCCTCCTCTTAATTGGTGTCACTAGTTAATCAAAGATAGTTTGAATAGTATCAGTCCAGTACTCAACAACATACATCACACCATCACCCATGATTAAAGGTAGATTTTGCAACTAGAAAATTCATTTAAAATCCAAAAATTTCAAACTATATCTTGTTTTCTTTTGTCACAAACATAGTATGATCTTCATTAGACTCTCTCATAGCTTCTTCTCGACTGTAGAAATGGTTTCAATAGTTTTCTCTAACTCCAAAACCAATAGGCATGCCCATAATAACCCTCTCGGTAGTTGAATAGCACCCATAATGGTGGAATGTGACTACAATGCCAATCAATCAACTCAAAAAAAGTCTACCATATATCTATATATCAAAATTTGGGGAAAATGATAATAAGTAACATGCACTAAAGAACTATACAATAAAACACTATAATATAATGGTTATGTACATCTATGATTGTGTATAACCTAGCCTAAACCCATTAGGTTAGTTATAAACAGATATATATCCACATAAATAATCATCATATATTGAAATAAATCCCAATAACTATGTATTATTCAAGTAAAGTTCCACTAAGATGTTATATAGGAAAATTTTATATAAGCATTTTATAAATTTAAAATAATCAAACCCTATATTATTTTGTGAATATTAATCACGTTCAGGTATATAAATATCATGTTAGTTATAAATGACAATAATGATGCATTAAAACATTCCTTATTCCACCCTAAAAAAATAGAAAATCTATAAACTGCAAATAACATATTATATTTATTTCAAATCCGGAAATCATATCACATGAAACAAAGAACAACAATCCCATAACTGGTAACTTATAGTTGTTTTATAAGGGGGTTAGTTACTCTAATTTAGAAGGACTGTTTCATTCTTTTAAAATATCCTACATCCATCAACCATGAAAAAATACTAAAGAAAATGAATCAAGGCTCTTACAACACTTTATAACATCCCAACCTGACTCACCTAAATAGCGGTTCGATTGATATCACCACAGTAACTCAAGCAAGCCTCCTCAAATAATAGAGAAAACATTTACTAAAACGGTTGATAAAAACATCATGGGGATATTATAACCTATATTAGATAAATAATAATAATGTAATAATTATCAATAATCATAAACCACAACCAAAAGGATAACATAGATATTATAGGTTTGGTCCATCCATGGTCAACTAATCAATACATGCTATAATTAAATAATTCATATCTTAATGTTGTGTAAGCATACATCAAAATTAAGATGGTTGGTGGGTTGATCTTATACATCGTTCTCCAAAATAAGAAAAACAATCAACACTACTATAAAATTTGGCCTTATATATATGATCAATCCTATCTCTTATGTCCATCCCCTATAAATAAACTAATATATATAATGTATGTCCCTTTACCTTACATTACTTATGAAGCATGAGATCTATATGTACACCGGAATTCCTAATTTGGGTTAAAGTATATCTCATTAGGAAACCTATAAATAGAAATGTATGGTAGATAAGAAATTCTAAATAAACTAGTAATAAAATTAGTTTGTATAATAATAGAGTGATTGGTATCGAAACCATGTTAAATACTACCTAATTTTTCTTAGGTTGGGATGAGAAGATACACTAATAGTTTGAAATCTCTTTATGTGAGAATGATCAATCACCCATCATCTCATGAATTGAGATGAATTATTTATCACAATTCCATATCCCCTCTATGAATGATGTATTTCCACATATAATTCCCTCAGTGAATGATCTATCACTATCAATTAGCTTCGGTAATTGATTCATCACAATCACATTTCCCTAGTGAACGATACATCACTATCACATAGCCCTGATGGATGATGCATTTCCATCACATAACCCAAATGAATGATACACCACTAACTGGAGAATATTAACAAATTAGGTATCTCCCAATAAATGAGGAATCACCACTAGAAAACCCCAAGGATATCGATACATCATACATTTAAAAACACTAGTGAATGATAATCCTTTAATAGGTGATGTATCACAACTAATCAACTTAAGGTGACTGATTTATCACCACATCAATTTCATAAGTTTAATAATCCATTTCAAAATAAAAAATCTCATGTAGAAATAGTACTACTATTTAAAAACCCAATTGGATAATCAAACTCAAATAAAAACCCTAAAGTTGAAAATATACCACCCACATAATAAAATAAATTTAATGATGAATAAGTAGAAAAATAATCAGAGTTAATGATATATCACTATTCATAATAAAATTTATAGATTGAAAATTTTATCATTAGACTAACCTTATCTCATGCTTCTCCAATAAAAAAATTTCTCGGACACCTAACAAAATTCCAATGTTCAGCCATCTCTAGCATTAATACATATTATAGCTCGAAGATAGTAGGATCATAGAACACTTTGGGAGGGGAGGGGTAAATCAAGGTGGTAATTTTTTCTTATAATGAGATGGATCTTTTCCCCTTGTTGGTAGAAAATCGTTAATCTTTTCTGATGGAATCATGTAAATATTAAACACTCATTTATAGAAATAGAATCACTACACGTTATTTTTACTTGGTTTACCACTAATGGGTTACTACAAGGAGTATACGTTAATAGTGTGTTAGTCATACTTGGATCCACTATGATTTACTATATTTTGGGGATTACAAAATATTAGATGTGGTCACTTCATTCTAGTATCAATACCATTACATGAATTTTAGGGATACCACACTGCCTCCCATGGTTCAATTTCTTTGACTCCACCTTACTCACTACCTCGCGTGAAGTCTAAATCAGTTTGTCAACCTGAAGGTTGCCTCAATATATTGGTCACATAAGCTGTTTTCCAGGGTTATCATGAGGCTCTTCTTGCACCATAGTATTGAATTGATGCACTTGAATACACTATTCACTTAAACCAGATGTTCAAAACCAATTTTTAGGGTAAGTAACATTAACAAACTCCTTTCTTAATGAAATCCCCTTTTTAAAATATGTTTTATCCATCATGAACCCAAATTTTTTCATAAAGGACTCACCCACTATGAAACTCCCAACCATCATGGAACTTCTATCCTTCAAAAATCTCATAGCCTTCATGGAACTCCAAACTATCATGAATCTTTTGGTCTTCATGAAACTCAATTTTATGAAAAGCCTTAGTGTCAATTTGTTCTTAACCCTAATTTTCATGATTATTCTTCTCATGAAGAGTTATTTATTCACAAACTTCATGAAATAAGATCCTTTTACCATTTTCCAAATCCTTATTGTGTATTTAATAATGCATGGTCTCATAAAAATCAGAAAACCTCCTTCATGAACCATTCAAGATCATGATGGATTTTTCAATGACCTATTCATCTATCTTGAAAAATTATTTTTCTTTGAAAAGTCTCAATGAAATTATTTGTTTCATGAGAATTATTTTAACCACATATATCACCGTATTTCCTTCATGCCACATCTATTATTCACAAAATCATTATCCATTTTCAATTTCTCTCATTAGGATATAAGTTGCAATCATTCCACTGAACTCATACATTATTCACAAAACCTCTTTTATAACCCTTGAAAATATTGTCGAAATAGATTCATTGGAGAAGCTCCACAACTTCGTGAAAATAAAACGTTTTTGAAACTCTATGTCATTTCCAAATTTCGAAGAGTCCATCCTAGAAAACCACCATTCAAAAAACATTCTTCATCCACATAATTTTGATCTCTAAATTTTTTGAAAACACTATGATATTTTTACAAGTTCAGCATCAAAACAACCTCTACTATTAGATCACATAGCTTTCACACCCCTTGTTCAAACAATTATTGATTGAAAAAACATAGAAAACAATCTATTTCAATTTATAAAAAATAATAGTTCCAATAATCCCCCCCCCTTTGGGTTTGTTATCAATCGGTAAATAGATTCTACAAAGCACCAGCCTTGATAAAAAACATGATAATTTTAAAATAAATAATCCATCACTTTAGTATATATGAGAAAAGATAAGGGTAGAAGAAAATAGTTTCAAAAGATATTTTAATGCCTCAAGAGACCACTGACCAATCCAGTTTTCATAGAAAACTATAATTCATTGAATTTCATTCTTTCCCTTTGGAAGTAAACCCAAAGAACTTGTATAGTAAAATTAGTACCCAAAATAAACAGCCATCTATATCATAAATCCACCACATAGTTCATCAAATCTACAAACCGATTAAAATAGTTAAAAATGGGGATAGGTGATGAATTCTAACCTCACCATGCATTGGGAAGTATATGAACACAAGGGTTCATTCGATATTTCTCAAACATTGGTGCTACCAAATACTTACTCATGATGTAATCCACGTGATCATTAGTTCTAAAATTATCAATTTTAATCAAAAGTTTCATAAATTTTTCTTTTATGAAGTGATATCTGATCTCAATATGTTTGGAAAGAGATTATTGAATCATATTTTTCAAAAGATCTATTGCGATGTTGTTATCACAATGAATCACCATCATCTATTTCACCTCATCACCAATACCATTCATTTTTTTCTTTATACTCAATAGCTGATTTCATTAAATTTCCATGGAGATGTATTCTTCTTTTTTCATACTAAGAGAATTACATTCTTGACTCTTACTCCATCATCTCACACATTTTTTTCTAATGATGATTTCACCCCCACTTGTGGAATTTTAATCCCCTACATATCTAGCAGTTTGCATCAAAAAATATTGAAAACTCATTAACTCATTATAATTAAATGAATAACCCATAGTTTAAAGTATATTTAATATATCTCATGATTATTTTATATGCTACAAAATTATATTCCTTTGAATTACTTTTGAAATTAGATACAAAACATGTTAGAAAGACAATATCGGGTCATGCAGTAAAGCATAACAGGTTTTCATTGATTCTCCTATACAAGGGGGTTTTCATAGATTTCTCATCCTCTTGATTTACAAGTTTTTTCCCAAAAAAATGGATTTGATAATGGGTTGGATTCAGGCATGTTGAATTTCTTTAGAAGTCCTCTAGCATACATTTCTAAACAAATGAAGGTGTAGTCTTTCTTCTGAATCACCTTTAACCCCCAAAATAATGTGAGTTAACTAATCTTGCAGATTTTAAATTCTGATTTCATGCAATTTGAGAATCATTACAGTTATTTATTCCTACTTCTACCAAATATAATATCATACACATAAGAAACCCCCATAAAGTTATCTGTTTTAGAATTATTTACATATAGATTATGAATGACACCTCCTATTTTAAATTCTAACTTTTTTAGATAGTAATATAGTCAAATATACCATGCGCATGGTTCCTATTCAAGACTATAAAGTGACTTCTATAATCTAAAAACCATTATTTCAATATTTCAAATTATAAATCCCAATGTTTATTCAATAAAGAATTTTTCTTCAAGAAAAACATTTAAGAATTTTATTTTGACATCCATATAATAAAATTTGTACCCTATTTGAATTTCCATGTCTATAAAGATCCAAATTGACTCCAATCAAGCTATTGGAGAAAAAATTCCTTCAACATCAATTCCTTAAATATTATCATAGACTTTACACACAAATATTTTCTTATTTCGGATCACATTTACTATATCATATATTTTTTTTCTTAATGATCCATTTTGTTCAAGTAACATTATGATTTTTTGGTTTATTGACAAGATCACAAGCATGTTTTTTTTAATTTTATGCATTTATTCATTCATGGACTTAACTGATCATTAAATATCACTATTTCATCAATTTAGGTTGGTTCAATAATTAAAAGTAGAGTAGAATGTGCTTCATTCACCATTCTTCTTGTTTATGTAGGTTTTTTCTAATACAAAATCATGATGGATTGATCAGCTTCTTATCATATAAATATCTTGTGAGGTTATGAAATCATTTCTTAAGTAGTAGTTTTCTCATCTGATTCTACATTTCGACCATCATCATTTTAAAAACCCTGAATATTAGGAAATCCTTCATTAATATTTTTATTTTAATATATCCATATTCTACTTTCTTCTTCATATTCAATCATATCAACATATGATCTCCTCATGTTATTCATTCTTTCATCCTTAATGATATTTAAATCATTGCTTTCTATACAATTTTTATAATGATTATTGTTGAATCTGTATTTTTTACTCTTCTTTGAGTATCCAAGGAATATTCCCTTGTCTACAACATCACCATAACTATCTTGACTTCCTTATTTGTTTCATATGAAGCACTTAATTACAAAAACATAAAAATACTTTATTGAGTTATTTCTTCATTTTCATATCTCATAAAGTTTTTTTTACTCTCCTATGAATATCCTTGTTTGATTTTGAGTGTACAATGAAACATAAATATTATGTTTCCAATAATGATGAAAAACATAACTCTCAGTTAGTTTAGTTCTGGACATACTATCCACCTATCAATTTTTATATTCAATGACCCCATCTCACTATGGTGTTCTCTCCAATAACTCGTTATCTTTGTTCCCATGTTTTTCAAGTTAATTTTAAAATTCAATGGTTGTGAGTTATGTTTCGTTGTCATATCTTAATATCTTCATTGTGTGCCCAGTATCATTCTCAACTTTTCATATATATCTCTTCATTCAGAAAATCACATGTTGTTTGCATTGAATAAACATCACACATGTCATTATACTATAATAATCTATAAAAATAATTAATTACCTTTCTCTATATGTTTCATCCACATTTATTGGACCATACACATCTGTGTGGACAAGATCCATAAGATTATATGACCTTTTGTTCCTCAATTGAAAAGAATTTTGGGCTATCCTTTTTCAAATTAAATCATCATGTGTCTTTTCTAGATCAAACGTCATTTTTGGAATATTAACAATAGAATTTATCATGGATATGTTTTCCATTATATTTTAATTAATATGACCTAACCTCTGATGTCATAAGTTCTTATCCTCTTCCATTGTTAAAAAAATAATATCCATCAGGTTTAAATTACCATTTTTTGGGATACCGTTCATGAGAGAATTACATTTCCCTTTGATGGTACACCCCATCTGATTAAATTCCACACCCATTCCTAAGTCATAGATTTGAGTCACACTGAGTATATTGTGAAAAAAAAATCCATATAGAGTACTTCTTTTTTTATTATCTCATTATTTTCAAATTTTGTATTTCCACTACTTTTGATCTTTTACTCACAATAATGGTTTAATATCACTATTATATAAACCCTTTTATTAACATTATTTGAAGAATTTACATTTCATGAAATGTGGGATGAGAATCTACAATCAAGAATATTGGTTTTACTTTTCGTTGTAGCTCTGAGAATGATTTATGCCAGGTTGGATTTCTCAATATTCTTTATTTTATTCTATGAGATTGTAACTGAGTGAAGGTAAAAGAAATCCTTTCCAATAAATTTTCAACATGCATGGTTGAATAATACTCAAATTCTTATTCTAGATAAGAATACATCTTTTCAAGGGTGATTCATATTGATTGAATAGCACTACTGTAAAATGGACCAATCCCTATGGTTTTCCCCAAAACCGTGGGGATAGGTCCCCCTATACCCACAGTTTTTGAAAACTGTGGGCATAGGTAACTTTTCAAGACCTATACCCATGGTTTTCCAAAACCTTGGTTATAGGGGGGGGTCTATCCCCACGATTTTCTAAAACAATGGGGATAGGTCTGGAAAAGTCACCTATATCCATGGTTTTTAAAAACCGTGGGTATAAAGGTACATATCCCCATGGTTTTGGGGAAAACCGTGGGGATAGTTCTGGGATAAAATATGTACACCCACGGTTATGAAAAGCTATGGGTATAGTTTTCCCGTGTGTGTGTGGGAAATTTTTTTCCCTGCGGGAAGGAAATATTTTTTGGTGGGGGTCCTACAACCATGGTTCATCCCTCTATACCCTTGGTTTAAATAACTATATTTAACTATATATATATACATATAGGTGATGTTAGGGTAGTGGTTAGACGCAGTGTTTTCAGTGAAGAGGTTGTGGGATCGAAACCCGCAACCTGCATTATTTTAGGATTTATACCCACAGTTTTGAAACCGTGGGTAAAAACCTTTGACACCATGGAAATTGGGTATGTTTCATTGACACGGTGGTAGAACACCTATACCCACGGTTTTGGAAAAATGTGGGCATAGGCTAGGGACCTATACCAACGCCTTTCCAACCCACGGTTCCCAAAACATTGGGTATAGCTATACCCATGGTTTTGGGGGCTATACCCATGGTTTTGAACTGTGGGTATATGATGTTTTTATAGTAGTGAAGTATTGAATTTTATTGGGTTTATGAAGTTATTTTACCCCATTTACTCTCCATACAATGAATTTTTTTATAGCCAAATTTAAAATGGTTAAAATATATCAATAGAAATTATTTCTTATATAAAATGAAGGATATGGTATCATTATTTTTTTTGAATTCTAGGTGATACCACATCCTGATAAAACTATTACTCTTCATATAAAGACATGGTATGGCAGAGAAAGCCACATAATTCACATTTCATAAGATGAAATATCTTCTTGATTTATGACTTTCACATGTTCCCTTCTTTTGTATAGGTACTTGACCAGAAATCATCTATGGATAATTGAGGGTATCTTTTGTATCTCTTTTTTTTTTGTTTGAAGCTATCTCTATTAGAAAATAATGTTCCTTTATGATATGTTCATCTTTATTCTTCCTTTTTCTTTTTGTCATCCAATTTTCTGACATTGATTTTTTTGTATCCTATCCAATTCCCCATTTTTTGATAAATTCATATCTTTGACCTTTAATTTTTTTATTTACACCATTAGAACCATTTTTTAATCGTCCAATAATATTTTCATATAAAAACCTTCAAAATTTAAAGTTATTCTTTGTTTCCATTGATTTTGATTTAGTTTCTAGTTAACTTATCAATGTAGTTAATTATTATTCAATGAACTCAACTACCACATACTTTTCCTCCAGCATCAATATAAGTTCATTTTTTACATATTGATGCTCTTAAATACTAATTTTGAACTCCATAAACTATACATATATTTTAAGAGTTGTCAAATGACCTCCTGCCACACCTTTTAGGTGATTAATCTCTTCTTCTAGATGATCCAAATACTTTATTGACTCTTTCAACATAGATCCCACGTTTTTATTTTTCTTTCATTGAATACAATCTCATCATGATAACCCTAATGTTCCACCATGATATCTACAAAAACATTTGACTAATTATCTTATTATTTTTTAGGTACTAACTTTTCAACTTTCATCATCGTGGACTCTTTAATATCATATTGAAACTTTGGTTCTACATCCTCCAAAAAGTCATCATTATCTTGTTCTTATTTTCCAGTAAGTCTCATTCTCTATAATTTCATTATTTATTTGATCTCTCCCTTTTGTAGAAACTTCTTTTGAGGCCTCTAAATGATTTCTTATTTTCTTTCAACATCATCAAATCACTTTGGGCATACATCAACAATGTTCCCTTCATTACCTCCTTAAAAAAATCCAGTGTAATATTTCATTCAAATATCTTTCTCCATATCTTTATTTTTTTGGAAAAAAATAATAATATGTTCATCAACTATGTTATAACTATCATCACTAAATTTTAAAATGTCATGTTTTTCTAAGGATTTGAATTTCATTTCCTTGCTTATGTAGATTTTTGTATCTTCTCGTTTTATTCTCATTTGATAAGACACTATACTTATTTTAAGTTCACCAATATAAATCTTATAAATCTATCGTTACTCAATGGATGACACTTTTAGGTATTATAGAGATGGGTGTCTTCTAATGATTATATTTAAAATTTCAATATCCATTATTTCTTCTCCAAGTCCTCAAATAGCTCCAACAAAATTATTAATGTGATTAAGTAACCATCTAAATGTTCCATTGGATTCATTTTTAGAACATCAATCTAATTGTAAAAAACTTTTAGTTTGGACTGCATAACATTGTTATTTCCTTTGTAATAATTTTCCCGTTTCTACCACATGGACTTGGTTGTAGTGAAATTCAACACCTTAAAATAGATTTGATCACATAGTGTTGTAGAAAGATCATTTTAAAAATTTTAATCTACATTAGTAATATTCCTATTCATTTCAGTCATAGAAAGACCTATTGCACCTCTGGAATAAATCCCTTGAACTATGGAAAGATGACTTCCCACCAAAGATATCGTAGATGAAATATAATTATATTCCTCTAAATCTAGAATTTTATTCCATAAAAAAGGGAAACTCCTCTAACATTAACAAAATTCTCCTTTTGAAAAAAATAGAGGATAGATTTAACACCTATAACCTCCCTCTGATACAACTAGTTAGGCCCTAGAACTCCCTAGGAGGGGAGGGTGAATGAGGGTGTCAAATTTTTATTATAATGATATTGATCTTATCCCCTTGTTTTTAAGAACTTGTTCAACCTATTTGATAGAATCGTAATAATATTATAAAACCATATGCATAAATATAAACACAACACAAAAATTTTACAATGTTTTCCACTAAGGGTTGGTCCAAAGAACATACGCTGACAGTATGTCATTCGTACCTAAAACAAATAAATTCACTATATTTTTTGGATTAATAAAGATCATACATGGTCTCTCTATTCTAGGATCACTTTTTTTAAAATAATTTAAGGGATAGCACAATGCCTCCATTAGATCACTTCATTTGAATCCCCCTTACTCACTTCCTTGTGTGACGTTTTAATTAGTTTATCGACTTGAAGTTTTCCTCCATAGATTATGCACATAATTCTTGGTCCCTAATTAACATGAGACTCTTCTCACACGTAATCCAAAATTGATACACTTGAATTCACAATTCACTCAAACAAGATGTTCAAAACTATCTATTTGGGTAAAACTATTTGTAAAACTCCCACCATCATAAAACCCCATTTTTTCTTCAAATATGTTATAGCCTTCATGAAGCCAATAATTTTATGAATCTCCCATCCTTATTTATGCTCCCAACCATTGAATAACTCCTATATTCCAAAATCTCATACCGTTTTTGGAACTTCAACTTATCATGAAACTCTCAGTCTATATGGAACTCTATTTTCTGAAATTTCTTATTATCAATTAGTTCTTAAAATTTTTCTCTTGATTCTTATGCTCTCAATGAGTTCCTAACTCATAAAATAATATCATTTAACCCTTTTCCAAATTCTCATTATGTGTTTAAGGATGTGTGGTCACATATTTTTACGAAACTCCTCCTTCACGAATATTTCAGGATCACCATGAATCTTAATTAAACTCTTCATATGTTTTCACTAATCAACTTTTTTAGAGAATATCAATGTAATTATTTTGTTCATGAATCTTATCATGGTCATGTACAATTTTATCTTTCCTTAATACCACATCCATTCTTCATGAACCCTATTTCCATTCAAAAATCCTCTCATAGTCACATATATTACCATCATTCCAGCATGCTAATAAATTATTCTCAAAACCTATTTCATGAAACTTCAAACCTTCGTGACACCAGATTCATTCGTTAAGCTCCACATCATTGTGAAAATAAAATATTTATGAAACTGCATGACATTACCATAATTTAAGAAGTTAATCCAGGAAACACACCTTTCATGAAGCCTTCTACCCTCTGAATTTTTAGATCCAAAAACATGATATACATTAGAAAATGAGGCCAACTTCAACCCTGAATCCTCATGTACAATAATATCACTTAATTTTCACACTTCTTGATCAACCTAGGGTGGATTTACGAAAAACAAAAATCAATATATATCTAGCTAGGAAAAACAATGGTTCCTACAGAGACACATTTCTATAAAACATTATATAAGGAGAATGGTCCCTGATGACCATGTCTTGATGAAAAACTCTCTATATAGCGACCCTTTATTTCTTACATGAATATTATATCATATTAAAGATAGACAACATAATATCGTTAGAAGTATAGGATCCAAATGGTTAGTTTATTATAAAAAATAATATTACACTGAATAATTAAAAAATAAAACAAAAACATTGTTTAATTAATCCTACTCTATACACTTATTGGTCCCATTTCTCCTTCATCAAAGTAACCACCTAAGGATATTCATCAAAGAAATGGGAGAGCTAAAATCCCATTAAGAGGATAAAAAATTTCATGAAATAATATAACATGATAGATCATAATCATTATAATTATAACATTAGTATAGAATTATCATCAATATCATGAGGGTAACAATGGATAAAGGCATTGAATTTGAAAATACATAAAAATGAAAAATCATGTCTTACTCGTCAAATACCACACATGGTTCTGAACAAAGCTAGAATCTTGTTGACACATAACATATGTGGATAATCAGAACACAATCATTTTGAAAAAACATAGCATCATGTTCGTGCATATTTCACATTACTCATGAGATATAACAAATTATATAATTCATTAGAGGGATATATAATTCTGAGCCCACCTATCACATCATAACATTTACATAATCATGCATGCCATATAGAATGTATATCATTCAATGTCATGATGTAAACCCAAGTAAGAGAATAGGTTTCATAAGGATTTCATAAATAATACATTAATGAATAAAATTTTTTCTTCCCAATTTAATAAGTGATAATAATACTTGAATATAATACACCATTATTCTTGAGTGTACATGATGTATTTCAAGAGTAGTAAAATATTATATTTTGAAAATTGAAGTCACTTGGAAAAATTGATCATTTCCTAGAATTATTTTGACTTGGTGTGAAAATGTTGATCTATGAAGGAAAAGGGAAAGGAAATTTTAATAAAATAATATGAACATTTATATTGTGGAAGTTAGAATGAACCAAAGAAAGTAATTGGGCGTGATAATCCCCTTACCTTAATTCCTACATAATTGTTGTTACTTTTTCCACACCATAATAATAAATTTATATTTATTAAAATATTGATATAGAAGTTAATTATATTCATTTATATAAATATTTATAAATTATAATCATTGTATTAAATTTATTAATTTTCGTTGATGAAATTGAATCATTTTGATATCATGTTTTACTTAAAAAAGTTCCATTTTGAAATGATTTCACTATTTTATTCAATGTAATTTATACATTTGTATAATTAATTACATAATATTATAATTAATATAGTTAATATAATTAATATAATTACCTTATTATATATTATATATACTTTATAATATTCATACATGATGATTGGTAATATGTGTACATGGAAATTTCCCCATTGGTGGTTAAACGATCTTTTATGGGACAACGTCGGGAGAGCGTGAAGGAGAAATTTAAAATTTATATATATGTGAAGTATGATCATTAATGTATATTAACATAATTAATATTATTTTAACTTAAATCCTTATTAATTATTTTAATGTTTGGTTGTGAAATTTTTAATGAAAAAATAAATATAAGAGGAAGAATATATTAAAATGAAGAGAGGAGTGGATCAGAACTTACATAATCCTCATTGTATCTTATCTAGTATGACATCATTACTCCTTGTTGACAGGAGTTAGATTTCTCTAGAAAATCCTTATCGATTTTAAGATGCTTAAGAGGGAATATTTGGGTAGATATTTGAAATTTGAATGGGTGGGTGGAGTGTTTTTTTCAAGGGGATGGGGAGGGATTATTTATACTTGAGGAGGGGGTATTTTTATAATCAAATAATATAATTGAGGTAAAACTTGTAATAGTGAATTTTTGAAAATAGAAAACAAATATTAATATAATATAATGATTTTAATACATTAAATAACCTTTATAATTTTAATTCATTAGTTTATTAACAAGGAAATTAGAAAGAAATAAAATTTTTATTTTAAGAAATCACTTTTGACTTTAGGTTTTGGAATGTTCTTTATAGGTTTGAAAATATATTTTATTATGTTATAATGAACCATTTAGTAAATTAAATTAAACATGACCTAACCTAATGTTATATAAATGGTTATTTCATTATTACATCATGAATGATGTAATTTGAGTTACACCGGTTATTTGATAAAGTTGTACTTTAAATATTCACCCTGAAATTAAAATATTTTAGAAAATTAACAAAAAAATAACCCTTTTATAATTTCAATGTGATGATTTAAAAAATAATATTCAATTTATATAAATAAATTTCTAAAATAGTTAATTTTAATTTTTAATATTAAAATAATTACTTTTAGTAAATAATTTAAAATACAGTTTTTTAAAAATGTGCTTAAATTTTCTTTGAGTTTTTTAATCATGATATTTAAATATTAAAATTAATAATTTTATATTTACATAAATTAATCATGAAAAATATTTTTTATAGCTTATTATTTTATGAAAAATTACTATTCCAATTCTCTAGTTATTATTCTCAACGGTCGGGATACTATTCCCAACAGTCACATTGTTATTCCTTAGACCAGTTTAATTCCAATAAATACCTCTATATTAATTCATTCATTATTTAATTCAATTACTCTCAAATATATATATTTCCATTTTTCTATAATGTGTCTTGGTTTAATAATATTTTTTTTATTTTCTATAGTGCTTTTAGTGGGGTGATGATTCTAGTAGATTGGGGAGATCCATATTTCCCGAATGTAGATTTTCTATTTTATATTTTCCACCCAACTAAAATGATTTTAATTGTAATTGGTTTCATTTATAAGTAATTTAATAGTATTTAGTAACAAAACAATGTCTTTTTTGGTTTCTCTGTATTTTTTATGTGTATAATATTACAAAATACACATTTCTTCAGGAAACAAATTTAACTAATAAACAGTGGGTCGTTACATCCTTCCCCACTTTATAAATTTCAACCCTAAAATTTTAATAAAAATTCATAGTTGAGAGTAGGTGAGGGTACTTTTGTTTCATTGTAGCTTCTGGTTCCCATGTAACAACTTCATACTTATGGTTCCTCCACAACACTTTGACCCTATGAGTTTTCTTTTTCACATAGAACTGTGTCTCTATGATCCATGATTTTCACTTATTTCTCTTAATATGCGAGGTCATTCTGTATTTTTACCTCTTTTAGGTTTAGTATATGTAAGGGATTGGGTATGTACTTCCTCATCAGTGATATGGGGAACACATCATGAACTTGAGCTATACTTTGTGGAAAGGAATGCCAAAAGGCCACTGATCCAATACTATAGAGGATCTCAAAGGGGAAAATGTATATTTCACTAAGATTAACTTTATTTACAATCTAGATGAGTCTCTTCCATGGTGATATTTAAAGAAATACATTGTCTCAAATATTTAAATCCAAGTCCCTTCAATGGTTGTCTGCATATCTTTTTTCCCACTTTGATAAGCTTTTATATGTTATTGGACAGCTTGAAACATCTTTGTCATCTCTTTCATAAGGGTATGACCAAGTATCTTCAATTCCCCAACTTTATCCCCACAACTTGGACTTCTATATTTCTTCCCATATAGATCTTCATAAGGATCCATTTGAATACTCAAGTGGAAACCATTGTTGTATGGGAACTCAACCAATGTAAGAAGTTGATCCCATACTCCTTTAAATTCCATTGAGAATGCTCTTAGCATGTCCTCAAGTTCCTGAATATTCTTTTCAGATATTCCATTAGTTTGAGGGTGATAAGCCACCCTAAAATTCAATTTATTACTCAAGGAATGTTGAATATTTCTCTATAATTTATAGGTGAACCTCAAATCATGATTAGATATGATTGAATTTGGTACCCCATGAAGCCTCACCACTTCCTTTAAATATATCTTGTCAAGTAGTTCAAGTGGTTAAATCTTTCCAAATAGTGATAAAGTAGGTATTATTGGTGATTCGATCCACCAAAACCCATATCGAATTGTTTCCTTGGTATTTTTTCAGGAGATTAGTGACAAATTCAATAGTTACATTCTCCCATTTCTACCTGGGTATAGGTAATGGTTGCATCATCCCTCTGAACTTATATCACTCTAATTTAACATACAGACATAACAAACACCATGATATATACTTTTCAATATCCTTCTTCATTTTAACCCACCAATAGTTTTCTTGAAGATCGTGATACATCTTGGTACATATCGGATGGATAGAGAAATGTGATCTATGTGAATTATCCAATGGATCCTTATTTATCTCAGGAGATGAAGGCACAAAAATACTTATTCCAAACTAAATCACACCATCATCACTGATATATAACTCATCTAGAGTCTCTTCCTTTACTATTTTTACCTTATTTTGTAGTTCCAAATCATCCCTTTATGCCTTCTTGAGATTCTCTTGGATAAATGGTTGGGAAATCATTTCAGAAAGGTCGTATGTATTCCCATGGTTTAATATTTCCATATACACCCTTTTAATGTCAATAAATATGGGGACTTTTCCAATTTTCATCATGGATAGAGTGGTAGGTTCTTTTCTGCTAAGAGCATCTACTACCTTGTTCACCTTTCTCAAATGGAAGTGAATAGTGAAATCATATTCTTTGATTATATCTAACCATATTTTTTTATTCATGTTGAATTACTTATCAATGAATTAAAACTTTTGAGTCTTGTGATCAGCATATATGTCACACTTATCACAATAGAGACAGTGCCTCCAAATATTTAGAGTGGTGATCACAAATACTAGTTCTAGATCACGTGTCAGGCTGTTCTACTCATGGATCTTCAACTATCATGAGGAATAGGCTACCACATTATCATGCATTTTGATTATGAAAAATAAGACTTTCTTTATGCATCATTGTATATCAAGAAACCTTCGCCACTTTTTGGTAGTGGGAGTATATGTTTAGTGATTAGCCTCTTCTGGAGATCCTCGAATATTTCCTCACATTCTTCACTCAAAACATACTTTACCCCTTTTCAAATTAACTCAGTCAGAAGGATAAACAATCAAGAAAAATTCCTCAAAAAAATAATTAGTATCCAAAAAATCTTGGAAAACAATGGATTTCTATGACACTAGTCGGTTTTGGTCATTCTTCAATTGCCTTTGTCTTTGAAGGGTCCATAGAAATTCATCCTATTCTGATCAAGTTCCCCCAGAGTTTAACATTATAAATCCAAGATTCATATTTAATGAACTTATCATAAATTTTCTCATTCCCAAATTTCACCAACACAATCCTTAAATTCTCTTCATGTTCCTCCTTTCTCTGGGAGTAAATGATAATATCATAGATAAACACTATCACAAATTTTTTGAGGAAGTCACTAAAGAATTTATTCCTCAAATACATGAATCTTTTAGGGGGGATTAGTAAGTCCTAAATTCTTCACTATTAACTCATAGTGCTCACAACTTATACAGAAATAAATATCCAAAATATATTCCGTCTTCACCTTCATTTGATGATATATAGAGAGAAAATCCAACTTGGAGAATTATTTAGCTCTATGTTGTTGATCAAATGAGTCATCAATCATTGGTAGAGGACTCTTGATCTTTATGTTGATATTATTGATATTATAATAATAAATACACATATGTATTAATGAATCCATCTTCTTGAAAAATAGCACTAGTCCACCCCAAGATAATGCACTTGGGTGTATGAACCCTTTGTCCAAATTCTCTCGTAACTGCTTCTTTAACTCCTCCCGCATGATCAGGGCCATCCTATAGGGACATATTGAGGTAAGAGTATCACTGGATATGAGATATTTTGAGAAATCCACCTCATGATATGGGGAAAATACATGTACCACATTGGTAAATAAATCAGTGTCTTCCCAAACAATAAAAATTTCCTTCATGTTGATGACTTATATTGCCTAAACCAATTGAGCAAGGTATGCTTATTCCCTATGTATCAACATGAACACCATTGATGGATTTTATTAAAGAGTTTCATGATCTTCCATGAATTTATAAAGGAGAATTTGATGGAATTTAATATGATTATAGGTTTCATTTTCTTGATATTTGATGTGTTCTCTATATAATGAGACCAAATCCATTCCCATTATTGCATCTTATTTCACCATGGTAAGTATTATGATATTCTCTAGAAGAAGATTACCACATAAACCAATAGTATAAGATTCCAATAAATAGATTTAAATGATTTCACCCCTATGGGTTTTTACATAGTTCTCTTCTTCAAGTTATCAGGGATTTGATTCAATAGTTCTAGAAAATATGTAGGGTAAAAAGGAATTCCTAGAACCAGAATCAAATAAAACTTTTTCCATTCTTGGTAAAATAGGAAGTGTACCTTGTATAACTTCATTTTCTTGATCCACTTCATTAGTAGTGATGGAATAAGATCTCCCTTTCTCCTTTGGCTTTGGTGGCTGCTAACTCTGATTACCCTCAATGTCTCTAAATTTAGTGCACTGGCTTGCATTCTGCCCTTACTACCTACAGTTGAATCTTTAACCCATATATGGTGAATTATGAGGTTTCATTCTATAATCTATCATGTTCATTTAATTCTTTGTGTAACTTAGACATTCATGATCTTGATGACCTTCTCTTCTGTACTTGAAGAATTTCACAATCCCTTAGCGACAATTCTCGTGATTCTTTTTCCCATATTTTTGACATGTGGGTAGTTGGATCCTCCTTCTTCCTCTTTCATTTGACCCACCATGATGAAACTCCACTCTTATATTCTTATCTCCAAAACCTAGGGACCATTATTATAACTCCATCACTACTTTAAGAGCACATTAAACCACTTCTTCATAACTCCCAATTTATCAGAAATCTAGATCTTTTCAAATGTGTGGTTTTAAACCACTAAATAATCTATCAATTTTTCTATAATTGTTGATAAAAACCCCAATGTTTATCTTTCAAGCCTTATAATGTTTTCCTTGTATGTCCTGATAGATTAACCTTCATTTTTCTTTCATCTCTATTAATTCTTTATCCATATTTGTTCGAATAGTTTGAGGGAAATACTTGGTAAGAAATATTTTATTAAAGTCATCCCACTCTATATCATCTATGTAATCCTTTTTCTTGGTGACCTTTACTAACCATCGTCATTGATCAGATTCTCTATAAAAATGAAAAACTAAAAGAATATCCTTCTCTTTATTGAAATAATGGATCACATTAATGATATTCTCCAATGATTTAACCCACATTTCTATTAAAATTGGATCCGAGGTTCCACAAAACATCAGTGGTCGTTCAAAAATAAAGGTCTCAATGGCCAGTTGATCCTTCTTGGGAAAAGAAAGATGTTTTATATGATTTGGGTTATTATTTATATCTTGAGATAGTAGGGTAAGAGTCACCATTATTTTTTGAATTCCACCTCCCATGGAATTGGAGATGTCAATTGGAGAATCATTTTATTTTCCCTCATATGGTTTTATGGCCTAGTTCCTCCTAGTTCCCGCCATTTTCAAAAATAGAAATATTTTGAAAAAAATTAAATCAATAAAGCAGGAGTAAATAACTTATTATTTTGTGCAATTAACTCTAATGCATATTTTATGGGACCCCTACTTTTCGAATTTTTCTAAAATAATGTTTCTTGTATTTTTACATATAATTACTCTTATCCTATGGTTTTTCAGTAATTTTATCTAATAATAATTCTCAAATTAAAAAAACCATGTTTTTATACCATATATATATACCCTAATTTTCTTACATGACTATTAAAAAAATTTAAAGTTAAATATAATGGTGTTAAAAATCCTTGATCTAAAGGATTAGTGTCTTGTGAAAATTAGGCTTATACACAACTTTTATAGAATAAAACATAAAAATTATTTAATTAATTCTTATTTATCTTATTAGTGTCCCTCACGTTCTCCTTAGTACTATTAATAACCTAAAGATATATATCAAAGAAATGTGGGAGTTAAAATGCCATTAAGGGGATGAATAAAGGACACGAATCTGTATAACACTAGGTTTAATCATCATCGTCACCATAACATAAGCATCAAATTATCTTCAACATCATTAGGGGGATACCAACCATGATTTTACTCATACTATGACATCACCACTACCACATCTCATCTCTATAATACAAACAACACACATCACAAACTGATGACACCTATAAAATATTCACCCACAACCACTATAACAACACAATAACTATAATTCAACCTCATATATATTTTTTATACCACCTTATATGTGAAATTATTTAACCATATTTATTATTATTCCCAATAACTAGATCAAATTTGGAACACAATGTCCCAGAAAAATCAATCAAATGGAGATATTTTTCTCGATAAAAGAATTGAACACGCCTTAGTTATTGAAGAATGTCTCAGCCTACATAACTCTAAATTATGTTTTTCTAGCTGAAATAGAAATAAGAATATGATCCTCATGTCAAAATTAAATTTCGTAGAGAAATTAAAACATTATAATATATTTAATGCGAAAAAGTGTAGGGGTTGGAGAAGTATAATTAGCTAGGACATGTAATCTTCAGTAGTAAGAGCATAAATTTCTCGAAAACTATCTAATAAAGCTGATATTTTTATTCAAATTCCAAAATAGATCAAGTAACATGTGTTATGAAGACTCCTTCTCATGATTAGGCCATTTATTATTTGAAATAAACTCAATATTTTAAATCATTGAATCTGGAGAAACAATTTTCCACCCCTCAAGCCTATAAATATGAGTGTTTACTTACACTAAAAGAGTTAAAGAGGGTAAAATAAGGTTTTTTCTAGGGTATTGGAACCTTTAAGAGCATAAAACTTTATATTTTCTCTTTTCCTAGTTTTATAATTCTCACTTTTTCCTCATTCAACTCTATAATCCTTCATATGTGTGTTAGGTGTTGAGTGTCTAGTGATTTTTGGCATGTCTGTCAAATTAGAGAATGGTTTATAGATTTATAAGGATAAAAAATCCCAATTGGGACATACTATAGTTTTTTGGGAATGTTTTATTAATTTTCATGCACATGGGAGTGGTTTCCATTGATTCCTTCAAAAATGGTGATTGTAAACTCGATCAAGGAGTCCTTTATTTATCATTCAATGGGAAGAGAGGGGGATGATTTTTATATCCATGATGACATTGCATTAGGTGATCCTACCAAGACCACAACACTCTCTTCATCAACTTATGTTCAACCTTTATTTTAATTTCTTTCTTTCCTTTCAAAAACAAACAATTTCAAAAATAACAACTACTTCCTTCTCTAATTTCAAGTGACAAACATGGTTTTTGAGTGTTCCTCCAAAGATACAACCAACTTTTAATGGCCAAAATGCCTTTTATTTTTATTCATTTTTGGATAATCCCCCATTTAAGGGTTGAACAGGAACCTGTACGTGGACCGTAGGCTTCATGAAATTGCATAACCTGCAAGTCCTAGAGGAATTCATCCAGACTATGACAACTTGGAACTGCTCCTCCACAAAATCTATATCTGGATGTTATCTCTCCACCTTCACATGGTTTTTAAGCTAGGCTTACTATGAATCCATAGGATGGTACTGATGCTAAATTCAATATCATCTCATTCTTGTGATTCTGTTAGCTCTGCTCTAGTGAATGTGTATGCTATAAATCTTCATCTAGAGCATGCTCCTTCTAGATTCTACCGGGTCCATTTAGAATAATTTTATGTGGCCCAAAGGCCTTGAGGTGGCCCAAATGGTAGGGTGGACTGAAGTCCATGAAGGGCTTAAGAACCAAAACGGCGGCCCGAAATCTAAAATAGATGAATAGTTCTGACTACTACAATACCAAACAGTAAATATGATCCAATTCTTTTACCACAATAAGTGGTCACACTGGTCCTATGATTTTAAATCCTTCACATAATATAATATAACTAACTATTATTACTATAATATAGACCTCAATACTCATCCTATAATTATAATTCTTCTTTTATGAATAATAAATAGAGATTAAACTAATTATCATGTAATACACAACACTACCTCCACAAACATCTAGGTATATGGCCTCCTAGAACAACTTTCAAATCTTTACCAAATATCCAATGCAAGTATTGAATTCTTATAATTTAGTTCTGATAACTAATATCTAATATGAACCACCCACTAACTTATATTCATTTTAATTGAAAGAATATTTTCTTTATCTCCCCATCTCAATAGATCCTCTAAGATCTATTTTTTGTATTCACTTAATATCCACATGAAAAAATTTTCTAATATTTAATATGTAAATTTCAATGTGAGAAGATTGATTTTCTCTATAATATAATTCCATACAATTAACCAAATGTTTTTTTAAAAATTAACTCAAAAAATTAGTCAAAACCCATTTTTAAATTTCATTGTTAAACTACTTCTTCCTAATCAATAGTATAAAACCATCCATTGTAATGTATAACTTGTTCAAAAATTAGATCCCTAAAATAAACACCAAACTTGAATTTAAATCACTAGATCATCATGAAATTATCTCACTTTAAGTTTTACATGATTTTTTCTACTCATAGATATCCAAACCATTAATGATAATTAAGAATTATTAAGAAATTTCAGGACATATTTCACTCTAACCTTCTCCAAAAATGGGTAATAGGACCACTAATCATTAATCATGTGATCTAAGATAAACCTTATTATTTTCTTGAAATTAATCTTATGAAATCCTTAATTGATCATCATAAATCATATTTTTACTTGGGATGGCCATTACATTCTATAGGAATAATCTTATAAATGGGAACAATTCACCCTTATGAATTCTCACCTTTACCATTTTTCAATCTCTGCAACAGATGAACCTTAAATTTTTCTTAAATAACTCTTAAATTTTTTCCACATTACTATTACAATATTCCTTAAGACATATAATTACTCTTAATATATTTTAGGAGTGATTCTTATAATATAGTTCCATTTACAATTTTCTATACCAAGTCATAAAGTGACTATTTTTTAATGATTGATAAGACAGTTATGTGTTTAGTAATAACCCTTATGATTTCAAGGATTTATCAAAAAATGACCCATACATCCATGGGAAGATTCTCTAGACTTAACTACGTTTCATCATCTCTTTTGGAATTTAATCGTTTGTTCATAATGAATCTCTGCATCTTTTCCATTTTCGATGGTTATTTTTTATAACAATATCCCCCTTTGGGTTTGTTGGGAACTCAAACAAGATTCAACACTTCTTCACATTAAATGTTTTGAATCAACCAGATCATTCCATCTCCACATTAAAGATCTATTTCCTTTAAATAATACTTCAATGATTCAATACACATAAACTCTAAGTCAATATGAGTCAATGTTTTTATTATAAACAAGTGTTAAAGGAAAATACCATCATGAAAACACTTATTTCGTATTCATCCTCCTAAAACTCCTATAATATACAGCTCCCTATGAATAAATAGTTAAATTATCTCTCCTTATTCAAAACATCATCATTAAAATATCCCCCTCTATCAAAAAAATGAAACTCCTAGCCACCTCATTTTGAAACTTGTATAGTTTCTCTCAAATATATTATGGAAAACTCTTTCCCGTTATTAGTGAACCCAAATATCACTTCTTAGAAAGTTCACATAAAAGGGATATAAATACAAAAAAAACAAATTCATGATATCTTCTATACCTTTTTATAAATTGAAAATCCCATGAAAGAGTGAGGGTCCTTTTTAAAAACAATATAGGTTTATAGAGATGGTTATACATGAAGGGAAAATTGATTCCTTTAAAAATATTACTTGGGTATCATCTTTATTATGATATCCATAACTAGATTTTGGATTAACAAATACTCAAACCTCAATAGCCCTTGCTCGACCTTCTATAAGATAAAATGAGATTTCATTTATAGATTCATTCTCCCTTAATAATGGGTGGTAATATTGATTAATTGATGGTAAGTTTTCTATGTTTAATATCACTCAAGTTATCACAATTAATTATAATGTGGTATTTAAAATCAATTACAATATCTTCAAGTTATTTCTCTATATATAGTAATTTATTACATTCTCAAGTACCCAAAAAATATATAGATTCTATAAAATTTAGGGAAATATAGTATTACCACTTTCTCATCAATGAAATTCTTAAAATTATAACATGGAAATAACCTCCTAGTGTCATGTTTTAGTTATACATTAAACCCTCCAAATATTCATTTGTGTTTTCCAAAAACGCTTTGGTTATACATTAAATCATCTCAATTTTTCATCTCTTTCCTCAGACATTTCATTCCTATTATTTTTCAATAACTACTCATGGGGTTGAAAAATATAATATTTTTAATGAATTTTATGCCTTCAATTTCTATAATTTTCCAAATCATTTCTTTTTCAATTATACACCTTCATTCTGGAAGAATATCCAAGAAAATTATCTTTATCCCAATAAGATTCAAATTTATGGTTTTTTTATATATGGAAAATAAATAATTTATTTCCAAAAATAAAAAAGTGTATTAGTAATCTATTTTTCTTCTAACATATTTTATAGGCTTCATTTTATTCATTAAAATCATAAAATATATATTGGAGATATTAACTAATGTAATCACTTCTTACATTCACTAATTCATTTGTATAACTTGTTGGCTTAGTCAAGAACTTCTGTATTTTAATGGTGTCAAATCATGTTTTTTGTTTTATTCGTTAATTTTGTAGTACATGGTGGTACATTATTTTCTGTAAAAACATGAAAATTTGGCTAATTCTAGAATTTTTTTTGAAGTATTTGAAAGAACCATGAAGGTCAAGTGATCGTGTGGAACTGACCCCACTTTGAACTTAGGCTTACCTCACAAACAAACTACCTATCTTATGTCAGATGAGATAATTCATTCTAAGTCATGAAAAACCATGGATTAAAGTTCAACTTATAATTCATTGAGAATAAATTGGCCACAAGAAAAAAAACTACTTATTATGTGATAGGTAATTCCAATTTCACTAAGTTATGTACTGACTGTGTATATTTTTTTTATAGTTACGACAAGAACAACTAATTACTATATAAAGGAATATACCTACTAAGAAACTAAATAAAGGACTGTGAAAAGTAATAAAGTTAACTTGTGATAGAATCAAGTGACACATTAAATTTTGAATCCACCATATGATCAAATTGATTGACCATCTGAATTAATGATCCCAGTGTATGAAGCTTTCATGAAAATTAACCTAGCCAACCAACTGTGAACTAAAATAACCAGGTCTTAAGTAAAGAAAACCAATTATTTCTAAATTAGTAGAGGATTATTTTTAAATATATAATTTCTAGTATTTATATAATTAATTAAATCATCGATGTATTTAGGGTTTCATTTATTGTTCTCCAATGGCTACATTGGGATGGAGTTATTTTAAAATAAGGATAATTGTTATTGTTTACATTAATGTACAATATTTAATATAAAGGGAACAAAAAAGAATACATGTGTGATCCAAATTAATAAAAAAGGACTCATTTAGAATTATTCACTACAATCTGTTTTCTCCATACCTACTTTGAAACATTTCCAATCTTCTTTTAATGTCAAATTCAATGAATCTTAGACAACTGGATTTATTCAGATTAAGCTATAACACATCTTCTCACCTCTCATATCTTGATCATTATATTTATTATTGTCATTAAATATTTTCATTTTTAATAGAATTATATATAAAACACAATCCCATGCACTGAATTGAAGAGTTAATAACACTCTATCTCAATTCTTTTCATTTATACTCCCACATATAACTATGGATGAGGGCATATGTGACCTGGAATATTTATATCCCATGAAGAAATATGTTATAGGATTTTTTCAGAAACATAATTTTTTTTGATTATGTCAAAAATATATCTGAGTGGTGGATCATTTTATTTATTAATAATAATATTGGTAATGGGTTATTTCCAGGTAGAGGTGATTAACTCTCAACTTGAGACTAAATCCACTCATTAAATTTCTTATATGCATTATCCCTTTTTTTCTAGTTTTAAATAACAAAACAGTATTTATTTGTAAAACTATTAAAAAATATTTTATATGGATTTTTTATTTAACTTTTTTTATATATGGTGTTTGTTTCATGTGAATTAGTTTCAAAATATAAAAATATTTACAAACCTTGTTTTTAAATTAGTTCCGATTAAACGAGTGAGAACCATTTTGAAAAAACAAATTATATAATTCTATTATTTTATAAAACTATGATTACTTTATAAATTGGTGTATTTTTTTTTAAAATATTTTTAACCAAAAATTTTATTGGAAACTCAATTAACAGCCTCTTGTGTTGTCCTCCAAGACAAATAGATTCTTTCTTATCGGCATTTTCCAGACCATATTTCCAATAATTTAGTCCATCCTCTCAATTACTAAAATTTTTTAGGTATTCATCACCATCAAAATTTTATTCCTTGTATTATTATTCTGGAGATATTCTTACAGCTAATTATTGGTAAATTATATATAATAATTATCTCAAAACATCTAAATTTTTATTCTTAGAATCTTATCTACCAATCTAATAAAACATCTAACACACTAGAACACTTCAAAATTATAAGGTATAATTATAATACATTTCAACTTACTATAATCATAGATAAAAATAATATATTACATCTTCCCGTCCATGTATTTGGGTTATATTTTTCCACACACATTGATTTGAACCAACTCAAGTAACCTCATCAAAAAATTTCCTTTATCTTTTTCTTCTTACAAATGATTTTCCCTTTTTGGAAAATTCCACATAGGTGAGTTAAATATTGTGAGAGATTAGGGATATTTTGTGCTCCTTAATTCTTCACTAAGTATTCAAAGTAATTTTGGCTCAAGTAACTAATCCTTTTGTTCCATAGCTCTCTCTCTTCCTCCATGGATATAAATCATTTGTATTCTTCTCTACTAATGAGGTAGATTTTCCCATTTGTGTGTTTTCCTTGCATTAAAATAATTTCATCTCTTACTTGTATGATCCATGCCTTTTTTTGTTAACAATATTCCCTAAGTCACATAATTAACTTACACTTAGTATGTTGTGACTAAATATTTCATCACTAAAAAATTCTTGTGCCTCATGTATTTTCCTCAATATTGGTTTTATTAAAGAAAATTTTCTTCATACGATCATCATTTATAATGAAAACAAAACATTATTTACCATACCTTATACATATGAAATGTTATTTTTTATCATCATGTGGGACATGAAACACACAATCCAAAATCTATACACCATCTGGATAGATTTTTTTTAAAGAAATTTCAACAACTTCGGTCTTCTATGTTTTTCCTATTTTTATTTTCTGCTTCTTTTCCTTTGGAGGTGAATGAGATTGTTGCACATTTGTCACCATCACATCATCCACACCCTAAAAGACTAAAAATTTATTATGTGTATTTAGTAAAATTTATAAATCTTCCAGATACTAAGATTTACTATATTTATTCCATTTTTGTTCATCTCTTTGTAGTCTTGATGATAAATTGATGGATTTGTGTTGGAAAATTATACCCAAAAAACTATAGACATTAAAATATGTTGAGTTCAGTAAATTATTATCATCTATTTTCTATTCTCTTAATCAGTGAAATTTTTTTAGAACAAACTTATTATATATGTCCCATATTTCCACAATAATTACACTATATTCCTAATGAATTATTATTTTTCTTTATAGCTTTAATTATAACTTTTTTAGTCTATTTTGAGTCACTCAAAAGTACCTTCTACAAAGTAATGGGAACTTATTGTTTTGAATTAATATCCACTTATTGTTTTCTTATAATCAATCCCCTGTAGTTATTTAGCTTTCTATTTTATATGATACACTTTTGGAAAAGTGACTAAATTTTTCATTGACTCCCTATGTACTTCCGTAGATCCTTTATTGGTCAGTGTACTTGAACTTTATGAGGTCATGAATAGGGTTAAACCCCTTTCTTGATCATCAATATTTCATCAATTAATCAATGATTTCCCATAAATTTCATTAATCATTTTGAAATTATCCTCACATAATTGGTCATCCTATCAATTATTTAGGAATGTTCCTTAATTTTGGTCTTAATCTCAACTTTCTTCTCCAGGTTCATAGTAATTACAAACTTAGGTTATTCAATCGCAACTTTCAAATCAGACTCATCTTCCTCTTGATGCTATATATAAATCATGGATTCATATAGCACTCTATTTTATTTCTTTTACATGGCCCTATAAATATCAATTTTCATTCTTGAGGACAACGGTTCCCAATAATTTAGCACATTCATCATTATTTTCTTACTCTTGTGGTATATCTATGATTCCCATAAGAACTTCTTTATTGAGTACTTTTACTCTTCAAATTCATCCACTTCTATTTTATCTGAGCTAAAATATTATTGGTAAATGTACTTATTATTTCTGAATTTTTCTTACTATGTAATTCTTTTGTTTTCTCACCTTTATATTATTTCTTCATTGGTTCGTCCTCTTCATCATCGTATCATAATTTCATCATATGTCCTATAATAAGATTCTTAACACCACAAACATAAAGATAGAATGTGGAAGATTTAATTTATATTTTACCCTTCCTTTATTGATATTTGAATAAATATTGTACATTAACTCATCAATAAACCTAACCTTAGGATCATTCTATATAGTGATTTTCTTTAATACTTCGAATTGTACTTCCTGGTAATTATTATTTGTCACAGTATCAATGTTAATGTTCCTCATTTTATATGAAATGAGAATACTATGAGAAATATCTAGAGGTTGTTACTTTAGTTATTTTTCACAGAGTTTCAATTATTTCACATTGAGACATAGTGGTAATATCATGAGGATCCTCTTTAGAATTTTTATATCATCGATATTTTTACTGAGTCTACAGATGTAATCTAGAATAATGTTACCCATATTAAATAATACATCAACAAGATCATTAATGATCATCCTAAAGTCCCCATATTTTTTCATTAACTCATATAACATATCTTTATATACAATGTAATTTTGAGAAGTGTTTCCACATGGTATGTGAGGATTTACATGACATCACATCCATGTATATGACATTGGATTATCCTCTATTGACTGAATTAACTCCATTTTCATTAGAATTATTCTCCATTATATATTTTTTTGATAAATAACTACATTCCAAGATGTCTGAAATTTTATGAATAGAAGACATGTACACATCAATTCTTAATGATCATAAATAGTGTTACATCTAGTTTTTCACCAATGGAAATTATTACCTATGAAATTCGTAATTTCTATGTGGTTGTGGCCAATTCCTGGACTTCTGAGAGAGAAAACATTTATTGAAACATTTAATTATGATACCAAATTTTGGAATCAAGAATGGTTAATACTCCAATTCGGGTTTAATCAGGGTATAATGATTTTTCAATTGATTATATCCAATAATATTGTTCCATAATTATTTAGAACTTTCTATCCCTCACAACTATTGTGAAGCATTAAAGAAATAAAATAAATGGAAATGATCAATTTATTTAGTTCACCCAAACTGAGATAATCCAAGGTGTTGGAAATAATTATGTGTTGAAAAACCTAGAATAATATTTGAACTTGAATCATAGTTCAATAAAGAGTGCCCTAACTAACCCATTAGGTTTACAACCTTTACAGAATAATGGAGAACTCAATGTTCTAACTATAATATAGAACCCATCACCTCCTATAATTAGTATTTTTATTCATTGAACACTATAAATTAATAAAACCAAATATAGTTTAGCACTCAGCACCACCTCCACGAACCACCAGGGAGATGTAATATTGACCACCTTTTTCTTTTTCACTGTATTTCAATCATATTTTTGAAATTATTCTCCTTTACTTCTGAGAACTAATCACAAATATATACCACTTGATTTATTCTACTCTTAAAAATAGAAATAATATCTTCCTACTCTCTACATAGTAAGAGATTCTCAATATTCTTTTTTATTTACTTAAAATCCACATGAAAATATTTTCTTTAATTAAATATATAAAATCCATTTTTTGTAGTGTGATTTTATTTAGAATTGAATTCCATCTAAATAAAACATATTTTTTAAATTTAATCATATCTAAAATAATTAATCAAACCCTATTTTTAAATTTAAACCCAACATTGCTACTTCTAAATCCATAGTATGAAACCATCAGCTATGATGTGTAACTTTTTCAAATATTAGCACCAAATAAAAATCGAAAATTGAATTTAAATTACTAGATAATAAAGAAATAATTCTTATGATAGGAACAATTTTCACCCCTATCAACTGTAACAACATGTTAAATTATTAACAACTTAAGTTGAAAAAAATGATTTATCAGTTAATTTTTGATAAAAGTGTTAAGGGCCTTAAATTCCAATTAACAGCTTGGAATATTAAATTAAATATTTTTTGTAGTTTGACACTACGTTACAGTGATGTTCCAATGCATGAAAATTCTCGATGAAGACTGAATAATAATATTAATTATATTATATTAAGTGTGAACTTTTTTGTTTAAAATAATTGAAAAACTCTAAAATGGTGCATCATATAATAAACCATATACAACTTTTATGTCTGAAATATGTGTTTACCTTAGTAGGGGTATAATATTCAAAGGTCTCATGCATTCGAATGCCTCACTCATGTGATAAGGTTATCAAATAATATTTAATATATTATTTTATTAAAAATAATTATTTTTCTCCCCAATGGTATGTCGTGTGACATATGTGAGACCCCCGATGGATCCATAATAACGGTTTTACCTTAGGTGGAGTATACAATTTGTAGGTGTTGGATATTTGAATTCCTTGCTCACAAAAATAACCCTTTTTATTTTAATTAATTTTTCTAATTTTTAAATAATTAATCTTTAATGTCTCTGAAATTTTTTATCATATTTTGAAATTTTTTACGATCGTTCTGTCGGGAATGGGGTGTTTACCCTAGACATGGTATAACTTTTATTCGCATCGGACCTTTGGAAACTTTGCACATAAAAATAATTTATTTAATATTAATATAAATTAATTAATTTTCAAAACCAAAAAAACTGTTCATATTCTCTTTTAATGAGTTTCCACCATTTATTCTCCATGTAGAATCCCAAAACACCAAAATCGATGCATTTTGACACATTTAAAATTTGAAAATCCTTAATGGGGTAAAATTAAAATGTGTGTAAATAAGTTTCACTTGAAACAATTGATAAAATGGGAGATTGAGATTTGGGATTCGACAGGGGGTATGAATATTCATATGTGGTTTTACATATAAAAAATAGACCTCTTTCACCATGGATCGACCCGTTGAGTCTGAGTAACCCTAAAACCTTCTTTAGCATTATCAATCTACTCTCTGCTGACCTGCATCACGGATCAGCCTTCATCTATTTTGTTTCCTATGAAACTTTGATATCCGAGTTATTTCATGGTATTTTATTTAATTTAATTATTTTATTCCATTTTCAACCAAAATTTTGGAAAAGGTGTTAAATAACAAAAAAATAAAAAAATGAACATAAAATAAAAAAAAATCTAAAAATCTAAAAAAAATTACCAAATGATAAAATTACAAGGATTATCAGAAGATAATTTTAAAATAAATTATCAAAGGATATATATATATATATATTTAAAATCAAATTGTATTATTTGGGATAATTTATTAAAATTATCAAATTTCAATTTCATGAATTATTAAAGGATAGATTGTTAAAATTAGCAGTCAATAATTATCTGGCTTTGTCAAAGAATAATTGCATGAAATTATCGATGATAATTTTTTCAAAAAACATTAAAGGATGTTTATAATGTCGTAATAATGTGAAAAATATTATCGAAAAATATCATAGTATAATTAAATATATTTCCACAGAATAATTATTATAGTTATAAAATAATAATTTCCAGATTAGAAATACAAGTATTGATGGCTAATCATGAGCAGATGCATTGACTTAATAATAAACTATAAATTTTCCACTAAATATAATTATTATCACATGTTATAATTATCATCACATGTGATAATATATATGCAATTTGAACTTATGATCATGAGATAAATTATCATCATAAGTGATAATTTAAATGACAATTTAAAAATTATCAAATAGAGAGAAAGTGTCATCACATTTGATATTTTATTTATTTTTGAAATTAAATAGTTTGTTTTGATTTTACGAGACTTTGAAGAACATCAATCATTGGTGTGTTGAGGCTTATAATAATATTGCCATGATTAGGTGTATTGAACCACACAGGGTGATTTTTAATTGTTGCTGACATCAACAACCTTGAGGTAGGTGGTTCTGTCCCAATTAACCAAATTGATTAACCATATATTGATTTATTTATTTCAATACTTTATTTAAATTAAATTTCTTAAACTCACTTTAAATTGATAAAGCAAAATAAGATTCTATTTAATTTATAGGCATGAAATGGTCTTGGAATGAATGTTGTAAAACCCCCAATTCCACTGAATTGGGTTGGGTTTATTGAAATTTTCAATTTAAATTGTTGAATTCAAATTTTGGATTAGATGGAAATGTTTTCAATTAAATATTTTAATTTAATTGAAGAAATGAATTTTTAAATGATGGGATTGGTTTTGAATGGATTTCAAACTGGTAAAATTGGTTTAAAATGTTTTGATAGAAACCCGTGGGTTTTATCTTGTTAATGTGGTATTTTTTTTTATTAAAATCCATTTTGGTTTTTAAATGGAAAATTTTCATTGAAATGAAAGAATGGGGCTTAATTGTATTTTAATAATTCTTAAAATAAAATTAAAATCATTGATTGTGTTAGAGTACATGCAATCCTTTGGTAGTTTGTGAGTTATTTGGTCACACTCTACACTATTGGAACGTTCTAAAATATACCTGTGGCATGTAAAATCACTTAGGTAATGGTGATGAGTCCCCATTGACCATTTTTTAGTGGAAGTTTGTTTGCACATATTGTTGTGATCACTTATAGAGTGTGGAGTCCTATAGATAGAAATACAATCATAGTTAATTGGTTGATAACCATGTTGCTTGCTTGTTATTTATATTTAAAATATAAATGCATGCCAATTATTTTGAAGTACTTTACATGACTACTGAATTTACATAAACTATTTTATGTAAATATTTTATTTAAGCCATTGTTTTATAAATATTCCATCATTTTTAAAATCTTCTCTTAAAGAATTTTTTACCATTGTTTTAACTATATAGCATGATTTTTTTAATTACAATTTAAAATTCCAAACCTATTTATCTTTAAAATTTGAAATAATTCCTTTATTTAATCAATTTTCGGCATCAGTTGTTGAATCTGTGGTGAGACCCTTGTGGTATTTTATTCTCACACCGTACTTTATCCTTTTTCAGTTTGTAGACTTTCTCCTTCCAGGTATGGGAAAGGGGAAATGATATCTTGGAGGTGGATCCAATGTTTTAGCATTGGGCATGGTGAGTTGTGTTTCTAGGGACCTTGGGATATTTTACCTATTTTGGTACATGGTTTTTAGTACTTTGGGCTTATTGAGCCTTGTTGTATTCTGGTAAATTAATCACAATGGGGTTTTCTTTTGTTATGCATACTATCTTTTCCCTTTTTTTCCATGTTATTGGTGGAAATATCATTCCCAATTGTATGTTTTATGATGTGAGTTGTTAGTCAACAACATATGGGGATTAGGAAATACCTTCGAGCTATGTCAGGGTTGGCTTGGTTATCGGGTTACCAGGGTACCAGAGATGGTTTGTGACAAAATATAATCAAATGAGGTTGAGCTTTTGTCTTGAATTAATTATGTATTAGTGAAATCTTTTTGGGGCTTAGAAGGTAGTTTCGATTGAGTGACTAGCTAGATCTCACTACAATGAACCTTAAGTCTCTATGGGTTGTTACAGAAAGACGTCTTCTGGTTTATTTCCATTATTTTTCTTATTATGATTTGGATAGACTGAAATCTAAATCTTTTTTGTTCCTTCTGTTGAGAATAATTTCTCTCATTACTCAGTATGAGTGCTAATCTAATGTAATCCTATTTAATGATGATGTTTTGTGACAATATTCCCCAGTGAAGACAAGTGAATCAGATCTAGGAGGAGGCTGCTGCTGAACCTCAGTGAGCATATCATGTTGTGGATCTGAATCTAGTTTAGGTGATCATGTATATTGTCTAAACTTTGGGGCATGCACCACCACCAGTCCTCATTCATGCTCCAGTTGTGGATCCTCAGGGGGGATATTCTTCAAAATCATTCTCAAGAGTTAATTATCCAGTAACAACCTATCTTCAAGGGATCTACCAATCCTCAATATGATGAGTAATGGTTGGGTAGGATAGAACATTTTTATGAGTTCTTGGAGACACTAGAAGATATCATAGTTAAGTGTGACACCTTAGTTTTGGAGGGACCAGGCCGGAGATGGTGGGATACGATAGTGATGACAAAGAAACATGGGAGGTTAGAGTGGAATTACATCAAGGTTATTTTCACTAACCACATATATATAGTCAACGATATTGTCCAAGGCTGTGTAGTTTTTTAAGATTAAGATGGATAACAGAAATGTGGATCCTGGTGATGTTTAGGGCACTTTCAGACATTATGAAATAACTTTTCCACTCTATGTAGTGGTATGAGATCATCAAAACCTTCAAAAACAATGGGTAAATTAAATTCTTCACTTACAAAATTTTTCCGACCATAGACATCCATAATGAATCCTTTTCACACAATATAAGAGTATCTAGAGGAAGTTGATACTGGTACAATAACAATGAGGGGTAGCATTTCTATAGCTTCATCATTAGTAGCTTATCTATTTGATACCAGGGCACCTCAATCATTTATTTCGACTTGTATCATTAATATTATTAATATTCCTATAGATATTTTATCTTGTGAAATGGATATTATTACACCTTTTGGTGTGATGAGAGAGAAGGGTTTTCGTAGTCCCGCTTCGGTCTTATCTTTATCAGATGTCGAGATTTCTTGGACTTTTATGGTTCTCGACATGGAATATCTTGATGTCATATTCAATATAGATTTACTCATTTCCAGAAAATCCTAGACTAATTGTTATCATTCATGGTTTAACCATAATACACCTAGTGTGCCTCTTTTCTTTCAAGGATAATGAGACCCAATGTTAGGATAAGATGAACCTTCTTATCTAGAGTTGGGGAAAGTGATATCAGTGTTTTCTTTTTTTTAGGATCATGATTCAATGAGTGGTGGGATCCCTCTAGTCATCATTGAGTTTCCTGACTAGTTTACTTCTGACTCCTTTTGTTTTCTACTCTTAATAGAGGTTAATTTTTCTATTGACATAAAACCTGGTACTCATGTAGATTAAATTCTCACTTATCGCACGACTCCAGCTAAATTGAAAGAGTTGAAGTCCCAGTTTGATTTTTATTCATGAGGATATCCTTCACTCATGTGTTCTCAACTTTAGTGAGGCTAGGATGGTCCTCTGGGACTACATGAGTTTTCTTATAATAGTTACCGACCCATGATCATAATAGATCCTTTTGAGGCATTGTATGGACATTATGGTAAATATCTGTTGTATTGGTTGTAGATTGTGGAAATTTCCTTGGTTGGTCTGAGTTGGGTCCCAGTGAAGATATTTAAGATTCAGTTGATTCATTATAGAATGTTAACGGAACAAAGATGATTCAATTCTTGTGTCTATCATCACCTTAGTCCTTTAGAATATTCAGTTGGTGACCCAGTATTCTAAAATATTTCACCCTAGTTGGATCATCGAGAACATCGGAAGTAAGATAGGATTTCTTCTCATTTTGTGGTACCATTTTAGGTTGTTTATCTGGTGGGGAAAGTTTCATATCATTTGGAACTACCACCACATCTGACATTGATACAAAATGTGTTTCATTATCTCTACTTGAAAGTTTTTATCCAGCCCACATCATGTTCTGAGTTGGCATGATCTTGAAGTGGAACCTCATTTATCTGCGACTGAATGGCTAGCCAGGCTTGTCGATTAAGAGACCAAGGTAATTAATGGGATGAATATGCCTCTGGTATGTGTGTTATGGCATGGTATTTCAATTTATCATGTGATGTGGAGGAGGGAGGCATTAATGCTAGAGAAATGGTCTCATATTTTTTACATGGAGGCTTCTTTGTAGGATTTTGGAGGACAGAATATTCCTATGGTGGGGAGTTTGTAACATCCCATTAAATTATTAACATCTTATGTGGAAAAAATGATTTATTAGCAATTTTTTGATAAATTTTCTAAGTTCGTTAAATGCTAGTTAACATCTTTCAATGTTTTATTAAATATTTTTGAACTTTGACACTAATTTATTGTGATGTTCTAAGGCCTGTAAGGCCTTGAAAAATAATGAATAAAAATATTTATTATATTATATTAATTGCGCACTTTTTGATCAAAATAATTGAATAACTCCAAAATGGTGCATCATATGAGAAATATGAGACCACTGTTATATCTGAAAAATGGTGTTTACCCTAGGAGGGGTATAACATTAGAAGGTGTTGTTAATTTGGATGCCTCGCTCTAAGATAATGTTATCAAATAATATCTAATATATTATTTTATTAAAAATAATAAAAAATCTCTCAAATTGTGTGTTGTCTGAGATATCTGAGACCGCTGATGGGTCTGGAATTAGGGGTTAACCTTAGGCGGGGTATAACATTTACAGGCATTGGATGTTTGAATGCCTCACTCACAAAATAGCACTTTTTATTTTAATTAATTAATTTTTATTCTTTTTAAATAATAAATCATTAATACCTCTCAAATAGTTAATCATTTGATAAATTAGATAACATCGTTGTCTCCAGAATGGGGTGTTTACCCAATAAAGGGTATATCTTTTATTCACAATGGATGTTTGGAAACTTTTCTCATTAAATTATTATATTTAATATTAATATTAACAAATTAATTTAATTAATTAATTTTTAAAACCACAAATACTGTTAATATTCTCTTTCAATGGGTTTCCACCATTAATTCACCACATCAAATACCAAAACCCACAAATCAAACTGTTTTAACCTATTTAAAATTTGTAAAGCCTTAATGGGGTAAAATTAAAGCGTCCATAATTAAGTTTTAGTTGAAGCACTTTATAAACTGGGAGACTGAGATTTTGGATTTTTTTATGTGTATGAATATGCATATGGGGTTCTACAAATCCAAAAAGGCTCATATTTTACCATAGATTGGTCCCATTGAGTTACAGTAACCCCAAAACCTTCTTCGGTATAATTTTTGTATTTTAGTTCATTATTCAACCTAAATTTAAGGAAAATGGATTAAATATAAATATAAAAATAAAATATTTGATCTTGAAAGGAAAAAAATGAAAATATATAAAAATATTAAATGATAAAATTATTTTTATTATCAAAAGATAATTTTAAAATAAATTATCAAATGATATATATATATATATATATCAAAAATATAATTGTACGATTAGGTAAAATTTATGAAAATTCTCAAATTTCAATTGAATGAATTATCAATGTTTTGATTGTTGAAATTGTCAGTCAATAATTTTCTTTCTTTGTCAATGAATATTTGCATAAAATTATTGAAGATAATATTTAAAAAAATTATAAAAAGATAATGATAAAGTGATTATAGTGTAACAAATTATATTGAAAATTATAATAGGGTAATTATTTATATAGTCATAGAATAATATTTATAGTTATAAAACAATAATTTTGAGATTACAAGAACATGTATTGATGGATAATCATGAGCACATGTGTTAACTTAACGATAAACTATATATTTCCCATTAAAGTCAAATATTATCACAGGTGATAATCATCATCACATGTGATAATATATATATAATTTGAAACTTATCCTCATGAGATAAATTATCATCGCATGTGATAATTTAAATTATATTTTAAAAATTATCAAAGTGAGAGAAATTATTCACACATATGATATTTTATTTGGTTTTGAAATAAAATAGTTGGTTTTGCTTCTAGTAACCTTTGACGAATGTCCAGTGTTGGTGAGTCAGTGCTTATGATAATTAAAAATGTATTACTTTATTTTTTTCAACAGTTGATTTAAATTCAATTTTATTAATCTCCCTTTCAATTGATGAAGTAAAATTTGATTCCAATTAACTGATGGATTTGAAATGGTTTTGGCAAGAGATTTAAAAAACCCCCAATTCCACTGAATTGGGGTGTGTTTATAGAAATTTTTGATTTAAATTGTTGAATATAAATTTTGGATTTGACGGAATTTATTTCAATTAAATTTTTTAATTTAATTTTGGAAATTAATTATGAAATGATGTAATTTGTTTTGAATGTATTTCAAACTTGGAAAATTGTATTAAAATGTTTGATAAAAAAACTAGTGGTTTTATCTTTTTAAAGAGTCATGATTTTGATTAAAAAAAATTTTGGTTTTTAAATGGAAAATTGAAATTGAAATTGAATAATGGGACTTAATTGTATTTTCGGCAATCTTAAAATAAATTTTCCATCATTTATTGTGTCGGTTTACTTGAAAGGAATAGGTAGTTGGTGATTTATTTGGACACACTCTATGTTATTACAACATTCTAAAACATAAGGTCACATCCCATAGGTGATGGTGATGGGTCCTCTCTGACCAGTGTCTAGAGGAAATTTTTGTACACATATTTTTGTGATCACTTAGATATTATAGAGTCCTATAGCTAGAATAATTGGCATACCTAGTTGGTAGATGACCATGTTTCTCACTTGTTGTTTATATTTGAAATATAATTGTATGCTAATGATTTTTAACTACATTACATGCCTTATGAATTAACATAAATTGTTTTTTGTAACTGTTTTATTTATTCCATTATTTTAAAAATATTCCATTATTTTTAAAGACTTTTTCTAAGGTATGTTTTCTATCATTTGAACTGTATAGGATGATTTGTATAAATATGCTCAAAAAATCAAAACCAGTTTATCTTTAAAAATTGAAATCATTCCTTTTATTAATCATTTTTTTGGAATTTTACATGGAATCTATGGTGAGACCCTGAATGGATTTTTTTCTGACATCTTATTTTTTTCTTTACGGGTTTGTAGACTTTCTGCTTACATTACTGAGAAAGGGGAAAGGATCTCTTGGAGGTGGATCTAGCTATTGATCATTGGGCAGGGTGAATTGTGTTCCTTGAGACCTTGGAATGTTTTCCCTATTTTTGTACTTGGGTTTTAGTACATTGGGATTGGTGCTCCTTATCGTATTCTAGTACATTACTCCCAATGGAGTTTTCTTCTGTTACTCATACTGTCTTTTCTAATTTTTTCCTCTTTTCGGTGAAAAAATCATTCCCACTTGCATGTTTTATTATTCCATGTGAAATTCCCCAACCTGTGGGGATCAAGAATGCCCTTTGGGATATGTGAGGGTTGACTAGTTCATCAGGTTACCAGTGTACATGGGCTAGTTCAGGACACAGCTGGGTTAACAATTATTAACATTTAATTACTAGTAAAATATTTTTAAATGACTATAGTCTAACATTCCCAAAATATTTATAAGGTAACAAAATAGAACATTAATCCTCTACTCTGATATGGACCTTATTATTTTCTTAAAATGACAGTTAAAAATTTCCATGATCTATCAAAATGAATCAAACATTTCATAGGGATGGATATTATGTTCCAAACAGGTACTCTTATGAATATCCAATTGATACACTTATGAATTTATACCTTCTCCATTTTTCAAACTCAAAACCTAGTATTCATTATATTTTTACTGGATAACTCTTATTGTTTTCATGAATTTATCTAATACTTCACTTTGACTTATAGAATGACACTTACAAAATTCTAGAAATGGCTCTTAAACTCCGTCACATTATCAAATTTTTTGAACCAATTTGTAGAGTGGCTCTTGTGAGATCAAAGACAATAAAAATAATCACTCATGAATGAAACTTGTGATTTCAAGAGTTTTTTATGAAATTATTCCTATATTCATAGGGAACTTCTCGAGACTTTGTTTCATTCCATTAACTCTTTAAAAATTTTCTATCATTCGCACAAGTAAACTCCATGACTAAACCATTTTTCTTTATCTCCTTCAAAACATACTCTTACATGAAGAGTAAATAAACTTTAATAAATAGACATATAAAAATTTAAAGCATCATATTCAAATAAAATTCCACCAAAACTTACTTCAAAACACCTCCAGCCTACAGATTACAACACTCTATGACATTGCAAGTTATTTTAGAAGTACCTTTAAAAACCAGGTCGAAAAATACAACCTAAATTGAATTCCAAGTGTAATGTTTCCAAAATTAGTACTTAATTTTCCACATTAATTACTAGCCACTACATCTTCACAAAACCATTATCACTAAACATAAATGATATTTAAAAAACAAATTATTTTATCATTAAATTTGATATATACAGTACATAACACTTAGTTTTTAATATTCAATACTTCACTTACTCAAAAAAACAATTTCTCATTACAAATATTCATTTATTTTGTTTATTAACTACTTAAACATATATGGAAAACTATAATGAAAAAAACCACATCAATATTATCACAAACTCATCTATACAATTCCATAACAATAACTACAATGTTATATGTTGACTACATTGATGTCAGCACATAAAACATAATATTACCCTTTCATTTCCCACAATAGCGTAAACTCACCAATATCAACTTAACCATAGAAAAAAAGGAAATCACATTAGAAAACAACAAATAAATAACCTCATTTATTCATAATTAATTAATTATTAAATTGAATATACTAAAACATATTCCACATTAATTTTATATTTACACCTCTTATATACATTACTGTTTTTAAATAATTCAATAGGTTTAAACATGCTTCAAGAACACCAAAAAATAGTATAAAATCACTACAACATGCTCGACCTAAAAATCCATAATCAAGAAATAGAGCATTATATGGAAATAAGAAAAACATGATTTTATCACTTCTAAAAAACTAATTTTAAAACATGTTATTTTGTTAATTTGGTTAACTCAAACACTTTACTAAAATAAATAAAATTATAGTAACTTCATAATTGACATAAAATAAAATAAGGACATTTTAAATCACTTTCTTCATAGGAATCAACAATAAACACAACAACGTGAAATAAGTAAAAACTAAAATTAGAGGCTAATGATCATACCATCAACTTTTAACGTCTATTTAAAAATTATTCTCCATCAAACCCCCAACCAAGATCTAACAAAATTGAGTCCAGAACATTTTTTATAACCTTTATAAGATTGAAAAAAATAATGACTTAGGAAATGAATATACAATGGAACATTAAATATTGAAAAATGAATAAAAATATTAAGATCTTCTATGAAATTCCCAAGAGTACCCAAAAATAAACTATCAAGTGTATGGGAATTGACAAAATATAAATCAAAAAAACCTAGAGAGTGGTACACCATGAATTTATATTGAAATTTTAGATAAATCATAATGGAATGGTGATGAATACACTACAAAAAAGTGATTCGAAATCAACCAATAACTATGTTTTATGGATTTCAAAATGAACACAACCCTTAAATCTTGTTAGATATTTTTCCCTTAGAAATGGGTTTCACCTTTATCATGTAATACTGGTATATATCATGAAATGGTTCTCCCTTATCCCATAAATCAAACCATAATATGCCATGATATAAAACCATTCAACCTCACTAATTCCATTTCATATTTATAAGTTCACAATCGCATAATCTTCTCTTGAAAACATTATAATGAACCATTCCACCAAAAAAAAGAATTTTATTCTTCTTCGTGGTTGATAATGATTTAAATATCTTACCATTTCCACCAAAAAATCTACTATCATTCTATTATTGTCCACAGTAATAGAATAATCTCTAAAATGGTCACATAAATCCTTATCTACATAAAATTAGAAAAACAGATTTCCATCCACACCCACATCTAGACCACTACCAACTCTAACTATACCATGAAATATTGAAGACTAGACCACATCATGATCTCCATTTTAATTCAAAAACACACTTTACTCCTCTAATACACTACCAAAACAAATATTCAAAATATCCAAAATCCCAAAAGTACAAAGTAGTGGACCAGGTTATATTCCAGACTCTATATTATATATGTCTCTAATGATTCTCAACCTCGAGAATCAAAAAAAAATACATCAACCTAAAAACTAGAAACCCTATGAGATAAAATTTAAATATGAATTTTTCCATCATAAAATCCAAAAGTTTGAGAAAAATTGAGATGAAATAAATTTATCAAATCAACATAAGTCCAATATCAATATCATCATAAGAATATAAAAATCAAAAAAATCAGGTTATCTATCTCACATATTTTATTATCACTCCCATGGATATTCCTCCAAAACAACATGTCTCAAAAATTAATGAAAAAGGGAATAATTCACCCACACAACACCTTCTCCCAATAATATTGAATCTCAATAGGACAGTCTAAGAATATAAAATCATCCTCAACTTCTAACTCTCCCTAATCAATGATATAATATTTATTATAAAGATATCATTTATTTTGAAATAGGTTTATTTCATCATGAATTTTATCCATCTATATATAAACTCTTAATTGATACACTACCTCAATAATATTCTCCAATTCCTTGAATGGATTGATGAACTAAATAGAAACCATACTTCCTCTACTAAACCACTATATCCCATAATGAAAATAAACCCTAATAAACATGATCCTTAATATTGAACTCTATAGGTATCCTTCTTTAATATGTATATGGTTTTTGAAAATATTAATTCAAGTTATTCCACTCACAAATCACTTACACTATATCATCTTGTTCTACCATAAATCCTATCCAAGAATCGCTAACTGTCAAACATCATTCTAGAATAGAAAACATCTAAAATATTTCCCATTCAAAAAACATTAAATAATTTATGCTAATGGAAGAGTGATATTCATTATTTTAGGTATCCTCAGTCATTTAAAAATTCTTCACACATGAACCTATAAAATCTAGGACACATGCATGCATCGTGACCTTTGATGTCCATATATTCTACTCTGTCAATCCAATCATCTGAGGATTAAAGTTTCAAGGCATAACTATGATCCAAAAATAAAATTGAAAATTATTATATGATTTCAAGGTAAACCAGGGATCTCGATAAGAAATAATCATATTTGGAAACCCATGAAGTCACTCCACCTCATCCACATATATCTTTTCCAAAACATCCACCACAATAAACTCATTGATCACTATTAAATGAGTCAAATTCATAAATTGGTGCACAATAACTCAGATGAAATCACATTTACCCAAATCTTGATCAAAACTGTTAACAAAATCTACTCAAATGCCTTCCCATTTAAAATAAGCAATATATAATAACTATAAAAACAAGTATAAACTCTATAATAGGAATTCACCATGTGATAAACTAAACATTGTGAAATGAACTTAGATACTAACCTATTCATCCTTGGAAACCAAAACTAAATCTTCCAAGCATGCTATATCTTTGAAATACCAGGATGTTCTACCAGAGGTGAGCTATGAAAATCATAGGTAAATTCCTCTCACAAAACCAATAGAAAAAATAAATTCCCTTATAACAACACTCAGTGTTAATTTACCTCTAAAAATCCCTCTAGAGTATCTCTATTTATGGCATGATCTCTCCAAAAATCAACCATGGAATATTCCAACCGAGACACCTCCACCTAACATAACAAGGATAAATATACCATCATCTGATATAGGAACCCCCCCCCCCCACTGGCTTTCTATATATCCAAATGAAAATCTTCATGTTATCACATAATCCTCCACCAATTATGGACCACTTAGAAAACATAACCATAAAACATCTTTTTTAGTGAATCATCTATAACATTACCTTTCCCTAGGGTCTAAGATATTTCATAGTCATAATCCTATAACAACTTCAGACATATATTCTAATAAATATTTATACCACTCTGAGTGAGGATATACGAAAAACATTTTTTATCTATAAAGACCAAAAAGTGTTCAATAATAAAAAAATTTGGTATAGTGTAAAAGAAAATGACATTGTTGTAAGATTATGATCATGGGTATCACAGTTAAGCTCCAAATGATATATATTTTGAGGCTAAAAAGTGTCCATTTCCATCAGGTGAATCAAAAAAGTACCCAAACCAAGGCTTGAAGCATCCTAGAAGACCTCATTATTGACTCCAGATTCAATAAAATAGAGAATAGTAAAACTGATTAGCTTCCCTTTATGGTACACAAATGACAATCAAAACTGATATATCAATATAAGGTCGTAATAATTACTTGTAAAGGTAACCAAAGGATCCAAAATATAAGGTAAATTAAACACGAATCTCCTATGATATCCTTAAATACCTAGAAAATTAAAATCCTCTAAACAATTATTATGGGATATCCACGAAATAAATGCCTCAATATTTGAGGTATCTATTGCTACACCCTATAGTGGCATAAAATACCAAAGAATATTCACCTCATGTATCCAAAAATTGCACATAAAATTTTTAACATAAAATAGATGTAGCCAAAGGACCGCAAAAAATAGATTTTAAATGATCAAAATGATCCATATCTAACTTTTAATCTACCAAAATGACATCAATGAACTCTACCAAAAATTTATTTAGGAACTCATGAAAAACTAATTTTATCAGTCCGATGAAAACTTCCACAACATTCATGAATCTAAAAGGAATCACTACAACCATGAAATTTCTATAACACCAACTAAAGATTGTATTTTAAATACCTTTACCCCACCCCAGACCCTCATTTGATTATTACCATACCACAAATTTATCATTAAAAACTTGTTAGAACCCTGAAAATGGTCGTATAAATCATCAATCCTTGATATAGGATATATGTTTTTTTTCATCATCAAATTCAACTAATGGTAATCAAGGTGAATCTATAAACTATCATTTTTATTCTTTGATAGAAAATACTAGAGCACCCCAATGTTAAAATAAAGGTCAGATGAAATCATTTAATAACTAATTCATCATTCAAAATCTATAACTCCAATTGCATTGATGGAAACTTCCCATATGGAGACATGGAGATCAAAGATAAATATATTTTAAACTCTATCCCAAACCTGATATCATGATGAGAGGGAAATGTCACAACCTATTAAAAGAAAGGATAAGGAAACTAATCATAATCTCTCAAAATTAGCTTTTTTAGAACTGTCGTTAATCCCAAAATCTACTCTATCGTCTACTAAAAAAGAGTGTCTATACACCTATGATCCATCTGCTGATCCCACTCCCTATTAAATATTTCATGATTAATTTCCACATAAAATTTAATATCTCCCCACTAGAAGAAATATATAACATATTATAATAAATACAACTAATCTAAGAGAAGGATGATGTCATATGGTAAGATATAGAATGGAAAGAACTGTCCTGCTGATTGATGTTTCCCTGTCATTATCTCACATCACTGACACACCTTAATCGAGGTAAACTTATTTAAATTAGAATATTTAACATTTAAGATACTATAAGTAACTCTACATTATTTATAAATATTAGAAAAATGTAGTTATTATAATGGAGTTCAAAGATCCTAAATAAAATAAGGAATTAACCAGGGTAGAAGATAACCTTAAGGTACATTGAATGGAATTTTGTGTTTCTACAGTTGAAAACTTCATAGCATTTATCAAACCATTCCATTTTAATCTTTCCTTTTGTCCCTAATAACATATTCTTCTATAACCATGCTCATCTACATGTACGTTAGAATGAGAATCACTTTGGTGATGTCTTCTACCAACTTCATCACCTCTTTGCTAAAAAAATCCCAAGAAACCTATTATTGATGATAAGACATCGAAATAAATTAGAGCTAAGGGGGAACACAGAAGTGGCCACCTGTCCTATAATGACTAAGGAGTATAATTAAACCCTAGATATTATGATGGCCTTGACCTATATAAGAAAATAAAACAATTTCAATCTCCTAGTGGAATCCCAAGAATTAAATGATCAAGATAAAATGGAAGAATAAATCAAAGACTTACCCCCCCCCCCCCCGAGATGAAACTGTGAAATCATAAAAAAAGATTTATCCTCCATTCATTATTATTCTACTTGGTAATTTTTAATAGATCCCCTCTTGAGTTGAAATAGTTCACACCAACATATTCTCTATCACTATGGACATCACTAAAACCTCAAGAAACATCATTGACTTAAAAGGGATGACCTAACACCAGATCCCTAAGTGAAATATCTCTTTGAAATGTCATACCAAATCCACATCACCTAGAATAAGATAAGGAGCATAGATAAGATGATTAATTGGATAGGATCAAGGATCACGCACACTCAACCTCTTCTTTCTAGGATTGGTAATATCCCAACTCTAACTTTAATTAGATGTTGATGAAAGTAACTCATCTATAAATTGACTATCGAACTTCTCCAACTAAACATAAAACGCTTCATCATCACTAAGAAATATAATATTATATTTATGATCTTATCCTCACAATAAGGTAAGCTCTATGGGAATCAAATACACATTCCAAGTAATAATCTTACATAATTAAATATCAAACTCCTCTAGCTATCAATTTGTCACCACATCAGATATAGTACCCTCATACTCTAGAAAGATATTACACTAAAACTCATCAATCACTTTCCTCTAGGAATAAACCTCCTCACATTTAACTCATATACAGTTAACTAAAACGTCTTCTTACAATTATCATTCATGAACCATGTGTGGACTCATTTGATCATAGATCTCAACAAATATAAGAATAATTGTATTCTTACAATAATAAATTTATTTTATTTTTATTAAATATAACTCATTTTAATTTTCCACTATATCCCCATGAGAAATCCAAGTGAAACCAATCAAGACACATGTATCACACCAAGGTATCTACCCAAAAATCCTTATCATCTAACTTTACTTTGTTTAGTAATATTAAATTTCTTGAATCATATCACAAGGTCCATCTATATATCCTAGAAAGTCTCCCTTACCTACATCACATGAGATGTTTGAAAAATAATTCTTCCCTACAAACCCATTGTAGTCCACACTAATACCTAACTCTATATTTTATCCAAAAACTCAAATACAGCCTTGATACCACAATATCAGAACTCATCCACACTATACCCCTCATAGTATAGAATTAAAGAAAAGTGTAAGCATCGTAGCCAATCTTTAAAAGGATAAAAGTTGGAAACATTCATTGAGTGTATAAATGAAAATAATGGGAGGAATTTCCTTTATAAAACAAAGGAAAATTAGATATAAAAAATTAATAAATTATAAATTAATAATATGTTATAAAAAATATCCCTTAATGAATATAATGTCAAAAATAAACAAAAAATAATACCAAAATAAATCTAACTACTATAACAGTTAATCCAACTCCCATATTCACCATAAGACAAAAATGTCTAACCTCATCAGCAAATTTGTCTTGAATGACTAAAAAAATAAGATATGTAAGACAAGGGTTTGATTATAAGTATACTCAATAAGATCATCCATAAAAATAATTTAAAATTTGAAATAATTATTTTAATGCCTCATTGAATAAATAGTGAAACCATAATCAATTCCTAACCCATTGCACTACTAATAATCCTCACCAAGGCTCATTCAAAAAATATTTATATAGGTATAGTAATATAATGTTATGAAATATATAAAGGTACCCCACACCAACTTCCATACTGAACTAATAAATTTTATACCCCCACGGAATATGTAATGCTTCTACCATCTCTTAAATATTCAATTACCATATACATATAACCACATCACATCCATAGTATCACAACTATAACTATATAATGTGTTCCATAACAAAATTATATATAGTGTAATAAACAAGAACATCATGATAGGGGTGGGGTGAATCAAGGTGTTAATGTTTTCATTGAATGGGATGGATCATGTCTCTACATTTGTAAGAACTTGTTAAAATTGTCTAATAGAATCATGAAATTATCAAACACCCATATTTATTAATAGAAAAAAAAATATAAGTATTACTTAGTTCACCACTAAGGGATTGTCTAAAGAGCATACATCGAGATTGTTTTAGTAGTACCTGAATCCACTAAAATTCACTAGATGTGTTAAATCATAATTGGTCATACATGGTCACTCCATTTCTATCCCACTACCTTTGAAATAATTTTATGCATATCACATTACATTCCATAGATCACTTCTATTGACTCCCCCTGTATCACAACCCTGGGTGAAGTATTTCTAGGTTTATCAAATCTGAGGCCACATTAATAGATTGGACACATAAGTCTTTATCCTTGAATAGCATAAGAATCTGCTCGCAATATAATACAGAATTGATTCCCCTGAATTCATTGTCCTATAAAAACAGGTTTTCAAAACCTACACTTCATGCAACACTTTTACTCTCACACAACTAGTCCTTTTTCATGAAACATTTACACCGTCAAAAAACACCTCATATTTTGTGTAACTTCTACTTTTGTCAGGAAAATACATGTTTTGTGAAAACTAAAGGCTCCATGAATTTCACTTGGTATTTATAGAAACAAGTTATTATCTTCACACAACTCTAGTTCATAAAACCCAAGTGCACACAACTCTTTCACAAAGAAGTGGCTTCAAATATTCATTGAGAGAGAGATACAGGGTTTTAGAATTGAGGTACCTGATTACTTATAAATGTAGGTGACCCTTCTCACAACCTTATTGCACTCTATTGACCTTGTGTGAAAATTTATTGGCTTTTATTACATTTTCAATTTTATATTACATTTTTTGTGAAACTCCATCAACATTTAAATGGTTCATGCAATATTAATTTTCACACAACCTAAATACTTTTGAGAAACACTAGCATTAGCCATGTTTGGATAAGGCAGTCCAAAAAACTCATTTTCACACAAATATATAAATCCCCTTCATCATTTCATGAAAATATTTTATTTATGTGACAATATGACCATTAACAAAAAAAAGTTTCCCAATCCTTTAAATTTTAGACTCTAAACATTTGAAAAACAATGGAATATTGTGTAATCTTAAACATTGAAGCTACTTTCTGGGATCATATCACTTGTCTTTATAAACATGGTGATGATTGATAAAAAATCAAAATAAAATTCATTTTTAACTATAAAAACCCTTGTTTCAAACAATCTATTCCTTTTCGGATTGATGGAAATATGAAAAGAAATTTTATAAAGAACCAACCTCAGATAAAAACATGATAGTTATGAAATAACTCATCCATCACTCTATGTCTACATGAGAAAATCAAGGTGTAAAAAACATAAGTGTCAATATATAATTTCATGTCTCAAAATACCACCTACATATCCAGAAAACCTACAGTGAAATCCTAAAATCCATTGAATTTTACCCATACTTCCCCTTTCAAAATAAACCCAAATTAATTGAATTTTTACATTAGTGATGAAAACAATCACCCTAGAATCATTTCTCTCCCATAAACCAGCATCATATCCAAAAACATATTAAAATTTTAACACAAATGGGGATAGGGGTTAAATCATAACCTCCCCATGAAATGGGTGGTGGTTGAACACAGAGATTAAAATAATGTTTCTCAAACATTGGTTCTACCAAAAGATTATTCAGGATGTTATCTGTTTGATCATTACTTCCAAAATGATCCTTTTTAATAACAAATTCTTCAAATTATTATTTTATGAAGTAATATAAAATATAAATATTTTTGGAATGATATTGTTGAACCAGATTTTTTGTGAGCTTGGTCACCCTCTTGTTGTCACATAGTATCATCAGTGGTTGTTTCACCACATTACCAATATCAATAACTTGTTTATTCATCCAAAAAAATTTATTTCATTAATTTCTCAAAGAGACATACACTTCTTCATCCATACTAAGAGAAGTGATTTATTGTGTACTCCTAAACCATACCACACATTTTTTTTCTAATTTAGAATTCCCCCCTACATATGTAATTTTAATACAACATGTCTCTAGCCCAGTCGGTATCAAAAAATTCTGTTAATTTTTTATCCCTTCCTATATCAAATTATAATCCAAAATTGAGACTATCCTAAATATGAATCAATATTCTTTTAACTTTTGGAAAAAAAATTCATTCGGATTACATTGGAAGTGATCAGCTAATCATGTTGAGAAAATGATATTTGGTCATGTTACAGTCAAATACAATAAGCCTCAAATGGTCCTCATATACAAGGTGGGGCCCATAGATTTCCCATACTCATGCTTTCCAATTTGTTTCCTCACTGAAGTTAGATTCAATATTGGGTTTGAGTCATGCATGTTAAATTTCCATAGAATATTTTTTTCATACTCTTTCTATGAAATGAAGGTGTAGTTTTTCCCCTAAATCACGTTTTGACCAAAAAGGTGTGTGACTTCACCAATCAGAGACATTTAAAATTCTTTTTTCATGTGATTAGAATATTCTTCCACTCATCCATTCCAACTTCCAACAAATATAATTTCATCCATGGACACAATCACAATAAATTAATCTCCCTAAGAATTCTTCACATATAGATTATAGTTGACACAAGCTCTTTTAAATTGTATCTTATTCAGATAAGCATCCACTCAAGAATACCATTATCATGGTGATTTATTTAGACTATAATTTTCCTTATTTAATCTAAAAACATTATTTCATCATTTCAAATCTTAAATCTTATTGACTGTTCAATGTAGTCTTCATCAAGGACAACATTTAAGAATTTTGTTTTCACATCCATATGATAACCTTTGTAACCTATTTCAGTTTATATGGACAGTAAGAGCCTAATAAACTCTAGTTGATCTACCAAATAATTTTTTTATTCAACATCAATTCCTTAAATATATGCACAGACATTACACACCTAGAGAGCCTTATTTCTGATCAATTTTTAAATATCATAAAATTTGTTTGTTTAAGATGTACTTTTTTCCAACGACATTGTGAATTTCAAGTATCTTAGAAAGATATCATACTTATTTTTTCAATCAAGTATATTTTTTCATTCATGGATTTAATCCATGATTCAAAATTCACTAATTCTTCAAAAGATGTCAGTTCCACAATTTATAAGAGGGAATAATGTTCTTCGTTCTTCATTATCATCATCTATGTATCTGAGGTCTAATACCTTATGATGTTGGACTGATCAATTTTTTTCTATCTTTCTTTAGTGAGGTTATAGAATATATTATTCATTAGTTTTATACACTTTAGATTCTTCTTCTGAATCATCTTCATTTTGTGAGCCCCAGATATTGGGATAGCATTCCATTATTTCTATATTTAAATCTATCCCATTTCTACTTTATTATTTATTTGTAATCATATCAACATGTTTAAACCTTGAGTTATTCATAGTATTTTTCTCAAAGATATTAACACTATTTATCTCCAAAATATTTATATTATTATTGTTATAAAATTTATAGGCTTTACTCATTATTGAATATCGAATAAATATTCTCTCATCAGCAGCATCACCATACTTTCCTTGATTTCTTTATTTGTTTTGGATGAAACATTTACATCCAAAAATAATAAAATAAATTAGTGAGGCATTCCTTCTGTTTCATATCTTATATGGTTTCTTTTTCTCTCTTATACATAGTCCTATTTGATTTTGAGTGTATAATACAACTTCAATCGCCTCTTTCCGATAAATACGAGAAACAAAACTCTTGATCAGGATAGTTTTGGAAATATTATTCACCAGTCAATTTCTATGTTTAATGAACCCATTTATCTGAGGTGTTATCACTGAAGACTCCTCAGGCTTGATTCTATATTTTTTCAAGTAATTTTCAAATTCAATAGATGTGTATTTTTTCCCATGTTAAGTCATAATATCTTGATTGTGCACTGATTTCATAATCAGTTATTTAGATATGTCTCTTTATGTAGTCAATCACTTATAACTTCTACTATAAAAACATCACACATTCCATTATACTATAATCATCAATAACAATAATGAAGTATATCTCTCCATATGTTCCAGACACAATAATTATACCACACATATCTATGTGGAGTATATCAAATAGATTCAATCCCCATTTGTTCATCAACTAATAAGAATTCAATACATTATTTCCCCATATATAAGAATCAAATGCCTTTTCTAGATTATACATCAAAATGGTAGTTTCAATTATAACATTTATCTCAAACAAGTTATAATTGATATGTTGATTCATGTGACCCAACTTGTAGTACCATAAGATATTTTAATCATCAATTATTATGAAAAAAGTTTTTATTAACATTTTACCTGGTATAAATTTCTATATTTCTTCATCCTTTCATGAGATAATTACCTATATTACCTTTTATGGTTCACTATTTCTGATGAAATGTTACTTCTTATCCTTATTCATAGAGTTGAATCACACTTGGGGAACTGTGACATAATTATTCATCATAAATAAAAAAAAATTCATTATTTCATCATTTTCTAATTATTTATTTCAACTTCATTTCTTCTTTAAGGAACCAATGTTATAAAATTTCACTATTCCATAAAAAACTTCTTAAAAAAATCATCAAATTTTCATTTCTACCATGTGGGATGAGAATCCGCTATCAGAAATCTAGGTGCTATAATTATTTGTATCTTTGAGAGAAATATCTTCAAGGTTTTATTCCTCTATCTTCTTTTTTTCTTCCATGAGATATCTAATTGAGTGGAGGCATAATATGGATTATCCAGTATCCTTTTATTATGATTGTTGAATCATACTCATATTATTCTTCCAAATGAGAATAACTAATTTCAAGGGAAATTCTACTTGGTTGACAAAAAATGACTTGTCTCAAAGTTCTGTAGTAATGTTTTCTACCTTTCCTCTACCTATACTGAATAGATTTATATCCAAAATTATAATGGTGAAAATAATATCCAAGGAAATTTTTTCGTATATACAATGACTAATATTGTCTCATTATCATTTGTTGACTATCAAGTGCTTCCCCATTTATATTGATCCTTTCCTCTTTATAGTAACACATAGTGTGGCCTAGAAATCCATAGAATTAAAATTTCATAAGAGTAAATATATTCTCACTTCCATTCCTCCACATGAACCCTTCTTTTTATTGTATAATGATCAATGATAATATCTGGATTATTGAATATTATTTTCACCTCACTTATATTTTTTGTTTAAAGTTATCACTATTAACACATTAGGTGCCTTTTATTTATTTCTAACCATCTTATTTGCTTTGTTTTTTCTTATCTTGTTTCCATCCTTTGATTTTATATATTAGATCAAACTCTATTTCTACCCCTAAATTTATATATTTGATCATTCATGTATTTCTCTACTCCTTCAGATCAATGTTTGACTTTTTCCAAAAGCTCCACATCTGAAAATATTTCAAACTATAATTTATTATTTATTTCCATCAATTTTGATTCATTTTCTACTTTATTCATTAAAGAAACAACTTATTCTTAAAATCCCTCAACTATCTTATCTTTTTTACTCCAGTATTGATGTAAAGTCATTGATAAATTTTTCTTACTATTCAAGACATATTTAAAAATACACGACCTATTCTGATGTTTCAATATTCATCAAATGTTCTTCTACCTCTCCATGCAATTGATCAATCTCTTCTTCAAGATGATCCACATACTATAATCACTCTTTTTTAAAAATAACTAATCATTATGATTTTATTTATTTAAATGTTAATCTCATCAATCACACCCTTAAGTTCCACCTTGGAATTTACAACACCATATGACTCATTACCTTTAACCTTCAAAGGTTTCTTATTTTAAACTATATCCATTATGGAATCTTCAAAATCAGATTTCATATCTTGGTCTACATCCTCCAAAAAAATTATATTGTTCATCTTTGAAAATGAAGATCTTCCTCTAACTTTTTTTCGTGATTTTGAGTCTCCCTTTTATAGGAACCTCCTGTTAGGTTTCTGCATGATTGTTACATTACATTCCTTATCATCAAATTTCTTTGATCACTGAGCTGAAAAAGTGACGTACTTTACCACACTGAAAACAAGTCAAAGGAAGATTTCCTTCAAATCTTCCCTTTACACTATTAAATTTTTTGGAAAATAGAGAAATAATTTCATCATATCTATCATAGATGATTTTTTCAATGTCATGTTTTTTCATGGATTTGAATGTCATTTCCTTGATTACTTGAATTTTTGTATCTTATAGTTTGACTCTCATTTCATAATCCACCAAACTACTTACAAGATTTTTAATAGAAGGTTTAGGCATATCCCTTTCATCAAGGGATGAAACTTTTGGATTATGAATATGTAGTTGTCTTATTAGGATTTTATTCATAATGTAAATATCCTTAATTTATTCCCCATGTTCTCAAATTTCTCCAAACATGTAATAATGTTATTAAACAAACTATCTTAATTTTTGTTAGGAGGCATTTTCAGATCATCAAACTGATTGTGAAAAGCTTGAAGTTTGGACCACTTCATTGTTTTATTACCTTCTTATATATTTTCAAATTTCTACCACATGGACTTTTCTATAGTAAAACTAATAACCTTCAAATGTATTTGATCAAATAGTGCTTTATTAAGGGAATTTTGATCTTTGGTATCTACATCAAGCATTTTTTTATATGTTTCAGTCATATAAAGATCTATCCCATCACTAATTTAAATATATAAGATTTTTAGAATAAATTACTTACATCCCAAGGGATAGAAAATGATATCTCATTCAATTAATCAAAATTTGGTTGTTTCTTACATCAAAATGGGTAAATCCACTAATATTCATGAAAATATCCTTAAAAACAAAACATAGAAGAGATTTAACCCCTAAAACCTCCCTTTGATACCACATGTAATACCATGGAGCACCCTAATAGGGGATTGGTGAATTAGGGTGTCAACTATTTCTTTTAATGAGACAGTTCTTATACCCATATTGGTAGGAAATTTTTAAACCTTTCTAAAGGAATCACATAATTATCAAACACTCGTATGTAGAAATAGAAACACAACGCCATAGTTTTAGTTAATTCACCACTAAGGACTAGTCTAAGGAGCATACATTGATAGTGAATTGTTCATACCTGAATACACTAGAATTTAATAGATATTGTGGATTAAAATTTATTAGACATGATAACTCAATTCCAAGAATATTAAATTTACATGAATTTAAGGATAGCACACTGCCACCCTCATATCACTTCCATTAACTCCTGCTAGATCACTGTCTTGGGTGAAGTATTTCTTATTTTGTAGAACTAAATGTTGTGTTAGTATATTTGAAACATACATAATTTTACATTAATTGAATAAGACTTTGGTCGCACCATAATCTAGAATTTATTCTCATGAAAGCACTATTAAATAAAAACAGATATTCAAAACCTGTGCTTCACGCACATACTATGCTTTCTTATAACAAGAATGTTTTTTCATGAGACATTTACACTCTCACACAACACCTTAGTATCTTGGAAAATTATATTATTCTCGTGAAACTCTAACCTACAGTTAAACTGAATGTTTCACAAATCTCACTTGGTCTTGATAGACAAAATCTACTTTCTTCATGAAACTCTAATTCATAAAACTCTTTCATGTGACTCTAATAATAACAAATATTTCATAAAGTTTTGGCTCCAAATCTCCATTAAAGGAGAGATATATAGTTTTATAATAAAGTTACCTACCTATTTATAAATACAAATGACCCTTCATGAAACTTCCTTGTGCGCCATCAACCTTGCTTGCAAATTTCTTGGTTCGTTGAACATCATCAATTTGACATTTCCTTTAGTATGAAATTCCATGTACATTTTGCAGGTTCATGTATTAATTATATTCACATAACTACAATATTTTTATAAAAACACTTTTATTAGTCTAATTTCAATGAGGTGGCCCCCAAAATCATTTTCAAACAATTATAGAAAAATACCTTCACCCATTCTCCAAACTATTATTATTATTTGATAATATTTCCTTTTATGAAAAAAAATTTCTATGCTCCAAATTTTAGACCCTATAAATTTGGAACACACTGGGAAATGATGGTACCTTCAGCACTGAGTCCAACTTTGTGAATGAGATCACTTTGTTTGATCAACCTAGTGAGGATTAACAAAAAAACAGAAAATAAAACCTATTTCCAACTGTGAAACCCCTTAATTCCAAAACATACCATACCCATATACCACATACCACTGCCACATACCATATACTATAAACATAACTTCATCACTACCACAAAATTACATCACTTAAAAACCACCATAGATATAACCTCATGCCATCACAACATATCCACAACCTCATTCCATATCAAAATGTACCACATACCACATATCATTACATCATTACATAATAAAATTTACTATATGTTGAAGAGAGAGTGGTGAAGGATAAATAGTTAGCCATCTATATCACCCATATCATAGATTTTGGGGTACATATAGATATTAAACTTTTATATAATAATTGTTAAAGTTATCCAATTTAGGTCATAGTGCATACTAAATAATATAAATTATAATTACTATATAGGATAGAATACAATCCTATCATTAGGTTTACACCAACTTCACCACCACCAAATCCACATCTCATCTCTCCAATTCCACCACAATACATTTTCAACGAATAACACCTTTAAACACTTCACCACCAACCATTACAGTCACACAACAGCAAAATAACAACCATAAATATATTTTCCTTACTTTTTTTATGGTCACTTCATATTTATCATTATTTAACCACATTTATTTTCAATATCCCATGTTAATTTCTATTTAGAGCATCTTTATATAACCATTTCCACTTAATGTCAATTAGATATCAAAATCCATAATTTACATTATAATGCCATTTGATATCTAAGATACACAACTCTTATGTTATAATATTAAATTGTTTACACACTTAATAAAATATACTTCCAATTAAATCTATTCAATTAATTCTCTTATTAATTATTTTCAAATACCATGAAACCTATAAATACACAACAATTTCAATATAATTATAACATCCTCTATATAATTTGAAAAACAATAATCACACAATCTTAAATCAACTATACCATCTACCACCACAAAAAGAATATTATAATCAATTCCCCTACTATAAAAATTACAAACACACTACTACCACCTAAACCACTATAGAAATAACAAGTAATAAAATCACTAAAAAATAAATAAATAACCTCATTTATTCATAATTTATTACTTATTAAACAACTATTATTAAAAAAATAAATATTAATTCTATATTTTCCACCTATTTTTTCATTATTGTATTAAAATTATTTTACAAGATTAAAAAAATTTCTAACACAGCAACAAAAATATAGAATTACTATAACATACTTAGGGAAACAAACCATCAGAACAAAATATATAATAATAAGGAAATATATATAACATGATAATATCACATCTAAAATTGAAATTTTAAATATGGTTATTATCTTTATATGGTTGATTAAAACACTTTAAAAAATTAAAATAATATAATGATAATTCAAAATTTAACATTATATACAATAGATATTTTATGAATCCCCTACCATGAATGAAGCATCAACAAATACATCACTAATAAAGAAGAATAAATTAATGATTTTATGCTAAGGATCACACAAGAACCCTTTAATAACCTAGAACATGTTATACTCAATAAAACCCATTACCAAACACCAATAAAATGAATCCTAAACCTTCATCCATAACCTCCTAGAAAATAGTAAATAATAAATGATGAGAGAATTAAGAGAGAAAATATATTTAAATCTTATAAGATGAAGGAAAAAATTTAAAATTAACCAAGTAATTACTAAGGTAACAAATAAACACATAGGGTTTGAGTGAATCCCAAATAATGAACCTAAGAGGGAGAAAATCCTCAATTTTATAATATAAATTTTACGGACACCACTGTGACATAATGAAGTATATTCCATGACATAATGATTCTTCTTCTACCAAGATACAAGTTCTATATCCTTCAAAATGCCTATATCTATTAAAAATCACTAACCATTTCACTCATTAAAATAAGATTTGACCTTCACCATGGAATGGTGCTATCTATCATATATCGGTCCCCCTTACCCCAAGACTCAAACCAAATTACAAAAAATCATAACACTATTTAACCACAAAATATCTATTCTAATATCATGATATCACTATGATATAATATTTCAATACACACATCATAATTCACCTTAATAACAAAAACATGTATTTCAAACTTCACAATGCCATACTGAGATTTAAACAGAAAATCACCTAACCAAAATAGCCACTTCAATTCCATAATTGAGAACCATGGGATAATAATATCGATAATTTACATAGTAATCCTTAACTCTGTAAACCCAAAAAAATTGTCAAACCTTCATACCTATAGACAACCCATTAAGCAATTCAACTCCATTAAAAAATAGTGATGACCATACATTGTCATTGTATCCATTAAAATGCTAAGAAACATCTATTATCCACTAAAACACTCTCAAAATCACTCGCACCACCTCCAATAGGCTAGAAATAAAAATTACAGGACCTAAAAAAATCTAAGGCTCTACATGTACATAACTTTATTTTTTTATTATAATTTTTGACATATGTGATTAGAATTGGTGTATAAATTCTTACTTTATTATAAATTGGTTTAATATATGAGAAATATAGGATTTAAGATATTTATATGTTATGAATTGATTCAATATATGATGATAAATGTTGTATGAACTTGTTCCAGGTTATGTATTAGTATTTTTGTTATAATAATTTATAGTTTAACCCTATACAATGTTATTCCTTGGTTTAAGATATATCACTTGATGGTGGAATGAATTGTTCACCAATTATGGATGAAGAATATAAAATTAAATGTCTTGGTTTTAAGGTAATCACAAAATTATTATGTTTTTTCTATTTTTTAATTAATTATACCTTTCAATTAAGTGTTTTTCATAACATTAGACACATGAGATCTCCTTAAACATTAAGAAATTTGTGGGGTTTTGGTTCTATCCTAATGATTTTCTTTCTCATAGCTTGTATATAAAATTATTGTGTATTTAAAAATCTTATTTACCATAATTTATGTAAGGGAAAATCATTATGTAAATGAGAAATGGTTGGAAGATTTTTGGATATCGATTCCTAAGGTTTTTTAGATATTTAAAAGAAATTGTTTTTACTTTTTTATTTTTTTTACTAAATAAAAAAATGTTTTTATATTTTAATTTGGAATATAGATCATGTCATTTATAATTGTATGAAATATATATACATTTCTTATACCATTTTAGGAATTATATGATTATATATGTTTTAATTTTCACTATGTGTCGTTTATTTAATTGTTAGTATTATCTGTTATTTGTAATGATCCATTATCGGGAAAATATCTCACTAATTTGTTTATTAAATTTTTCTATTTAGTAAATATACTTTTGTGACTGTAGAGTGTTCTTTGGGCCTTATAAAATTTTTAAAATCTAGTACCTCTATGAAGAGTTTGGTTTTTACAAATCTTACCAAAAATTTGAAGCTTTTGAATTTTTTTTAATATGATATTGTTTCCCTATCATATTTTATATAACCCTATTTCATTATAATATAAATGTAAGATTATCCTCATATAATTTAGTTCTCATATCATTATTCATATTCAATATTCAAAGATTCTTAGTTTTATGAATAAATTTTCTAAACTAAACACATTAGTGACTTAATCATAATTAGAAATTAGTTTAACATGTTTGGAGAAAGTCTTATAACTAGTTTTTTTACATTGAAAATGAGGTTCCACTGTATGTGATTAAATATAATATTTTATATATAACGTTATATTAATTAAAAAACCATCATCAATATAACTTATTAATTTTTCTTCTAAATTTTTGAAATTAAATAATCTTCAATAATTAAATCCTTGAAGTTATTATAATATCTTTATCTTGGTCAAGAGATTGTATAAAAATTGGTGTCGTTAATCGATATAAATTGTACATATAAATATTTATTGGTATTTTTTACTATATATTGATTATTGAATAAAAATTATTTTTTATGGTTTTATTTTTTAATCCATAATATAACATTAAATTTTTAAAGTTGATTAATTAATATTATTTCTTTAAATATTATATTACCTAAACCTATCATTAAAATTTCTAATATAATTTAAATAATACAAGGATGAAAAATTCATATATATATATATATTTTTATAGAATCACAACGAAAATTAGATCCTTTTTTAAATATCTTTTATAAAATATTCACTTAGGGAGATTTACCACATATTTATAGCTTTATTTAATCCATATAATGATTTTTTTATTTTAAATTAATTGAAATAAATATCTTGAGATATTTTTCATATTAAATTCATCATGAATCTATAATTAATTTCATATAATCACTAGTAGTAAAATGGGTTTTAACATCGGTTCTTAGAGACTGATGATAAAAGTCAGTTTTTGGCATCAGTTATTCTAATAACTAACATTGAATATGAAATATAAGTTATATATAATATCTGAAGATTAGATTTTATAGGTCATGGAAAAAATAGGCTTATGGATCAAATGTTTTGGATATTCTAAATTTAACAATATAAGACTTGATTTTTAATGTAATTATTTCTAATAACCGACATTAAAAGTACCATTTTGGCATCAGTTTTTTTAATTAAGTGAGATTCAAAATATAACTAAAGTTTAAGATAATTTCTTAAGCTTTAATTTTATAGGTCTTGGAGAAAAAACGGACATAGGGATCAAAAGTTATAGATGTCAGAAGTTGAACATTATAAGACTTTATATTTAACATCGGTTTTTTCCAATAATCGACATTCAAAGTCCCTTTTTTGTGTCAGTTATTTAAATAAGAGTAGTCAAGAATAAAATGAGAGTTGTATATAATTTCTTGAGCATCGATTTAACAGGTCATGGAGCAAAAAAAAACATACAGATCAAGAGTTATGGACATCAAAAGTTAAACATAATGATTTTTAACATCAGTTTTTTTTTCAATAACCAAAATTAAAAGCACCTATTGGCATCAGTTTTCTAAGTAACCTACATTGAAAATAAAAAAATTATTATATATTTTCTCAGGTTTTTATTTGATAGGCGACGGAGAAAAATTGGACATACTGATAAAAAGTTATGGACGTCCGAAGTTGAACATTATAAGACTTGATTTGTAACATCATTTTTTTAATAAGACACGTTAAAAGTCCTTTTTGGAGTCGTTTATTCAAATAAACGACGTCAAAAATGGAATACAATTTGTATATAAATTTTCAAGCTTCGATTTTATAGGTTGTGGAGCAAAAACTGACTTACGGATCAAAAGTTATGGATGTCTGAAGTTGAACGTTAGAAGACTAGGTTTTTAAGGTCAGTTTGTTTCAATAACTGACATTAAAAGTACATTTATTGCATTGGTTTTCCAAATAAACGATGTTAAAAGTCAATTTTTGGATTTTTTTTCATTATCCAATGTTATAACCCCATCATGAGAATAATTTTAACAACGGTTATAAATTTAACCGATGTTAAAAGTATTGATCCAAATACGTGGGTTTGGTATCTCAATTTTTTCATAATGCTCATCTATATTTTCAAATCCCCGCCTAAATATTAATGATTAACCACCAATAATATTTCCATTTAAAATATATAGAACCTAGTCTTCTTTCTTTCAACATTTTTGACACCTTCTATTCAATAAATATTTCAACAATTCATCGATCAATGATTTGTACATGGTATTTCTTTTCATCATTTAATTTCATTATTATAGTTTTGCTTATTTCTAAATATGTTATTATTTTTATTATAATGATGAAATAATATTCCGATCAACATAGAAAGATGAAACTTCTACATGATATTTTTTAGTTGAGGTGCAAAATTCATTAGCACTCAGCATTTTCATTAGCTAATGAGTTTTTCCTTAAAATGAAGTGAAATAACAAAAAGCATGATATCGATTCGAATAAAACCAATAAAAGAATAAATATTATATGAATATTTTTGTTTTTATTTTTTGTGGTCATTTGGAATATATTTTTCAGTTCTTTTTTCTAGTGTTTTTTTTAATCAATTTTTATCTATCAAAACTTAAAGAGCTACAATTTATTGATTCTTTGTGAAGAAATAAACATACTATGTTTTATACCTTAAAACTTCATTTTTTTTATTCTTAATTCAAAAAATTATCCTTTTATAACTAATTGGATTAATCTCTTTTGAGGTTTTCATAATTGAATGAAAAACACTCATGTTTAAAATGTGAGTACGATTAGAAATTCATTATAATGTTTTGTTTATCTCAATTTTTTTATAATGATATTCATCATTTTTTTTAAATTTATTGATCATTTTTAAAGATATAAAATAGTATATTATTTGAAAAGGTACCATAAAAAATGGTCTCAACTTAGATCATAGATCTTATGTACTTAGTAAATTGTAAGTAATGTTTATTAATATTTTGATTAAGTATTTCAAGTATATTTTTTTGTTAATTTGAGTTATGATCAAGGAATTTCCTATTTTAATCATGTTCATTTAATTTCACTACTATCAAGGTTTTCTTTTCATTCTTTTGATGAGGATCTTTGTCCTTTGAACTAGTGGTTTACCATGTGTTAGACATGAATTAGAAATATTGTAAATATAACTATTATATTATGTTGTCATAAAATCCATTATAACTAGTGCCTTTGGAATGAATGTGTAAGATTTTTAAACTATTATTGAATTGGTGTATTCATGAGAAAATTGATTTGTTGATTTCTATAAAGTTATGATCTATTGAACTTATAGTTCATTCATATTTATACAAGAATCAATACGAAATAATGATACCATTTTCCATGATATTTCACTAGATATCTATTTATTTTCTCCCTTTAATTTAGAAAATATATTTTCATCAAAATGAAAATAGATAAATATTTTTGAAAATACATATTATTTTATTATTTCATGATTCTTAATAATTGAGGGAGGTTCATATGCAACAAAATTCAAAAACCTTATTTTAAGTCCCATTTTTTTTCTTTGTAGAGTGAGGGTGGAATATATAAAGCACAACCAAATGTTTTTTGTTGGGAAATAATTGGTTCATGAAAATAAAATAATTCAAATGGGTAAAATTAATAATATCTTGATGGTATAATTTGATGAATTATTTTTATAAAGAAAATTTTGTGTCCCCTTAAAAAACTAGGAAATAATGTTTTCATCACAAGCATTATAGTTATGAGTTATAAATGATTCAACAATATGATTTTCAGTGGGATCAAGAACTACAGATCGATCAACACTTACTCCATTCTATATAAAATAATTATAAATTTATGTGATTAATATTCACTAACATTATCAAGTCAAATGTGTTTAATTGACTAATATTATAAATTTATCCTAAATATCATTGTTTGGGTTTGTAAACTCGAAAATTCTAGATTATATGTTGTTAATAAGAACATATGAGACTATTTACTATATGTATCAATAAAAACTAATTAATATATAAATGTTTTACAAGGAAGATTTCTTGATCCACATATATCATCACGAATACTTTCTGAGAATTAAGATATTCGGTCTCACTTCTCGATGGTGATGGATTTATAATTGGTTTTCTATAAGAATAATAATTGAATGGGTAATTTTTGTGTATAAGAACTATTTTATCAACCATTGTATTTCCATACATATATAATATAAGTTTCACATCATAATTGATCACAAATTACTCAAATGATCATGTCATATAATAAATAGACATAGGAATCAGTTAACTTTTGGTTTTTCATAATTATTTTTATTAAACATGTATTCAAATAACCAAAACCATATGGAAACATTGAATGTTTTTATTTAAGAAGTTTTTTTACTATCATTAATTTTTTGTGAAGATATTAAACATATCATTATTACATTTTCGAGAAATAATACCCTTTTAAAAAAATATCTATGAATCTTTATAAATTTTATTGAAAAATTATGAGAAAATAAAACCTTATTTTTTCGGAGTTTTATAAATCCATGTAGGTATTTATTTTATTTTTTAGGGTATTTATTTTTTCACTATTTGTTAATATGTTTACATGATCCCTCCTCATTTGAAGGTTGGTAAAATATTTTATATATTTAACTATTTCATGTATCATTATGTTCTCAATTAGACTAATATTTTGAATTTGGAAATAAATAATAATAAAGCTATTGAAAATATATAAGTATAATAAAATAAAATTAAAAATTAAAAATTCCATATATATTTTTCATATAATCTCTTTTTTAAACTATATTAAGGGGGAACTATTGTCAAATAGGATATTTGAGACACTATATTTATTTAGATTTTGATAATTATAAAAACAATTATTGCATAATTATAATTTCTCAAGGTATTTATTTTAATCATTATTCCCTCTAATATGAGTTATAGTGTATTTTTTGTTAGTTTGTTTTATCATGTTCTAAAAAAATTCTCAAATCCTTAAAATTATATGAGTATTAATATATGATATATTTTGTTCTTCTATGAGATATTTAAGATATTATGTTAATTTTCATGAAATTCTATGAGTTTTTATGTTCTTCTATGAGATATATTGTTTATTCATGAATGAAATTCTATGTGATATCTTATTCTTCCATGAATGATATGGATCTTCCTTGAGTATAAATTGACCTTTTGTGAGCCTCATGGATATTCTATGAGTAAAATCAATCATCCTTGGGTATTCTTTTATATGATGAAATTGAAATTTTATGAGAAGTAATGAGCTTCCATGATAATAAGGGGAGATTTTATGAGAAAAAATAGTGTTTTTTTACTGAACAAGATTAAGGAGAAAATGAGCTTCCATGAAGATAAGTCCAGAGCTTCCATGAATAATCTTATAGAAATTCAATGTTCTCTTATTCACTTTTTCATTTATTTTAGTTCAAAACATGCCCTATTTTTTGTGCTCATATTTATTTTTAATTACATTATATTCATTTATTATATATTAAAAATATATTATGTATAATCATTCATCCACTTATTTTCTTAAACTTGAACAATTTTAATTCTTGTTTTATTAAATACAAATTGTTTTCCTCACAAACTCTATGGGACTTTTCCCAAGATATTTAATGTAGATTAGTATGAATATTAATAACAATATTAAATGTTACAATATAATTTGTTGCATGGCTGGTTCATTTATGCATATTATTGTTAAGATCCCTAATGAACATGTTTTTCATGAACATTAAATAGAGAAAAATCATTAATCAAAAACATTTAAATTAGTTTATTATCAAAGAATGATAAAATTTTGACTAAATTGGAAAATAAGTTTTATGATGGATATACATGAAAAAACCCTAAACATTAATTTTGATAGAACCATATAAAGTTAATGAGGTCGGGGATATTATTGAACTGTACTGTATGATACACCTTGGAAATCAAATACATCTCTATGTTGAACTTCAATACTTTTATCCATTCCTATTGGAGAAAATATTATTGTCTCAATTCTCAGATCATTTCTTGTTGATCTTGTTTTTATAGTTCTTACTTATTTATTTTATTTTATGTTATTAATCGTGTAAGGCTATATTACCAATAAAATATTGGATTTGTTTTATAATGCGCCACAAAAAAAGGTATGGGTTATATTATAACAAGTTAAATTCTAGGGGATTTGTTATTCCTTAGGCCAAGTAAAAGAAATGGTATGTTCCTACCTCTACTTCAAATGGTATCTTCTAGGTTCTTCATTCATTTGGTAAAATTTTATGGTGATTGTGTTATGCCAAGAAGAGTGAAATAATCTTTTGTTGTACATATTGTGGTAGTTGTAAAGGGTTGTGACTCCCTTAAAAAGTTAGAGAGTCTATTAGAGAGGGTTCAATATCTCCCATTATTTGAGAGGGGTAAAGTGTATAACGGGATTTTTTTACATCTAAACAACTATACGAATCATTTTATTTATTTCAATTTATTTTTACATTGTATAAACCTAATTTTTAAGTGTTGTTAAAATTATTTAAAAAGTTAAATTAACCCCCCCCCCCCCCTCCTTAACACACACACTTGATCACTCCGTTATTATCATTAAAACCTAAAAACTGGTATCAAAGGAGGTTATAAAACTTCAGATTATTTTTATTTTACTTTCAACTAAAATCTTAAATAAAATATTCAAAGGTAAAAAGTTATAAATTGAGATATAATGAATGAATGATCATGATGGTTGGACACCTCAATGAACTCCAATATTTTATGAACATAATGTGGTTATTGGAAGTATCATATAGAGGAATTTCTTAAACACCTAATCATTTAAACTTGGAAAAACATTATGAAACCATAAAAACTCCCTAAAGTTGATCCTCAATCATTAGTTGTTAATAATGTATTTAAGTATTCTCTAACTTTTAAGGTGATGAATATTCTATATTTTTTAATTAATAAGAATTTGTATATTCATATTTATATATTAAAAATATCACAAGAAATATGGAAAATAATATTTTTTACACCTCTTGGTTTGTATAAAATTTTGAGAACTAAATTGGCTGTGTTAAAAGAAGAGTTTTTGGATTTAAAAATGGAATAATAATACACAATTTATCAAGTATTATAAATAGAATGAGTGCTTTGGGAGAAATCTAAGATAACTCTAGTCTGGTGGAAAGGGTATAAAGGGATTTAATAAATAAATATCATTCTATAAAGGTAGTAATTGATAAAAGTAACAATTTTAAATAACATAATACAGATGAACATATTAGTTCGTAATTATAATAAAAATTAGAATTGAAAAATATTTCTCAAGATGAAAATTTTAAAAAGAAAAGTATTTCTTTTAAATAAAAAATTCATTTTTCCACCATCTCTTGTAATTTTAAATTGAAAATCAGTGATAGATACCCATTTTTATAGGTTTTCCAAGGAATAATAAAGATAGTATACTCAATAAAAATCAAAAGGAATTACCCAGGTAATAATGAAATAAAAAATGGTATTAATAATAATGAATTCATTAGTCGTGAATATATAAAAATATGGAACATCAGCCCCATTTCCAAATAGTAGATAATTAAATGAATAAAATACAATAAAAAATTATAATAAATGAATGGAATCTATTTTTACTTCAACATATTATTCATATTCAAGTGGTGAATCCAGTGAAGTAAAAAAACAACAATAATATAAATGATGGGATCATCAAAATAGGTAACCAATATGATTATTATTTCTCATTGTATTATGATTATAATCCTTCAAATATTTAATTTATAAAAAAATTCATAGACTCAATCTTAAATTTAACAATATTATAATAGTATTAAAAAATATTATGAGTAAACAATGGGATATTCCTGTTGAAAATTGAAAAAAAAATCAAACTCAAATGATATATTTTGTGTAGACTTGGAAAGTGTTCAATTTGAAAATGGTATACTTAAAGATTATTGGTTTAAATATAAATAATCTCAAATAATTAAATTTTATTATTTTTTAGATGAAAATTATAAATTTATAAATGTAATTGAATTGGTGAAGGCATGTCTATCCACTTAACTTCTTATAAAAAAAAGTTACAATAAAATGATGAGTATGAATAAAATAAAAAATAATAAAATGAGCCTTGGATGTGATAATATTTTACAAAAAATGTATAAAACATTATTTTCAAATGTTTTTAATATAAACTTACCAAGTGTAGATTCATTGATTTTAAAATAACGGGATATTGTGATGATTAATATTCTTTGATATTTCCATAGTCTCTTGGTCAAATAATGAATTTTATATCAAAATAATTATTTTCTATATTTCTTGTAAATTATTTCTTGAAATAATTTTGGGTTCAAAAGAATTATTTTTTTACCTAATGAAACATAAATCTATATGGGTGTCAAAGGATTATTTAATTTTTTCTATAGGAACATTTTCCTTGAATTATCAAATATATTTTGAGGTAAATTGATATTGGATTTTCATGATATATGATATGGGATATTTCAAAATTTCAATCTTCAAATAAGTGAGATTGTTGTAATGTTAATTTGTTTGATAGTTCAATGGGAAAATTAAAAGTTTTGGAGTAGTTGGAATTTTGAATTCAATTATTATTTCAAAGGTTCTTTTTGTTAAAGGATTAAAAGGTAATTTAAAAAGTATCTCACATCTTTAGGATGATATTAATAATTTAAAATTTGAATATGAAAAATTTATTTTCCTTTCAAAAAATAATTGGTATTTTTTATGAATATATATATATATATATATATATATTCTATTAATTTTGTTGAGTTGACAAAACTAAATGTAAAATTTCTGAATGTTTTGAAAATCGACATTGTTTTATGGTTTAAAGGACGAGTCCATTAACCTTTCTGGTTGTTACACGGACATTTCAAAAGCAAAAAGGTGTTGGATATATCCAAATTGAAACTAAATAATTCCTATCTAGGTTATTCATTCCTAATAAGTATATTTCATAAGGATTCATTCAAATATTTCCAACAAGTATAAACTTCTAGAATACTTATACTTTTACATTTAGATTTATTTGTCCCCATTAAAACTACTTGTATTGGAGTAAAAAGGTATTTATTAGTTATTATTGATTACTATAATAGATTTATATGAAATTATTTTCCTACCCAAAAATCTAATACTTTTTCTAAATTCATTTCATATTTGAAATTATTCCAAACTAAAAAAATATCTTATTTTATCAATTAGAATTGATTAGGGATTTTAGTTTTCAAAATTGTAATTTTATAAATTATATGAAGATAATGTTTATCATTAATCCCTAATAACTCTAAATCAAAATGGTTTTATTGAAAGGAAAACTAACACTTTAAAATAAAGGGCTAGGATAATGTAAAATGAGTACACTTTATCAAAAAAATTCTAGGAATGGTATATTAACATAGCATATCAGGTTTCCAATTATATTTTAATTAATCCATTATCAATGAAATCACCTTAAGACATCAGGAATTGAATTAAGTCTATAATTGGTTACTTTAGAGTATTTGGACCTTAGTATTTCATTATTAATACCAAAGATTCACTAGAAAATTTTACTCCAAATCAGATAAAGGAATTATTATGGTGTAATCTAATTCAAGAAATATATATATATATTAACAAAAGAAAATTATTTTTCAGATAATATAATTATTTTTATTTTTATCAAATCATTTAAAGGAATTAAAATATGATTTATAATTGGTTGAGAAATAGTTTATAGATTTTAACTTTGGCAGACCTAAACATTTATAAATGGATGCATTTATTAATGGGAGAGTACTTCTAATGTAAAAAAATTTAAATGTTCGTAAATATATTCTAGTTTATAAAATAATCATTGACATAAATACTTTTGTTAAAATTAAAAATTCTTAAAGAAATGGTTGTTTTTTCCAGTATATTATTTTTTATTACGTGCTTTTAAATATTAATGAATAATTACCTAACTCAAAATGGAATATGAAAATTAATGGAGAATTGAATTAGTTTTATATGAATAAATTTTGGGATTTGTTAAACCTCCTAATGATCAAAATTTTATTGGAATCAAATGGATCTTTAAAAATACGTTTTTTCTATCTTTCCATATAATTAGAAACAAAACAAGGCATGTAGCTAAAGGTTATAATTAGAAATAATTTATTGATTTAAAATAATAATTTTTCCTAGTTTTAGAATTATAATCTATAAGAATTATTTTTCTATAGTCATATAATTTTGGAATTCAACTTTTTTAAGTGGATGTTAATTTTTTTGAATAGATTTATTTCTCAAAAAAAATTGTCAAATAACCCATGGTTTTAATAATTTTTAAAAATATAACCACATTTTGAAAATTTCAAAATATTTCTATGGATTTAATAAGCTCCTCAATCATGGTATAATAGGTTTTAATTATTTCTATTAAATAACCGTTTTGAAAAAGTAAATATTAATCCAAATTTATTTATTTAAAGTAATTTGAAATATAGAATAATTTTTTAAATATATGTCGATGATATTATATTTTGGATCCTCAAGTGATTCAATTTACATTGAATTTTCACATATAATGGGAGCATAGTTTGATATAACTCTTATTGGAGGGTTTATGTTTTTTTTGAATTAAAATAGTTCAATATATTGTTGGTATCTTTATTAGTCAATCAAAATATAATACATAATTAATTTAAGAGGTTTGGTATTGATAATTATAAACAGTCATATACTTTACTAAGTATTTCTTATAAGATGGATTATGATGAATCTAGAAAATATATTAATAATAAAATATTTGGGGTAATGATAGGGAGATCTATTTATTTGACATAATCTTGACAAGATTTTATTTCTCAATACATATATGTTCTAGATTTCAATCTAATACTAAATAAATTAATTTAATGGAAGAAACAAATATTAATTTACTATTTTAATTGATCTATGAATATTATATTATTTTAACCTACAAAAAACTTTTTAGATTATAAGAGTATTAAAAATATGACAAGAGGGGGTGAAATATTGTTTATAAAATTTAATCTTACAATTTTCCTAATACCATTGAGAAATTATATCAAATAAATATTTATACTGATATAATTTATAACCGGAGTAAGAAAAAGTTTATAAAAAACAATATAAATTTTTTTAAAACATGAACAATGGAATAATAAAACTTATATAAATAAGTATGAAAAAGTAATTCATACTTATTTAAATGATGTAATAAATTTATAGAAACTATCCTAAGAATGTCTTGCACTTTCACCCAAAATGTTAAGGAAGTCATTGAACATGAGTTAAGGTATCCAAGATTATATATTTATCATAAGGTATATCTTCAAAACCTATGAATACCTCAATAAGGACAGTTGGATAAATATATATTTCTTAATCCTTAGTAACCCTCAATCAAAATGATCAGAAAAACTATATCTCCCGATCAATAAGATCTCTTCATCCACCAGATCAAACAAACAATGAATGAAGTTGAAAACTATTAAGGAATTTAAAAAAGACAACCTTATAAGTGATTCTTTAATAAACCATAATAAAAATTAAAAATGGATCACACTCAGTAAAAATTTGTTAAAACACTTTAATTAGACACTTTAGATCATATATCGTCAGTTTCGTCTCCCTTAAGGTTACAATCTTTTTTATTAGTGAACTCCTAATGGTCTGATTCTGAACATACCGAGATAAGTTGTAATGTTATCAATCAAATTTTTTTTTTATTATTCTATAAAATCATAACAATATCATTTATTCATATGTATATTTTGTATAACACCCTTACAATTCTTTGAATATTCCTTATGGTAGAAAGGATAGGTATTTATCTGGAAACATTGTACATCTATGTCTAGTCAGCCTGGTAAATGTTTGTCTAGTAGACTTTTTATGTCTCTATTTGAAGAATTTATTCTAATGGAATTTATAGAAATATTTTTAATAGACATTATAATACTTATATTTGATGGAATTTGAATAAGTTTTTAAGATGTCACCGTTACAAGTATGTCTGATTTACTTTATACTCATACTTATAATATTATTGTTAAATTTTCTTCTAACAGAATTTAATTTTTTTATTCTGGTAAATATTAATACCCTCCTACAAAAACACATTGTTATGTGGGAAATATAGATGTAACAAATAAGAGAACATATATATAGTGAATTGATATTTTAAAAAATAATATTATAAATAAGTATTTTTTTCTCAACAATCTCCCCTTTTTTAAAAACAGAAATACACACAACACTTAAGAGATGAAAATTTAAATTAAAACATTAAAAAGACTCACTATGTATTATTTAAAAATAATTAGTGCTCCACATTCCCCTTACATATAAGTGTTATACCTTCTACCACTTCATGATTTTCAAAAAATATATAAAAGGTTAAAGAAATAATAGATAGAACTTATTAAAATTATAGAAATACACTCTAGAAAACCATTGTAAGAAATAAACATGTATTTAAAAATAATTCCATTTATTCAAAAATAATAATTAAAAGATAAATCATTCATAGAGATATATAATAGAAATAATATTCATATAATAATATAAAAAAGTAGAAAAAATCACTGAAAAATTTATTATAATGATTCCAGAGTTCAAAGAAAAGGAAATATTTCTTGGAATTTTTTTCACAGTTACCTTCTAATTATTTCGATAACTTTGTTCCTTTATAAGTATTTTTCTTTTGAATGTATTTTTTCGAAATTTTATTCTAATGAATTGACCTTAGTTCCTTTATTAGAAAGATATATATAATATTGGAAATAAATATCTTTAATATCATCAATATATCTTGTACAATCTCTAACTTCATTTCTCATGCTATCAGCATACTTTGAAATTATTTTGGTTTTACTCCTTATTCATACAATCTACTCATCAAAAAACGTGATATCTCATTTCGTTAGATTCTACCTTCTGATAATTTTCTTCAAATTTCTAAACTCTACTAAAAATATCCTTTTAAACCTTTGAGGTCAACTTTATTTTATATGAATGTATTAAAAATGAAAGGATGATAAAAACCTCAATGAAATAAACATATCCTTGAATGTAATTTAAATTATATTATACAACAGAAAATATTTCCAAAATACGTTATTGGGTTTTAATTACTTTTTTGATGTAACTCATTTTCATATTATTCTTTTTTTATAACATGCTTGAGGCAGAGATATTGAAGTCTCTAGAATCCTATATTAGAAGATAATCTCTAACTCTCTTTGGTTTTCACTATTCTTTATCAATGTAATGATATTGAGAAATCTCCATAACATCTTTTTCTTACTCAAACTGAGCATCCTTGATATATTTACTATTGAATATTTTTTCTTCTTCTGAAGATTCTTCTTCTTCAGAACTAATAGGCACTTCCTCAAAATAATAGGTTAAATATGTTAAGGTGTGAACTTAATATTAATCAAGGTGTAATGACTTATTATGATTTTTACAAAATCATATAACTTTATTAACATCTTTAACTTCCCTATTACTCGAGATTATTCTTTAGGATGAGGGGTGTCTTATAGAATTATTTCACTTTGTTAAATACTCTATCAAAAAAATTATCAAACAATTGATCAACATCTTCCATAGATTATTCCAAAACATTGTTACATATTTCCTTTTGAATAGTTACAAAAACTATCTTAGTAAGAAGGGTTTTATTGTCTGCCTGGGGAACAGATAAAGGAGAAATGGAAAAAAGAGAAATATATAAAAAATCATTTATTTTTGTATTCATATTAATGGATACATGAACCACTTATTTATTTCAATATATTACATTTTAATATAGATATAATTCCCCTAAGAATCATCTCAAATATTTACCTTTATTTTCTTTCATAGTTTTCTCTTTTTTATTTCCTCCTCTTTTAAGTTATCAAATATTTTTTTCTTTAAATATGTTACCTCTTCCATCTCTAAACAAAAAACATGGATTACCCACTTCTTGTTCATTCTTATTGTTTATAAACTCAATGAACAAATCATTAGATATAGTTTTTATCTACTTTCTAGTAAACTCATCCAATTTTTTAGGGGATTCACCAGTTTTCATATTCTCATATACTTTTTTATTATTAACTGAAAATTCATCAATATGTGAACCTTCATTAAATTTTAAATTATATTTATCTCAGTAATAAAATAGTCTAACACCATATTTAGTAAAATTTCATCACCAAATTAATAAATCTAATCTATATAAGGGTAGAATTAAATCATGATATTTTGTTCTTCCACAAACATCACAAAAACATTATAAATAATCATAGGATAAAGAATAATCTTAATCTTGATTAACCATATTTTGATAACTTCTATATAATTCTAAATAAACATTATAAGGTGGAACTATTTTATATTACTTAAGAAACCCACATCTAAGATTTATTGTGCTTTCAAGGTGTCTCTTTCACCTTTCCTGGGAAATATATAATTTTGAATCAAAAAAGAAACAATTCTATCATCTGGTGTAATATTTGATATCTTCATTAAATTCTCAGTTAAAATAAAAAAGATATTTCCCTGGTAAGGATATTTCAAAAGAATCAATTTTATCAGGTTACTTGTGGGTAAAATAACAAGATTCTCCCTCCAAGTGAATTTCCAAAAGTTCATAAACTCTATTAATGTTCAAACTATAAGGATTTACAAAAATTATAGAATGATCCAAAGTTAATCCATCGACCTCATTCTTCCTATATGTTTTTTACATATACTTTATTGCAAAATTTTGTTTGTTGGTATAAATTTTTTTGCTCCATAAATGAAATTTATAGGAAATTGTTTGTTCGATAAAATCATAGACAAACCTCATTACAATTAATCTTAATAATTTTCTAAGAAAATAAATGTTTGAATATTTTTATAAATAAGGTACGGAATATAAATAATTAATTAAAATTTAAGAAAAAATGATCCTCCCAATTTTGAAGAATTTTTTCATTATTAGTATATAAGAAAATTAGAATTGGATTAATGATAACTTTATATTAAACAAACCATTCTTCTATTTAGTGTATCAAAATCTGTTAAAATTGAGAATTTTTGTAAAACTGTTATCATTTTGTTCTTAAACTCAGATAAACTAAAAAATAATATCTCATTTTTGTCTGTAATCCCTAAGGAAATGGAAACATGTATGTGTGTGTGTGTGTGTGTGTTTTTGTGTGTTATTTTCTCATGGGTGATGTTTTGAATTCCTATATAAAACTATAGTACTAGTTTTAAAAAAAAATAGAGTTTTACTGAAACTCATGCCAAAATCAGTGAGTTGTGTTTTATCCAAAACACCTGAGCACTAAAAATTAAAACTTCTACACATTTAGATTCATTATTTAAAATTGATATTTATTTTTTTTTCTTACAAGAAAATGAATATAAATCTTCTCCTATAAAATGAAAAGTTCAAGATATATTTATCCTATAAATTATACTTCCACAAAAGACAACATATGAAAAAAAATAAGTTCACAATCATTTATCTAGGAATAGAAAAATCTAATATCATTAGTTCCTTTAAGGGAATGAAAATCCATTTAACAGAATTAATATGGCACTCTTTTGGATTTTTTTAAATCTCTCAAATAATCACACAAAATACATTAGGTATGGTCAACTAGTAAAAATATAAAATAAATTCTAATCACTCCTTTAAAAAAATTTGATCTACAAGTTTCTAATACTCAATAAGATTTAATGTTTTCAGTTTTTGATAAGATTATTTATACTTTTTGAATATTCAATACTAAATATTTTAAGTAAATATCTTGTCTACTTTTATTGAGATAAAAAATCTCCTTCTAGTTTTTTTGAAATTTTAAATCCACAGAAGAAAGTAAGATCATCCATCATGCTTATTTCAAGCTCAGATTTCATAAGCTATGAAAATAAATTAGAAAGTTATTCTTAAATTGAAAAAAATATAATGAAATTGACATAAATTTCAATAATGATAGTTTCCCTAAAAACCTTATTAATATAATTATTTTTATCCGTATATCCCTTAACAAAATAATTTTGAAGGAAAAATCTTATAAGCCAATCATACCAATCTCTTGTAGCTAGATTAAGTCAATAAATTTACTTACTATGTTTAAAAACATATTCCATAGATTCTTATTTAAAAATAAGTGGTTGTTAAATGAAAACTTCCTCTTGTACACATCAGTTAAAGAAACCACACTTCACATCCATTTGAGTAAGAGTAAAATTTAAGTATGTTGCAATCAATAGAAGTATAAGAGTAGATTTGAGTCTAGCTATTTAAGAAATAGTTTCTCCATAATTGTTTTCCTTATGTAGATTATATCCCTTAAAAATAATCATTTCCTTATTTCTTATAATACAACCATTTTCATCATGATTATTACAAAAAATCATTATATTCCAATCACAAGAAGATCATTAGTGCATTCTACTGAAGTTAATATAGTTACGCAAGCCTTTTACACTTGTTTTTATAGTCTTTTAATGTAAACATATATTTATTATATCCAAAAGATCATAATAACTAGTGTATTATTAATACTAATATCATAAAATATCAAAAGGAACTAAAACATGGCATAACTGTTTATTCTCCATAGTGAGATCCTAAACCCATTAGAGGTCATAAAACAAAATGGGATAACATGGGGATTATATGAAATAAATGGGTGAGAAAAAATTCATAGTAAGGGAATAAACATGATAAGGAATCATAACATGTGTATCAAAGGTATAACATGATATCATAAAACTAAAGGTACATGAGCAGTCAAATGTGAGCATAACATAAAGGGACTGGTATAATAACATCATAGAAATATGGAAACGTGGAAATTCCATAAAAAATGACATTAACATATGTAAAGGTTAACTACTAAGAGAACATCACATGGTAGATAGAGTCCAATAATGGATTAGGTTTACTCACTAATCCCATGCATTATTTATCATAAGACTTAAACATTATCCAATGCATTAAAGGGATATATAATTCTATGACCACCCATAAAATTAATTTAATGTAAATTAATAATTTCTTCACATAATCATATCAATCATAAGGAATAATTATAAGAATTTCCCTAGGAAATAAATTGGTCACATAATATTGTCTCAAAACATAATCAAAAGATATTTCTTAAAGAACGAATTTTCAAAATGGTAATAAGTAATGTATTAACCCATAAAATAAAGGGAGATTAATATACGTATAAAAGTTAGATAAATATATAAGGAATTTAAAATTATTCCAAAAATTAAAAGAGATATAAATCTAGTTAGAGAGAGAACAATCATAATCCAATGAAAGGGGTGGGTTAGAAAGATCTATTTTTTTGAGCCTAATTCATCACATTAGTCATTCTTATCATAGAATAATAAAATTATGTTAATTAACTAATTTATTAAAATAATAATAATCTTATCATACCTATTATATTATTCATTACCATCTCATATTAAATTAGTTAATCATTTATGTTCATGTCGAACGTTTTGATGAAGTTCGCAACATTTGTCCAAAATCACTTTGGTAAATTTATTAAGGTAAAATAGATTATTAATTAATCATATATAGGGCATTAATAATGAAATAATTATCATTTATATACATAAATTATAATTTTAAAACCAACAATGAACTATTCTTATGAAAAAAGAACAACTTTAAAATCATGGATAATGGTATTTGTTACGTATGCATGGGTAATGTTTCCATTTTTCTAAGATTGTAATGAAAATAAGTTAAGTGTTATTTTATATATAAATGTTTTTAATACTATCATAAATATAATATTATTTTGTTATATATAATTACACATACCATCCATGTGATGTGGTAATAAAAACTAATCAGATCACCTCACGAGAAGGTAGTCCTCCATACACACGAACAACAATATCATTTATTAAAGTAAGGTAAGAAAATTTATGATATATTAATTATATATAATTGTTAATAATTATTTATTATAATACATAAACATTTAAATAACCTTTATTTCCTTTCCTGAGAATTATATGAGAAAAAAATCACATCACTTCGTGAGGTGGTAGTCTGTTATACACATGAGCAACATTATCCTATTTCTTATCGAATGGAAAGTAAGAAGTTATATGAGATTATATAATTATATAAGTATAATTATATGCAAAATATAATATATAATCATTATATACATAATTATATCCAACCATAACAAGTAGTTTTGGAAAATGAGTTACGGGGGTCCGCGAGGCGGTAGTCCACTGCACACACGCTCAACAGTTTTGTTTCCCATTTGAGGGAGGAGGAGATGATTGTAGGTCATGAACTTAACATGAAAACATATAAATATATAGAATATAATAATGTTATAATATCATGATAGTTTAACAATATTTATAAATTTGGATCAAGAAATAAAATAAAACACTCGGTTAAGAACATTACCTCTTCTTCAGAAAACATCTATAGGATTGAAAAAAAAGCCTTCCAAGGTTGTCATTATGACCAAAACATGGATTATAGGATGAGGGGAGGGGAAGTAATAAATTAATTATAATATCAATTTGATGAAAAAATGTGTTTGGGAATTGTGAAGAGAAGATGAGATGGGGTGTCCTTTTATAATTGAGGTGAGTGGCCGAATTTGTAATTTTCCAAGTTTATCAATAATGTCATGTAACATAATTGATAAAAAAAACTAATAAAATAATATATTTAATTGAATTTCAATATATAAGGTCAAAAAAGGGCCATGAAAGATGAAATATATATGTTCCCGATCATTTTTAACTGTTATCTTTTCAATTGAACTCCCAATCAACCCATTTATATCTTTACTGTGGTAAATAATTTTTACTAGTTTCATTATTCATTTTTAGAAAAAATTAAGTTGGTATTATTAGAAAATTTAAATTATTATGATTAAAATATTTAATAAATTTTTAAAAATTCAAATCACATAAGTTACAAAATTTAATTTAGTAATAAACCTAGAAACTTTTTGAAAAAAGGGTTTTTCAAGAAATGCATTTTTTATGAAAAGATTATCTCAAGTTAACATATGAGATGTAATAATAATTAATTGAATTTAAATTAATATTTATATATATATATATATATCAAAATTTAATTTAAAGAATTCCTAGTTATGGGTTATTTTAGTTATTTAAAATGGAGAAACATTATGCACCTTAAAATAGTTTTCAGGGAAAAAAGTGTCTTAAAGCATAAAAATAAACATATAAAAAATCTCATAAAAAATATTAAAATTTAATTATTTGGATTTAAAATAAATAAATAATAAATATTTTAATATTAAATAAAATAAATATAAAAATGTGACTTAATTTATTAAAAATTAATAGCATATTCTTACAAATCGATATTTTTACTATTCATGGAAAAAGTAATATTTTCTTAAAAATCCAAAACAAATCACCATAATTTAATATTAATATTTTTATTCAAAAAATATAATTCCATATTATAAAATAAAGTTATAAAATTGGGAATAAAACAAATTATATTATTTTCTCAAAGAAAGTAGTAAAAATTGATTTTTTGATGAAATCTTATCTTTGATGAATAAAATGACTTTGCATAATATCGAGTGATAAGTTAATAAGTATTTATAAATAAATTTATATTGTTTAACAAATTTATATTAATTTTATAAATTATTTAATCATCTATATACCATGTAATTTAATGTCTAGGACTTAACGGTCTTTTTTAAAATATGATGTTAGTAATATATCACGGTTCATTAAAACATAGTGTTTCATGTAACACAAGCTATAAAATAAATTGAATTTATTGAAAAAGAAAAATTTAAACTCTTGATGTGTTATATTTTAATATAATCTAGTTTTTTCATGTTATATAATCAATTTAACAGAATGTTATTCTTTTAAAATCATGAAGCATTTCATTCAATCGTCATTAAATAAATTTTGTCCTCATAATTTTATCCTGATCTCAGTAGTAAAGGGTTTGAAATTTTAAAATACCTTGATTGTAAACCCACATCTTAAAAAGGGTTAATAAAATTTTAACCTCAAAAATAAGAATGGAAAATATGAACTTCATCGCAAAACTATTTTTCAACACAGGATAATATCAGTTGAAAGTGAAGATATGAACTTAGAATAAAATAATTAATAGTTATGGAGAGTGATAGATATCATTGATCAAAATAAATATAATTATTAGGGGAATGATAAGGACCTCCAACCATAAATCTGGGACTATTTAAAAGGAAAATGATTCATTGAATATGAAGGTAATTGGATAAAAAAATTTCACGATCATTTTCTTTGAGATGAGGGATTATTTTGATATCTGGGCTATAAAAAAGGAAATATATAATTTTATCCATTAATAATTTCCACCATAATCTAATATTTTCTCTAAACCATGAAAATTCTAGAAGAAGTTTTCATATCTAAATCACTACAATTAAATTTTAACAGATCATATAATTCCAAATATAATAAAAACTATTCCCCATGTATTTAATAAAACCAAATTGGTAAGAATATGTTATCTAATATAATACGGTAATCTCTAATTCCAAAATAGTAATTCAAAAAGTTAAACATAATCTATTCTATAAGAGTAAATTCAAAAAACCCTTCATCTTACATCTCCATAAACATAATAGAATTATTCCTAAATAATAAATTATGTTAAAAATAAAGGTTTTATATAATTAAACCCAATAAAAAATCCCCAAATATCATTAATCACCAAAAAAAATTTTGATCAACATAATATTTCTTCATCAAATAATTAAAGTAAAAAAACAATTACATATTAACCATTACATTATGTATGCCAGTGGTAATTTTTGTGCCCTTATCCACCTTTAGTTGTGAGATTTAGATCCATGGCATTACTGGATATGATGATTTGATACTAAACATGCATGTTTTCCTTTTTAAAAGTATATAATAATATAATACCTATAACATTCCCAAAAAATAATGAGCATCCTCAAAATAAAATTAATCATAAAATAAATTTTTAACCACTAATTGTTTCTATATATCTAATTCTTTTCCAAAAAATATCACCATAGAATTAAATCACCATTCTAGGACATTATTACCATTAAATATATTCGTGTAGATCATTAAAGAAAAACATTTGTATAATAATCCTTATAAGATTCATGATTCTTATAAACAAAATACCATTAATAAAAATACTTCAAAAAATAATTCTAAGATCCCAATATGTAAATACTGCACCTACATGATTGGTATTACATAGTTCATTCCTTGGTCTTGGGTCTAACCCATAGTTTAGGTAACTGACTCAATTAATTTTCATGTTCCCCATATATAATACAATTAATTCCTTGTAAATTTATTATACTATGACCCCAATTTCTACATAGAAGAAAACATTCCTCTATTTTATATATTCTTTTAGGGGCTTCTTCTGACCCCCTTAACAGTTAGGATGATTTATATTCTTTCTTCTATGGTTTTTGTCACATAAACTTTCATAAAAATTCATCTTACACTTCTTTTACATATTAGGAATATCATTGAGGTTCTTGTTATTAATCATATATCACAATAGATAATTAAGAATAAAAATATTATCTTTCCATAAATTTATCATCCAATTTGGTTACTCATAATCACAAAATTTTCAATCACATTCAGTATTAACATGACTCCTCCTAGTTCCAACCATTGACTAAAACCACAAAGCATAGTAGAATCATATTGGGAAACCAAATAATCATGGAAAATAATTTATATAATTTTTAAATCATGAAACCTTATTTTCAATCAATGACACCTTATTTTTAACTTAGTTTATTCATGGTCATCATCTATTTAGGTCCTTTGTGATGGTTCATAAAGAGTTTGTGAATTTTCAAAGTATATCCCCAATGAGTGTCAAACTAGGTAAATAGTAAGACCAGTTATCCTGTAATATGTAACACTAATGTCAATGTAACACAATGTTAAATTATTTTATGTATTCTCCACTCTTTTTATTATCTTCTTTGACATTAGCCTTTTTTCGATTTTTTTTGTGAAATTTGGAAAAATTAGGAAGCTTTTCGGTAAGCATTATTGGCCCACAATTTTCCAAAACTGTGCCCCCCCCCCCCCCCCAAGTGGAAATTGTGAACACCTAGATAGTGGGAGATGAATAGTTGATTAAAGGATTCCCAAACCATGTTCCTAAAAAAGATGAATTTTGATACCTAAATAGTAGGGGTTCACAACAATTGGTTTCCCCTAACTGTGTTCCCCCCTCTAGTCAATCGGGCATATAGGATTAAATAGTTTTAAAAATTTATTTAATAATACATGAGCCACCCGGTTTAAGTTCCAAATTTACCTAATCAACCCAAACAAAAATTATTCTTCCTTTGAGACTCACTAAAAGTGATTTGGGATCCTCTAACCTCCTCCTTTGGCAAATCAAGGTGTCTATGGAAGACATGATCCCTATTAGTTATGTTGATCCCTTCTCATGTAGTTTCTTTTTATCACTCTTCCTATCCTCCATAGAGATTATTATATTATCATTTTTTTTATTAAAATAAACTCTATTTTGATGGATCTAATCCTTTTCTTGTTATATCTCAATTCTATATCTAATTTGTAGATATTTGTCACCTATGATCGGTGTTGGAATTCCCATTATAGGGGTTGAATGATTTATTTCTATGATTAAAGGTAAGTGGTTCCTTTTGATATTTCTAATGTAATTAAAACTTTGAATTTATTGATTTTTTCAAAAATATATCTCAACTGATCTATAAAACCTTAATTTGATATGATTTGAAATGAGAATTCGAAATGGTATAGATTTTGAGAAAACCACCAATTTCAATGGAATCAGAATTACGGGGTGAATATTTAAAATGATATAATTGATGAAATTATTTGAGAATTTTTTTGAGAAAAATTTTTTAAATTGAAATGATGAAAACCTATGATTTATTCTATATTGAAAATTCATGAAATAAAGAAAACCCCATGTTTTGGTCTTAAAATTGAGTCGTAATATTAAAACTAAAAATTGGGATATTTAAACTTAAATTATGATTGATTTTAATTGAAATTAGTATCCAATAATTTATTGATTTACCAAGCACATGAGATCCAAGGTAGTTAGTGGTTTATTTGGGATAAGAACACAATGATCTTGATCCCATAGTAATGAATTGATAATGAAAACTCTAACAAAAACCTTATTTGGAATGATTATCCCAGAGGGGATTTTGATGAGTCATATTCTACCTAATACTAAGGTATGTGAGCACACATGTTTAGTTTTTATAACTGATTTTAGAAGTGTGAGGATCCACTATTCAAAAACTAATTACTTTAGATAAAATGGCTAAGGTACAAGTTGTGTATAATTTGATTATATATTCCATTCATTATAGAAATATTACACTCATTTCAAATGATTAGTATAAATGATTTTACATAAAAAAATTCTTTAAGACATGTTTCAAATTTTTTCATCTATTTCAATTAAAACATGTTTTTACTTAAATATTAAAATGATATGCCATTTCATGCCATATTTTATTTAACTTGGAAGCATGATTGGTTCAATACTATGGAATATATTATAGAACATATGGGGAGACCCTATTAATATTTATAGCTCATATCCTACCATTCCCTTTGGGAATTTATAGACTTTCTTATGCGAAGTCTGAGAAAAGAGAAATCACCACATGGAGGTGGTGGATGTTATTGATCTTTTAGACTATATATTGATGATGGTGACCAAAGTAGCTAAGTTCCACTTGTTACATAGGGTTTTAATTATTTCGATGGTTTGTTGATGGCAGTTTGGGTTAATGTTTCATTGAGATGTTTGTTAATCTGTATGGGTACTATTTTAAAAAATTTACTTCTATAACTTTCTCCATGAATAGTATTGATATATTTACTTTTAATCTTTTCTCTTTTTTATTTTGGTGGAAAACATTACCTCATTATTCTAGTATGATGTCGGGTGCTAATAATCAACATGTGCGGATTGGGAATGCCCTTCAGGCTATGTCACTACCATCATGGGTATAAGATTACTATAATATATAGTTTGGTTTGTGAAAAATTCATATTAAAGGTGTAGGTTGTGTATCTTATATTGAATTAATTATGTGGTATAATTTGTCCTATTAGTAATTATGTATGATTGATGGGACTTGGGAGGTATTAATGAGTGTTTTTACAGTAATCTCTTATCGTAACAAGTGTTAATTCGACATTGTTGTTTGGGAAAAATTTTTTTGATGATTATATTGATTTATTTCTATTATTTTACCTATTTTTTTAGAGTTCTCTAAAAATACTAGACTTTAAACTTCTCTATGATTTGTTGATCTGAGTGTCCTTATTGACTTTTCCCTGGTTGTATGTTGATGGTGTGAGGTATAATGCCTCTGAGACGACATTTCAAATGAATTGAGGAGGAATCTTCTAAAGAACTGAGGCAAGAGGACCATCTAGTTTACAACAATCTCATTGATATAGTGTTGTGTGATGTAAAATCCCTCACATAGGCATCCACACCCAATCTTGTATAGTATTTTGTTGTGTAACCACAAAGGAAAGACTTTAGATATCATTCTCAAGAGTTTAATGGAAATCTTCCTCCATCTTTCTAGGGTTCTAATTATCCTCAACAGTCTAGGGATCGGTTGAAAGGAATTGAGTGTATTTTGGGGTTCTTGGAAATGCTTAATTAAATTAAATTAAAGTGTTCATCCTTCAATCTTGAGGGACCTAGAAGAAGTTTGTGGGATTAAATGGTTATAGAAAATAAGCATGAAGTCTTGGAGTGGAAATAATCCAATTTCCTTTTTACCGATCATTTCTATCCAGAATCTATGGTTTTAGAATATTATATGGAGTTTATTTATAAGGAACCGACATTACACATTACATAGTAAAGTTATTTTACAAAAAGAAATTACTATTTCTATCAAATATCTTTTTGGTCTAGAGTTTTATAGAATTAGTAAAAAATCTTACATAATAAATCCATACATTATAAGTGGACACTTATACTCAGTATCCATTTTTTCACTAAGGGGATCCCTTTTAAAAAACATGTTTTATTTTCATGAAATATCTTTACAATTTTCTTTATAACATCATTCTTGTCCCTAATATTCCTAAAACCATATGTAAAAATATAAATACACATTAAAAAACATTCCTTAGAAACATGTAATTTCACTCATAATGTTAAATATCATTACTTTATAAAGGTCATTTATTTTACCTTCTAAAATAAATAATTCTCATAAAACTCATTATAAATCATAGAAAATTCTAATAGGTGCCTTGGTAAATCATCACATAGAACCAATATAGAACCCTTAAAAATTGAATGACTATATGGTAAATTTCGATCTCTAGAGTACCCTATGCATTGGAGTGCTATATAGACACACCCATCGTTTAAGCTATAATGTGATCACATAGTTATATTTATACCCACCCATAATTTATAATGTTCATGATCCACAACATGTAATATTCATTTAAGAAACACTTTCTAACTTATATGAAAATCACTTACAGATATTTAAATATAATTTCATTTCAAAAGAAAATTTTCATCACAAAATACACCTTTATTTTGAAAACTATTTATAGTAAAAAAATACACAAAAATATAAAGAGTTTTTTTCAATTAATTAAACATTAAATATTTCAAAGTAAACCAAAAAATAAAATAATTTCCATTGATTCTGAAAATTAATTATCATTTTGTACATTAATAAAGGAACATATCTTTTTTCATTTGTAATTATATTCTTTCTAAAACATGTAAAAATATTCCTTTTAAAAAAAATTGAATTAAATTAAAAAAACAGGAATAAAATTCTTTTATAACAATTTTATGTCTATTATGTAAAATAATATCAAGAATATATACCTAGAGAAAAATATTTTATAAGCAAATCTTTAAACATTCAAAAAATCTCATACCACTTTGAACATTTAAATCATAAGAACCGTGAAAGTATAAATTTTAAAAAAAACATTAAATAACATGTGAATGGATAAAATATGGATATGAAATGTCATAGCAGCAGTATATACACCTTATAAAAGGAAAATGGTGTATATCATCAAGAAATGGCTCAATGAAATGAGATTGAGATAAAATCCCTTACATTAAGTATGATTCATCCCATATGTACTTTAATTTACAAAATAATAAACTTATGATAATTATTTACTTGATTTATAAACTTTACCAAGTTTATTATTCCTTTTAAATCACTTATTACCTTGTTATATAAATTTATGAATTATTTAAGCTCATGTTGGACGTTTTGATGATATTCGGTACATGGGTCCAAAATTAATTTGGTACAACATCAATAGTAAAAAAAATATTTAATAAATCATCTCCATAATTATATTCATGATTTAATAATTAATTTTATAAATAAATAAACTTTTAAATCAATCCATTTATGTATGGTTTTGAATAACAAACAATGTTATAATCATGAAGATAGTAGGTCTTACGTGTGCATGACTAACGATCCAAATTTTCAATGATCATTATGGAATGAAGTTAAGTATAAATTTATACTTAAATAATTACAATAATATAATTAATATCATATTTAACGTTTAAATATAACTATATATATATTATTCATGTGATATGGTGATGAAAAATGAATCACATCGCTTCATGGAGGAGATAGTTCACATGTACGTACAAAAGGCATTATCATTTTTATGTTTATGGAAAGGTAATAAATTAAATCATATATTATTATTTTTAAATTATAAATATGTCATGAATATCATATATAAAATTAATTTTATTATATTAACCATTATTAATAGATGGTGATGGAAAATGGAATATATTAGTTCGGTGGGTGTTAGTCTGTCGTACGCATGAATAATTAAGTCTATTCTCATTTGATGGAAGTGGAGATTAATTTAGGATATGATATTAACATAATAAAATATAATTATATTTAGGATAATTTATTTATTATTTCATCATGTTTGAAGAATATTTTAAGGAATTGATGAAATAATAAATTAGAAACACTTAATTAAAAATTATACTTCTTCTTTGGACGATATTATTTTATTAACACCTTAACACCTAAAAGGGATGTTGTGCCAAATAACAGATCAAGGACGTTGTAATTAATTATAGGAATGTATTTGGGTAGATATTTTGCGGAAACAAATAAGTTTTTAATTTTATTTAATAGAGAATACAGGGTTCCCTTTTATAGGAGAGGGGAGGGGCACTCTTAAAATTATTCAAAATATAAAATTAATTCAAATTATTTTTCTATTATAAAAGGGTAAAAAGTGATTTTTTTTATTATATGATGATTTTGGGTCGAGAAAAATTCATTAAATAAAAATTATACAATTTCTTATTACTATTTTTTAATCCTTATCTTTTTGTTTTAAGTCTTTTACCTCTTACCATAATATCATGTACTTTACAAGTTGAGGGTTAATATAATTAAAAAAATACCAAAAATACATATCAATGTGTAATTTATGAAATTTTACAACTTACTCAAATTAATTTGATTAATATATTCTTTTTATAAATATTATATCATTTAATAAAATAATATTTATTTTAAAATATCAATATTGGCAATTTTGAAACTATTCATTACTTGAATTTTTAAAAATATCATAACAACATAATATCATCAAAAAACCCCTTTTAAAACATCCCTAATATGTCAAATTGTTAGAAAAAAGTTTTTTATTTCATTAATTATATCAAATTATATTTATTTTAATATTTTTAATTTCATTTCTTTGATTCTGCCATTAATTAATCAATTACTGTATCATCCTTCTGTCACCATTTAAAATATATATTTTATTAGTAAATATTATAAATAAATTACTATGATGTATATAAACATTTTATATTTATAAATATAATTCTTATTCAAACATAACACTGATATTATTCCATAATAAAAATATTTTACAAGTTAAAAAAAATAGTGTGACAAAATTGACTTTTATTTGAATATAATATTATAAATTTCATACTCTCATAGAATTGGCTTCCAAATGTTATAAATTTTTCCCAAGTATTATTTTAGTTGATAAAAATTCATAAAAATTTAGGAAAACTGTTTGTTCAGTTTTATAATATTTATAATATTATTTTTACCCTTAATTACCAGATTTACCTTTTACTATGTTAATAAAAAAATTACTAATGATATTATTCATATTGTCCACAAATAAAAGGGAAATATTTATATAATTTATACATTATTATTAAAAATATGTAATACGTTTTTCAAAATTATAAACCCAATATTTTAATTTATTAATTAAAAATTAATCTTGTTAATGAAACAAGAAAATGGGTTTTTTAAGTAAAAACGTTCAAAGGATTGAAAAGTTTTTATATCAAAATTCAATTTGAAATTGATTCAATTAACATAAATTAAATTAAATAATAAAACATTGATCTGATTATACTTTATAATCACTCAAATATAAATCTTAAAATAATGAATAAATTTGATGAAAAAGAAGTTTTCAATTAAAATGCAGTATTTTTTCACTATTCATTGAAAAATGAAACTTATCATAAAAATATAAGAAATTAAAAAAAATATTATTACTTCAATTAATAAGTTTATTTTATCAAATATAATTTATAAAATTTAACAAATTATATTTAAAATAAATGTACCATCAAAAGGCTATAAATGACCTTTTCTGAAGAAAAAAAACTTCTTTTATTCATAAAATGGAATTTTTTTCTTATATCATGTCTAGAAAATACATAAGGTTGATGTTGAAAATTATATTAAATATTATATATATATATAATCATTAATATCATCTAAAAATATTTGTTTGTTTGTTTATTAGTATTAAACACTCTTCTGCACATTTAAATAGTTCTTCATAAAAATATATCCTTTTATTTTAAAATAGGTTATACATTAATTTAATAATAAATTGGTTACCAAATAATTTTATATAAATTTCCAAACCAAATTTTCATAATTAATTTAATATTACTTGTCATGTCCCATCCTTGGGGCTCGTGTCGTGACTACCCCAAGGCCACCTTCCAGAGGCCAGGGGCTGGCGACTAGCACCAAAGGCGTAAATCCCAATAAAAAAGGAAGGAATTGCCTTTATGAAATAAAAAACACAAAACTATAGTACAAGTAGAAGCAAACACTAAGTAAAGCAATAAGACAAGTGTGCTGAAAGTACAAAGGGGCCCGGAAATACAAGCCCAACAGTAAAGTACAAGGAAAAGACAAAATAGTAGGAAGGTGTCAAGCTGCTCCTGGATCGTCCTCCGGAGTTCCTACCTGAAGGGTAGGTACAGATGGCCACCTCAGCTCTCTACGTCTGTCTGTCACCTCTAGGTACCATCTTGTCATGAAGTCCACCTCCGGGTACCGTCTCGTTGTGAAGTCCACCTCTGTGTACCGTCTCGTTGTGAATTCCACCTCCGAGAACCATCCAGTTCTACAAGCCTCAACCAAGATCAGTGTTGTTCGTCGTCTGCATCCAACACAACAAGGTGCGGGCATAGCCCGTGCAGGGGTGAGTATAACGATACTCAGTAGGGACCCCAAGACCCTTAAGGTCACACTAAATCCAACAAGTATAAACCAGAAATAAAGATCTCAACAGATAACCTTTACTTAGGTATATTCCCACACATATACGTAAGTTATCAAGTAACCCATCTCAATCATGAGGAAAACACAAAGGTCATTGACTCAACTCAAACCAGGATTTTTATTCACGATGATGAAAAACACTGCTGCTAGAGAACTCGTCCTCTATCGAGTGCAGTAGTCTTGTCACGACTCTGAGGTGTCACTCACTAACCTTAGACTGCTGAGGTACTCCTCATGTCGAGTACCGCTGGTCTGCCACCTCACAAAGTAGTGCTCCTCCGCCATGGGTCTGCCACCTCACATAGTAGTGCTCCCCCTCATAACCGACAGAGGTACTCCTTCTGTCGAGTACCGCAGGACTCCCACCTCACAATGTAGTGCTCCTCCTCCATGGGTCTTCCACCTCACAAAGTTGTGCTCCCCACTGGGCTATGCAAGTCCCTCCGAATCAAATCGGACAAGCAGTCATCAGGTCTCATCCATCTACAAGGTCACCGTACTCCGTATGCTCGCCTCTGGAAGGATCCGATCCACGAGCCACTGGTCGATACTCCACGTATCAGAAAGTCCCATGAAGAAGTATCACAAAGGACTGCCTCATCACAGGGGTCTTAACGCAACAGATCACGAGTCAATCGGATGCCCGGTACCTGAGTTATTAGCCTCTTTGTTCTAGGGGCCCGGTTGGTTTCGTATACGAACCAACCCGGATGTATCTCAACTATACCCCGAACTCCCATGGGTTATACTCAAAGGGACGACTATGCTCCAAGGGTATCGGCGCCACTGAAGGTTCGTCAAACGGACTTCCGGTGCCAAAGATATGGCCCAAGAAGTTAATTGGCCAGTAATGAGCCCTGGTCTGGTCCGACCCAGTCAGACCAACTCAGCCTAACCCAAACTGGGCCGACCTGGTCTGGGTCGACCCAGTCAGACTCGCTGGGTCTGACCCGGGCCATTGGGTGAGTCAGCCCGCTATGTTTTGACCCGGTCCCCTGGGCCCGGCCCAGCGGACCGCGAGGGCGGTTCGGCCCGATAGTCGCCACGTAGGCGGCTCGGTAACTCGGCCCGGGAGACTGGGCTGGTTCGACCAGCGACACCACGGGAGTGTCGCGGGCTAGTTCAGAAGGCTGGTGACCGGGAGGCCAGTGGGCAGACCACGCGGGGGCGCGTCAGGTAGTGCAACAGGGTGCCACAGGGGCGCGTTGTGTAGCGTGACAGGGCACCACGGGTGCGCTGGGGTGCGCCGGGCAGGCCGCCGGCAGGGGCACCGGGCAGGACGTCGGCAAGGGCGTGGGGCGCCGGGCTGGCAGCGCAGCACGCCAGGGGGCGTCGGGCTGCGCCGGTAGGGCACCGGCCGGGCGTCGGGGGTGCGCCGGCAGGGCGCCGTGGGTGGGACAGAAGGGTGCCGCGGGGACCCCTACAGCGCGCCGGAAAGGGTGCAGGGCACCAGGTGCACGCCATGGGGTCACGGGGGTGGCTTAGTTCATGGAGGTCGCGGGTAGTGCAAGCTTTGTTCACCACCTTCGTCGATGTCGCCTCATTGCCATGTCGTCGTGGAGTCATTACAAAAAAACAACGAAGGGGTCGGGCCATGTTGGTTTGGCCTAGACCCTCTGCGTTTAGGGTGGTAGCAATAGGTTCTCGCAAGTATGAAGCACAACAACCACCGTTATTCATTTTGAGAGAAAGGAAAAACATGGGAAAGGATCATTATTTAAATAAAAATAAAACCTCTACCTCTTGCTCGTCGCTCGTTGGCGGAGTCGCGGAAAGAAGACGATGAAGACCGTCGTTCGTCGCGTCTGCCACACGTCCCCAATTTCGAGCTGCGTCAGTTCGTTGACGATGTTGTGGAGGATAGGTTTCTGGGAAGGAAGGATGAAGAAGAATCGTGTGGAAGATCATCATTGGCGTTCTTCACGTTCTTCGTTAGAGAGGATAAGAATTCCCCAAGTGTTGGGCGTCGTAATACTTTACCAGCGCTTTGTCGATTGGTGAAGCCGTCCAAAAACCTACTCTCAAGCTCCCTATATATAAGAGAGGGGGAGAGGTATTTAACCATCCTGAAATTTTTGATTGTTCATTTATTTAGAACCTTCCTAAATTCCAACGACGCGGTTACTTAAATTAAAAAGGGGGTTGGGCGAATTAAATTGTGTTGGCTCAATTTAAGAGGTGTGTTGGCACAACTTAAGAGTGGAGGATGCCAAGAAGTTTCCCCCACATAGCCTAAGTCAAAACATATGACACGAATTAATTTTATGTTGACACAAAAAATTAATTGACAACAATTAATTTCACGTCGACACATAAAATTAATTCACAACAATTAATTTTTACATCGACCCATAAAATAAACTAAAAACAATTAATTTTACATAAACTCAAAAAATTAATTAAGGGCAATTAATTTTACGTCGAAAGATAAAATTAACTGACAACAATTAATTTTACGTCAATCCATAAAATTAATTAAGTGAAATTAATTTTACGTAGACATATAAAATTAATTGATGGGGGGTTTGAGAGGTTTCCTCTCCCTTCCCATTAAATGGGAGGTTAGGGTGTGGTGGTTCCACCACCAACTCCCAAGTGGATCTTCTAACCACTTTATCTGCACTGCATGTGTTTAACAAAATAAAATAAATTATTCACTTATTTTATTTTCTTAACACACGTAAAACCCCAAAAACTAGCTTTCGTACCCGATCATCCACTGTTGAGATGAAAGTCTTCTTAAGTGAATATAGGCATTGTGAGTTCAACGGTGCCCTCAGAATTCGATTCCGAGCACCGGTTCAAATGTTAAAAAATGCCGCTCGTACGTTTACTGAACGTACCCGAAAAAAAGTTCGTAAAATTATTATCAGTCACCCTCGACCCACTACGGTCAAGGTTAGGCTCTTCCTAGGAGAAACATTCCCCAAAGAACTCAATTGTACTCTCGTATTTTCAATTCGAGATACCGTTTAGAAGTTATGAATTTTACAATAAAATAATTGTCACTTAATTATTTTATTTACGGCCAAAAACTTTCTTTCTCAGGTGGCTCGCGCCGGCCAATGTTAGTATCTGCTTACAAGAAGCATACCATCATGAGTTCAGCGGTGGTCTCAGATTTTTAATCTGAGTTACGGTTTTTGAGTTATAATCATTTGAAAATCAAAATAACTTTATTTAATTATTTTATTTACGGTTATGCCATTTTGGGGGTTTTCTCACAGGAGGTCTGCGCCGACTAAACTTAAGTCACGCCTAGAGTAAACCCGCCATCCTGAGCACAACGGTGTCCTCGGATTTCTGATCTGAGTAACCTTTTAAGAGTTATTCGACTTTTTCAGGAAATTTTCTTACGCATGTTAATTTAAGCTTAAAAAAACATCATAAAATTATTCCGGGCACACCGGGACTCAGAATCAGGTGCCGTTAGAAACTGCGTAGTCATAAAATTCCAAAGAATTTAAGAAAAAAATTTCCTTGAAATTTACGGGTCATTATATTACTCCGACCTCATTGCTTTACTTCCCCATAAATCTATAACACAAACTAGGGAAACTAAAGGAGGTACCGATCACGCATCTGAGCCTCCTGCTCCCAAGTGCTCTCCTGGAGGTTCTAGTGCTACCAACGAACGTGCACTAGAGGAACCGACTGTCCTTGATGGACCCACTCCTGTCGATCCTTGATCTCCACCAGAACCTTCGGGAAGGTCGTCCCGTCATCGATATCCAGCTCCCTGTGATCAATGACGTGGGTCGGGTCGTGCGTGTACCTCCTCAGTTGAGATACGTGGAAAGACATCTTGCACCCGGTGCAACTGAGGTGGAATGGCCAGATGAAGCGCAGAGATAACTTGTCTCCCTGGACAAATCTTCATATTCCACGTCGAGGTGAGACTCATAAGAAAACGTGGTCTCCATCCTAGAACTCCAGTGGTCTTCGTCTCCTATACGCATAGGACTTCTGTCTGCACTGTGCAGTCTTCATCCGCTCATGGATGATCTGCACCTTCTCCAACCTAGCCTGCACTATCTCTGGTCTTATAAGAGCTGCTTAGATTTCCCCTTTTCCGAAAAAGAGAAATCTTGTCTCATACTCTATATGAACCACATTCTTTTCCTAATATAGTCAATCCTGACATGAATGGTACATTTCATGTCTTGGATGACATCGTAAGGCCTCGACGCTACTACCAAGAGATCCAACCGTCACTCTCGCCTCCAAGGGTTGATTCACACTATCAGCATCAGTGTGTGGTCACTAGGTCTCCTCCAGTAGGAATCTCTAAAGTGAGGGTCAAGTCAATAGTTTTAACTGGAACCTCTCAGTATCAACCACACAAAAGGGAAGGAAAGCAAACATCACAAGGAAAAGTGTCTTTTATTAATGCATCTCAAGTATAAAGACACACAACAACCACAAACAACAACATCATGGAAACTAGAAGCACCAAGAACAAAGGCCTCCATGCCTAGAACTAGTCTCGCTCCTGTCCCCCTGCTTCCGGAGCTCCGTAGTCGTATGCTTCAGCTGCCTGAAGTTGTGCTCTTCCATGACCACCTGTTCCCTGTGGTCAGGGGGGACCTCCTAGTGGTGTTGGTGTTGGTAACACCTCGAAGCGTCGTCCACCTACAACTGCACGGCCAGCTCCCCTGCCTCGGTCTCCGACTCATTGCGGTCCACCTCGATCGAACCTCCGCCTATGCCTGGGGGGGTCCTTCATCTTTATTCTAATCATCCGAGTGGTGGGTCGGACAGTCACGAGCCATGTGACCTTGTCCGCCGCACGTGTAACACAGCATGGCAGGTCTAGCTCTGTCACTCCCCTTGGTGCCTCGCACTACTAACCCTGAGTTGTGCGACCGACCACCAGTAAGTCTGGCCCTCTTGGACCTCTGTGTCATCTGTCTACTTCCAGCTGCAGAAGACTCCACTGCATATCGTCTAGTAGTGGATCCTGCTGCTGGAGACTGCTCAGCAAGGAAACTCTCCACTAAGAGGGCTCTCTCCAACACCCCTGTCTGCGTCAGGATGCTGTGAGAAACAACTGAAGTGCTAATCTCTCGCCCGATCCCCTGCTCGAAAGTCCGGGCCCTGAAGAACGGGTCCCGTACCATATCAGTGGAGTAGCACGAGAGGTCGGTGAACCTCGCTGAATACTGCGCCACTATCATGCTACCCTGCTGAAGATGCAGTAGCTCCTGTATATGCACCGCCCGAAGGGTGGCTGGTACAAAATCTGCACAGAACAAGCTCTCGACTTCTTCCCACAAAAGTGTCACCTCGTCATGAATCTCGAGCATCACGCTCCACCATCTGCCTGCTACTACCTGAAGGATGCTGCCAGCAAGGATCACCATAAATTATGTTGGCATCCCTACTAGCATGAAGACTCTCACCACAGCCTCCAGCCAACCCTCAGTCGCCTATGGGTCCACCTCTCCCCGAAACCTGGGTGGCCTCTGGCCCAGGAACTCGTGTAGCGCGCTCAAGTGGCATGCATCGCCTGCTACTGGGGTTGTTCACATCGGTGGCCCAATGGGTGGTATTACCGCCGGTGCCTCCGCTAGTGCCTCAACTGGAAGAGGGCCTTGTACTGAGGCCTCGCCACTCGGCGGGCTGTCAGTACGTACAACTCACAGGGCTCCAACTGGTCGTCCTCATTGAGGCATCCGGAAATAAACAGAGGTGACACGGTCAAAAGACTATATCTGGTGAGCTGACCTGATTTAAGCTGATTTAAAGGAAAACTTTTGAAACACACACGTAATCAGTGTTTTTGTGCACTGAGTTGGAAATCAGAAGTCAGGGTCCCAGTGTATGGATACGTCAGCCGCTGCACCAACACTGGACTCCCTGAACTGAAAACCACACTCAGTACGCTTAACACTATTTCTTCATAGAAAGAAAATATCCATGTCATAAGTTTTGCGGTAGAACCGTCGTCCTTTGATACCAATTTGTCACAACCCATCCTTGGGGCCCGTGCCGTGACTACCCCAAGCCCGCCTTCCATAGGCCAGGGGCAGGCAACTATCACCAAAGGAGTAAATCCTGATAAAAAGGGAAGGCATTGCCTTTATGAAACACAAAAAAAATACACAACCAGAGTACAAGCGGAAGCAAACACTAAGTAAAGCAATAATACAAGTGCGCTAAATGTACAAAGGGGTCCAGAAATACAAGCCCAACAGTAAAGTACAAGGAAAAGAAAAAATAGCAGGAGGGTGTCAAGCTTCTCCTGGATCGTCCTCTGGAGTTCCTATTTGAAGGGTAGGTATAGATGGCCACCTCAGCTCTCTACGTCCGCCTGTCACCTTCGGGTACCGTCTTGTCATGAAGTCCACCTCTGGGTACCGTCTCATCGTGAAGTCCACCTCCGGGTACCGTCTCGTCATGAAGTCCACCTCCAAGTACCGTCCAGTTCTACAATCCTCAACCACGATCAGTTTTGTCAATCGTCTAAATCCAACACAACAAGGTGCGGGCATAGCCCGTGCAGGGGTGAGTATAACGATACTCAGTAGGGACCCCGAGACCCTCAAGGTCTCACTAAATCCATCAAGGATAAACCACAAAGAAATATCTCAACAGATAACCTTTACATAGGTATATGCCCATAAATATACCTAAGTTATCAAGTAACTAATCTCAATCATGAGGAAAACACAAAGGTTATTGACTCAGCTCAAACTAGGATTTTTATTCACGATGATGAAAAACGTGAATGTTGAAGAACTCCTCCTCTGTCGAGTGAAGAAGTCCTATCACGACTCCAAGGTGTCACTAACTAACCTTAGACTGCTGAGGTACTCCTCTTGTCGAGTACCGCGGGTCTGCCACCTCACAAAGTAGTGCTCTTCTGCCATGGGTCTTCCACCTCACACAGTAGTGCTCCCCCTCATAGCCTACAGAGGTACTCCTCCTGTAGAGTACCGCGGGAATTCCACCTCACAATGTAGTGCTCCTCCTCCATGGGTCTGCCACCTCACAAAGTAGTGCTCCCCACTGGGCTATGCAAGTCACTCCAAATCAAAACGCACAAGCAGTCATCAGGTCTCAGCCAGCTACAAGGTCATCGTACTCTGTATGCTCGCCTCTGGGAGGATCCGCTCCATGAGCCACTGGTTGATACTCCAAGTATCACAAAGTCCCAACAAGAAGTATCACAAAGGACTACCTCGTCAAACGGGTCTTAACGCAACAGGTGGCGTGTCAATCGGATGCCTGCTTCGTGATTTATTAGCCTCTTTGTTCTGGGGGCCCGGTTGGTTTCGTATATGAACCAACCCAATCGTATCTCAACTATACCCCAAACTCCCATGGGGTATACTCAAAGGGACGGCTAGGCTCCAAGAGTACCGGTACCGTGGACGGTTCATCAAACGGACGTCAGTTGCCAAAGATAAGGTCCAAAAAGGTAATGGGCCAGTAATGAGCCCGGGTCTGGTCTGACCCGGTCAGACCAACTCAGCCTAACCCAAACTGGGCCAACCTGGTCTGGGTCGACCCGGTCAGACTCGCTGGTTCTGACTCGGCCCATTGGGCAAGTCAGCCCGCTATGTTTTGACCCGGCCCGTTGGGCCCGGCCCAGCGGACCGTGAGGGCTGTTCGCCCCGATAGTCGGAACGTAAGCGGCTCGGTAGCTCGGCCTGAGGGACCGGGTTGGTTCGACCAGCGACACAACAGGGGAGTCACGGGCCGGTTCAGCAGGCCGGTGACCGGGAGACCAGCGGGCAGACCGCCCGGGGCGCGGGCGGGCCAGCTGGGCTCCGGCTGGCCATGGGTGCACTAGGCAGGGTGCGGGTGCGCCAGGCAGGGTGTCGAACACCAGGAAGAGTGTGAGGGTGCGTCAAGTAGCGCGACAGGGTGCCACGGGGGTGCTGGGGTGCACCGGGAAAGCCATAGGCAGGGGCACCAGGCAAGACACTGGCAAGGGCGCGGGGCGCCGGGCCGGCAGTGCAGCACGCCAGGGGGCGTCGGGCTGCCCCGACAGGGCGTCGCGGGTGCGCCGGTAGGGCGTCGCGGGTGCGCCGGCAGCACGCCGGTAGGGATGCGGGGCACCGAGTGCCCGTCAGGGGGCCGCGGGGGCGGAGTAGTTCATAGACGTTGTAGGTATCACAGCCTTTGTTCGTTGCCTTCATCGTTGTTACCTCATTTCCATGCCGTCGTGGAATTATTACAAAAGGGACAACGAAGGGGTCGGTCCATGTTGGTTTAGCCCGGACCCTCCGAGTTTAGGTTGGTAGCAATAGGTTCTCATAAGTATGAAGCACAACAACCACCATTGTTTGTTTTGAGAGAAAGGAAGAACATGGGAAAGTTTCATACATTAAATAAAAATAAAACCCCTACCTCTTGCTCATCGCTCGTTGGCAGAGTCGCGGAAGAAAGATGATGAAGACCGTTGTTCATCGCATCTGGCACACGTCCCCAATTCTGAGCTGCGTCAGTTCATTGATGATGTTGCGGAGGATGGTTTTCTAGGGAAGTAAGGTCGAAGAAGAATCGCATGGAAGATAGTCGTTGGCATTCTTCACGTTCTTTGTGAGAGAGTATAAGAATTTCCTAAGTGTTGGGCGTCTCAATACTTTACCAGTGCTTCGTCGCTTGGTGAAGTCGTCCCAAAACCTCCTCCCAAGATCCCTATATATAGAAGAGGGGGATAGGTATGTAACCATCATGGTATTTATGACGGTTCAATTATTTGGAACCTTCCTAAATTCCAATGACGCGGTTACTTAAATTAAAAATGGGGTCGGGAGAATTAAATTGCATTGGCATAATTTAAGAGGTGCGTTGGAACAACTTAAGAGTGGAGGATTCCAAGAAGTTTCCCCCACATAGCCTGCGTCAAAACATATGACACAAATTAATTTTATGTTGACACATAAAATTAATTGACAACAATTAATTTCAGGTCGACACATAAAATTAATTCACAGCAATTAATTTTTACATTGACCCATAAAATTAACTGACAACAATTAATTTTACGTCAACTCATAAAATTAATTGAGAGAAATTAAATTTATGTCGACACATAAAATTAACTGAAAACAATTAATTTTACGTCGACCCATAAAATTAATTGAGTGCAATTAATTTTACGTCGACATATAAAATTAATTGATGGGGGTTTGAGAGGTTTCCTCTCCCTCCCCATTAAATGGGAGGTTAGGGTGTGGCGGTTCTACCACCATCTCCCAAGTGGACCTTATAACCACTTTATCCACACTGCATGTGTTTAACAAAATAAAATAAATTATTTACTTATTTTATTTTATTAACCCACGTAAAACCCCAAAAACTAACTTTGATACCCGATCATCCGCCGTTGATGTGAAAGTCTTCTTAAGTGAATATCGGCACTGTGAGTTCAACAGTGCCCTCAGAATTCGATTCCGATCACCAGTTCAAAAGTTATAAAACGTTTTTCATACGTTTACTGAATGTACCTAAAACAAAGTTCGGAAAATTATTATCTGTCACTCTCGACCAACTGCGGTCAAGGATAGGCTCTGCCTAGGAGAAAAATGCCCCAATAAACTCAACGGTACTCTCGGATATTCAATTTTAGTTACCGTTTATATGATATGAATTTTACAATAAAATAATTTTACTTAATTATTTTATTTACGGCCAAAAACTAACATTCTAAGGTGACTCACGCCAGTCAATGTTAGTATCTTCTTAAAGGAAGCATACCCTCACGAGTTCAGCAACGGTCTCAGATTTTTAATCTGAGTTACCGTTTGTGAGTTATAAGAATTTGAAAAATAAAATAACTTTATTTAATTATTTTATTTAAGGTTATGCCATTTTCGGGTTTTCTCACAGGAGGCCTATGCCGAATAAACTTAAGTCACGCCTAGGGTAAAACAACCATCCTGAGCACAATAGTGTGCTCGAAATCTAATTCGAGTAACCGTTTAAGAGTTATTCCACTTTTTTAGTAAAACTTCTTATGCACAGTAATTTAAGCTTAACAAAACTTCAGACAATTATTCCTGGCACACCGAGCCTCAGAATCAGTTTCCATTAGAAACTGTTTACACAAAAAATTCTAAAGAATTAAAGAAAAAACATTCCTTGAAATTTTTTGGTCCTTACACTACTCATTCCCACAATTCTAACTATAGTGTTATAATGGTAACATTTAAATAAAAATATTCGGTTGTTCTCTTAAGTTTGATATGGCATATCATATACCTTACTAAACATAGTATTTCTTTCTAAAAATATTCATATGTTAAATTATCTCCACCCCCTTAATTTATTTCCTCCTCATAATTTGAAATCGATTTCAAAAATAGGGGTTTGACTTTTCAAAAAACTTTTTTTACAATCCCACATAGGAAAAAGAATTAATGAAATTCCACTTTAAAATAAATAAATGGAAGTATGAAGGTCTCCTGAGATAACACATAGGAGGTTTTCATGTTAGAAAATATGGATTTGGAAGAAAACCTAACTATAATGTTCTGATGGAGAGTGAAATAGAATGTGTTTATGGTAAATTTACAACCACAAAACCATAAATTTATGATGGGTTAAAAGGTTACTAATATCTTAGTAAAAAAATAAACAAATAAATTTTTTTAAGAAGATTTTCGTAGAGTTGAGGATTTATTTTACAACATAGACTGATAATATAAGGATACATACTTACTTCAAAATTAGATTTTTGTTTTTTAATTAATTTTCACCATGAACTCAACTTTTTCTCCAAACAATGAGTTTTCAAGATAAATTTTTATCGTCTAAAGCACTAGAATAAACATAAAAACGATCACAAAACCCATAAAAGACTTACTACAAATTACTACTTTCATGAAACATTAACTAAAACAAAAATGTTAAGGATAAGATAATAAAATTCCTAAAAAATAGTAGACTATATATATAGAAAAACTACTTCATCTCCAAAATTCAACAGTAATAACCAATGTTCAACATAGATCATTCAACAAATAACTATCTTTAAAATTCAACAAAATAATAATACCTAATACGAAATCCAAAAATTCACAAATATTTGAAAACATATTCTTCTTAGATAAATTTTATCTTTTGTCACTAAATAACAACAATCACATCAAATGTCTCATACCAAAAATGTAATTTTCTAAATCCCATAATCTACAATATATGATAATTATTTCCATAAATAACCTGAATAGCCATAAAATCATATATCCCAATAAAATAAAATTTAACCATTATTGTTTCAAAAAAAATCTCACAATAATCCATAAATTTCCCAAAATAGAAATTACCTTCTGAAATATCATTAATTACTTAATCACCAAATCATTTACCAATTACAAGGTATACTATTCAATAAAAATATATGTCCCAAAAATCAACTTATTATTCATCCAAAAAAACATTTAACTAAAAATAAAAATCCATACTAACTAGGACATCATTTAGAAGAGTGGTAGGATCTGCACCCTTATCGCCCATCGGTTGTGGGTTTGATTTTCATAGTCTGGTCGGATTTGAAGAGTTGTCAACCATCTTGTGGGTTGTCCTTTTTCTAAAAATATATAATTCTTATTGAACTCCCTAAATCTGATAAATTACTAAAAAATAACTATAACATATTTTACCCTCAAAGGTTATCTCATACCTTTCATTTTTCATCCCAAAAAGTAATGGCCCATAATTACCATCAAAATTAATGCCTCCAAAAATACAGATAATCACCTTAAAATTTCCTAACATAAAGTCTGAAAATTGGGGGTTTATAATTAATTTAACTTATTATCAAAATTAAAATAATAAACCCATGATGATATCCATAACTCGTAATAAGATATCCTAATATGAAAAATTTTCTAAACCCTACTCTGATACCAACTGTAAGGACCTGGACTTAAACATCAAATAGTATAGTTATTTTGAAACTATAAATCACATTTTTTTCACAAAGATATTTTTTGTCTATAGTTTTAGAGAATTAAGAAAACTCTTAAAAAATAAACCAAAACATTAAAAGTGGAAAATGATATATGGTATCCTTTTTTCACCAAGGGAAACCCTTTTAAAATAAAACATATTCTCTTTTCATGAAATATCTTCAAAAAAATTCATGGCCTCATCCCTATCCCTAATCTTCCTTAAACCATGTGAGAAAAAATAAAAACTTTGGATGATCAAAAATGATTTGTAAGGTACATAAAAATAAATGAAACAATTAGTTCATTAAAAACATGAAATACCATGAAAAACATTTCCCGGGGTAACATAACATTTTGCCCATAAAGGTAAATATCATTACTTTAGAAAGATCATTTATTTTATGATTAAAAATAAATTATTCCCTTAAAAACTCAAAAGAAATAATATAAAAAATCATGTAGTTACCTTGTCACATAATCAAATAGAACCCTTAAATAACTTTTATAGAGCCCTTGTAAATAGACTAACTGTACTGTCAAGTTCTATTTCTATAGTACCCAATGTATTGGATCATTGTCTAGGCTCACTTATCATTTAAGCTATAACGGGATCACCCAAGTCAATCTAGGAGAAACCATAATTTATAATTTCCATGAACCACATAATGTAATAAAACATTTCATCATTTTTTAGAACTTTTCAACTTTTATGCAAATTACTTTCAGATATTGAAATACTATTATCTTTCAAAATCCAATTTTCAACCCAAAATACACCTTTATTTTGAAAACAAATTTTCAACAAAAAATACCAAAAATATAATGATGGTTTTTAATTTAATTTAACATAAAATACTTCAAATTAAACCAAAAATAAAATAATGAGCTTGGCCGAGAAAAAGTCAGTATCATCATGTACGATAAGAATAGATTATTTATTTTGTCATTTGTTAAAATATTCCACATAAAACACATAAAAGGATTCATTTTAAAAAAATTTGAATGAAAATAAAAATAGAAATAAAATTTACTTTATAATATTTCTATATATATTATATAAAATAATATCAAGAATATTGACACTGAGAAAAATATTTGATAATTAATTGTTTAAATATTAAAAGTGTATTATACCACTTTGAACATTTAAATCATGTTCCCCCTAAAAGAATAGATTTAACATAACATTAAATGAAATTATTATAGACAAAATATGTATATTAAATTTCATAGTAGTGGTATATACACATTATAAAATAATAAAGGTGTATATCAACAAGAAATCCCTCAATGAAAGAATATTTAAACGAAATCCCTTACCTTGTGTATGATTCATCACGTATGTCATTAAATTTCAAAAATAATAAACTTATGTTAAATATTTAATTTATTTTTAACCTCTACAAATATTATTATTTCCTTCATATATCTTATTACCATGTTATAATAATTAATAAATTAATTAAGCTTACATTGGATGTTTTGATGATATTTTGTACATGGGTCCAAAATGACTTTGGTATGATGTCAATAGTAAAAGTGGTAATTATTACATCATATGCAGAATAATATTCATGAAATAATAATCACTTTTATTAATCATTTATTCTTTTAAATCAAACCTTTTATGTATGGTTATGAAAAATAATGAACATTATGATCATTGAGACGGTTGGTTGTATGTATACTTTAGTAATGTTTCCATTTTTCAATGATCATTATGGAAATAAGGTGAGTATTAATTTGTCTTTATATAATTAATATCATATTAAACAATTAAATATAATTATATATATTATCCATGTTATGTGGTGATGAAAAATAAATCACATCGCTTCATGGAGGTGACTGTTAACATGTATGCACGAATGATGTTATCATTTTTATGTTCATGGAAATGTAAGAATATAAATGATATATTATTATTTAAAAGTGATAAATATGTCATTAATATAATATATAAACATTAATTAAATCAATATAACTATTCTTGTGATGTGATTATGGAAAACAAATTATATCGATTTTCAAGGTGGCAGTCTACCATACGCACGAATGCTTAATTATTTTCCCATTTGATGGAAGTGAATATGGATGTAGGTGATGATTTTAAAAAAAATATCAGTATATTTAGGATATTGGAGTTCTTATTTCATCAGGGTTGAATAATATTTGAGTAAATTGGAAGAAGAAATAAAATATAAATGCTTAGTTTAAAATGATACCTCTTCTTCGGACAATCTCCTTTGATAAACACCTTAACACCTCTAGGTGGGTTATGCCAAAAATAAGACCATTATCATTTTTTCATGGATTATATGATGTTATTTGGGAATATATTGGCTGAACCAAGTAGGTTTTTAAGAGTATTGAAATCAGAATAATGTGTGCCCATTTATAGGAGAGGGGTAGGGACACTCTTGAAATACTTTAAAATATTAAATTAATATAAATTAATTTTCTATTCTAAATGGGTCCAAAGTAATTTACTTCAAATATAGGAAGATTTGTTTTCAAAATAAATTCATCCAATGAAAATTAATCATATTTTTTTTATAATATTTTTAATCCTTATCTTTTTTTTAACTCTTTTAACTCCTACAATGATGTCACATAATTTACACTTTTAGAGTAAATATAATTACTATAAAATTTAAAAAAAATTATATGATCCATTTATGACATTTTATGACATATCAAAATAATTTTGTATAAATTAATATTTTAATGAATTTTATTTTATTTAATAAAATATTATTTATTTTAAAATATCAATAATGTCAGTTTTGACACTATTCATTAAATGACTTTTTAAAAATATCATTTGAACATGATATCATCAAACTAACTCATTTAAACATAAATAATATGTTTAACTCTTCCAAAAAATTTGTTTATGGAATTAGTTATAAAAAAATATTTATTTAAAATTTTTTAATATCATTTATCTGATTTTTCCATTAATTAATCAATTACAGCATCATCATTGTCTCACCATTTAATGAAATTATTTTACCACTAAAAAATATAAATAAATTATCATGATTTATATAACAATTTTATCTTTATAAATACTATTTATAGTCAAACATATCACTTATATAACTCTTTATTCAAAATATTTTACTTCTTAAAAACAATAGTGTGACTAAATTGAATTTTCTTTGAATATAATATTATAAATGTAATACTCTAATCCAAGTGGAATACAAAGGTTATAATTTTAGACCAAATATTATTTTGATCTAACAAAACTATTGAAATAAAATTAGTAAATGTTTTAGGGTAATTTTATAAAATTTATAATATTATTTTTACCATTAATCACCTGATTTACCTTTAACCATGTTAATAAAAAATTACTAAAGTTACTTTTCATATTTCCCAAAACTAAAAGTGACCTATTTACATAATTTTTACCCTCTTATTCCAAATATGGAATCCATTTTTCGAAATTCAAAACACAAAAATTGGCATAAATTAATCAAAATTTAATCTCATTGACGGAACAAGAAAACAGGTTTTCAGTGTAAAAACGTTCAAAATATTGAAATTTTTTTATTTCAAAATATAATGTGAAATTGATAAAAATGAAAAAACTATATATTAAATGATAAAAATATGATCTAATTATACTTTAAAACCACTCAAATATATAATTTAATGTAATTAATATATTTGATAAAAAACATTTTTCAATCAAATGCAGTATTTTTTCACTATTCATCAAAAAATGAAATTTTTCATACAAATATAAAAAATTAAACCAAAGTAAATTCATATATTCTAATTTAAAATAATTAGTTTATTTTGTCAAATTTAATTTATTAAATTGTAAAAAATATATTTAAAACAAGTATGCCATCAAAAGGCGGCAAACCTACCTTTTTTGAAAAATACTTATTTTAGTGTTAAAAGTTGATTTGTTATTATATCAAAACTATAAAAAACATAATATTAATTTTAAAAATTAAATTTAATATATTATTTACATATTTCATTAATACAATCTAACAAGTGTTTTTTTTGTTTATTGGTATTAAACTCACTTGTGCACCTTTAAATTGTTTATCATAAAAATATTTCCTTTTATTTTATAAAGGGTTTATACTAATTTAATAATTAATTGGTCACAAAATAATTATATCTACATGTACAAACCATATTTTAATAATTTAGTTAATGTTATTTTTTCCTTTTATTCTATCAATTAGGTTATAATGACAACATTAAAGTAATAATATTCAGTTGTTCTCTTAAGTTCAATGTGGTGTATCATTTACATTATTGATCATAGTGTTTATTTATTAAAATAAAAAGATGTTACATTCCTAATATCAAGAAATTTTTCCATATCATGACTCGGTATGAAAACTTCTTTATTGACCTTGTACAGTTTTATCCTGAGATTGTGACTAATGAGAAGTTAAAGGCATGATGATTTTAGATGGAGATTTGATCTGATATACAATCCTATGTTTTCATGCTAAATATGTCTTTTTATACTGATGTCTAGGAAATATATTTTATGGATTAGATTTACCAAGATGGTAATTTAGGGTTAAAGGGAGTTTTTTATCTCGGTGGAAATTATATGAGTTCCTTTAAAGGAAAGAGGAAGTGTGATGAGTCTCATGGTGGATCTCAACTGTAAGAATCCTGTAGAACTCCTAAAGAGCATAAAATACGCCCTTTTACTTGCTTCTAGTGTATCAATGTTGGGCATTTGAAGTGGGTTTTCACTGAGGAACCCAATATCTATAGTTCTTGTGGATTCTTTGGTCACTTATAGAAACTATGTTATATCTTTTCCACCCCACATAGTGGAATGAGCTCATCAACACATAAAATTAATATGGTGTAATCATATAAATCATGAATAAAGGGGTTTCAAGCCCAATAATCTAGAACAGGGCTTTCTCATAGAGTGGAAGAGTCTCTAGAGGAAGTTGAGAAGGGTCCAGTGACTATGAGAGGTACCAACACAATATATTCATCCTTAGTGATTGATTTATTATATACCACCACATCACAATCATTCATATCAACCCATGTTTTTTATTTGATAACCATTCTTACATAGGTTTTATCTTATGTGATTAATATTACTACACATATTAGAACGAAGAGAGAAAATTATTAGGTGTCCTTCTTGTGTTTTCTCTTTATCAAAGATTGAGCATACCTGAAATTTTCTTTTCCCCGAAATTTAATCTCCTGATGTCATTATCTGAATGTATTGGATGATCACACATCAATATTTGATTTACTTAATCTTCGGCGGGACTCCTTTAACATTCCTAATGGGGTGGTATATTTTTCTTCGAGGAGAATGGGACCCAAGATCAAGTAGATTTGGACCTTCTATTTCAGAGTTGGGAAGGGTAATATTAGTTTATTCATTTTACTTGGAGTGATAATCTTTGAGTGATGAAATCCTACCGGTTTTATTCAATTTGGAAAATTTGCTTCCTTCCCTTTGGTATTCCATCGATAAGAGATGTTAGTTTTCTATTTATTTTGTACCTGGAACTCATTCAGTATCTATTACTTCTTACTGCATGACATCATCTGAACTGAAAAAGTTTAAGACTCGGTTGTATGATTTTCTTGAGAAAGGATTTATACAACCCAGGGTTTCACCTTGGGTAGAACCTATTCTATTTTCAAATAGATCTAATGGTTCAATTCTTTTTTGTGTTCATTAACAGAAGCACAACCGAGTTATGGTAAAGAAAAACTATCAGTTTCTTTGGATAAATGATCTGTTTGACCAGTTTAAAGGGGTGAAGTGAATCTAAAAGAATTATTTTCAATCTAGTTACCACCATTTTTGATTTAAAGAACATGTAGTTCCCAATACTACCTTTAGGAGTAGGTATGGACACTATGAGTACCATCTTATTTTTTTCTAATCAATGTTATATTATATTTTATATATTTGAGAAAGACGATTTCCAATGAGTACCTAGACACGTTCATTGGTGTCTTTGGGGATAACATCTTGGTTAACTCTAAGTCCAAGGTAGATCATGTTTCTCATCAGAAAATAGTTTTGTAAATTTTGAGTGATTATTGACTCAATGAAAAACTCTTGAAATGTTGTTTTAGGAGTCAAGAAGTTGATTTCTTGGGACAAGTTATTTCGGAAGATGGTGTCTCACTTCATCCTAATAAGTTGAAATATATTAAGACATGAGATAAATCATGAAATGATTTCAAAATTCTAAGATTTTGGGGTTTAGTGGGGCATTACCACTGGTTTATCAATAATTTCTCAAGTTTTTCTTACCCGATGACCAATCTCACTCTGAAAGGAGTGAATTTTTTAAGATTTCTAGTTTTAGAGTTATTTTGTTGAGTTTAAATATCTTTTTAAATCTTTACATCACTAGTTTTAACTTTTCTAGAGGCTAGGGTGGGCTATATTGTCTTCTAGGGTGTATTAGGTTCAGGTTTGGGTAGTGTTCCTATACAGTTTGATCATATCATTTCCTATGACTCTAGAAAGCTTAGGCCACACGAGAATAATTTCCCAACCCAATATCTTAAACATGCTAGTGTTATACTTTCCTTTAAATTATAATATAATTATCTTTTTATAGAAATATTTACCATTTATTGTAATAAAAATCCAATGTTATATCTTCTCATATAAATATTTCAATCTCTATTAGAGCAATTGGGTGAAGAACCTATAGTCATTTGATTTTGAAATTTCTTATAACCCAGGAAAAAGGAGTTTCATCATTGATACTTGGATCATGAATCTTCTGACCCAGACTAGAAAGGAATCATCAGATGAATAGAATTTTATGGTTCAATTTTATTAGTTTTACTAGGGAGTCCAAGAAAATGAGTCGGTGCCTGTCCTGACCAATGTTTAGCTGTACTTCTCTTTTTTTATTTGATTCTTTGATATTAGTAGCATGATGATAAATTTTGTGGCATTAAGATCTCTATTTATGGTTGGAGACCATTATTGAGTGGTCTCTCTCTATATATGGTATTATATGTTTCCAGAACTAATAAATTGTGCCTTTTTTCTGGAGGAAGTCTGTGATGGGAGGACAACATAGTTCTCGGTGGGTAGTGTACCTAGGTACCACAAAGATTTTTTTATGATATGAAGCAATGATTCTTGTGTCCAGGTATGATATGGGACATTTCTTGATTTGTTTAACATTCTTATAATTTAGGATAGGTCATGTCTGATCACCATAAAACTTTAGTTCTTATCTGTCACCTACTAGTTCAAACTTAGAAGTGGTAAGAGATTTCTATGGAAATTATGGTGGGTTTGACTCATACCCCTCAAAAAAATAATTTGATATGGGTTATGATCGATCAGTTGACCCTATCAACACACTTTATACCCATTCATAATATAAACAAAGTGGATTAATTAGAAAGCTTATATGTATACAAGGTTGTTAGGTTTCACGGTGTTCCATAAATTATAGTATTTGATAGAGATCCCCAGTTCACATATCATTTTTTGGAGAGACCTCCCGGAGGAAATGGGATCTTGGAAGAGCATGAGCATGACATATCATCTAAAAAGATATGTATATATAGAATGGGCTATAAATATTTTGGAAGACATGCTCCATGATTGTGTTCAATATTTTGTTGGAACTAGGGATAGCCACAAGGGAGGGGTTGATTTTTCTTATAGAAACAGTTATCGGTCATTCATTCATATGGCTCCCATCATGGCCTTGAATGCACTCCTTTGTAAGTCTCTATTTTTTTTGTCAAAGATTAGTGATGATTCCTGTATTCGAAAATAATTTATCTTAGAGATGGAAATAAAGATTCATTTGATTCATCAAATAATGGTGGTGGCACATATCCATTACAAATCTCATACTGACCATCATAGGAAAACTTTAGAGTTCTCAGTTGATGACCAAGTGTTATTGGGGGTTTCACCTCCATTGGATCATCTAGGGATTAGAAAATAGGGTAATATGGAACTATGGCTTTTGATAACTTTTGATGTTGTTGAATAGGGGGAAAGTGGCTTACCGATTATCATTTTCATCCTATTTTACATTGATACATGATGTGTTCCATGTATCACAGCTTCATAGGTGTCTTTCTGACCCATACCATTTCTTTTTTTGGGAGAATCTTGATGTTGATCCTAATTCATCTATGGTTTAGAATATAGTTAGGATTATAGATATTGAGATAAATTTACTTTATAGGAGGATAATACCATGGTTTCATGTGCTATGACATCCTAGTTTTGATTCTCATGATATGTGGGAGCACCAGGCATTGATGATAGTGTATTCACCTCATCTCATTGATATGGAGACTTCTTAATAAGATTTCTAGGGAAATAAATTTATATAATGGGAAGGTTTTAAGATCCCATCACTTGATTTCAAGTATTCATTGCCCTTTTTATCTAATTTTATTTAGGTCTTATTTAAGAAATATTTTGGTGAAATTTGGAAGTGTTTAAAGGATATTGGACTATACACATGTTTCCCAAACCATACCCCCAGTAAAAACCATGCACCCCTAGATAATGGGGTATGAATAGTTAGAGTACTGTTTCCCAGACCATACTTCCAACCAAAGCAAACTGTGTGCCCCAAATATTAGTGACACATAGCTGGTCTACGTTTCACCTATCTATACGCCCCCACCAACTAACCATGTGCACATGTTTAAATATTTATTTAAATTAATTAAAAATTACATATCCCATGGGTTTAAGTTTCTAATCACCTTACTCAAACCAAATATGAATTATTCTTCAATGCATTCTATCTAGAAGTGATTTTGGCTCCCCCAACCTCCTAATTTGGCGAATCAATGTGTTTCTGGAAGATCAGATACCTCTCGGGTAAGTAGATCCCCACTCGTGTAGTTTCATCTAATCAATATTCCTACCCACCTTAGAGAGTATTAGATCATAATTTTTTTATGGAAATAAACCGATTTTTTATGGATCAAATCCATATATTTTTATATCTTGATTCTTGATCTAATTCATAGATCTTCTTCACCTTCGATCACTATTGGCATTCCCATTGTGGGTGTTGATCATTTTATTTCTATGATTAAATGTAGGTGGTTCAATTTAATATTTTCCATGTGATTAAAACCATTAATTTCAAGTTTTTTTTGATATATCTCTCGTTTGATTATATAAAACCATTAATTGATATGATTTGGAATTGGAATTTAAAATAACATGGATTTTGAGAAAAAACCCCAATTTCAATAGAATTCGAATTGGGGGGTGAATTTTGAAAATGATGGAATTAATTAAATTATTTAAGAATTTTTTTTGGAAAATAGATTAGATTGGAATGATGAAAAACTATGAATTTTTCTATTGAAAAGTCATTAAAATAAAAAAAATCATGTTTTTTAAATTGAGTTGGCACATTGAATGTGAAAATTGGGAAATTGAATTGTAAATATATATTCATTGAAAATGAGATGATTTTCTTATTATTTATTAATTTATTGAGAACATCTGACCTTGGATTTTTTTTGTGTTATTTGGGACAATCATGTTAGGGTCTTGTTTCCCTAAAATTGGATTGAAGATGACAACTCTAACAAAAAACTTGTTCGGTATGATTATCCATGATGGGATAATATTGAGACTTATTTGACCTAAGCATGAAGGATGTGTGTACACATGTTTATCTATGATCACTGATATGAAATATGTGAGAATCGTATTTCCCAAAACCAATGAACATTGGAGAGGATGAAAATAGTTCCTATTGTGCTTGATTTGATTATATATTCAATTAGTTATTGAACTTTCTTACTCATGCTAAATTATTTATATAAATTATTTTATGTATAAGTTTTTATTTAATCCAAGTTTGAAATTTTTTTATCTATTGAAATGAAAGCATGTTATAAAAAATATGAAAAATATTTTTTATTTCATGCCACGTTTTATCTAAATTGGAAGCATGTCTAGTTTATTATTATGGAATCTATTATGGAATACTTGGTGAGACCAAACTGGTATTTATAGTAGACACGAAAAAATTTACTTGAAGTGTTTGTATACTTTATTATACTAGGTCTAAGAAAAGGGAAAGCATTACTTAGAGGTGTTAGATACCCTTGATACTTTGGATCGTAGAGTGATAATGGTGACTTGTGGATCTTAGTTCCACTTGTTACATTGGGTTTCGATACTTCTGTTTGATTTTTTATGGTAGTTTGGGTTGATGATTTGTTTAGTTGTTTATCTACCTTCTTGGATATTTTTTTACTTATTTGACTTTTGTTACATTCTCATTGAAGAGTTTTGATATACTGACTTTTAATATATTTTTCATCCATAATTTTCTAGAAAAAACATTTCCTCCTTATTTGTTTATGCTTGTATGTGCTAGTCTCCAACTTGTGGGGATTGGGAACTCACTATAAGCCTTGTTAGTTCCATCTTAGGTATCAAGGTACCAACATATCTAGGATGGTCCATCGTAGTCAATCCTGAATTGAATTTTTCAGATTTTTTACCCATAGTTACATCTATGATAAAACCACTTCCACTTATAATATCAAGATGGAGATGTAATTTCTTAGAAACCACTTTCTCTATACATCACTAAGATTTTATGATATTATTTTATTCTTAGTCTTATCCGTAGACTTATCTTTAGACTTATCCCGATGTTTTTTAATAAATTTTTCTCAAAATAGTTTCAATAATTAAACCAATACTTTTCTCTCATACCAAATATATTGACCAAATCCTTTTCAATAAATTTTAGCCTGATTTTTTCCAGAAAATCCAATAATTATGGCCTAAATATCGCGAGTCTTAGTGTCTTTATAATACTAGATTCATAAAACAATATAAGGAACTAAAACTTTTAATCTTTATTTTAGTCTCTTTAGTGATCTCTTATATCCATTTGTACTCTTATAACTTCATGGTATAACTTTAGGAATGCATGATATAAAGGGGTGACCTACAATTCCCAATAAAGAAACAAACATGATAAGGAAATACAACATGCAACTCAAAGATATAACATGATATCATAAAATAGAAGGTACATGAGTAATCAAATAGGAGAATAATATAAATATCATGTTATGAAAAGGTCATGGAATCCTTGTAACGTGTCAATGAAATAAAACATTACATAAACATAATTCACAGCTTACTTCTAAGACAACATCACAAGCTGGAAAGAGTCCCATAAGGGATTAGGTTCACTCCCCAATCCCATACACGATATCTCATTAGACTAAACAATTTCCTAATTAATTGGATGGATATATAATTTTTTCCCCTCATATCACATTTATTTCATGTGCATTCATATTCATCCCAAATAAGGATATCAATCATAAGGAATAAACATAAAAATTACCATTGGAAAGAAATGAGTTGCATAATCTTGTCTCATGGCCTAATCAAAGGAGATTCTTAAAAGAAGTGATTTTATAAATTGATATAATGAATGTATCACCCTATCAAATTAATGGAGAATAAGATAGGCATACATTTGAGAGACTTATATATACAGAATTTGTAAGCATTTCATAACTTTAAAAATATATAATGTGATTTAAAGAGGGAATGGTCATAACCTGAACTTAAGGGAGGGTTAGAAAGATCTATTACCTTTATCCTGATTTGTCAGTGTTCTTTAACCCATTTAATAATAAAATTAAGTTAATGATTTATTTCTTTAGAAAAAAATATTATTATTCCTTTTATTTTATTCATTACCATTCCTTATTAAATTACATAATCATTTAGGTTAATTTCATGCATTTTGATGATTTCCGGCTCACATGTCCAAAATCACTTCGGTAAATTGATTAAGGGAAAATAAATTAATAACTAATAATAAAAAACATTAATCATTAAATAATTTTTGTTTTATACATTAATTATAATTTAAAAAACCATTGAATATGTTTTTAAAAAATGAACTACAATATAATCATAGAGATTGTAAGTATTATGTACGCATGAGTAACATTTCCATTTTAAAAAGTTGATAATGGAAAAAAGGTGAGTGGTATTTTATCTATCTAATATTATAATTATAGAATATATATAATATTTTTTCATTAAATACCATTACACATACCATCAATGTTAAGAGGTAATAAAAACAACTCACATTGCTACCGGAGGTGGTAGTCCACCGTACACACGAACGACGTAATCATATATTCAGTGGATGGTAAGATAAGAAATTATATGATATATTAATTTTATATAATGGTAAATTTTTAATTTCTATCATCTATAAATATTAAATTAATCCTTATTACATTCAATTAAAATAGTATGTAAAAAATGAATCACATATCTTTTCATGGCGGTGGTCTGCCACACACATGATCGATGTTATATTATTTAATACAGAATAGAAATTTAGAAGTTTTATGTGATATTATATTCTAGAAGTATAATTATATCATAAATATAATATATATTAATTATATGCTTCATTATATTTTTCATTGATGGAGTAGGAGAAGGTTGTAGCCCATAAATATATTATAAAAAAACCTATGTATACTTAATATTCCTACTTTATTATATCATCATGGTTTAATAATATTTTAAGAAAGTAGAAGAAGATATAAAATAAAATGATTGGTTGAGGATGTTACCTCTTCTTCAGACAAATTATGCATGTTTTGACAATAATCCTTCCTAGGTTATATTTTATTTAAATTTAATTAATTAGATTTAATATAACTAAATAATAAATAGGTTAATTTTAAATAAAATGAAAATAATAATGGGACATAATTTATGAAAAATAGATGACAATATAATAATAATCAGTATATTTCAGAATTTCCAAAAAATTCTATATTTTCCAAAAAAATAAACAAAATTACCATAAGTTAATAATGATTTGATGATTCCAAAAACAAATTAAATTCTATCAAATACATTTTATAAAATCAGGAAAAATTAAGTATATTATTTTCTCATATAAATCATTAAAAATCATTTTTTGAACAACATGTATTTTCGATGAATAAAATGACTTTTCATGAAATTGAGTGATTTTTTAATAAGAATTTATAAAGAAATTTATATTAGGTAGAACCTATATATTAAATTTATATGGAATTTAATATTATACATACCCACCAATATAATTTCTAGGTTATAATATTCTTATTTAGATCATAATATTAATAGTATATCGCGGTTTGTTAAAACTCGGTATTGTGTGCTACGCAAGCTATCATAGAAATAGAATTTATTTAAAAAATATCAAAAAAGTATTTGTGTGTTAAATTATAACCTTATATCAGTGTTAATTTTCATATATGATATTAAACATAGTCTTATTATTTTAAAATCATGGGCAATACAGTGAAAACATTGTTCCTTTCAAATTCATTGAGACCATCTTGTATGAACCTTATCCAATATTCATCCCCTATGGCCACATCATGAGTTCTAGGTTTTAACTATGATAATAATTAATATTTTTTATATTCATTTCCTAGAGAATTATGGGTTTTTACTAATTGATTTACATTACTAATGAAAGTATCTATGAAATTATTCCTTAAGATCATATAATTTATTAGGTTTGCAAAATGTCATTCTTTAAAAATGGGTTGAACATTCTCTAGAGGTATAACTTCTAAACAATTCTTTATTTTTTCTTATATATGAATTGTTTTATAACATGGGTTGAAAAGTATTACTTAAAATACCATTATAATATATATTTTTGGTTTGTTTTAAAATATAAGGATTAGTTTTATAAAATTTAACATGAATTGTTTCATTTAATGTGTTTATTCGTTATTAAAAACATAATGATACTTACTTATTATAAAATAGCCAATAAAAATTCCGTTATTACCTTTTGGATCAAATTTATTTAAATTATATTTAGTATTTATGTTGGGTATGTAACATATAAAAACCATAAAGTAAAAAAATTTGTTTTTATTCCTATCAAAAACTAATTGGGAGTTTTGTTAAGAAACATTCAGAGGAAAAAATAATTTATCATATATAAAGAGGTACTAATATCTTCAATTCATAAATTTTTAGCAACTAAATATTCACTAAACATGGTTATAATAATCTATTAAAGAACTCTGTTTCGTAATTCAACTACACCATTTTGCTGAGGGGTTCTAAGAGTTGAAAAGATATGTGTAATGACTTTCTTAAAACTGAATGTTTAAAAATAAATGTTTTTAAATTTTTTAACATGATAACTACAAATGTTAACCAATGGTAGGTTTTTCTCATTATCAACATAATCGACATAGTTTATAAAGAAAAAAAAATATTTTTTTAGATTCAAAATAGACCCATGTATATCTAGTGTAGTCATCAATAAATAAATATGCATAATATTTTCCCCAATAATTCCAATATTTATTAGAATATATAAATCCATATGCACTAACAATAAATCTTCATAAGTTTATAATTAACAAATATATTTAAAGGTTGACATATTTTTCTTACAATATTTACAAGGCTCGCATACTTCAGAAGAATTAAACATAAGCACTGTAAAATCTAAAACAAGTCCTTTCATATAAAATTTCTGAAAATTCCTTATATTACTCTAACCCTTTTGTTTTAGAATATTTTTTCATTAAATAAATTTTAAATGTTGATATATTTTATGAAATTCAACACTAAGCCTAAAACAAACTACGATATATTATTATTTAAATATGACCACTACAACCTAGTTTTTGAATTAGAGGATATGAATAGGAAAAACTAAATAACAAAATATATTTTTTATTTTCCTGCTGAATAAAAATTTATTGATTAATTATTATGAAATAATAACTCAATATTCAGTAAATTCATTTTATACTATAAAAATATGTTCTCTTCAAAAATTGTTTTTTTTATGTTTATGACAAAATAATATAATTAATTTTTGAAAATTTTAGGAATTTTATTTGACAAATAATATGTAAGATTTACATTTCTAGAACCAAGTGGTTTTACTTTGAATACATGAATATTTAATTTATTATTATATATTGTTCATTGTTCTACATGACTATAATGTAATAATGTCCTAAAGTGTTTGTTGCATTGATAAGGTCATAGATGGTCCCTTCTATGATGAGAACCTTGGAATGCTATAACAATTTTCCTAAATATAGTTCTGTAGTTGGATGACTTTCTATGATGGGACACATAGCATGCAGACTGTCAGGTGCGAGTACTCATAAATAGATGAGACTTCCTCTCATGAAGTTCTCACTTTGTAATCTCCAAGATAGGAGATTATGAGAACATACCTGAAAGTATGAATTCTGTCATGCAGATAGTTGGCGGGAAGTAGGGTACATTGGGTGTGTCATGAGTGGTATGTTATTAATGTATAAGTTGAGGAAGGATTGGTCTCCTCCATTTATGGAAGTTAATATCTCAGCCCTTTGATTGAAATATAATCGTCGCACGAAATTCCATGGCCATGGTGTAACGACGAGTTTATTTCATATAGTCAAAGAACAATGTATCAAGCATAAAATTTGTTGACACAATCATGAAACCTACTTGATGATATATTGAGTATAAGGGATTATATTACACAGTGAGCGTTCTTATGTGGATGTCGTTGTTGCGACTTTACGTTCTTTCTCTTGGGTGCATTGACCCATTTTTAGACAGTACTCTTGGACTTTAGGTAAGCTCGCCTAATGCCAACGAGAAAGAATCCTAGATGGTCACACACAAAGAGTTTTTGGTGGTCTCGGTTATATTATATTTGAATTTAATTAATGAAATAAATATTATTCTCAATACTGTATAATAATTTTATTCAAGTTAAGATTATCGCATAAATTAAATAAAATTTATTTATTTATTTTATTTAACATTTAATAAATATGTATTTACTAGTTTGTAAATAAAATATTTATTTAAGAGAATAAATTTTGTATTTATTTATTCAGGTGTTCAATTAATGTAAGTGGAGTTTAAGCAGACCAAGGTTGTTCTGGTAGTAAAATTATTATTTGCAAGATGGTAAATAATTATTTAACTAGTTAGCACAAATTAAAATAACGATGCTATTATTTTGTGAGGTGGAATTTTATTTATAATTCTGTTTTGCGCAAGTTGGTGAACTATAAATAATATCATTGTATTATTATTAAATTCATGGGTTTTCTCTAAGTTCATGAATAAAATTCTATGTATATAAATAGGAAAGTACCCCTATTATGCCATACACCACACAACACGCCTGGTGAATTGAGAATTGTTGAGCCAAACAATTTCTCTCTCGAATCCTCTTCTCCCCCATCTCTAGAACGAGAGACGTTCTTCAAGGTTGAAGAATAAGTGATCAATAACTACTGATACAAGACACTCGCTTCACAGCGCTAGAACCCGGAGAATGAGTGGTGTCGATCAGAGGCCATTGGAGCATGTCTGAATCCCAGCTAGAGGGATTCTAGTTTGGATCATTACAACCGCAGCGAGATAATCTGAAAGGGTCAATCTGAATGATTAGTATCATCAATGAAGAAAAATACCAACGACACAAGTATTATTTTTCTTTATGAAATTAATTAAATTAATTATAAACATGTTGTGAAAGATCCTCTCTAAAGGTTTTTGGCCACTTTTTTTATTTATCTAAATATTTGATTATATTCCGTTGGGACTGAAATTTATCATCATATTGATCCTGGAATAATCATTGATCATGGTAAAAATCAAAATTGGGTGTCCTCCCAACAACTCTTCCACTGCACCCAGAACCTTCAAGTGGTATCAGGGCAGTTACATCATAATTTATAATTATTTAAATCTTTCATTGATGAATTATGAATTTATTAATTTAGTTTTATCAATCAAAGTTAATCATTCTATAAATCTAAATCTTGATATCTATTCCTCCTCTTTAGTTTCTCTTTCACCTTACAGAAATGATATTTTCTTTTAATTTTATTTAAAATAAAATAGAGGATATCATTCGGAGCTGCCAAAGCTTCCTGGCCATACAACACGCGAACACAATGTGTGTATTCAGTAGTACATGCCATGTAGTCAAAATTTAATGCATCAGACTGGTCCGCCAAACCAAGTCATGTGTTGGAGTCTTTATAAGTCTTAAATGACTCCATGTGTTGACTAGGAACAGCTGGAACGCAGTTTCCAGATTACACGCCATGTGGCCCAATAGACACGGCGTATAGTCCCTTCGGGTTATGTTTGGACCGTGTACCACATACACGACTTGCCCAGATGGAGACCGTGTAATGAGGAACTATACGGCGTGTAGCCCACTGGACACACAGTGTACTCCAAATACTTCTAAAGTACACTCACACGCCATTTCCTTGGGCATGTACTTTGCATAGATGGTGAAAAATAGTACACACCATGTAGTTAGAACTACATGTTGTGTACTCATCCAAATTAAACAGATTTATTAAAATTTATTATTATATTATACAAAACCATGAGATGTGTACCATCGTGTGGTCATAAAGCTGAGGCCCAACATGTGATAGGTTTTATATATATATGTGTTTAATTTAACATCTGTCTAATGTTCATTTTTACTCATTGGGTAGTTATGCATAGGAATTCGTTGGGTTGCCTCCAAGGTACATGTTACGTAAAAAAATAATATTAAATGAATTTATTTGTTTAAAATTATTACTGATGAGAATGTCAAGGAAATTCTGAAAAGGATATAAGATAAAAATATTTATTAATTAAAGATGATAATTAATTGATTTGAGTATGATTTAACTTAAACGATAATGATTAAATAATTTAATTCTAGTTTTATTTATGTGTAAACATTTTTGCATGTATGGATGATCATAATAGAGACCAAGACCTTTGTATGTGGATGGTTTCTTTTAATTTATTTATTTAAATTAAATTTTTTGGCCTTTGAGCCTTATCCTCATTAATATGTAGGGTCTGTGTGCCCAAGGATTATTTTATGCAATACCCTTTTTACCCCACTCCTACATGTGAGTTAAAAAAGAAACACGTAATAGATGGAACTCTAAAGCTAGTAGAGGCAGTTCGAGCTGGAGGTGAGATGAAACCAATCTCAGGAAATACATAGGTGGATAGGTGGAAGATGTAAACACGAAACCAAAAGGTTCAAGTTGTTTCTCCCCTAGGGTGGGGTTAGTTTATCAACTGCTAGATAAACTAACCATTAGAAAATCTCATGATCATGCCATTTACTTTATTTTATTTATGTTATTTTCATGGTTTATTGTTATGGATGTGTTGTCACTATCACATAATTAATGAATTAAATAAGCATAAAAGATAGTACTAAAATAAACCAGACTTATGCGTAGATATTATAAAGACATGGTCAATAACTTAAGTAAGCTCCACTTAATATTAACAAGTCTGTGATAATGATAATAATCAAATCACGTATAAGATATAAAAAACCCTCAAATAAAATGTTAAGTCAAAACAAGCCTTTTATTGCTTTATTAAAGGGAAAAACTCAACAAAACTGTCTGTTTGACCAACCCTTGTTGGTATACTTACTTTTATACAGGAAGCCCCTATGAAATATTTCCAGTTGACTTAACCATAATACATCAATATGAGTAGCCCTTGCTAGACATGGAGTAATATTGGAGGCAAGAGTTGAGGAAATCCAAAGTCATGGTTTTAGGATTGGGGAGTCCACTCAACATAACAAGGAGCTACAAGCCTGTAGTTGGCAAAGGCCTACCTGCCTAAATACCTTCTAATATTTTGACCAACCCTTTCTGGGGTTATGTAAAGGGGAATATGGATCCTTTCCACTAGATTGTCATGGAAACTGGACATTCCGAGTTCAATGGTGAGGGCCATTGAGACTTGATAAAATAGTGGGAGACTTAATAAAATTTATTATTTCTCATAAAATGTAATCAAGAAAGTACTATTGATATGCTCTTTTAATTTTAGAATAAAAATGGAAATCTCATCAACCACATTATCCATGTGGTCAATTTTTGATAAATACAACATCCTCACCGGTAGTAACTTCCTAGAATGGTATAGACACCTTTGGGTTATCCTTGGGCATGAACAGAAGTCTTAAATTCTGGAGTTAGCATTACCTGATCCGCCTTCCAAGGAGGCGAGTGATGAGGATTTTCTAGTCTATGAGAAACATATGAACAACATGTTCGATGTTCTATGATTGATGTTATCATCAAGGTCTATTGAGCTCATTAAGTCTCATGAAAACATGGATTCTTATAGCATGATCGAGCACCTATGTGGTATTTACCTAGAAAGAGTATGACAGGAAAGGTTTGATATTTCTAAATCACTCTTTCAAAGTATTCTTGGAGAATTTTCCCTAGCTGGGCCTCATGTAGTCAAGATCATTGGCTACATTGAGCGCTTTGAGGTTCTGGGGTTTAAACTCCCCAAAGAGTTGGGCATCGATCTCATTCTTGCATCACCACCTTAGAGATTCTCTAACTTTGTTGTCAATTTCAATATGAACAAAATCTAGAGGTCTCTATCTGATCTTCTTATCCTCATTTTCCAAGTGGACAAATATATGAAGCGCAAAAATCCTTTTGACATTATGGAAAATAAGAGGAAAGGGAAGGCGAAGATCTTTATGCCCAAAGCTTCTTCAAAGCCTTCCAAGAAAAGGAAGATCAAAGGGGAGGCAAGGGAACAGAAGGCTATTTGTTTTGCATATGGAAAGAAGGGCCACTGGATTAAGAACTGCACCTAGCCTAAGAAGAAGGGGGAAGCTTCAGGTGCATTTTTTATCGAATGAAATCTATCTATTTCTAAATATTGTGTATTAGATAAAGCATTTGGTGCTCACATATGTATCCAAATATAGGAACCAAGTAGATTCAGGAAGATTGATTGAGGGGAGGTATATCTAAAAGCAGCCAACGAAGCCAGAATTGCGGATGTAGCTCTCGGGGACTACTACCTCACGTTTCCAACTGGGATGATCTTGGTGTTAAAGGGTTGTTTTTATGTGCCTTATATAACCAAAAACATAATTTCTATATCCAGAATAGATATAGTTGGGTTTATTTCAAGTTTGGAAATGAATGATTCTTCTTTTATAAAGATAGTATTTGTTTTGGTAGGGCACATTTATACAGTGGTCTTTATGTGTTGGATTACACACACCAAGTAATAGCAATTGATGACAAAGATAATTCACATGGCTCATACCACACCCAACATTGGAATCATCATCCGGGACATGTAAATGAGAAATGCTTGACCATGTCACATCAAGATGTATATTCATATTCTTTTTAACTAAAACCACTTGGCATATGTCATGCGTGTTTACAAGGTAGAATGACCAAAGCCCCATCTGGTGGGAAATGTTAAATGGATAAAGGGATTCTTTAATTGGTTTATACTAATGTGTGTGAACCGTTTCCTGTTGAAGCAAGGGGCAGGTCTTCAAACTTCAAAACTTTTTCTGATAATTTTATTAGATATGGATATATCTACTTAATGAGGTGTAAGTTGGATTCCTTCGATAAGTTCATGGAATACAATAATGAAGTTGAAAACCAGATTGCTAAGAAGATTAAGAAACTCCACTAAAACTGAGGTGGGGAATATCTTAATCAGGACTTCATTGATTACTTACGAGAGTTTGGGATCATTTCCCAACTCACTCCTCCTTACACACCTCAAAGTAATAGTGTAATAGAAAGGAGTAACTGCACCTTGTTAGACATGGTAAGATCAATTATGAGTCATGCAAGTCTTCCATTATTCTTTTGGGGATATGCGTTACAAACAGCGGCACACATACTAAACCAAGTAACAAGAAAATCGATAAATGACATTCCATATGAGTTTTGGAGTGGAAGAAAAGACATGTTGTCAAATTTTCATGTGTGGGGTAGCGAAGAGTTTGTTAAATCCTATTCATGTAATAAACTCGCACCCCAAGGCACAAAGTGTACCATTATTGGACACCCCAAGGAAACAAGGGGATATTACGTATAAAACCCCTTAGACAAAAATGTTATGGTGGCAAGACATTCCATATTCCTTGAGAGGGAGCACATCTTCAAAAGAGATAGTGGGAGCGAGATAGAATTCAATGAAGTCGAGGCTCAAGGTGCACAAAAGTTGGTACAGGAACATATTCCACAATGCCCTATGGAAGAAGAATATATTCTAGAGACACAAGAACAATGTACGAGTACAAGAGAGGTTAGAGAACTGAACGGTACTGCTTTCTAATTACCAAGGATTGTGACTCCTTATTATTTTATAATAATGATCCTCTAACCTACGAGGAAGTAGTAAGTGGCACAGACGTTTCCAAGTGGCAAGAAGCCGGGAATTCTGAAATGGATTCCATGTACCAAAAACAAGTATAGATTTTGGTATTTCCTCCAGTGGATGTAAAGCATGTTGGTTGAAAATGGGTATTCAAGAAGAAACATTACATGGAATGAAAAGTCAGTACTTATAAGGCACGAATGGTCGCAAATGGTTTTAAACAACGTCAAAGAGTTGACTACGATGAAACCTTCTCACCAGTTGCAATGTTGAAATCCATCAGAATTCTAAATTCTATTATGGTTTAACCTGACTATGAGATTTGGAAAATGGATTTCAAAATATAATTCCTTAATGGGAACCTTTAGTAAGATGTCTACATGACACAACTAGAAGGGTTTGTGACTCCAAAGAATGCCAATAAAGTATGAAAGTTCCAGAAACCCATTTATGGTTTAAATCAAGCATCCATGTCATGGAACATTCATTTTGATGAATCCATAGAAGAATTTTGTTTTATCAAAAATTAATGTGAGCCTTGTGTCTACAGACGGTTTAGTAGGAGTGCATTCCTTTTCCTAATAGTATATGTTGAGGACATATTACTCATTGGAAACAAGATACCAGTCTTGCAGTCTATTAAGGAATTGTTGAATCAATGAATCTCTATGAAAGACTTGGGCAAGGCAGCATGTATTCTTTGGATGAAGATACATCATGATAGATCCAATATAATGCTATGCCTAAGTCAAAGTACATACATTGATTAGATACTGAAGAGATTCAGTATGGAAAAATCCAAGAGGGGATTGTTTCTAGTGTCACATGGAATTCATATTTAGAAGAAAATGTGTCCTCAGACACATGAGGAAATAAATATAATGGAAAAAATCCATATGCATCAATGATTGGGTCATTCAGGTATGAAATGTTGTGTACTAGGCAGGATGTCACCTACGCATTGAGTGTTGTAGGTAGATATCATGATGACCCAAGTGACCACCATTGGATGCAAGTCAAGACTATCCTAAAGTATTTGAGAAATAGTAAGGATATGTTCCCAGTTTATGGAGGAGATGAGGAAATAGTCATCATAGGATATGTAGATACTAGTTTCTAAACTGATCAAGATGACATGAAGTCGCGAACGGGATACACCTTCACTTTGAATAAAGGTGTAGTGAGCTGGAAGAGCTCAACGAAGAGTGTGGCTGCAGATTCTATAGTAGATTCCGAGTTTATTCCACCTTCTGAGGTAGCTAAAGAAGCTGTTTGGATGCGAAGCTTTGTCCAGGAGCTAGATGTGATACCTAGTAGTAAAGATCTCATCACATAGTACTGTGATAAAACTACAGCAGTGGCTCTCACAAGAGAGCCAAGGTCACATCAGCGGATGAAGCACATACTTCAGAAGTATCATATCTTGAGGGATTTTTCATAGAGAGGTTACATTTTAGTGAGTAGTATTTCAATGGAAGACAATATGGCGGACCCCATGACTAAATCCTTGACTCAGCAGAAACAAGATCATCATGTAAGGTGTAGCAAACTGGAAGTCATAGGTAGTTGGCTCTAGTCCATGTTGGAGTTTGTAATATTTTCTATCCTATAACCAAGTGGTTTTACTTTGATTTCATGAATATTTAATGTATTATTACATATTTTTCATTGTTCTACATGACTATAATGTAATAATTTCCTAGATTATTTGTTGTATTGATAAGGTTATAGCAGTTCCCCACTATGATGAGATCCTTGAAATGCTATAATAATATTCTTATATATAGTTTTGTGGTTGGATGACATGCTATGATGGGACACATAGCATGTAGACTGTCAGGTGCGAGTACTCGTAATGTAACATCTCGGATCCGGGTTCTACTCAACAGGTGCCCCGAACCCAGTTGGTCACATGACCTCAAGCATATTTCCCAAAACGCCAGAGGCTGCTGACTAGTAGCGAGGGACTAGGTATGACAGTGGGGAAAGTATTCCCTCATTTGTCAAAGTGTTGTGCAGCGGAAAAATATAAACATACCAAAATCAGAAGCAGTAACAATACAAAGCTGAAAGGACAATGGTACTGAAGAAAATTATCACGAACATTCATATATATATGATGATGCAATATGTCCTATTTCTAAGAGAGCAGTCAAAACAGTACACACTACAATCAAATAAAATATAGTACAAAGTACCAAGTATAGCAAAGAAAACTAAAAGAGTGCAATAGAAACTCAAAAGCATCGCAAGACTAAGCTTGGTCCCATGATCTCCAACTCCTCTACAATAATCATGTACCTTTATAGAGACCCTTTCCCTTATCAACACTTGTAGTAATGTAATCTATTTGGGCCCAAGACATGACCCAAATAGGGTGTGAGAAATAAATCCCAGTAAGAAACCACCAAAGGCATGTGCCCAACTGTCATTGAAAATGTGCAACAAAAGTGTGCAATGATAAAATCTAGTATACTAGGTAGTATTCAAAAGTAACTATCTCTAACAGTTACATTTCCATTTTAATAATTATTCATTAGTCCCAATCTTGTGCTTTATCTTGGCAGGTAAAACATAATAAATTACCACAGTGAATATTCAAAGTAAGCGTGTCCTCAGACATGAAAATACATACACTCAGGCAATCAGAATCAAAACCCGCTGTTGACTGTCCATAGGCATAATGAATGTCGCCCTCAGGCATATGAGATGTCTCCCTCAGGCACAGAAGCTATGACCATAGGCATAAGAAATATTTCCCTCGGGCAAAACAAAAAATTTCCCTCAGGCTAAGAAAAAAACTCCCTTCAGGCTATGCAAAATGCTACCATCAGGTTAAGAAAGTAACTGGGCCAAGAACAACACATAATCAAGCAATTCATATATATTTTCTCCCAAGAAACTCAAATCAGAGTATAATCATGGCATACCCACCAGTATCCTAGTCAAACGACTAAACAAGGGAAACACACCCATGGGGTGCCCCTAGAGCCAAGAAACGATCCCAAAAAGTTGTTTATATTTATCATTAGATTATTTATGCAATTCTAGATATCTTATCAACTAAGTCCTCAGCCATACGACACCCCAAACATGGGCGCGTAGCACAATGGTACACAAAAATAAATCAATAGTTGGAAACAAACACCAGACCACCTACCGCGATCTCATATGGTTGATATGCGTGAACGATGCCTCCCGAATCAACTGAGAACGACATAGATCTAGGATAAAAATTCACTCATTCAAACCCAAATAACCTCCCCGTAGAAAATAATTGGAAGGAGAGACACAAGGAGAGAGAACAACTCACATGTGCTGTCTAAATGAGATCGTAGGCGGAAGGATGGGATTCTCGGTGAGCGTTCAGGTGCTCCTCCAATCCTGAGACGTCTCTCCCGGTGCTACTGGTTCGCTTTATGCCTCCTTTGCCAAATGAGGAGGATACTACATGTTTTAAAAAAAAATAACTACACGGTGTGTACTCTCAAGTACATGGTGTGTAATTTCCATTTTTAATTGTTCCTCTAGTGGCCACCTTCCACCACCTCACTACTCATCTATCGAATTGTTTACAGAGCGTGTATTTCTTAGTACATGGCGTGTACTATTGTTCTACTGGTGGCTACTCCCAATGCCTTACTGTTCACCTACCGACTGTTTACACGGCGTGTATATGCTAAATACACGATGTGTAGTCAGGTTTTACACCCTTCATCAATGACAGGCCTATACGCCCTGTATACTCATCCCACACGGCCAAAGTACACAGCGTGTGGAAAAGTACATGGAATGTACCCAGAAATTTTGGGATGTTTTCCCTATTTTCCTTATTTTCTCGAAAACACATATGGAAAAAGGAAAATAAGAAACTCATACCTGAAGAATAAGAACCAAGTTCTTACAAACTTCCCCCCTTAAAGAAATTCGTCCCGAAATTTACCTTCAAAGGGTGGTGAAGATAAATCTGAGAGTAACTCTGGCCACTGAGCACATACGTCAGTCTCCCACTCCTAGGTTTCGTCCTTCACTCATCCATGCTTCCATAGCACTCGTATGAGAGGAACTGACCAGCCTTGAAGAACCTTCGTGCTCCTATTAATAATACGAATCGACTACTTCTCAAAGGATACATCGACCTGAATTCCAACCTCCCCGGGCTGAAAAACATGAGACATGTCTAAGTGATAGTGGCATATCCGATCCGCATGTCTCCTGATCTGCCTGTCTCCCATCCTTGGTGAAATTTTACCCTGTCTCTTGATCCGCCTGTGTCCCATCCTCGGTGAAACACGCAAAAAAGCATGATCCCTGACCATGAACTCCAATGGTCGTATGCGGAAATTATCATAATATTTCTAACAATACTCTGTAGTAGCCATCCGCTTCTGAAACAACTGGACCTGCTCTAAAGTCTCCAGTATGAGACATGGTCCCAGTAAAGCTGCCTCACCTACCTCCAACCAACACAAGGGTGATCGTCATGGCCTACCATATAAAGCCTCGTAAGCTGCAATCTCAATAGTTTCCTGATAACTTCTATTATATGAAAAATTTGACCATGGGTATGTGATTCTCCCAAGATCCCCTAAGGTTTAGGACGCATTCACGAAGCATGTCCTCCAGCACCTATATCATACACTCTGACTGGCCATCAGTCTAAGGGTGGTAAGACATGCTCAAAATCGCTTGTGTACCTAGTGCCCTCTGAAAACTCTGCGAGAAAAGATATGTGAAATGGGAATCCCTATCTGAAACGATAGAACGAGGGACCCCATGAAGATGTAATACCTCTCGGATATACAACTTTCTAAGCTCGTCAACATCGAAGGTCTCCTTGATCAGAAAAAAGTGAGCTACCTTTGTGAGTCTGTCCACGACAACCCACACGGTATCATTGCCTCGAGGTGACCATGGCAACCCAGTCACGAAGTCCATCGCAACATAATCCCATTTCCACTCCAGAATGGGTAACTGCTGTAATAGTCTGGCTAGCCTTTGATGCTCCGCCTTCACCTGCTGGAAGGTGGAACATCTCGTAACAAAACCAGCAACCTCTCTTTTCATACCCAGCCACCAATACTGATGTCTCAAGTCACGGTACATTTTGGTAACATCGGGATGTACTGCCCAAGCTGAAGCATGAAACTCCCGCATCAACTCCTCACATGTATCCCTAGGAACCAACACTCGTCCATGGATACTCAGTACCTCATCATCGCATATCATCCAACCAGGAGGAGGGTCCTCACTTTCCACTGACTCCAATAGAACTAGGCCTTCTAAATCCGATAGTTGTCTCATCATCACTCTATCTAGGAGGGTAGAAGTCATAGCTAAGGATGAAAGATCGGCTCTCCCCTGACTATTGTGCACCTCCAAATGCATCTCAGAGAACAAGGCCATAAGCAGCCACTCACCACAGGACTACTGCACTACCTGTATTTGAGTCCTACTGCTCAGTGCATTAGCTATTGCGTTACCTTTACCTAGTGTATAGGCAAGCTCAAAGTCAAAGGACTGACGGTATTCAACCCACCTTCACTATCTCAAATTAAAGTCTCATTGGGTAAAGATGTATTTATGAATTTTGTGGTTTTTAAACACCACAAATTTTTCTCCCAAGAGATAATGTCTCCAATAGTGAAACACATGAACAACTGCAGCCAACTCGAGATCATGCATCGGTTAATTCCTCTCATATGGCCTCAACTGTCGAGACCCACAGACAACTACACGATTGCCCTGCATCGACACTGCTCCCAACCCAATACAAAAAGCATCACAGTAAACTGTATAGCTCTTCCCTTTCTCTGTAAGTATCAGGACTGGTGTTGATGAAAACCTTCCCTTTAGCTCTTGAAAGGTTGTATCATAAGATTCTGACCAAATGAACTTCACACCCTTCTTAGTCAAACCCGTCAACGGCACTGCTAAATGGGAGAAGTTATGTATAAAGAACTTGTAGTAACTATCCATCCCCAAGAAACTCTGTATTTCAAACATGTTCTTTAGTTGCTCCTAGAAAAATACTGCTCTCAATTTCTCTAGGTCTACTATGACTCCTTCCTCCGAGATAACATGACCCAATAAGTGTAACTGGTCCATCCAAATGTGGCACTTTGAGAGATTATCATATAACTGAGGCTCTCTCAGTGTACTCAGTACGATCTCAAGATGGGTGTCATGGTCATGTCGAGTGTGAGAGTACACCAAGATATCGTCGATGAATTCTACCACAAAAGAATCTAGATAAGGGTGGAACACACGATTCATCATAGCCATGAAAATTGCTGGTGCATTTGTGAGTCTAAACGGAATGAACAAGTACTCGTATAGACCATATCTACTCTGAAAAGTTGTAAGCAGTATGTCCTATGGTCTAACTCGCAACTGATGATATCTGGATCTCAAGTGAATCTTTGAGAACACTCGTGCTCCTATAAGTAGATCAAAAATATCATCAATCCTTGGTAAGGGATATCGGTTCTTAATAGTCAACTGGTTCTATTTCTGATAATCCATGCAGTGTCAGAGGGTACCGTCTGCCTTCTTCGCAAAAAGGACAGGCGAACCCCAGGTAGAAATATTGGGTCAGATGAAATCATTTTCTTGTAACTCCTCTAACTACCTCTTGAGCACTTTTAACTCTAGTGTAGCCATCCTATAAGGAGGAATGGACACCGGTGCCGCTCCTAGAACAAGCTCAATAGAGAAATACATATCTCACTCAAGAGGTAGACCCGAAAATTCATCTGGGAAGACATCCCTGAAATGATCAACCACTAGAGGGCAATATTTTAGACAAGTTCCCTGGTCATCCAGATATAGACTCGCAATCTAATTTGTCACTCCACCTCACCCACGATTCTCGAGTCCATCTCGGCTCGCCTGGACATCCCATTTTCCCTTGTATAGAAACTATCTGCCCTCTGGTGGTGTGAATCTCATCCAATGTAGATAGCAATCTACAAAGGCTCGAAAGGGTACCAACTAGTCCATCCTAAGAATGACATCATAGCTCGTCATCTCTAACACATAGAGGTCCCATAGAATGTGACACCCACCATCATCTAGGGGCACTCCTTGAACTGACTCACACCTGCCATTCTAATCCCCAATGGAGTGTCTAGTGTCATAATATCAGAATAAGAATAAACACAGAGCCCAAGGCTCTCCACAACGGGCAAAAAAAAGCTATGTGTAGAACCCATATTGAAAAGTACAGAAGATAAAACAGAATAAACTAGAATGGTACCTCTGAAAGTGGAAGGTCTGGGATCTTTCTTCTATTGGGTCTGTTGCACTGCATATGCCTGCCCAGTGCCATGGCCCTGCCACACAACCTGGATACCCAGAACTGACCGACCCTGTTGTCTCTGAGATTCCAGTTTCTGGCTACCATGGCCATGACCACCACCACTACCTAAATGTCCTAACGTATTCTAATTCCCTAAATAGTAATATGATGATGGCCATGCTCCCACATGCATTGTCTGCACTGAACCCCTGTCACTAATCACTGGTAGAAACGCCCTGCAAAAACACTGGAGATGGACCATCTTGTCGCATGCTTGACACTCCACTCTGTCACGTGCACACTGAGGTCTCTTGTGCCCATCTTTACCACACTGGTAGTACATGAACTGGCCACATGAAGAATTCTTCTCCCTAGTTCTTCCATCTTGAGAAAAATTCATCTACCTCTTCCACTTACTGATAGGAATAGTACCAGAAAATGGTGCTGAACCGCCCTGGGCTACACCACTAGCTTCCTGTAGGTTCCTCTTAGTAATCAATGCCTGGTTCAAAATTTCATGAACTGTAGGAAACCTAAAAAAAATCATCATCACTCAGATGTCATACTGAAGACCATCCTCAAAGCGTCTATCCTTCAACATCTCATCACCCACAAGAACTGGGGCGAAACGTTGTAGCTCAGTGAAGCAGATAGAATAATCCATCACTGACATAGTGCCATGCTGCAGATTCATGAACTCTCAAACTCGGTCTTCCCTCAGCGTCTCTGGGAAGAAAAACAAATAGAAGACTTCCTGAAAATATTTTCACGCCATGTCTCGGTGGTGCTTAGTTTGGGTGGTAACATCCCACCATCTCTTGGAGAAATCACGTAGCATGTTTTTAGTGATCTTGACCCTCCTCCCTGGAGGGGTCTCAAGATGCTCGGAGATAGTCTACAATGATTCCATCCAAGAATCCGCAACCTATGGTCCTTCATCCTCTGAAAACGTAGGTAGATGCTACTGTTGAAATATACGTGTTGAATCTGCCATAGATGTAATAGCCGAAGGTGCTCCCTAGAAGGTCTGCATGAACCGCCTGAAGCCTTCACGGAACTGCGCATCAGCACCTTTGTCTGATATAATGGCTGGTGATGTATCTGTCTCTGCTGGAAGATACATTGTTTTCCCATGGCCTACCATCTCTGTAGTATAATCATTGCCGCTCTCTTGGAAAACAACTCATGGTCATCTCGGCCTCATGACTCTACAGGGTCAAACACATGCCTTAGATTATGATCATCAAAGACTAAGAACTGGAAATGTAAGAAGGGAATAGGGAACAAAAAACCTTAATGTTTTACAAAACAAGACTACACTGAGTGTATAACAATTACACGACATGTTCCTATAAGTATTTCACATGGGTGTGTACTTCTGCCAGAACAGGTTGGGTAACACCCCAAACACACGGTGTGTTGTCCACACACACGGTGTGTACTTGAATATTTTTCCCTTGCCTGATCCCTTCTACATAGCTAATCCACACGTCTCTCTTTTGAAAGAGATTACACTGCATGTATAATTTCTATATGGCGTGTACCCTTAATCCCATACAAGGTCGTGTTTTTATGCTAGCATGGGCGTGTCTCAACCTTCGGTACATGGCGTGTTACAACTGTACACGGTGTGCACACCACTCCATCAACCCATCCACATAGCCAACTCTACATTGTCTCTCACTAGTCAAGACTACACAGCATGTCCCTTAGGTACACCCCATAGAATAAATGAGCTTCACCGACCGGTGTTGTTCGTGACACGGTCAGATACACAGCTCACACAACACGACATGTTCTATATGGACACATATTGTACAAGAAGAGGTAACATTGACCTGTGTTGTTAGTTACATGGCTAGATTCCCAGATTACACTACATGGTGTGTTCGGCATAAACACGGTGTGTATAAGAGAATATTTCTCCATCCGTGTTGTTAGTCACACGGCAGACACAGGGTCAACATGACACGGTGTGTACAACCGGTATACAGTGTGTTCCCTATAGAGTTTTTCCATCCTTTGATTCTTCCTACATAGCCTCTGACATGGTTAGAAACTACACGGAATGTACTTATGGTAAACGGTGCATACTTAAAAAAAATTTATTTCTTCCCGAATAGGAGAGTACATGGAGGGTAGTCATAGAACCACATGCTGTGTTGTCTAGGTTTCCGGAGAGTAGACCTCAGAAACTACTCCAGAGCCCATTTTTCTTAAATTTCATGCATCATTATGCGAAATTCCGATCATTGGGGGACCATACTCCCCGTGAACCAAAGTTTGGAACCCAAACATTCCCATTTATAGTACAAAACACAACAAAACGGTTAGATCATGATCTGCTAAATTCTGATCCAAGAGAGCCCATACTTCTCAGGAACGAAATTTTAGCGTCCATCAACCCAACCATAACACGTACCAATACCCTATAAACTGTAGGTGTATCTATCAAGGCACCTATCACAATAGCATTCATTTTCTAGCACAACATCCATCGCAACAACATGCAATTTCTAATGAACCTACATGGCATGAAAACTATGCATGGAATGTGATTCTAACATGTGCACTACTACAAATATGGATTTTATCAGCACTAAAAATGGCCATTAACAACGCTAAAAAAAGCACTATTAATGTCGGTGAAGATAAAGGGGGTCCCCTTTATCAGCGCTCCAAAAAGCGCTAATAAAGACCCCATTTATCAGCGCTAAAAAAAGCACTGATAAAAGGGGTCCTTTATGAGCACTAAAATGAAGCACTGAAAAAAATAAAAAAAAAATAAAAAAAATAAAAAAAAATACTGCCAATCTTGGGGGGGGCTTTTTATAGCACTTGATCTTCCCTTTATCAGTGCTTTCCCACACCTCTAGCGCCCGACCGCACCACCTACACCCTTTATCAGCACTACCCCTTTAAATCAACCTTGCCCGCGCACCCGTGCCTTCACCCGAATTTGATCTCGAGACCACCCCCTTGCGCACCTAAAGCCTTTGCCACTACCCTCTATTGATTTTTTCTCTTATTCATGATATATCTATTTATTTATATACATATTTAGTTATATTAATATATACATATAGTTATATTAATATATATATAGATATATTAATATATGTATAGTTATATTAAAATATAGTAGTTATATAAATATTCATATATTGGTATTTTAAATAAAATGGATATTAGTTATTATTTAGATAAATCTAATATATTTTATATGTAAATATGTTTAATTATTTATTTAAAAAATTTAATTTTTAGGTGTGAATATATAAAAAATATGTGCATATAGTTATATATTTGATTATAAATAGATGTGAATTATAAAAAAGGATGAAATTTTAGAGATAAAATATCAATATGAATGTAATAACTTGGAATAAATTCAGTCCCCACCAAAAAAGCCAATAATATCCCCTTAAACGAGGCTGAAAATCTACAAAATGTTAAAAAATCTGGGTACCATGACTAAAAACTCGGTTTTGGAGGCCTTCTAGGCCTCTTTTGGCCTCGAAAAACGCTTTATCGAGGTCCTCCTAGTCACAGTGACATAGAGCTCGTCGCAGGCTTCGATTTGATATGTGGCAGAGCTCAAACGGACACTCGGATCAAAAGTTATGGTCGTTTGAAGTTCAAGTTGCGTTTTCAACATATTTTGGATCTTTTTTTAATTTTTTTAATTTTTTTATTCTTCAAATTGTTATTAAATTACTACTACTCCTTAATAATTAGAAAATTATTAATTAAAAATATTTTTAAATTTTTTAAGAATCCATTTTTACTAAATATCTTATATATAAAGTATAATAATTGTTAATGTACATTTATAGTTATCTAAAATATATTTAAAAATTATATAATATATTTATATCAATATAACTATATAACTATATTTATATATTAAAAATTTTTAAATTTTTTTTTGAAGTCGACCCTTTATCAGCGCTAAAAAAAAGCGGTGTTAAAGAGGTCCTTTTATCAGCGCTTTTTTTAGCGCTGATAAAGGCACCCTTTATCAGTGCTTTTTTGAGCGCTGATAAAGCCCCCCCCCCCTTATCAGTGCTTTTTCGTCAGCGCTGATAAAGGGGCGGCGCAGGCTTTGCCCAGTTTTGTGGTAGTGGTGCCTAAATGATGCATGAGATGACATACCCTCATCTCATTGGGTTGCAACTAAATAGAACCCAAGTATAAAATTATAAGAGCACACCAAAAGTGTGTCACCCAACGATGAAAATCAGATCAACTATAAAGTGAAAAAATCAGTAAAATCGCAACACGAGGTAAATTGGATTTTCCCTGTACACGGGTTAGCCACTCCTGGGCATAGCTTATTACCAAATAACAATTCCATCCTATCCCTGACTATAGGCTTCAAACAGTATGTCAAAGAAAAGAAATACCTCTGAAACCAATTTATAACGTCCCAGATCCAGGTTCCACTCAACGGGTGCCCCGAACCCGGTTGGTCACATGACCTCATGCGCATTTCCCCAAACACCAGAGGTTGCCGACTAGTAGAAAGAGTCTAGGTCTGATAGTGGGGAAATTATTCCCTCATTTGTCAAAGTGTAGCGCAACGGAAAAATATAAACATACCAAAAGCGAAAGAAGTAACAATACCAAGCTGAAAGGACAATATTACTGAAGAAACAGATAACCAACAGTCATATATATATGATGATGCAATATGTCCTATTTCTAAGAATTTTTTCAAAATAGGACACACTGTAATCAAATACAGTATAGTACAAAGTACCAAGTACAGCAAACCAAACTAAAATAGTGCAACAGGAACTCAGCATCATCGCAAGCCTAAGTTAGGTCTCTTGCTCTCCTACTCCTCTACAACAATCATGTACCTGTATAGGGACCCTTTCCCTTATCAACACATGAAACAATATAATCTGTTTGAGAACAAGACATGACTGAAATATGTTATGAAAAATAAATCCTAGTAGGCAACCACCAAAGGCCCATGCCTAACTATCATTGAAAATGTGCAACCTCAGTGTGAAATAATAAAATACAGTAAACTAGGGAATACTCAAAAGTAACTATCTCTGCCAGTTACAATTCAATTTTAATAATTATTTATCAGTCCCAATTTTGTGCTTTATCTTGGCAGGTACAACAAAATAAATCACCACAGTGAATATTCAAAGTAAATGTGTCCTCAGACATGCAAATACTCACCCTCAGGCAATCAGAATTGAAACCCACAGGTGACTACCCATAGAAATAATGAATATCTCCCTCAAGTATACGAGATGTTTCCCTCAAGCACAGAAGCTGCTGCCCACAGGCATAAGAAATATTTCCTTCAGGAAAAACGAAACACCTCCCTCAGGCTATGCAAAACACTGCCCTCAGGCTAAGAAAAACACAGCCCTCAGGCTAAGCAAGTAACCGGGACGAGCCAAACACATAAGAAAGAAATTCTTATATATTTTCTCTCATTAAACTCAAATCATGATATAATCACGGCATACCCACGAGTATCTTATCCAGACAGCTAAATAAGGGAAACGCATCCACGGGGTGGCCCTGGATCCAAGAAATGATCCCAAAGAGCAGTTTATATTTATCATTAGATTATCTATGCAATTCTAGATATCTTATCTTCTAAGGCCTCAGCCATACGATACCCCAAAAATGGGTGTGTAGCTTAACGGTACACAAAAACAACTCAACAGTTGGAAATAAACATCAGACCACCTACCTCAATCTCCATTAGTCGATATATGTGAACGACGTCTCCTGAATCAATCGAGAACAGCGTAGATCTGGGATAAACGTTCACCCATTCAAACCAAAATAACTTCCCCTCAGAAAATAATTGGAAGGAGAGACAAAAGAAGAGAGAAGAACTCACCAGCATGGTGCAAATGAGATCATCAGCGGAAGAATTGGATTCTCGGTGAGCGTTAGGGAGCTCCTCCAAGCCTCGGCCATCTCTCTCGGTGCTCCTGGTTCGTTCTATGCCTCCTCTACCGAATGAGGAGGATACTGCCTATTTTTAATGAAAAAACATAACTACACGTCGTGTACTCTCTAGTACATGGCGTGTACTTTCAATTTTTTTAACCATTCCTCTGGCGGCCATCATCCACCACCTCACTATTCATCTGTCTACTTGTTTACAAGATGTGTATTTCTGAGTACATGGCGGACACTATTGTTCCGCTGGAGGCTACTCCCACCACCTTACTATTCACCTGCTGACTGATTACACGGCATGTACATACTAAGTATATGGAGTTTAGTCAGTTTTTACACCCTTCATCACTGATAGGCCTACACGCCCTGTATACTCATCCCACGGGACCAAAGTACAAGGCATGTGGAAATGTACACGGCGTGTATGCACAAATGTTGAGATTTTTTTAATATTTTCTTTATTTTCTCGAAAACACTTAAGGATAAAGGAAAAGAAGAAACTTTTACCTCAAGAATAAGAACTGGGTTCTTACACGTAAGAATATGAGACTTCCTCTCATGAAGTTCGCACTTAGTAATCTCCAAGATAGGATATTATGAGAACATACCTTCTAGTAATAATTCCACATGTTTTGGTGTCATCAGATATTTCTATCTACGAGAATGTGTAATGATACTTAGACATTTAGATTATCATTAATACGTGTCACGACTTACACACTTTGATTTACTGACGAAAACTGTCATGCAGACAGTTGGCGGGAAGTAGGTATATTGGGTGTATCATGAGTGGTATATTATTAATGGATAAGTCGAGAAAGGATTTGTCCCATCCATTTAGGGAAGTTGATATCTCGACCATTGGATTAAAATAGAATTTTCAGGAAAAATTCCATGGCCATGGTGTAACGATGATTTTATTTCAGGTATTCAAAGAACAACAAATCAAGCATAACCGTTAATAACAGAATCATGAAACTTGCTTGATGAGATATTGTGACAAAGGGATTATATTTCATAGTGAGCATTCATATGTGGATGTCGTTGTTGCGACTTTACGTTCTTTCTCTTGGGTGCCTTGACCTGCTTCTAGATGATACTCTTGGACTTTAGGTAATCTCGCCTAATGCCAATGAGAAATAATCCTAGAGGGTCACACACAAATTGTTTTTGGTGGTCTTGGTTAAATTCTATTTAAATTTAATTAATGAAATAAATATTATTATCAAGACCGTGGAATAATCTTATTCAAGTTAAGATGATCTCATAACTTAAATAAAATATATTTATTTATTTTATTGAACATTTAATAAATATTTATTTACTAGTTTGTAAATAAAATATTTATTTAAGACAATAAATTATTTATTAATTTATTATGGTGTTCAATAAATGGAAGTGGAGTTTGAGCGGACAAAGATCGCTCTAGTAGTAAAATAATTATTGTAACACCCCACCCCATCCTTATTGGATTGAGGAGGTGGTGAGGGTTACTTGGCCTTAAGTAACATTCCCAAGGCACCAAAGGCTGGCAATAAATGTTGAGAGCATCGAGAAAAAATTGGGGATTGATTATCCCTTATGAAAAAATCAACCAACAAACCACAACTATATGATGCATGTCAATAGACCCAACAAAACCATCCACAAACAACCAAGTTGTTTCACAAAACAACCCAGACCCAAAACAAGTAGACATGTCCACAACACATTAGAGTACAAGCGGAAACTAAACAACCAAACACCAAAAGCCACGACACCACCATAGCTCCACACCAAGCTCCAAGCTCCACCACGACCTCACAAAGCTCCACTAAAGGAGGGAGATTCTTTCCCTTTGCCCACGTCACGGTACACGACATCTGCAAGGACACCAACATGCCAAAGCTGCGGGTGAGTACTAAAACTTAGTAGGTTTTCCCCAATGACTTCCCTATAAATGCCACTAGCATAAAACCATTAGCACATTTATATAAAACAATTTATATAAAATAATCACAATTGCAAACATTACCATACCAACACATCCTTACCAGGTCATCTCACCCAAACCAAGTAACCAAGGGAAAACCAAAAAAACATGCCCCAATCCATTTCATCATTACACACTTTCACAACAATTCCAACTTGTAAAGAAAGGCACAACAAACAGTAAAAATGGTGGGACTTCTGCCCAACTCGTTCACCCATTCACAACAAAGAAATCAAAACAGTGGGAATTCCGCCCAACTCATTCACCCATTCACGAGTAGCAGCATTTCTGACCACTACCCACATAGTTTCTCTTCCGACCACTATCCATCACCCATTTATAGTGGTATTTCTCACCCACTTCAACAAAACATTTCAACACAACATCTCAACCAAGCATAAAACCCATCAAGGTCACAACCACATGCAATCAACTAATTTCCATTGCATAACAATCCCCTTCACTAATATCAATCATTTATTAAAAATCATTTTCCATGCCAAAACCCCATTTCAATAAAAAAAACCTCTTTATTGAAAACCATTTTCCATCAACCATTTCCCAAATCAATCTTAACCACCCATTTCAAAATCTCCATTTTAAAATCCACAACAATAACATTTCACCCTAGAACCCCCTTTTTCCCAAAAACCCCCAAATGGATTTTCAACCAAAATCACACTTCATCGCACAATTAATTTCAATAAAAACAATTTAATTGTAACATGTAACCACCAGTTAAAACCGAGTGGAGTCGGAAGAGAAGCCACTTACCTCTTAGGGTTTGGCAAAATCGACCTTTCACCCAAACACACCTCAATCCGGTAGAACGCCCCCTAGAAACTTCCTTAGAAACCCTTAACTAACATCAATAGGCCCAAATGTTAGAATCCTAGGAAAAACAACCCTATATCTACACACAACAAGTGTATATCTAGAAAACCAAGAAGGAGGGAAGATCAGATCTAGAGGAAAACACAAAGGAACCATGGGAGAAGAATTACCCGGGAGAAATCGCCTTCAAACCCTATTGAATCCTCTTCAAAACCCTTCCAAATGAGTGGGAGAGACCTTCTAGCCCCTAAGAACTGAAAATCCCGAGTGAGGATCGAGTGGGAAGAAGAGAGGAGTGAAATGAGGCAATCCTGAGTGAGCCCAGGTTTTATAAACCTAATTTTAAGTGGCCGCACGGTTATCCCGGTGTGTAAATTAAGTCAAAATCAAACATCTGGAGATATTCCATCCATCTCATTTGCCTCAAGTTCAGATCCCTTTGTGAGAAAATGTGCTTCAACTCTTATTATCCATGTAGACCGTGAACTTCTCACCAAATATATAATGATGCCACACTTTCAACGCATGGACCACTACTGCCAATTCCCAATCATGAGTTGGGTAGTTCTTCTAATGCATTCTCAACTGCAATGAGCCATACATAACCACATGATTCTCTTTCATGAGAATGCACCCCAACCCTGATCCCGATGCATCGCAATACACCACGTACCCTTTTGCTAGTTCTGGTAAAACCATGATTGGTGCTGATTTAAGACGACCCTTTAGATCTTCTAAACAGCGCTGACACTATTCGTTCCACTATAATGGAACATTCTTTCTTGTCAAAGCTGTCATCGGTGAAGCCAAATGTGAAAAATCTTGAACAAAACACCGATAATACCCTGCTAGACCAAGAAAACTCCATATCTCAAACACATTCTTTGGTGGTGGCCTCGAGATAACAGCCTCTCTTTTCTCCGGATCCACAGAAACACCCCTTTCAGAAATTACATATCCAAGAAAATGAACTTCTTATATCCAAAAGTCACACTTTGACAATTTGGCATACAATTGATGATCCCTCAAGATCCCCAGCACTATTTACAAGTGCTTCTCATGCTCTACCCTTGTCTTTGAATACACCTGAATATCATCCACAAACACCACCACGAATAAATCTAGATATCTCTAAAATATTTGATTCATCAATGCCAAAAACACCGCTGGCGCATTTTTTAGACCAAAGGGCATCACTACATATTCATAATGGCCATATCTACTTCTTAAAGTTGTTTTAGGAATATCTTCATTCCTTGCCCACAATTGATGATATCCCGACCTCAGGTCGATCTTATAGAACCATTGGGTTCCACTAAACTGATCGAACAAATCATTGATTCATGGAAGTGGATATCTGTTCTTTATCGTCACTTGGTTAAGTCTACAATAATAAACACATATCCTCAAAGTTCCATCCACCATTTTCACAAACAACACCGGTGCTGCCCACGGAGATGTGCTAGGCTAGACAAACCCTTTATTTTCAAACTCCTCCAACTAGACATTCAACTCCCTCAATTCTGCAGGTTCCATCCGGTAAGACAAAAGTGAGATAGGACTAGTCCTCGAGAGGAGATCAATCAAAAACTCCACTTCTCTTACAGGAGGTAACCTGGAGAATTCTTTGAGAAAAACTCCCATGAACTTATTGACCACTGCTAGAAAAACACTATTCCTGACACCCTCTATCGATTCCAATGACAAAACCACCAACCGATACGATAACGTCCTCACTAATGCTACCAAAAAACCTGTTGCACTCTACCCCTCATTTCTATATCCTCTAAAGAGATGTCTAATTCCATCATGTGTCATAAAAGCCATTGTTCGCACATCACAATCGATGTGGGTCTTAAACTCCACCAGCCAATCCATTCCCAGGATTAAATCATACTCATCCCCTCTCAAGCACTGAGAAATTTCACATTAGCTCAACCTCACCCACAATGATACAAAATGAACTACACAAGAAGGCTCGACACTCTCTTTGACCCAGAGGAGTTTGAAGTTTCAAAAATGAAGGCATCATCTCCAGAGTTAAACCCAGAAAAAACACAGTACGAGATGCAAGAAAAGAATGGGAACCAGCTGTATCAAACAAATCTCGCATCAACATGGAATTTAAAAGAACTATACCTCTCACCGTGGATGGTCTCATTTGATCATCCACTACAACTTTCTCAGCTCCAAGCATATGTGTGCTTTCCATGCTCTGCTCTTTATTACCTAGCTGAAACTTCCCTTGGTGAGGAGTGTCATGAACACCCGACCTCGGAGAATTACGACAATACTGATGAAGATGCCCCATCCTCTTGTAGTTATGACATTCTCGAGTATGTTCCTTACAATGTCGTTTCAGGTGGCCTACAGAACCAAACTGAAAGCATCATGGATTATACTTGGGTCTCGAAGGATGTTTTCACAAACTAGTGGTCTGATTTTGATGTACTCTATGTCGTTGAAAAAAAGGTTCTGCATGTTCTTTCTCTCAGTGTTGGGGTTCACACCTCCCCTTGTGAGGACAACTGTGCTTCCATTACCTGGATTTCCGACCGTGATAGATATCGCAACAGGTTTATCTAATTGCAGTCCTGATTGAACTATTTGAAAAGCTTGAACGATGCTTTGGGCCAACAGTTGGTTCACCTGGGGCTCAGGTGGTACCACATTTTCAGTAGCTTCCTCCGATTGGTCACTATGATGTCTACCCGGTTCCATTTCTAAATAGGAAACAAACTACCATGAGTCTCACTCCCATAGATAGTAAGAATTCTCATGTCCAATCTCCTTACACAACACTATCACAACGAGGATTTCCACCTTTCCATAGTTACCATGTTTCACCATTTTTGAAAACTAAACCATTTTCAAAATACCAAATTTATTCACATTACAATTTCATACATTTCAAAAACCATTTCTCAAATCATCCCGTAAATCATTATGCCCAATGAAATATGCATCCTAGTCGGAAGCCATTTCTACCTTGCATGCCATGTTTATCTCATTGGCTATAGCCACGACTATGAGATATCCAATGCCTATAAGTGTCTCCAAAACACTTATGTACCCAACTCCCTGGTAACTTGAAGTTCAACATAAAAGGGTTAGCTACATTATTTTATACTATACATTCCAAGTTCGGACAATCCTACGCCTTGCTACTATCCCAACTCATGGAATATATCACAAGCAATGTCAACTCCAAAACTAATTATCAACACAAATGATCGAACAAGTGCTCTCACTTGAAAGCCAAGGACCGAACAAGCTGATACCACTTATACACCCCGCCCCTACCTCATTCTCTTAAGGAGTCAGTGAGGGTTACTTGGCCATAAGCGACGTTCCCAAGGTGCCAAAGAATGGAAATAAATGCTGAGGGCTTCGAGAACAAATTGGGGAATGATTTTCCCTTAAGACAAAACCAACCAACAAACCACAACTATATGATGCATGTCAATAGACCCAACCAAACCATCCACTAACAACCAAGTTGTTTCACAAAACAACCTAGACCCAAAACAAGTAGACATGTCTACAACACATCAGAGTAAAAGCAGAAACTAAATAACCAAACACTACAAGCCACGAAACGACCACAGCTCCACACCAAGCTCTAAGCTCCAAGCTCCACCACGACCTCACAAAGCTCCACTAAAGTTGGGATATGCTTTCCCTTTTCCCACTTCATGGTACAGGTCATCTACAAGGACACCAATGTTCCAAAGCAGGGGGTGAGTGCAAAAACTCAGTAGGTTTTCCCCCAATGACTTCCCTACACACACCACTAGGATAAAACTGTTAGCACATTTATATAAAACAATTTATCTAAAATAATCACAATTAAAAACTTTACCATACCAACACATCCTTACTAGGTCATCTCACCAAAACCAAGTAACCTAGGGAAAACCAAACAAACATGCCCCAATCCATTTCATCATTCCACACTTGCACAATAATTCCAACTTGTAAAGAAATGCACAAAAAATAATCAAAACGGTGGGACTTCTTCCCAACTCGTCCACCCATTCATAAAAAATCAACCAAAATTGTGGGACTTCCACCAAACTCGTTCACCCATTCACAATAAAGCAATCAAAATGGTGGGACTTACACCCAACTCGTTCACCCATTCACGAGTAGCAGCACTTCTGACCACTACCCACATAGTGGCTCTTCTGACCACTATCCATCACCTATTTATAGTGGGACTTCCATCCCACTTCAACACAACATTTCAACACGACATTTCAACCAAGCATAAAACCCATCAAGGCCATAACAACATGCAATCAAACAATTTCCATTGCATAACAATCCCCTTCACTAAAATCACCCATTTATTAAAAATTGTTTTCCATGCCAAAACCCCATTTCAATAAAACAACCTCTTTATTGAAAACCACTTTCCAACAACCATTTTCCAAATCAGTCTCAACCAACCATTTCAAAACTTCTATTTTAAAATCCACAACAATAACATTTCACCCTGGAACCCCCTTTTTGTAACACCCCGACCCTAGCTACCCAGAGTCGGTGCATTACTTCGTAACATTGGCATGATCACAAAAGATCAAGTCTCGAAAGACCGATTAGTTTATTAGCCTTGGAAACACTAGATACATTCATAAATGTTACATTACATCACAAAGTGAAAAAATATAATAACATAGTCTCCATAGTCCACACTTCTATCCTCTTCGGACTATCCCTGCAGGTCATTGATAAAATACTTCCTCACATCCTGGAAAATATTAAAACATTGAAAGGGGTGAGCTCAGATGCTCAGTAAGGATAACAATATTGTGGAAGATTTCATAAATAAACATAAAAATTTAAGGCAATGTATAACTAAAACAAAAGCCTTTTAAACATGAACATCAACATAATATGGCAAAATTATAATGAGATAATGCCATTCACTTCCTCACATGGATATTCTAACGGTCGAATAATCACATGCAATATCAATAACCACTTTCATAATGATGGAATGCATAATGCCAGACTATCATAACCACGTAGCCAAGGCCTCGTGCCAAGACCACAAATAAGATTTTGTCAAGGCCTCGTGCCAAGACACTAGTTTGTCTCATGAGACCTGCCGATGCATCGAGGAGCTATAGCGGGCTCCACCCGTCACTTATTAAGTCCAATGCATTCCTCATAAGAATAGGTTTAAACATATCAAAAACCATAACATAATCGTATCACATAAAACATGCATAAAGGAAACATAACATTTCCACATTTCAATCACAAGATATTAATACAACACATTGATATAATAAAAACTCATTCAAAACCATTTTCAATACCAAAATAAAATAAAGTTAAAACTTTTTAATTATTTTTCATTAAAAAAAATGATGTCTTGTAGAGGAAGCCAAAACTCAAATAATGGTCATGGCGGCAGAGAAGTCGTTGTCGCTGCATAAGTACGGTAAGAAAAACATTCCCTTTTTGTCGTTTAGTAAAACGCTTCGTATAAAAAAGATCCCTTTTGAATAAACGTAAAAAGCAAATGGGTTTATACACCGTATAAAAGAAAGTTGTGTATAAAACCAAATATGCCTCAATGAAAGGAGATTGAGAAGAAGTCCTTAAAAATATCATTTTTAAAATAAAATAGATCTATTATGTGTATTCACTATAGGTACACATAAAGAAAGTAAAAATACAAAATAATACATAATAATATCATGACATAATTTGAATGTAGTAGATTAACCCAGAGAATGGAAGTTGGGTTAAGAAATTCCCTTACCTTGCATCTTGTCCTGACTCGACCATTCTTTAACCTCCTGAATAATAAACTAGAGTTAATTTCTATTTACTTAAGAACCTTTTTCATGTTCATTATTCCTTTTATATCACTTATTACCATGTTATGAACATTATGTAATTATTTAAGTTAATAACGGTTGTTTTGTCGATCTTTGGTACTTGAGTCAACAATAAACTTCTTATAATTACAAGTTGTTTATGTGGTAGAATATCCATTATCTCCAGAATTATATTCATGATTTAGATGTCATATATATCTTATATATCCAGTATATACATTCATTTATAATATTACGTAACATTTAGAGGTAAGAAATGAAATGCACCGTTCATGGAGACGGTAAGCCGTACGTACGCATGAACGCTACTTTAATTTCAATTTCATATTTAATGGTACGAAATCATAATGATATATATGTATAATATAATTCCAGTATAATATAGTGTATAATACCATTTACTCCATCCTTTATACATCCCACATATGGCATTAACGATTCAAATCACTTTGAGGGGGCGGTAGTCCGCACTTCCTAAAATGAAATTATCGCGTTTTACCCATAATGGAAATCATAAAGTATGCCATAAATGAGAAATACAGAAGCATAAGTAAAACATAAACATATTATATATCATATATAAAAATAGTTACATCTTAATGGCCACCTTTGAAGGTGTTATATGAGTGTTGAACAATCATCATTTCGTGAGGGAGAAATTCGCCATCCACAGAAACCGTATGTTCTTTAACCATTAGATGTATGTGTGTGTAAGTGTAGCTCGAATACTTCTTATAAAAACATCCTAGTATATTGAGGATACTGGTGTTGTTTCAAAAGAAATGAATAAAAAGAGTTTAGGGGGTTGGAGAAGAAAAATAAAACAAAACAACATTAGAGAAGACATTACCTCAAAATCGGGTAACTCTTTTGATTTGAACCAAAGGCTTACTTGGGAACTATTCTGCCCAAAGTGAGGCTTCTAGGAGTAAGTGAGGGAAGTTTGGAGAGTATTTTGGCAGAGTTTGTCCGGGCCAAATGGCTTGAAAGTGTGAATAAGGTGGGAGAGGTGGGGGCCTTTTATAAGAGGAGAGGACGGGCTCTTTTGGAATGATTGAAATGTTACATTATTATACAATGATTTTCGGATTCTAAAGGTCCTACACTTATATAATTCGTGGATAAGGTGATAAGTGTTCTAACTCTCTTCATCCAATAGGCTTTGGACAAGTGTAAGCCTTGGATTTTGCATTATCTTCTCATTTTATTTAAATCGTTAAATAATGAGGTCATCGCCGCATCATAATGATGTCATAAATAATTTAATTTATTTAATGTCTAAAAATTATAAAAAAAATACTATGATGTAGGAAATCTTTTTAGCTTTCTAATGAATATTTATAATCAAAATGTGGACTTGTGTAACCCCACTTAAAAACTGTTTTAGTAAAACAACTCATGTTTGTGTCAATTTAATTTTAACATTAAATAAATATATATTAATGTCATTTTCCAACAAAAGTGGCTCCATGGGGTCCCCAAGTTGACCCATGGGTTGTCTTGGTCGGCCATGACTCATCCAATAGCAGTACGACAAGTGTCATGCTAATCTCATATTATTAAAACTTTATTTTTACCTTAAACTACACTAATTACCTCTAATCGCGATTAAGAACTTAAAAGTTACTATTCACCAAAAATTTATTTTAATCTCATTAAACCACATTTTACTTCTTAATGACAACCATGTATGTAGGATTTTTAAAAATCAAATCACAGAAGTGGTAATATTTCATTTAAATGAAAATCAGTTATTTAACTACCACTTAGTGGTTTCACTATTCATCAAAAATTGATGTTTTTCAGAACAAAGCCAAAATTTCACCCTAAGCTATAATTGATATTCCGAATTCAAAAATGATATCTATTTTACAAAATTCCAAACATATAAGTTGCATTAATTAATTTTATAATTAATTCCCGCTGTTACAAAAAATGGCGTGTTTCTAAGAAACAATTTATATCAAAAGATTGGCAATTGTTGATGTCAGATTTCAATGTTAAATTAATTCTAATGACCACCATTGGATAAAATGGTAAAAATATATTCTAATTATACTTTAAACCCACTAAATAGTATAATTTATCACTATAAGTTATTTTGATTAAAAAATTTGTTTTTAAGTATTTTTCACTATTCATAAAAATTAGAAGTTTTCAGAAAAATACCAAAAATTCAACATAGGCTAATTTCGATATTCTGAATCCAAAAATGAAGTCCATTTTCAAATATAAAATTTCTATAATTTTAAAAAGTGGTTATTACTATTCATAATAGCTACTTTGACTAGTCGCGATGTTTTAGAACTCGAAGTTGCGTACAATGCAAGCTATTGCATTATTGAATGAGAAGCGTATCATGGAAGCTCGGGGTGTTACATTCTCCCCTCCTTCAATAAATTGCATCCTCGCAATTTGAGATTTTTTTTTTTCTTTGAAAATAAAAGGTTGAAAAGAGAAAATACCTTTGTGGAAAACCCACATCGGAAATAAGGTTAATAAATATATAACATTAAAAGAAATCAAGATAAGTACAAAGGTCACCCGATATAGCCCATTCTAGGATTCTATGAAAATATGGATATGGAGGAGAAACAAACCATCAAGGTCTAATGGAGAGTTATAGAAAACAGGATTAGGAGAAAGTTTAACTACAAGAAAATCACAAACTTGTGATTGGTTAAATGGTCATTGAATCCCTAGTTGGAAAAGTTAACCGACAACATTTTTGTTTTAAGTTACCTTTTATAATGTTGAGGAATTTATTTAAGAGATTTACTAAGAACGTAAGGGAATATACATACTTCTTATGTATACTTTCATTCGTTAATAAATTTTTTACCACAAACCCAACTTTTACTCCAAATGCTAACAGAACTCAAAAATATTCTATTTATCCTAATTGTATAAGGTTACAAATGTTAACACATACCATTTAGATTAGTAAAAATATTTTTTAATAACTAGGGAATTCTTGTAGGCTAGTGGTAGGAAATAAAGGCTTGTCGCACTATGGTTGTGGGTTCGATTCCTGCAGCTTTATCCGACGCGACGGGTTATTCCCCACCCTACAGGTTGTCCTTTTCCTAAAACTATAGTATCATAATATTCCAAAAATAATCTTCATAAATTCTTTAACCTTAAACAATACTATCCATGGTTCAACTTAATCCATTCCAACCTTAATAGTTATCCAAAATACCTCCGTCCAGACTTTCTCTAAAAGGTCTCTAAATTCCAAAATCAATTGTAACATCAGATTCCCCAAACAAAGAAAAGATTCTCTTATTGTCACATACTAAAAATATGATTACCTTAATCATATTACCTTAATCAAAAAGTACTGCAGTACAATCTTTATATATATCACATTATTCTTATAACCAGAATATAATCCTTGAGTCCAAAAGCACCAATACATTAATTATTCCGCTTCAACTGTAGTCACAGCATAAGATTGGCCTTGATCCCTAGCCCTTTTCTGAGGTAAGTTTCCTTGACGCTTAGGACATTCATTTGCATAATGCCCCATTTCCCTACAATTGTAGCATTAAAATTTGACAGCCTCTTTCTTTCCCTTGCAATCACGAGCCTGGTGACCCTTTTCTCCACATTTATAACAAACTCCCTTTCCTTTTAGGCACATACCAGGGTGATTCTTCCCATAATTATCACATAATGGAAAATCCTTCTTTCCCTTTTTCCCTTTATCTGTCTCTTGTTCCACTGTTCTCTTCTTCTCTTGCTTTACTTTTTTGTCATAAGACTTAGAGAATTCCTTTTCTGTCTTGATAGCACACGAGACAATATCTTCGTATGATGAGAAGGATTGTGATACTAAAACTCGATGGAGAAATGGTTTTAACCCATCAAAGAAATGATCAATCTTACTCCTTGGGTTACGTATATAATCGGCAGCATGCCTCGCTAACCTTGTAAATTTAGCCTCATACTTTGCGACATTCTCATCCTCCTTCTGCCTCAAACTCAGAAATTGCCTTTCCATATCTGCTCGATGGTCACGAGGAAAGTATTTTTCTAAGAAAAGCTCTTTGAACTCCCTCCATTCCATATTCGATACGTCATCATCTTCCTTTGTGTTTTGAATCAGCGACCCCCACTGATCGGCATCTCCAGTGAGGCGGTAAACTGCCATGACAACCTTCTCTCTTTCACTACTCCCCAAGGAATGGAATATTTTCTCTAAGGAATTTATCCATTGCTCAGCTACTATAGGATTTGTACTCCCATTGATGGTTGGTGGTTGTTGCCTCATGAAACGGTCTAGCATTGATCCTCCACGTTGCGGATCAGGGTGCTCCATACAAGTAAGGTTATTATTCATAACCTGAGTGAGTTGTCCCAGTATGGTAATAAGTTGATCAGCACCAGTTGTATCTCTAGATCCACAATAATTATCTTGAGCAGGAGGGAAATCCCTACACGGAGTTCGTGCATTGATACGGTTTCCATTCCTTCCACTAGGCGCCATTTCTATACAATGGCATAAACTAGATTAGTTTATGAATCAAAATAAATAATTCCATACTTATAAAATACTTAACATAAATTTAACTATTTATGGATATAATCCATAATCATAAAAATGTTTTCTTTGAGGAAGTATATACTCATAAACCCTTCATAATGATTTGTAAAGAAAATGAGAATTATCCAAAGCATATCCCCCGGGAGTGTCGTAACCAAGAGTGCAGCAAGGCCCGTTGTCGTGCACCAGTTCCTGTTCGAGTCTAGCTCAAAGCGGTGTTTTCAGGTTTTACCCCTAGGTACATCTGTGCCAGAGCCGCCTCTACTTGCTCGTATCCAGACAGGGATGTATTTCTCGGATAACTCACAAAATCTCTACAATAATAAAATTCTAGGAAGTTCTTCTATACTAATCCTCAAAGTCTATCTTTTGGCTATGTGCTCTAATCAGAGTTTATCTAAATCTAGCTTCCAAATTTAGTACTAAACTACCTCTGATACCAACTGTAATGCCCCGACCCTAGCTACCTAGAGTTGGTGCATTACTTCATAACATTGGCATGATCACAAAAGATCAAGTCTCGAAAGACCGATTAGTTTAGTAGCCTTGGAAACACTAGATACATTCATAAATGTTACATTACATCACAAAGTGAAAAACTATAATAACATAGTCTCCATAGTCCACACTTCTATCCTCTTCGGACTATCCCTGCAGGTCATTCATAAAATACTTCCTCACATCCTGGAAAATATTAAAACATTGAAAGGGGTGAGCTCAGATGCTCAGTAAGGATAACAATATTGCGGAAGCTTTCATAAATAAACATAAAAATTTAAGGCAATGTATAACTAAAACAAAAGCATTTTAAACTTGAACATCAACATAATATGGAAAAAGTAAAATGAGATAATGTCATTCACTTCCTCACATGGTTATCTACTGATCGAATAATCACATGCAATATCAATAACCACTTTCATAATGATGGAATGCATAATGCCAGACTATCATAACCACGTAGCCAAGGCCTCGTGCCAAGACCACAAATAAGATTTTGTCAAAGCCTCGTGCCAAGACACTAGTTTGTCTCATGAGACCTGTCGATGCATCGAGGAGCTATAACGGGCTCCACCCGTCACTTATTAAGTCCAATGCATTCCTCATATGAATAGGTTTAAACATATCATAAACCATAACATAATCGTATCACATAAAACATGCATAAAGGAAACATAACATTTCCACATTTCAATCACAAGATATTAATACAACACATTGATATAATAAAAATGCTTTCAAAACCATTTTCAATACCAAAATAAATGAAAGTTAAAACTTTGTAATTATTTTTCATTAAAAAAAATGATGGCTTGTAGAGGAAGCCGAAACTCAAATAATGGTCACGGCAGCGGAGAAGTCGTTGTCGCCTCATAATTACGGCAAGAAAAACATTCCCTTTTTGTCGTTTAGTAAAACGCTTCGTATAAAAAAAGATTCCTTTTGAATAAATGTAAAAGTCAAAGGGGTTTATACACCGTATAAAAGAAAGTTGTGTATAAAACCAAATATGCCTCAATGAATGGAGATTGAGACGAAGTCCTTAAAAATATCATTTTTAAAATAAAATAGATCTATTATGTGTATTCACTATAGGTACACATAAAGAATGTAAAAATACAAAATAATACATAATAATATCATGACATAATTTGAAAGTAGGAGATTAACCCAGAGAATGGAAGTTGGGTTAAGAAATTCCCTTACCTTGCGTCTTGTCCTGACTCAACCGTTCTTTAACCTCCTGAATAATAAACTAGAGTTAATTTCTATTTACTTAAGAACCTTTTTCATGTTCATTATTCCTTTTATATCACCTATTACCATGTTATGAACATTATGTAATTATTTAGGTTAATAACGGTTGTTTTGTCGATCTTTGGTACCTGAGTCAACAATAAACTTATTATAATTACAAGTTGTTTATGTGGTAGAATATCCATTATCTCCAGAATTATATTCATGATTTAGATGTCATATATATCTTATATATCCAGTATATACATTCATTTATAATATTACGTAACATTTAGAGGTAAGAAATGAAATGCACTGTTCATGGAGACGGTAAGCCGTACGTACGCATGAACGCTACTTTCATTTCAATTTCATATTTAATGGTACGAAATCATAATGATATAAATTTATAATATAATTCCAGTATAATATAGTGTATAATACCATTTACTCCATCCTTTATACATCCCACATATGGCATTAACGATTCAAATCACTTTGAGGGGGCGGTAGTCCGCACTTCCTAAAATGAAATTATCGCGTTTTATCCATAATGGAAATCATAAAGTATGCCATAAATGAGAAATACAGAAGCATAAGTAAAACATAAACATATTATATATCATATATAAAAATAGTGACATCTTAATGTCCACCTTTGAAGGTGTTATATGAGTGTTGAACAATCATCGTTTCGTGAGGCAGAAATTCGCCATCCACAGAAACCGTATGTTCTTTAACCATTAGATGTAGGTGTGTGTAAGTGTAGCTCGAATCCTTCTTATAACAACATCCTAGTATATTGAGGATACTGTTTTTGTTACAAAATAAATGAATAAAATGAGTTTAGGGGGTTGGAGAAGAAAAATAAAACAAAACAACCTTAGAGAAGACATTACCTCAAAATCGGGTAACTCTTTTGATTTGAGCCAAAGGCTTACTTGGGAAGTATTCTGCCCAAAGTGAGGCTTCTAGGAGTAAGGTAGGGAAGTTGGGAGAGTATTTGGGCAGAGCTTGGCCGGGCCAAATGGCTTGAAAGTGTGAATAAGGTGGGAGAGGTGGGGGCCTTTTATAAGAGGAGAGGAGGGGCTCTTTTGGAAAGATTGAAATGTTACATTATTATACAATGATTTTCGGATTCTAAAGGTCCCACACTTATATAATTCGTGGCTAAGGTGATAAGGGTTCTAAATCTCTTCATCCAATAGGATTTGGACAAGTGTATGCCTTGTATTTTGCATTATCTTCTCATTTTATTTAAATCGTTAAATAATGAGGTCATCGCCACATCATAATTATGTCATAAATAATTTAATTTATTTAATGTCTAAAAATTATAAAAAAAATACTATGATGTATTAAATCTTTTTAGATTTCTAATGAATATTTATAATCAAAATTTGGACTTGTGTAAGCCCACTTAAAAACTGTTTTAGTAAAACAACTCATGTTTGTGTCAATTTAATTTTAACATTAAATAAATATATATTAATGTCATTTTCCAACTAAAGTGGCTCCATGGGGTCCCCAAGTTGACCCATGGGTTGTCTTGGTCGGACATGACTCATCCAATAGGAGTAGGACAAGTGTCATGCTCATCTCAAATTATTAAAACATTATTTGTACCTTAAACTACACTAATTACCTCTAATCGCGATTAAGAACTTAAAAATTACTATTCACCAAAAATTTATTTTAATCTCATTGAACCACATTTTAATTATTAATGACAACCATGTATGTCGGATTTTTGAAAATCAAATCACAGAAGTGGTAATATTTCATTTAAATGAAAAATCAGTTATTTAACTACCACTTAGTGGTTTCACTATTCATCAAAAATTGAAGTTTTTCAGAACAAAGCCAAAATTTCACCCTAAGCTATAATTGATATTCCGAATTCAAAAATGATATCTATTTTACAAAATTCCAAACATATAAGTTGCATTAATTAATTTTATAATTAATTCCCGCTGTTACAAAAAATGGCGTGTTTCTAAGAAACAATTTATATCAAAAGATTGGCAATTGTTTATGTCCGATTTCAATGTTAAATTAATTCTAATGACCACCATTGGATAAAATGGTAAAAATATATTCTAATTATACTTTAAAACCACTAAATATTATAATTTATCACTATAAGTTATTTTGATTAAAAAAGTTTTTTTTAAGTATTTTTCCCTATTCGTAAAAATTAGAAGTTCTCAGAAAAATACCAAAAATTCAACATAGGCTAATTTCGATATTCCGAATCCAAAAATGAAGTCCATTTTGAAATATAAAATTTCTATAATTTTAAAAAGTGGTTATTACTATTCATAACAGCTACTTTGATTAGTCGCAGTGTTTTAGAACTCGAAGTTGCGTACAATGCAAGCTATTGCATTATTGAATGAGAAGCGTATCATGGAAGCTCGGGGTGTTACACTTTTTCCCAAAAACCCCCAAATGGATTTTCAACCAAAATGACACTTCATTGCACAATAAATTTCAATCACAACAAATTAATTGTAACATGTAACCACCAGTTAAAACCGAGTGGAGTCGGGAGGGAATCCACTTACCTCTTAGGGTTTGGAGATATCGATCTTTCGCCAAAACACACCTCAATCCGGTAGAACTCCCCCTCAAAACTTCCTTAGAAAACCTTACCTAATATCAACGGGCCCAAACGTTAGCATCATAGGCCAAAAAACCCTATAGCTACACACAACAAGTGTATATCTAGAAAACCAAGAAGGAGGGAAGAGAAGATCTAGAGGAAAACACAAAGGAACCATGGGAGAAGACTCAACCAAGAGAAATCACCTTCAAACCCTCTTGAATCCTCTTCAAAACCCTTCCTAAATGAGTGGGAGATCAATTCTAGACCTGAGAACCGAAAATCCCAAGTGAGGCTTGAGTGGGAGGAAGAGAGGAGTGAAATGAGGCAATCCCGAGGGATCCCAGGTTTTATAACCCTAATTTTATGTGGTTGCACGGTTAGCCCGCACGGTTTGGAAAACTGTGCGCTACCCTTGCGCACGTCACTACCTAGAGAGCCAGGGTCTGCGTGGTTTCCTCGCACGGTTTGGAAAACCATGTGTAGGCCGTGTGAAGCCCACTACCTCCCTTGCACGGTTCCTGGAACATCCGCACGGTTTACACTAACCGTGCTCAAACCGTGCACCCCTTTAAGAGCCTCCAAACTCATCCAAAACCATTCCAAACTCTCCCAACCTCTTCCCAACTCATCCCTTGTACTTTAAACACATTAAAAAAGTATAAAAAAGGCTACATACCTTAAACTAGCAGTGCTACAATTATTTTCAATATGGTGAATAATTTTTTAACTTGTTGGCACAAATTAAAATAATGATGCTATTATTTTGTGACCAGGAATTTTTTTATAATTCTATTTTGTGTAAGTTGGCGCACTACAAATAATGACATGGAATTATTTTTAAACACATGGGTTTTCTCTAAGTTTGTGAATGTGTTTAATTATCGTTATGCAATTAAATATTGTAACTGAAATTCTAAGTATTAAATAGGCAAGTACCCCTATTGTGACATACACCACACCACACGCCTGGTGAATTGAAAATTGTTGAAACAAACAATTTGCCTCTCGAATCTTCTTCTATCCCCTATCAAGAACGAGAGACATTCTTCAAGATCGAAGAACAAGCGATCAAGAATGACCAACACAAGACACTTGCTTCACCGTGCTAGCACCTGAAGAACGAGCAGTGTCGATCAAAGGCCATTACAGCACGTGTGGATCACCGCTAGAGAGATTTTAGTTTGGATCCTTATAACCCCAATGAGATAATTTGGAAGGGTCAATCTAGACGATCAACATCATCAATGAAGAAAAATACCAAAGACACGGGTATTATTTTTCATTATGAAATTAATTAAATTAATTATAAACATGATGTGCAAGATCCTCTCTAAATGTTTCGGGCTTCATTTTTTTCTTTATCTAAATCTTTGATTATATTCTTTGGACACCGAAATTCATCATTGAATTGATCCTGGAATAATCACTGATCATGGTAAAATTCAAAATTGGGTGTCATCCAAAAAAAATTTCTGCTATGCTGGGAACCTTCATTGGATATCATTTTGAAATCATTATATCAAAATTATTATAGGGTGAAATTTTGGTATTTTTCTAAAATGATTGACTTTCCTGTGAATAGTGAAAAATAATTTTTTTATAAAATTGTCATGAATTTTTATTTAAAGACCCATTATTATTTGAATTTGATATTACATTAATATTATCATATTTCATTTATAAATAATCCAAGAACAACAATAATTTATATTTTTTAATAAACATGGGAGCACAGTCAGATAAGAAAAGTAACGCAAGAACCCAAAATGTAATTTCTATAGGAATTTAATTTTACATAATAATCTAAATTTTATGATTCTCCAAGTTAAAATTATCCTATGATTTATTTTTTTATTATTTTCAAATGAAGCTAAAAAAAATTGAATAGTAAAAAATACATTTTTTATGAAATACGGTTTTTTAGGATATCACCAAGACATAAATATGATAAAATAAAATTTATTATACTTTTTTTAATTATAATGTATGATAATATAACAAAAATATTAAACAAATATAATTCAAATCATATAAATTAGAATTTATTTACTCATAAATATGAAATTTATTTTGAATGTCGATGTAGTGCTTTCGAGGCACAAAAAAAGTCAAATTTGTCATCCAAAAGATAATATTTAAGAATAGGGAAGTATTTTCATGAATTGGTTAATAAATATGCATTATTATTGATTATTATTATTGATATATAAGCATTTTTTAGTTATATAACAAGTCACCTATCCAGATACTTTTGCAATGCTTGTGTAAGGCTAGAAAAGTAAAAATAGCATATTATATAACCTTACATGACATAGATGTCAGCAAATATACATATTCAATGGATATAAGAGAATATTTTGAATATTATTTTTATAATGGTAATTTATTTATATTTTTTTTATGGGATAATTACATTAAATACTTACACAAGGCAAGCATAGTGCTTGTGCAAGCAGTAGAAAAATAAAGTAAATGATTTTAAAAACTCCAAAAGTAATATATTTTGAATGACTTATGGTGTTGAAAAATTTTATAATTAATAACAAAGTATTATTTATAGTAAAATATATTATATTATAATCCCACTATGGTCATATTTTTTCAAATACAAATTATGGGAATAGTACTTAAAATGGTATGAAGAGTATTTTTTTTTATGTATATTTTATGAAAATATTTAAAAATCATAAAAAAAATTGAAATAAAATTATGATTATAAATTTCCTAAAATATCATTTAGTTTATTTTTATGAGCCGACTATCACCTTATAAGTAAACTTATAACCCTTTAATATTAAATAACTCGTTAACGTGGTTAAAAGTAAAATTGGTTGACTATAGGACTAAATTAAAATATAAGGTTTAAAAAACCACCTAAAACTATAAAATTTTTGTGGATTGAATTTATTTCTACCATATAATATCTTCTTTTCAAAAATATGGTTACATGGATAAATTTTTCTTTGATAATGACCATTATTTTATTTTAAGAAAATGATAAATACAAAATGTAAGTCTCTTGACTTTAATATCTCTAATAATATTTAATAAGGATAAAATGAGGTTATGATTGGTTGAAAATTATTATTATAAATATTAATTAATATATATTATCATATAAATTTATTTTTAATTTTTATTTATAGAACAACTACCCTAAATTCTTACTCTGCGCCAAAATAATATTTTTCCAATTAATAGAAAAATAAAATAAATGATTTAAAAAATATTAAAAGAAATAAAATATGGGATAATTAATATCTTTCATTAATTTTGAAGATTTATATAACATATTTTGAATGCTTTAAAATTTTATATTCTAATTTTATAACTATATTGAATATATTAAATTCAGTAGAATTGAATTATTTCAACAATTATCGTAATGAAAATTTATAATAAACAATATTTTATTAAATGGTTTGAAATTCATAAAAACCTATATTTGAAACATTTATTATTATAAGGTTTAAAATATCACCCATGTCCCATTTATGGGTCACTTGAAATTTTATGGTAACACTCTTGGACCTTAAAGAGTAGAAAACTTGGATATTGTGGTAATTCAAAAAAGTGTTAAAGGGGGGTTAAAACTATGAGATAAGGGTTAAAAATCCATTAAAATTATATAAATATTATTTTATTAAATAATTTATAATTATAATACTCCTATATTTAAAATAGATTGATTTTCAGCCAATAAAACCTGAATATTATGTTATATTATCTTAATATTTTCAAGAAATTCTAAGATTTCTCCTCTCCTCACTTTAAAAAGGCACATATTATCCTCTCTTACTTACACCTTTTGAGCCTTATATATCAAATGATACGTAATGTAATTCCCTCCAATATTACATCCACATTTCATATTTCTTTCATCATATCCAAAATACCATCCTTTCAATGCTTAAGTTATAAGCTAAAATAGGTTTTTTGAATGAAGAGGTATAACTCATAACCAAGAACTTTCAATTTTATTTCTTCTTTTACCACTTCTAAATATATGGTGTACATTGTAAAATTACTAATTTAGTATATTTAAAATACTTAATTTTGATTATTATTATTTTAAAGTCATTATCTGCCTCATTTATATTATATGGGAAGAAAGTATCTCTCATGTGTATGTTTGTACTACCACCCCCACAGAGGGATACATTTCGTTTTTCGTCAACACTTCACATTAATGGTTGTAATGGAATAATTACTGAATATATATGATACATATCATATTATAATTTTTCGATATAGGTGAATTATAATTTACCTTTCTTTTCAGTCCCTCCATAAAAAATTTGAGTCAACACTCATGTAAACATGCGAAACTATCATATCCATGAAGTGACGTAAATGATTTTTCATCATCTCTTTATATGAGTAGTTAAAAAATTGTAAATGATTATAAAAATTTATAATAATTACACTATTAGAATTATATATATGATGGAATAATTATAATAGTATCATTATCAGTACTACTGAACCAAAACAAGCATGAAAAATGAAGCAGTTAACACCTAGAATAGTTATTTTAATAAAGAATTGTTAAAAAATGGTTGATTAGATGATATAAGTAAATAATATATAAATTTGATTAATTTATATAATCCAAACATAATATATTTATATTTATTATACAAGAAATTCAAACACATACCATGAAATTTTAATATTGAGGAAATGGATTCGTGTTTTAATCCCATCTTAATTGGGATAATCTATGCTTGAATTTAGATTAAGAAAATTATATGATTATTAACTAAAAAAACTCTATTATTTTTCTTATACAATGGACATTCATGTAATTAAAAATTAATAGTTCCATTTTTTTCTTTTTGTAACTTACAATGATCAAGAAATTATTTTAAATAAAAGTAAAAATTATTTCATATTTGGTCATGACACTTTTTAATCCATGTCCATGTTTTCTTTAAAATGTTTTAAATAATATTATAATATTATCCTATGATTTTTTAAATTAATTTTTACCCGTGATTGAATTTTTTTTAAAAAAACTCTAGTAGACTGTCGGTTTTTTCTGAACAAGGTACTTTTGACTTTTTACCAAAATGTAAAAGGATTCTTTGTTTTAACATATACAACACAAATGGAATTTCCTAAAATCAAGACAACGAAATAATTTTAAGCTTCCTTTATAATTTTATAATTTTATTTTGAAATAAAATGATTTATATAATATTTTATAAATATTTTTATTTTAAATGAGTGAATTTAAAACAAAAAAGGGTATTTTGTTAAAGAAATATTATTGTGATCTTCGAAAATAAATTTCTTCTATAATAACATAATTTGATTTTAATTTTGCCTTAATGAGGATATGATCTAATGTAACTATCCTTATTTATTATCTTAAAGGTTTATGATTATAATAATGAGATTTTTTTAAGAACCATTTATTTTCCTTGGTTTATGATATGATGAAATGATGAAAAGTTAATGAAACATGTTTTTTTTCACGCATTATGATGAAATGATGAATATTTATGATATTTTGGTTCACATATGTATAATTTTAATTTTGTGATGGGTTGGGCTAAATTTATATATTACCACAATTCATTGGCTAAGGATACATATCTCAAGATATAATTATGGTTAATGAGTTTTTGTGGTAGGTCCTCCATGGGAAATGGGTAGGGAATCCTGATCCACTATGGAAAACATGTGGTGATACCAGATCTATTATGATATTGGAAACTAGTGTAGATTCTTGTTCCACTCTAATTTTATGGTCATAGTACCTTAATATATGAATTAGTTTCTATGTTTATGATGGTTCCATACTTTTATAACTTGTTTTAATGATTATGATTTGAATACATGGTTCTTGATTTAGTATTGATGATTTCTCACTCTTATGATTCATTCCTTTCAAATGATAAATTATTATGACATGATTCATGGTTATTATCCATGATAAATTTTTATGATATTTGTAAGATATGATTATAATCTTACACCACTATACTTATCTTATTATTTAATATGATCATAGATTCAAATCTCTCTTGTTTATTTATTACTGATCATCTAAAATCACTCTTTATAATGTTTCCTTTCCTCGTGTTATGAAGAAAGTATTTATGTTGGTCTATTTAAAAAACAGTATTATTTGATAAGATCTCTGTCAAAGATATTTAATATCATTCATAAAATAAAAATATTGTGTATCTAGTCTCAAAATACACTAAACCTTTATGATTTTTTCATAGATCATAATGTTATGTATTTATTATTCATCAAAAAAGAAGTAATATTTATGTGTAAAAATTTTGGATAACCTTGGATGGTATAAGAGTGGGGTTAATATATATTTAGATATTATGATTACAGAATTTGGTGAAAACCCTAGGGATAAGTCTATGTATAAGATAACATCTTAATGTTTTGGTAATGTATAGATTATGTGGTTTTACTAGCTACATATCATTATCTGGATATTAAAAGTGGTCGTAGTTTTGGAATAAATACATCTAGAGGTAATAATTTATATCTACAATATAATTATAGTTCATGGTGAGTGTTCCCTTACTATAAATCTATTTTTGTACTCTAGGGGGTATGTTTGGGTAAAATCATATTTTATTTATAAACCATTATGATATATTTGAATATATGATGTTCATGGATGGCCTTGGTTAAAACAAAGGTGTTATATATTGAAAAATAGGTGATAGGATTTAGATAACATATAAATGAATTTTCATTATTATGTGGTTTTCCAGTATGACTATTTTTTCTCACACTATGAATTTTTGTTTTAGTTAATGGATGAAAATAGGAGGAATATATTTAAAGATGAATGTGATGTACAAGCAATGATTTTCCTCCTACATAAAAAATTAGATAAGAATCGGAAGGTTAAACCATGTGATTATTCCTAATAATATGTCATGATATATAATTAATAACATAAACATTTGTGAGTTTCCTAACATGTAAAATAATAGTTAAATGGAATTTTATGGAAATTTAGGAGGCAGTGATCATGGATGTAAGAAAGATTAATTTCCTTCATGTTACGAATGTTGGAAGAATCACCTAGCAGAATATATAAAAGTAAGGGGAATATATTTTATATGTGGAAATAATAGTAATTGATCAATGGATTTAAAATTAATTTGAGGTCATGTATGTGTAGAACAAGGGAATTATCTGATTCAATACTCTAATATAAGGATTAAATACTAGACCAAGGAAGGACATATGTTATTTCAATAATTTAAGTGAAATAATTTAAGTATATATATATTTTGATTCAAGAGTTATGTTGTAAAACTATTATTTTAATGATATTTTTATTATATGAATCAAAAAACATCTATGGATTTTTTCAAAGTAGTTTTTATTTAGGAATTTAGAAACATTTGTAGACAAGTACTAATAACTAAGAAAAGACATATAAGTGAGGTGATGTTTTTAGAGAACATGTGATTAAGGGAAAGATAACCCATAATATGTTCTTAATACTATGTTAATAATGTTTATTTTGGATAAAGAGATTGCTAAAATTGATTAATCAAATGGGATAGTATTGATAACCATGAAATTGGTTAGTGATTTGATCAAAAAGTGACTGTGGTCATATTTGATTAAGTTTGTTTCATTATTGGATTTATGGAATATATTAAACTGCCTATGATTTTATTTTAGGAAAATTGTATTATTAATTTTTGGAAGAATATATTTTAATCATTGAGTTTTTATAGTGATTCAATTTACTAGAATGTATTTCTATAATCAAGGTATTCACTTGTTTGGTATATAAAATTGTGATCTAATACTAGTTTTCTTGAGATAAATATTAAATATGATATAAAAAATATTTGATCAAATATTTCATATTTTTGGGTTTTGAATATGTCCTTACCCATTTTTGATGATTAATAAGATTAAATATCTATGAAACAGGTTATTTTTAGCTTCTAATGTTATTGTTATGGTTTCAGTGATTAATGTATTTTATTTTTACAAATTAGACAATGTAATCAAGCTATTTTAGCTTTCAAAAATATTTAGAGATATAAGGAATGGATTGTATATCTTAAGATTCATTTAATTTGAATTTTAGTTATATAGGAATGAGAATTTCATCTTGAATATACATTTATCTGAGTAAGAGATGAAGTAGAATTGATCGAAGTGAAACCAATGGATGGAATTTTGTTTATGAAATAGAATTAAATAAAGTATGTATATTTTATTGTGTACTATATCTAGATAGTAAAATAATCTTTAAACATTATGAGGATTATATTAAAATTAAATATTATTCTTTACCTTTATTTATGATGAATTTGTGGTCTTTTCACCACCCATTGATTTATGGTTTCATGGTCATTAACTTTATCATTACCATGTTCTCTATCACTCTATATTAGTCCATGCACGTTTGTTTTTTCATCCATGTCTATATTTTAACATTTCACAAAATTACTTTTTATCTAATAATCTGGTTATGTACTATTCAAGGTAACCATTACATTTCCCATGTCACCTCTTCAAGAGAAGTTTTATTATCCCTTTATATGATGTGGGTTCTAAAAAAAGGTATTTTACAAATTCTATACCTTTATTTTAAAAGATAAAAATTATGAGGGTGAAAATTATTATGGTTAGTAGAATATAACACCTCAATATTTTTTAATATATTTCCCATTAAATTAAATTAAACTTTTTATAGCTCGCTTGACATGAAACATTGAGCTTAAAAAACCAAAATATATTATTATTTAAATATAGACATTATAACTTAATTGTTGAATTTACAGATATGAATAGAATAATAAAATTATGAAATAATATATAACATTGTCTTACTCAATACAAATTTTATTATTATGAATTTGTAAATAATCACTCAATTTTCAATAAAGTCATTTTATAGTTTAAAAATACGTTTTCTTTTAAAATTATTTTCATTTAATTTTGTGAGAAAATATTATAATTAATTTATACCACTTTTAAAAAAATTATTTTATAAATAGGATGTAATTTTTAAATCATCATATCAAAACTGGTTTAAGGTGAAATTTTGGGATTTTTTTGAAATCATTGATTTTCCAGCGAATAGTGAAAACTATAGTTTTTGGTAAAACTATCATTTATTTTTAATGAAAGTTAATATTATTATATAAATTTTATATTAAATTAATATAATACTATTTTATTTATAAATAATATAATTAATTATATTGGAATCAACTTATTACTTGAATTTTTTATAAGTCTGTTTTTGGGATTAAAAACACATTTTTCGAAAAAAAAACTATTCTCCATTGAATTTTATGAATTAATATTAAAATTAATATATATATATATATATGAATTAAATTGGATGAAATGGAATTATTTTTTTTATTCATAATGAAAAATTTATCCTAGGATGGATATTTTAGATTTTTCTAATAAAGTTAAATATTTTCGGAATAGTAAAAAATTATTTTTTTATGAAATACCTTATCTTTTATGATATCTCCAAGATAAAAATATGATATAAAAATGTAGTAAACATATAAAAAGTGTTATATGTTATAATATACTAATAATATAATACAAATATAATAAAAAAAATACAAACATAATAATGGAATTTATTTCAGGATAAATATGAAAAACATTTTCAATGTTGACGTAGTGTTTGCGCATCACTTGAAAAGTAAAATTTGGTGTCTTAAAGGTAATTTTTGCGAATAAATTAGAATTTTATAGACCTTATTAATAAATATTACCAATTATTTATTATTATTTTTGATATATTTTAATTTTTTGTTATATAACAAGTGACTTATCTAAATGTTTGTGGAATTCGTGTGCAATGATGGAAATGTAAAAATAATATATTATATAAGTTTTATGACATATATATGAATAAATATACATATTAAATGGATATAAAAAATTATATTGAACATTATTCTTATGATATTAATTTATTTAAAATTTTTATTTATGGTATAATTACCTTAAATTCTTACACAATTTTTCCATAATGCTTGTGCAAGTAGTAATCAAAATAAAGTAATTGTTTTAAAAACATAAAAAGTAATATTTTTTGGTTGTCTTATGGTATCACATGAATTTTATATTTAATAATAACTAATTATTTATGGTTAAATTAATTATATTATAATTCCATTATCTTCATGTTGTTTTGAATTTCAAATTATGTGAATAGTTCTTAAAATGACATTAATAATATTTTGCGATAAATATATTTTATTAAATTATTTAAAAATCATAAAATTAATTAAAAAGAAAAATAATGATGATAAATGGTTCAAACTGACTTCTATTGTCCATTTATGGTCTGATTGTTAACATATAAGTAAAATTAAAATCATTTAAGACTGAATAAGTCGTTACTATGGTTAAGAATAAAATAGGTTAACCAAGGGGTTTAACCAAAATATAAGGTTTAAAATACAACTTAACCCTATCCTAATTTTATTGGTTGGATTTATTTAAACAATATAATATAATATAGTTTAAAATATGGTCACTTGGTTCCATTTTTCTCGGATTATGACATTTACATTATTTTAAAAAAAGGATAAATATAAAATTTCACTCTCTTGAAATTAATATATCTAATATTTTTTAATTAGGATAATATGAGAAAATGTTCATTTATAAATGTTTATTTTAAATATAAAAAAAATTCATATTAATTTATTTTAAATTTTGATTTATTGAAACACTACCTTTAATGCATACGCAACACCAACACAATATTTATTCAATTAATAAAAAGATAAAAAAAAATGTATTTTAAAATATTTAAATAAATAAAATTTGCATTAATTATTATGTTCCATGAATATTTTAGATACATATAAAATATTTTGTGAGTTTGAAAATTTTATATTCAAATTATATAACTATATTAATTACTTTAAATTCAAATTAAACATATAGTTCCAAAAATAACATTAATGAAATTTTTTAATCATCAATATTTTATTAAATGATTTAAATTTTAAAAAAACCTATATTGTGAAAATTTAATGGTATAGGGTTTCAAATATAAAACATTTTTCGTTTTTGGTTAAAATCTCCTTTTATGGTGACATCATAACCCCTTAAATAGTAGAAAACTTTGATATAGTGGTAATTGTCAAAATAGTTAATGTGGTTTAAAACTAGGAGATAAGGGTTAAAAATTCATTAAATTTGTCTAAATATTTTTTTATGAGAATATTTATAGATAAAATCATACAATATTTTAAATATATTAATTTTTATCCCCTTTAAAGGGTAAAATGAATTTATATTAATTTAATATTTTAAGAAATTCAAAGATTTTATCTCCTCCCACTTATAAAAGGGCGCTTCTTTTCTTCTCTTCCTCACACTTTTTTATAATTATAAATTATAAAAACCTTAACATAATACTTTAAAATATTACTTCCCCATATCCTATATCTTCTTATCTATCTAAAATAAATTTATTTAATGGCATAAGGTGCAAGCCAAATGAGGTTTCTCAACGAAGAGGTATTACTCTTAACTGAGTACTTTCAATTTTATTTATTATTTTAACACTTATAAATATATGGTATCCATTATAAAATAATGAATTATGTATCTTAAATATACTTAATTTTTATTATGATTATGGTACAACCATTATTCACCTCCTTTCTATTATATGGGAAAAGAAAACAACGCTTATGCATACGTGTGGGCAACCACCTCAATAAAAAGATGTGTTTTGTTTTTGATCACCACTTCACATTGATGTTTAAAATTACAGAATTACTAAATATATATAATATATATTATATTATTATGTATACTTTATGGTGAATTAATATTTATCTTTATTTTTTTCCCATCCATCTAAAAATGGAAACATCGCTCATGCATACGTACAAACTATCATATCCATAAAGTTATGTAATTGATCTTTCATCACCGATTTATATAAATAGTTATAAAATTATATATAATTATTACATATAATTATCATGAAATGATAAAATTATGGATATTATTTATTAGCGATTAAAGTACAATGATTGGGACTACCGAATCGAAACATACAAGAAAAATAAAGATATTATCACCCAAAATAGTGATTTAAATAAATAATTGTTAATTAATGGTTGATAAGATGTTATAAGTAAATAATATATTGTAATATAAATATATATATGAGTATGATTATCTAATACATTTATAATAAATTTATATTTATCTTAGTGGAGTTTTTAACATGTGTGAAGAAGGACATGACTTGACCTAAGGGGTTTATGTTTTAATCACATTTTAATCAGGATTGTTTATACTTGAATTTCCACTAAGGAAATAATATGATCTGTATATAATAAATTCAATTTAATTTTCTTATCCATAGGGTATTCATTGAATTTTCATTGAATACTAGTATTTTCCACTATTTGGGGCTTAAAATTATTAGGTATTTTTTTAATAAAAATGGAATTTATTTCCTCTATAGTTGAGAATATTTTTAATACATGTAGAAGTTTTATTTAAAATGTTTTCAAGAAAGTTTTAATATTATCCTATTACTATTTAAATTAATTTTTATCAAATATTTAATTTTTAGAAAAAAATCATGGAAACCTTATTATTGCTTCTGAATGCGGTACCTTTGACTATTTACCAAAAGGTTTAAAAATCATTATTTTAACACACATAGCGTGAATATAATTTCATGATGTCTTGTATACTAAATCATTTGAATATTCCTTTACAAGTTTACATATATATCATCAAAGAAAATTTTTCCCATATTTTTTTTAAATATTTTTTTTATACAATTAATTTTAAAATAAAAAGGGTATCTTACTCAAGAAATATTTCATTGATATTTTAAAAGAGTTTTCATGTATAACAAAATCATTCAATGTTAATTATTTATTATTTTGGAAATAATCCAATAATACCATCCTTATTTTCTATCTATATGGTTTATTATTATGGTAATGATATTGTTTGGAAACCTATATATTTTTTAATAGTTATGATATAATGAAATGATGAAATGTTTATGGAACATGTTTCATTTCCATGTGGTGTGATGATATGATGAAAGTTTTGTGATCTTGTGACACACATATGTACGGTATTCAGTGTCTGATGGGTTGGACCATAATTATATATCACTATAATGCATTGGGTAAAACATTATATTTCATAAGATAATTATGTAAAATGAGTTGATGTGTTCATTATACTGTGGGAAATAAATACTTATGGCTGATCTGATATGGGAAACAAGTGGTGATGTCTGCACTATTATGATATGGGAAATAGATTTTGATTCCTGATCCACTATGATTTGATGATATTGATATTTAACCTTGAAATATGAAATTATTTCTATTCCTATTATGGTTCCACACTTTTATGACATGTTTGTTTTTGTCTATGATTTAAATTAAGGGTTCATGATGGATTAATATTGTTTTGTTACTCTTATGATTCATGTATTTAAAATTCAAATTTTTTTTTACATGATTTGGGATTAATATCCATGATAAATATAGTGTGAAATTTGTGTGTTATGACCATAATATCATACATTTGTGATATATTATGATATAATATGATCATTGGTTGATATTTCACTGGTTTACCCTTACTAAGCATCTATGTTCACCCTTTATTATATTTCCTTCCCTTAGGTTATGAAGAAAGGATTTGATTTGGTTGTTTATTAGAAGGGTTCTATGTGGAAAGGTATATGTGGGATATGTGTTAAAGGAGTTCTTGAAATAAGAAAATTTTTTATCTAGTCTCCAAATATGATAAACCTCTACAGTTTTTGGAATGGATCGTATTTTTATGTGTTGAATATTCATCTAAGAATATATAATATTTAGGTATGAAATGTTCATGTTACCTAAATTACTATATCCTTTCCTTGAATTCCAAAACTAATATTAATATTCCACTACACTTAGGTAAGGATGATATTGGCTTCTAAGGTCTTCTATGTTAATAGTGTAAACATTCACATGCCTATCGGTAGAAGGAATAAACATGCCTTCTGAACTTTTTACAATGCATTTATCATACCTAAAGTTCACAATATTTCCTTTATTATATTATTGGATTATTATAATGATATTTTGATTAAGTATTAGAACAAAAAACAATCTAAATTAAATATTTCTTAATAAGTTTTTTATCAACGATACCACAAATTTCTATTTGAGCATTGTCGCCAAAATTTAATTTCCCTCCTTTTATATTTATTATATGATGGAATAAATTTTTTCTAGTCATATGTTTGTAACAAATTCTATCTAAGTACCATATTTGTTTTAGCACTAAACCATTATCCCTGAAATAAAAATATTAACTTTTTGGTACCTATACTTTATTGGGTTTAGAATTATTAACAAAAATAAATTTTTAAAACTATATCTAACCATATTTTTGATTTTAAATAGATATTAATTCAATATAGATGCATTATCTTTGAAATACAAATTATTTTATAATATTTAAAGAACATTCATTTTTCTAATTTCCACTACTTTGACACTTTCTACAAAAGGGTACATTTTTTAGAATAATGTACTGAGACTGAAAATATATTTTTTTCTAAAGCTAAACCAATACTGGGGATATTTTTATGTGTTCAAAACTATCAATATCAATTATCAAAAAATAAATTCCCATTAATAAACGTTTATAAAAAATCAGATTAACTATCTCATAATTAAGTTTTAAAATTGAATTATTATATTTATTGGTTGCATTGGAATTAGATTATTTATCTAACTATAATGTAATATTGGAAATATATAAGTTACATTTACAAATTATAAAAATTTCATTAGAAATTTCCACTTCAACACATTCATAGTCATTCTTAACATTATTTTTATTTTTCTACAAAAAAAATTTATATCTATTAACTTCTTCAAAACTAGGTATGCTATACTCATAGTCAGATGTAACAACTTTTTATTCTTATGAAAATTTTGAAATATATTAATTATAAAAATTTAGATAATTACTATTTAAGGTTAAGTTTGTATGGGATTCATTGAATACCTTTTCTTTTTAGAATTGGTTTTTTTGTAATTAAAGTAAAAAAAACCCACACACTTTTGATCAACACTACTTTCATCGGAATAATTTTTGAAATAATAATCGCCACCACTACTACTATATATATATAAATATTTTAAACACTTATTTAATTTTTTCATATAAAAATTCATCAAGGCTTTCTATTTCTTCTTTAATCTCATTAAATTTATCCTAATATTCCCATGATTCTTACACTCATAAAAATCATTTTAGAAGAATATTTCTTATCATATCTATCATTATAATTTTTCTTATACTTGTAAGGAATGTATTTATTTACAATGATAATTTCAATCTTTTTAGATGGCTGGGTAATTTCATTATTAATTTATTCAGAGTAATTGGTATCTTATTCGCCTTATATTTCTTATTATATTTCAAGGATTTATAAAAATTATCATAAGGTTTAAATTTATTAGTTATAGGAGTGGATGTCGAAACCAAATCAACACCATTATTTTTCTTCTCCTTCTCATTAACTATTTTTAGCCTATGCTCATATTTTATGACATTTCAAATAAGATCCTCCAAAAGTAACTTAGTTGTATTTCTTGTTTCATATATCATTAAATTATTAGATTCACATTCTTTTATCATAAAGTTATTAATATTTTCAATCAATTTCTCAATAGATAACTCTTTCTCACTAAGAGACTAAAAACTATTCACTATTTACATGAAACATTGATTTATCTAAGGGAAAGATTCACCTTGTAAGAAATCAAAATCCTGATAATCTACTTGTAACATATATCATCAGTTTCCTAAAACATTATAAGATAAAAAATGAGTAACTTTAAGATTTTTCCAAATATTTTTAACTATTTCACAAGATGAAATCTAACTGTAGACTTTTCTTATCACAGAACATAGTAAAATATTTAAAACAATATATAGCTTAACCGGTATTATAAATTTACTTATCTACTAAACTCTATAATTTTCTTATAAATAATCTTATAAATTTTAGTTATCATAAAAAAAATTTAAACCCCTATTTTTATAAAAACAATATTCATTCTACCTTATTGGTATTCATAGTCATCACCATAAAATCTCGGTGACCTATAAGAATTAATATTTTCTAAAGTCCTAATGGATAAAAATTCTATTAAAAAAATATTTTTTTCTAAAACCATATATTATAAACAAGATATATAAATTAGAGACCTCCTATGATACAAAATGTTAGATCATAAGAGTATTAGCATACTATAATATAGGATAAATATATATTATTAAATTTAAAAATATTATATTCCTAAAACCTTTGAGAAATTATACCAAATAAAGATTAATACCATAACATATTATAACCGTAGTAAGAAATATTTTATACAAAAAAATTATAAACACTTCTAAAAACATGATCATTGGAATCATAAAACTTATAGAAACAAATATAATAATGTAATATATACTTTTTTAAAATATGTAACAAACATAGAAAACATTACTTATAAATTTATAAACTTTCACCCGAAATGTTAAGGAATTATATGAACTCGACTTAAGATGTCTATGAGTTTATACATTTTGTAAGGTCTATCTTCCAAGCTAAGAATTCCATAGATTAAAATGAATGGATAAACTCTGTCACTATATCAATGGGATCCCTTGATCCATAATATTATAATAACAACAAATATAGTAGATAAATATTGATGCATTTACTAATATAACCTCACAAAAAAATTCCTTAAGGAAACTCATTAAAGATTACAAATGAATCGCACATGGTAACAATATATTACAACACTACAATTAGAAAATTTATTTCATAGGTCTTCATATACTTCTCACTCAATATTTTGGTCCTATTTATAGGTTATATCATGGCAGTAAGATTCTATATTTCATACGATCAGTTTTAATGGAATCCAAAAAAAATTATTCTTTTTCTAGATAATTAATAAAGTAATATTCTATAAAATGTACATTTTTTATAATGTAATTAAATTTATTTTAATATTCCTTATGCTATAAATGATATGTATTTTTTCACGAACATTTTTTTGCATTCATCCTGAAGGCTTAGTAAATGTTTTTTTGGTAGAATTTGTATGCCTTTTCCTGGTGAAGTTTTTCCAATAGACTTTTTATAACTCTATTTTATAAAAATTATAAGACTTATGTCTAATAAAAAGTGTATACATATATCTAATGTACTTTTTACATGTCCATATTATGTACTTAGAACTCATTAATTAGATATACTTACTAAATGTTCATTTGATAAAACATATTATCTCTATCTCGTAAAACATTAAACCTTCAGACAAAAACCCTTTATAACTATAAAAATATATATTATAAATATGAAAATATATAATGAGGCCATTTTGATTTTGAAAATTAATACTATAAATAATTTTTTTGACTCAATATAATTATCTTCAGCTAACTAGTTTACATATTCTTATTTTGGGGGTTGTAAAATATATAGTATTCTTGTATTTCTAAGAAACAAAATTTAGTAGATTTTACAGCTGGTGTGTTTGAGTATATTGAATTTTATTATTGTTGTTCATATTATTTATGTATTAAACAAACACTTTATTATTTTACTTCTAATTTTGATACGATTCTTATTTATTATGATAATACTTCCATAATTCTTATCTCTAAAAATCTTAACAACATTCTAGAATCAAATATATTGTTGTTAGAATTTATTTTCATAGAGATCAAGTTCAAAAATGGAATATAATTATAGAATCTAATTTCATATAAAATTATTTTGCTGGAATATTTACTAATCCCTAATATTTAGTTAAGTTTGATAAAAATAATTGGACTATTTTTTATAAAATCTTAATTGTATAAACATTTCATTAGGGAGAGTATTATTCAATTTTTATTTTTATTTTTAAATCTATTTATATTTTGTACAATGTGCATGTTACGCATGCTATTTGGTTCACTATCATGTGCTTTATATAGTTTGTTATCACTTAATTCATTGAAAATAAAACATTTAAAATATTTATATATTTTCATGGATTCTTGAGGCTTTTATGTTTTCACATATTATAAGAAAATACATGAACTTAGGGGATCCTATTTGTATATTCACTGTAAATTTTATGTTGAGTTTCTTTCCCATTAATCATTATGTGGGGACCTTTCATGTTCAATATTAACAAATGGGTTATTTTCTTTCTCATTAATCTATATTTTACCTTTGGTATATTAAATAAAAGGATATTTTTTAAATATTTTTGATCAATTTTAAAAATTAAGAGAAATTTTAAAATTTATATTTGTTTTTAAATTATCAAAAAGGGGAGATTACTAAAGATTCTTCTTGATCCTCTTTGTTTATTTATATTTTAAAAATTACAAAAAAACCATCATTATAATTTCTCATAACATTTATTGAAATCCTTTAATCCCACTTACTTGAGTTATACTGAATTTTTTGTTAGTCCATTTTAGTATGTTCTTAAAACTTTGTTAAATTATTAAAATTTTTTGAGAATGCTTTTATGAGAGATCATTTTCTTCTATGAGATAAATTGGATATTCCATGAGTTTTCATGTTCATACATGAGTTATATTTTCTTCCCATGAGTGATATTCCATGATATATCTTATTCTTCTATGAATGAGTTGGATTCTCCATGAGATGAAATCGATCTTCCATGAGTGAAATGGATCTTCTTTGAGTGAAATGGACCATCCATGAGTATTATTCAATATGAAGTACTAGAAAGTTCAAGAGAAGTAATAATAGTTTATGAGAATAATTTGAGCTTCCATCTGATGAAATGGTGATTACATGATTAATATAATATGTGGAGAAGTAAAAAGATTTTATGAATGATATTTCATGAAGTCCATGGCCTATTATTTAATTTTTCATTTTTTAGTTCAAATCATGCTATTTTTTATACTCATTTATATTTTGAGTTATTTTATTTTTGTTTTTTATATTTCTCTTTGCTTAATTTTAATTAATTTTATGTTAATTACTCCAATCCTTTATAAATTTATTTTGAGTTAATATATATTATATTCAAACTGTATTAAATATAATAATTTGTGACCTACTTTATTGGAACTTGAACTATATGGATTTTAATTTAAATTAATATGAATAATTTTCCTTACATGTTATACAAGAGTGTTCCCAATCTATTTAATGTTGATTATTATGGATATTAAGTACTATATTAAATGTTATAGAAGGTTTTATTATATAACCCATTAATTTATATAGATTATCAATAAGATCCCATGTAAACATGTTTTCCATGCACATTAAATAGAGAAACAATAATGATTGAACATCTCTGGAGTGGTTCATTATCAAAGAAAAAAGTGTCATTGTGTTGTAAAATAATTTTTACAATGCCTATGCATAAAATAACTCTATATACTGACTTTTTCAAAACAAAATCAACTCAGTGAGGTTGAGGATATTCATGAACTATACTATGTGATAATCCATGGTGATCAAATATTTCTATCTACTCTCTATTTTTTTAAGTTCTTACTTATTTAAATTATTATATGTTCATAATCAGGTTAGTTTATACTAACCATAAAAGTTAGGAGTAGGGTAATATTACCCCATACAAAAGGTGTGAGTTATTCTATGATTGGTAAAATGCAAGGGGATCAGTTGTGCCTTGGTTTGAGTAAATGGTATAGATTGGTTCTTACTCTACTTCAAAAGGTATCTTTTAGGTTGTGTCTCTAAGTGTGAGAAGGGTATGGTGATATGGTTAAGTCACTAGGTGTGTAAAAAGATTTTATTAGGTTTTTCCTCTAGGGTTTAAAAGGTATTTGTAAGGTATTATAACTCCCATAAAATGTCAGAGAGTCCATTATAGTGGGTGGAAACTATATTTCATTTGAGAGGGGTGAATAGTATAGAGATATCATTTTGAACTAATTTACTATAAAACTTAGTGTATAAATTTCTCTTTATTTGTCTATTGCATTAACATAACTTTCAAAAACGATTAAAGTTATTTAAAATGGTCAATTCACCCTCTCCCATCTCCCCAAAAATTTTTACATTCTCATCAAGACATATCTGACCCTAAGGCCCCTAGGTAAAAAGGAAAAAACTACATTTCCTGAAGACCCAATGAGAAAAAAGCCTAGTACAGGGCCCAAGGGTCTAATTCCTTAAGAACTCACACCAAAACAACCCATCTCAAATCCCTAAATCCTTTTTCTATAACTAATTGTTATGATGTTGGGTTCATGGCACATCCTCACTACCTCATCAAATGGGGTCTTGGACAGCGGCATACTAGCTGCTCCATGAATGAACCTCCATGTTTATCCTAATCAAAAGATACCTTCTTTGCACCTTTGTGTTCTCTAATATTCAATAATTGTCCCAGATTGAATCTTGAATTCCAACCATTGATGGATTGGAGGTCCAGTGTTCTGAAACCTTATATATGAGGCCTAATATCCCAATTTGGCTACATAGTATTAAAGCTACAGTATCCCTAGTACAATACCTAAAATAGTCCTATATAAATTCAAGCTTACCCAATTTTGAACTTAGATCTTATGCAGGATCACATGGTGACTTTTTTATAAGAACATAAATCTTCATTTCAGGTATGGATCTTGATTTCAGGTTATTTTTTAGAAAAAAGGAAGAAATGGGTTTTTTTTCAAAGTAAACGTCTTTTACTTCTATGTACATGTCGTGTACCCGGTTACCACATATAATTGCGTACTCACCATGTAACGGCCTAGTATACGGTTTTGTGGTCACCTGGAAGACCCGCTTAAGTCGGGGACAGGTTGAGGATAATACACAGAATGTAGTGTAAATAACCACATCATGTACTTTTATATTTATTTGATATATCATATAAGAGTCACATATTATGTTTGTATGTGTCTTATTCTTCCTTTGGTTCATACAAGAGAGTGACAGAATGGATGACTAACTCAAAACCCCTCCTGATTCATCATCTGAGCTCTGATTGAGACAACGTTGGGTGTGTTGAAATCCCACTGGTGAGTTCTTGAATACTCTAGATCCATTCTTCCTGGTTCTTTCTCTCTTTTATGTTATTCAAGGCTGTAAGTTTTTCACCTTTTATAGATCTACAGTAATCTTGGATGATTAAAGGGATGGCATTCAGTTATATCGATTATACAACAATGAGGTAGGTGGTTTGTACCTTTAATTGTTTTTCATTGGATTATATATGTTAAAAGTGTCGAATACCCACATTTGGGGTATTTCTTGATTTGGAATTTAACCTAGTTTATTATCTATTGGGGTTTTATTGATTTATAATGGGTAGTTTCTTATTCTTAATGTTATTTACATTTTTTATGGGATACACATTGGATTGTTTCCCTTGTTTGATTGTTTATGGTTGTTTGTTCTAGGATGCCTGTTAGCCTTAGCTTGTTTTCCATGACTTGGTTGATTAGGATGAAGTTTGATTGATTATATGAAATTCATGTGATATTCTTTTGAAATTTTAATAATTTAGTAGTTATATATTACATGAGGTACTTTGATATTATACCCACATTATTTACACAGGACCGTGAGAGCCTTGGTGTAGTTGATTGATCCAGGGGTATAGATCGTGAGAGATAGTGAGGAGGTAATTTATAATTTATTGGAATTACATTCACCCAAGGGTATTTACCATGATAGATACCTAGGAGGTTATTTATAAATTATTGATATTATATTTACCCAGGGTAATTGACTATGAGAGAAAGTTAGGAGGTCATTTATAAATTATTGATGTCATGTAGACCCATGGGTATTAACCATGATAACTACCAAGGAGGTCATTTATAATTTATTGATGAAATGTTGACCTATGGGTATTGACCATGAAGGAATCCTATATGGTCATATGTAAATGATTAGTACTAGGTGGAACCAAATGTGTTAGACCGTGCGAGATTTCCTAGAGATTTTTTTGTGAATAATTGAATGATTGTGATGAGTCTGCCAAGCCAAAGCACAATCTTAGACTCAGTATTACTTGATTGTTTAGATGGCCTTCTCAGACATCTATTTTTTTACATACACAAGGTATACAGATCTTAGGCTAGATCCCAATAATTTCATGATTCAACGGATTTAATATAAATGTAAATGAATGTAATTGAAAACTGTAGGCTTGTTTACTTTTGAGTACTTCCTAGTTTATTGCTTAGTTTCTTCATATTTCTTGCTAAATATAATTAATGATAGTTGGGAACATATCCTTTGGTGGTTGCCTACTAAGATTAATCTCACACCCTGCTTGGGTCCTGCTTTTGGACCTAAATAGTTTATATGATTGCAGATATAGATAAATTTAGGCACCCTTCTTCACCAGGTACATGACTACTATTTGATCTCGATAGAATGCGACCAAGATCAGGCGTGCAATGTTGTTAGAGTTTACTATTTTTCTGTACATTGGTTTCTATATTGTATTTTCATCATTGTGACTTGTTTGGATGCTTTCATAGTCACAATTGACATTCATCACAACTATATATATATATATATGCTCCAGTTATTTTATTATTATCAGTCTTCGGTTGTTAACTTCTATTGTATGGTATTACTTCTTCCGCAATTGTTTAATATTTGCTTTCTGTTGTGTATACTTTTCCAATGAGGGAATATTTTTCCAATTATCAAACATTATCACTCACTACTAGTTGGTATCCTCTGGCATTTGGGGAAATGCGCTTGAAGCTATGTGACCAGCCGGGTTCGGGGCACCTTTTGGCGGCACCCTGATATGGGACATTACACTTTTCCACCCGACTAAGTCATTATAGGACCTCTGGAGTTAGGCTATATAAATATTTCTTTTAATTTGAAATGGATACACCTATCTGAATGGTATCTTAATAAAATAGAATCAAATGTGATCCATAATTCAAAAATTAAACATCTCTCTCCACTATAAATAATTTATTTTATAATTTATGAAATAATTAAATAATTAACTTCATCACATCATTCTTGAAACTCCGCATTCAATATCTCATAATTCAATGTCAAATAAATTTAAAGTAAAATATTATATATAAAAATAATAAAAATAATAATAATTATAACCCACGTGATTATATAAACAAAAAGATAGTAGAATAAAAATTAATTCATGGAAATTTTTAAAACAAATTACACGTTTTAATCATTTTTTAATCAAAAACTATATTTTTAGTCATTCAAAGGAAATTGTATTCTAGATTATTATGTAGTCTATTGTTACATCTCAAAAATATAATAAAGAAAAGATAATCTCTAGGAGTATCCTTTTCAAACCATCCACACCCAGAAACCCCCCTCCCCCATGAAGAGGTCATCTCGAGAAGCCCCATCCAGGAAAGAGTCACTTCCAGTCGAGATGGAAGAGCTTCTCATTGGGTAAAAGCCTGATCAGTGATGGTTTGACCCAAAAATTCATCAGCCAGGTTGGTTTCACCCATATTCCCACCAGATGAGACACCGGGAGACCCAACAAGGTAAGATTAGCATGGGAGGTGAAAATTCCCCCAAGTGTGGGATCCCATAGAAAACCAAAAATCTGATTGATGTAACGTCTATTATTATATCTCAAAAATTAATTAACTATAATTTTTCTAAGACTTCATCTAAATAGGAGATTTTCTTCTAGTTATTGAACCTATAGAGCATATTTTTTAAGGCATAACTATCTTTAAAACACACGTTTTGTTATTCTGAGAACATCACATCACAGATTGATGTATCATATATTCGTACATGTCAGTAAATAATTCAGATATCATTTTCCTAAAATTTCACATAATTTCATATTTTTTTACTAGGTTTTGACCATCAAACACATGATTTGAGGTTTTAAAGTTTTAAAAAAATATATTCCCAGTCATCTCAAGAAAACGACAAAGAAAAATTTATGTAATGTGTATTATTATATTTCATAATTTAATCAAAGGTCATTTTCCAAACATTTCCAGATAATTTAAGGCCATTTTCTAGGTTTTGACCTTATAACACATGTTTTTCAAGATTTTAATATCCTAAAAATTGTACTTTTGTTCATCTTGACCACATCACATGTCATTTTGATATTTCATCTATTAATACATGTAAAAAATAATTCAAATAAAATTATCCTAAAGTTATACAATAATTCATGGTCATTTTCTAGGTTTTGAAAAGAATATTCCTGTTTTTGGGTTTTAAAATACAAAAAACTATGTTTTCTATCATCATGAGTATACCAAAACTCAAATTGATATTTTTTTGTTACTAAATTTAGAAAATTATTCAGCATTATTTTTCTTAATATTATATGATAATATGAGGTATTTTTATAGTTTTTAACCCTCTAACTCATATTTTTCAGCTTTAATATCATTAGGAATAAACTTTTGGTCATCTTGAGAACACTATCTATTGAATTGTGCTACTATCTATTTGTATATTTACTAAATAATTCAATGATCATTTTCCAAAAAAAATATGATATTTCATGCATGTTTGATAGTTTATATCATTACACACATGATTTATATTTTTCCAAGTAATACCATATTTTTTGTTATCCTGAGAAAACTAAAACACTAATTAATTTGGATTATATTTTCACATTTCACAAATAATCAATGGACATTTTCATCAAATTTCATGATTGTCTAAGGTCATTTACCAGGTTTAAACCTTTTAATACAAGTTTTTAAAGACTCAAATATCCTTTAAAACATTAAATTATTTAACCTAATAATATCCCATTTTATATTTATATTACTTATATTCGTACATTTAATAAATAATTATATAATTTTTGTTCTATAATTTCAAAAAAAATCATGGTCATTTGATAGTTTTTGACTGGTTCATAATTTTTTTTAGAATTTTACAACACCAAAATTTTATTTTTAGTCATCCCAAACTAACCATGACACATATTAATCTGGTTTCTATTCCTAAATCTCATAAATTAATAATATACTATCTTCCAAATATTTTTTTGATATTATAAGGTAGTTTTCTTGGTTTCTATACTCTAGCATCAAATTTTAAGTACTTTGATATTCATAGAAATGTACGTTTATACATCCCATGCACACTATATGTCGAATTGATATATCACCTATTTTTACCTATCTTAAGAAATTAAAGGATTGTGTTTATACTATTTCACATCATTCAATGGTTTTTTTGTGGGTTTTGAACATTTCACACATGTATTAGAGTTTAAAAATAGTAAAACTTTATTTTCAATCGTCCTGAGAAAACCCAAACTGAAACTAATTTGGAATATATTCTTATATTTAAAAAAATATTCATCTATCATTATCCTAATATTTCATGATAACTCAAGGTGTTTTCTATATTTTGACCCTCTAACGTAAATTATTAAAGTCTCTAATATCTTTGAAAATTAACTTTTAATCATTATAAACACACCACACATTGTATTGAAGTTTCATATATTCATGAATGTCAAAAATAATTCATCATCTTTTATTACTTAAATTTCATACCAATTCATAGTTATTTTATAATATTTTATAATTACTTGCATGTTTTAGAGTTTTAAAACACACAAAATATATTTTTTATCATCCCAGGTAAGTTTTATCGCATAGTTATATGGTGTTTATTCCTACATTTCATAAATTAAACATGATTCATTTTTAAAAAATTTCATAACAATATAAGTTTGTTCTCTATATTTTCACTCTATGATACACATTTATAAAGGCATTAATATCCTTAAAAGCATGATTTTTTTCATGTTGAAAACATCGCATATCAGATTGATGTGTTATTTATCTCTAAATATCAAAAATAATTCAAAATAGTTATGGTAATTTGATGTAAATATTTCATTATTTTATAGGTTTTTACCAATAAAAACATGTTCTAGAGTTTTAAAACACTAAAACAATATTTTTTCATCCTGAGAAAACAAAAAATCTAATTGATGTGGATTTTATTGAAACATATCACAAATTAATCAGTGGATGTTTTCCAAATATTTTATGACAATAGAAGGTTTTTTACTAGTTTTCAACAAACTGATGTATGTTTTTAAAGCAATAATAACCTTAAAAAACTTTTGGTCTTCTCAAGAACATCGCACATCAGATTGATATATCATAAATTATGATAGGATATATATATAATTCAATGATCATTTTTCTGAAATTTTACATCATTCCATGGACATTTTCTATGTTTTTACCATTGCACAAATATTTTAGAATTTTAAAATGGTAAACATTCATTTTTAGTGATCCCAAGAAAACTTAAACTCATATTGATGTGAAATATACTTTTACATTTAAACAATTAATTAGTAATCATTTTCCTAATATTTCATGACAAATATGGATCATTTTCTTGGTTTATATTCTATAGTGTATGTATTTAAAGACCATGATATCCTTAAAAATGTACTTTTAGTCATCTCAAGGATAGCACACATAGAAACAAAGTGTTGTCTATTCATACATATAAAAAATAATTCAATGAACAATTTATATTAATTCTATCTCAATTTTCAATTATCTACTTTGTTTTAACTAGTATACACATGTTTTAGAGTTTTAAAACACCAAAACTGAATTTTATAGCATCTCGAGAAAATAAGAACCTATATTGATGTGGAATTTATTCTTATATTTCAAAAAATAATAAATGATAACTATTATAATAATTTAGTGAAATGTGAGGTCATTTTATTAGTTTTGAACTTCTTATGCTTATTTTTAAATACTTTAATATCCTTAAAACGCAATTTTACTGATCTCAGGAACACTACGCATCATAATGACATGTATTCTATTAATAAATGAAAAAAATAATTTAATGATGATTTAATTAAGTTTAAAATCATTTCATGGATATTTTTTATGTTTTTTCCATTACAAATTTTAGAGTTTTGAAACCCTCATTTACGATCATTCCAAGTAAATAAAAACTCATATTATTTTAACTTATATTCCTATATTTCAAAAAATAACCAATAGACATTATTTTAATATTCCATAATAATCTGAAATATTTTTCGTAGTATTCACCCTCTAACATGTGACCTTAAAGACTTTAATATCATCAAAATTTCACTTTTTATTATTCAAAATTGATAGCATATCTCATTAAAAAGTCGTCTATTAATACATGTCAAAACAAATTCATTGATTTCTTTTATAATATCATGTAATTTAAGGATTTTTCCTACTTTTTGACCATTACATACACATTTTAAATTTTTAAAACATTAAAACTATATTTTTGGTCATCACGAGAAACCCACAACTTGAACTGGTTTGAAGTCTATACCTATATTTCACAAATTAAATCATTGGTCATTTTCCTAATATTTCATTACAATTTGATGTCATTTTATTGATTTCAACCCTCTAACACATGTTTTAAAAAACTCTAATATCCTTAAAAACATGTTTTTGTTCATCCTAAGAACATCACACATCATATTTACATGTCGTCTATTTTTACATGTCACAAACACTTCAATAATAATTATCTTGTAATTTCATACTAGTTCATGGTTGTTTTCTTGGTTTTGATGGGCACACACTTTATTTAGATTTTTATAACACTAAAATAGAATTTACTGCCATCCTAAGAAAACTAATACTTTAATAGATATGGAGTTTGATCCTACATTTCAAAAATTATTCATTGGTCATTGTCCTGTGATTATATGAAAATATGAGGATAGTTTCTTAGATTTAACCCTCTGAATAATTTTCTAAAATGCTTTAATAAATTAAAAACACAGTTTTTTCAACCTGAGGATATTTTCTGTCAGATTGATATACCTTCCATTCATAAATGTCATAATAATTCAATGATTTTTTCAATAATTTCACATCAATTCATCCATGTTTGTTATGTTTGGACCTGTATGCCCTAGTTTTGTATTTGGAAAATAATCAAAGTTTTTTTTGGTCTTATGAAGAAAAATATGACTCCAATTCATGTGACGTCTATTTATATAATTAAAAAATTAATCAACGATCATTATTTATGATTTCATGAAAATTTAGGAGTTTTTGTTATATTTTAACCCTTAGACACAAGTTTAAATGACTTTAATATCTATAAGATTTTACATTTTTTTCATTTCAAATGGATTTCACATCATATTAATGTATTGTATGTTTCTATATGTAAAAAATAATTTATAATAAATTTCCTATAATTATATCTTATTTAATATTATTTTCATAGTTGTTTACTATTACACGTATGTTTTAATCTTTTAAAATTATAAAATTGTGTTTTTAATCATTCAAGAAAACTATAGCCTCAATTGATGTGTTATTTTTTCTAACTTTTCTAAAATAAATTAGTAAATTATTTCCTAATATTTCGCAATAACCAAAAGAAATTTTCTAGGTTTTATCCCTTTGATGCATGTTTTTTAAGATTTTAATATCTTTAAAACATTATTTTAGTTATTCTGAGAATACCACACATCAAATTTATGATTCAACTATTCATAAATATCCTTAATAATTAAAAAATCCCTTAAAATTCAATTTTTTTATTTTCTTTTATTTGATTGGTAAGAACATATTTTAGAGTCATAAATCCCTAAAACTATATTTTTTGTAATTTCAAGAAAGTAGAAACTCAAATTTATGTGGTGTATATTCCTAAATTTCACATATCAATCAGTGGAAAATTTCTTATGATTTCATGTAAATATATAATTATTTTCTTTCTTTTAACCCTCAAACACATGGTTCCAAAGACTTTAGTATTTTTAAAAATTATCTTTTAGTCATCCCAAGAAGACTACTCATCAAGTTTACATGACATCTATTCATACATATCAAGAATAATTCAATGTTCTTTGGCCAAAAAAACTTCAAATCATGGTTTTTTATTAGGTTTAAACCTATACACACACATTTTAGGATTGTAAAATAGTTAAAATATGTTTTTTTCATCCCAAGAAAACAAAAACTTGGATAGATGTGACATCCATTCCTACACTTAAATCATCAATCTACAGTCACTTTACTATGATTTTAAAATATTTTTTTATGATTTGTTATGTTTTGACACTCAAACACACTTTCTTAAACACTATTATCTTTAAAAATACTTGTTTGGTAATTATGAAAAGAACATACATCATAATAACCTATAGTTTATTTGGATATTTAAAAAAATCAAAGATCACTTTATTAAAATATTACATCATTACATGGTGGGTTGCTAAGTTTTAGTTGTTACCTGAACATTTAAGTATTTTAAATCAATAAAAATGAATTTTGGGTTATCCTAATAAAACCATAACTTATATTGAAGTGGCTTATATTCCTATATTTTAAAAAATTAATTACTGGTCATTTTTTTAAGATTTCATGACAATTTCTGGTTGTTTTCTTGTTTTGACTGTCTATTGTAAATTTTAAAGACTATAGTATCTTTAAAAATGTAATTTTGGAAATTCTTGGTACACCTCAAATTATATTGATATGAAATCTATTTTTAAACATTATAAATAATTCAAGGATCATGTTCTTTCAATTTCATGTCAAATGTTGATCAGTTTCTACATTTGACCAATACACATGCATTTAAGAGTTTTAAAACACTAAACCTGAGTTTTTTGTCATCCCAAGAAAAATATTACTCTTATTGATATGGATTCATTTTCTACATTTAAAATATTAATCATAGGTCATTATCCTTTTTTAAGAATCCAATATTTTTTCCTATTTTTTTACCACCTGATGTATGCTTTAAAAGGCTGTAATATCTTTAAACAATGCTTTTGATCAATATAAGGGCATTGCACATCTGATTAATGTGTCCCCTATTTTCAAATGTAAAAAATAATTCATTAATTTTTCCTAGTAGTTTTATTTCAATTCTTGGTTTTTTAAGTTTTGATAGGTATGTAAAAGATTTCTGGTTTTAAAACACAAAAAATTTATTTTTATATATCCTTAGAAACCACAATTGAGATTGATGTAGCATCTATTCCTACATTTTAAAAATTAATCAGTGGTCATTTTCCTATGATTTCATGATAATTTTAGGATATTTTATAGGTTTTTAATCTCTAATTCATGTTCTCATATATATTAATATCTTTAAAAAATAAAGATTCACTCAACGCCAGAAAACTACATGTCAAATTGATGTACCATATATTTATAAATTTAATAAATAATTAAAAATTAATTATTTTCAATTTCACATAAATTCATTGTATTTTTATAGGTTTTGACTAATGAACTCATGTTTTAGAGTTATAAAATTATTACATCTTAAATTTTCCCAAGCAAACTACAACTCGGATTGATGTGGAATATATTCCTATATTTTAGAAATTTAACCAAAAATTTATTCTCCAACAATTTCATGATAATTTGGGATTTTTTATAGGATATAGCCCTAACACTATGGCGTTAGACACATGTTTCTTGACTACACTCTCTTTCATAAATAGAAAATTAATTTTAATTATACATCTAAAATGAAATGATAAATAATAAAAAGGTAATAGAACATACCTCATGTATATAGTATATATATATTAAGATCTCATATGGACTTATTATGAAGTTTACTAAATAATTCAAAAGCCTAAAAAATAAATTTTATGTTTTATGAGATTATTAATTAAAAATAATTGCATATATAATTTAATTTTTTTACCTGTAATTCAGGAATCTATCCACCATCAATGGGGAACTCCATCATAACACTACTATATATTTGGTTTTTGTTGGCACTAAAAATGACCATTTTTGTGATAAAAAATATTAATAGGCTAATAATCCAAAAAATATTGTTTCCTTTGTATGTTTTAATAAAATCACTGATAAAGGACACCATTATCAGTATGTTTTTATTTCTAATAAATGGTTTATTTATCAATGATTTTCTTAGCACTTATAAAATTGAAAAACTAATTTTTAATAAAATTTTGTTTATCCCACCCCTTTATTATAGGTCCCCTATCTATGTTATGTGACCCATGCACTCACCTAGAAACCTTGATCAATCCTACCACCCATTTATCAGTGTTTTCATCTCCTTGTATAGTTCTTTGTATGACCCATTTGTCATTTCTTGTTCCTGGATTTAAACCCCTTACCTCTACCATAAATCATAATTCGTTACCACTACACTATCAAGATTTGTTAAATATTTTAAGATATATCTATTTATCTAAATATTAATTCATTTTTATATGGTACATAAAATGGATAATTTTTAATTTAAAAAAAAGAATCATAAATGACACTAAAATAATAAAAATTGAAAATTTTAGATAATATAATATCCCTAAGAGTATGATATCAAAGAATAAATGTTTTCACCATTTAAAAAACAAAACAAGAAGGCCTCCTAAAATGTGGTTTTAATTCTATTAAATGTTCGATAATTGAATAATGCTTACAAAAAACATAGTATTGAAGGTCTTCTGGGGTTTTTTTGCCTCATAAAAATTTTAACCAGGGTTCTCTTAACGTGTTATTTCATGGATCCTTTCATAAGTTCGGATTTGATATGTGGTAGAACACAAAGTCTCCCGGATCAAAATTTATGTCAGTTTTAAGTTCAATCCATGTTTTCAAATTATTTTAGATCATTCATTAATTTATTGAATTTTTATTTCATCTAATTATTATTAAATGACTATTACTCAATGAAAATTAAAAAATTATGACTTAATATTTATTTTAAATTATTTTATAAGTTTTTTTCACTAAATATCTTACATATTAAGTGTAAATGAAATTTTAGTATTATATATATTATATTTATATATTAATATATTATTTTTAATGATATAAGACTTTTCTTGTGAAATATACACCTTTATAAAATTAATTATTTTTTACACAACACTTCATCAGTGCTGGAGAAAAGTTTTGGTAAAAGGGGAACCTTTAACGAAGCTATCTAAAAGAGCTAATAAAGTGTATTTTTATGAGGGCTAAAAAATATGATAAAGGTGCACATTTATCATTTCTTATTTTCTGCTAATAAAAATAACTTTTATAAATGTTTTCTTAATGCTGAGAAAATTTATATTTCATAAAAGGATTATATATCATTAAAAATCTTATATTTATATATAAATATATTTATATTGATATAAATATAATATATTTTATTAAAAATATATTTACACTTAATATATAATATATTTATTTAAAATGGTTATAAAATAATTATAAATTAATATTAATTTGTAATTTTCTAATTATTATTGTGTAATGTTCATTTAATAACAATTTGGTGATAGAAAAATTAAATCAATTAATCAACAATCTAAAATAAGTGATAAAAATGACTTGAACTTCAAACATTCATAAATTTTGATCTTGGTGTTTATTTTATCTCTTTCACATATCAAATAAAATATTATGAAAAGATATAGGATTTGGTGAAATAGAAGAACCCTGTAAATGTTTTTTCTAGGTTAAAAATGGCCCATAAAGTCTTTTAAACTAATTTTTTTGTCAAGGTACGCCAATTTTTTAAAATTCAATAGAACTTAAAACTCATTTAAGAGGATAGTATGGCCATTTTTTAATGGAGGATAAATTCGTTACCATGGATTAATTTTATATGTTTAATATATTGTATAAATTTTATCACTTTTCTAATTGTAATGTCATTTATATTTAAATATATACATATATATACATATTTTTTTATATTTAAATATAAAAATTAAATTTTATAAATAAAAATTTATACATTTTTACAAATAAAATATATTTATCAACATATAAATAATATAGAAATAATAATTATCCACCTTACTTAAGTAATATCTAACTATTTTTTACATTATAAAAATGTATTAACATATACATGCCTATACAGATATATATTTGATGAATATATATATGTGTGTGTGTGTGTGTTAATAAAAAAAATATATTTTATTTATAATACAATATATGTAAATAAATATTAATATATAATGTATTTAAATAAATATAAGTATATATATATATCTTACATACAAACATGGACATATATACAAATACACACACAATCATATGTTTTATAAATATATTTGAAATAATTATATAAATATATTAATAAAAAATTTTATGTGTATATATATAAATACTATAAAATATTATAGGAAAAATAGATAGAGTAGTGGTAAAAGGCTTTTCATTGCACCAGGAGGTCCCAGGTTTGTGTCCAGGAGCGTGTTGGGGAGCAGTTTGTGGGGAAGTTGCCGAACAATTAAAGAGGAGCTCATAAGAATAGAAAAAAGTTGGGTACTAACCAGAACTATGTGTGAGAAGGAGTATGAGTTGTCGGAGAGTGCTAAAAAGGGATGTGTCAGGCACAAACTACGGTGGGTGGGCCACGAGTAGGAGAAAAAATATTAAAATATTTTTCTAGTTTTATCAACTCGTTTTTAACACTAATCAAGGTCCAATTTATCAGTTTTAAACAAATAATTTATAAAGGGGGTGTTTATTAGTGCTCAAAATAGCTAATAAAGGTGACATTTATCAAAAATATTATTACCATTGATAAAGGTGGAGTAGTTTTTAGTGAAATTATCTTGTAAGTCCTTTTTATCATTGAATATGGATGAATATTTAGTAATAATAAATTTTATTAGTGCCAAGATATAAATGATAAACTTCACCCTTTATCAGTGCTAAAAACTTCTAATAAAGTAAATCTTTATCAGCACTAAAAAAATTACTAACAAAGGTGCAATTTTAAGAGTTGTTTTTTAGCGTTGATAAAAGGTTGCACTAAATATAGCCCTATATATAGTAGCTCCACCTAATCTATACATTTTTACATCTATGATAATATCTCCCCATACTCTACTTATAGATTTTGAAACCAAGAATCCATATTACGCTCTATAGAATTACTAGAGGATATTTGTTATTTTGTGTGTGTATCCTTTCATATCTATATGAAATTATCACCTCCTCGTTAAAAACTAAATGATATGGGACACCTATTCTATATGTCAATGGGTTACCAAGAACATCATTCCCTACAACACACAACAATATTTCATTTCTAAATGAATTAATTTATCACTACTCCTTTGGTAAGTGTACTAGACCAACATCAAATTAAGAATGTTAAATATACATAATAAATAAATTAAAAAATATAAATATTGTCCATAAAATAATAAATAAATTTTTAATAAATAAATTTTTTATTATAGCATCAACAACATCAGAATAATTTCCTCGATGATGATTTATACAAATGGACATGTGATCAATGGGATCACCTTGCTTTCATAACTATATCAAAGGTTCCCAGAAATTATATATTAATATTCATGTAATACTAAAAAAATTGAATATATGAATAATTATTTAATTCTAAACTTAAACTATGTATATGATGTGATACTTGTTGCATACCAAGTTTATAAGGTGTGCCCTATAGTGCCAGATTACATAAAAAATGAAGTTCTAATGAATAGATAGACCACTAAGAAGGGGGGGTTAAATCAGTGGTGAAATTTTATAATTTCCTTCCTATTTAAATTAACCGTTGAAAATTGTTAAATTTTCAATCCTCTAAAATTTATAACTCAACTGCACTCTCAAGAATTAAAAAAGAGAATAATTGAAATGTACCTATTTTTTATAGGATCAGTACAAATATTGATATAATGTATTTTATGTGTTTAGTTATTGTCCTAAGCTTTATATATTCACTAAATTATTTAAGTCAATATAAATCAGATAAATCCTTTAAAGTTACTTCTATATCTTGATTGAAAATATAGCTGCTTCCGACTACTTACAATAATTAATTCTTCTTCTTAGGCATTGAAATATTGGAGTTTTTATTTCTGAACAGAAGATAATATGCCTAAACTTATGTTCTCTAGAACATTAAATTACCAGAAAATATACTATTATCCCCTCAACACATTAGGCTCCCTAAAGTTTTAACTTTTATTCTCATCACTAAAATCATTGTAACTTCAGGTCTTCTTTGACCCATCTGATTTTCCAAATAAATTTGGTTTGTCAAAAATTTTATATTTCATACATTCATAATTTTTGTTGAATGCCATCAAACCCTTCTTGGTTTATCTGAGTCAATACCCCACCTCATACTTCCCATGAAAAATGTTTCTAACCTATTTCAATGCTCTAAAGGATCTTTTCAAGAATCACGCTTTATATTTTGTTAAATATTAAATGAAAATTGAAATCAAAAATTTTACTTTATTTTTGCCAATTGAAATAGATCCTAAACATAAAATTTTGATAAGTTAATAGATTAATTTACAATAGTAAAAAATTTATGTACCCAACACCTCTTTCGGGTCCATAGTTCTTCTTTATTCAATTTACTATAGAAAACATAAGGAAAAAAGTAAATAGATTAAGGTTTATTATAATCTCACTAGTAATTCATAAAGGACAATACAACACACAACCAATGGATGGTACATTGATTTATATAGACTTTACCGTGTGATATTAGGGACCTTTAATTGGCAAAATTAATTAACCAGACAATCTTGTTCCTTTCAATTAAATACCAATATTTAATATCCTTATATGTGAGAAATATGAAACATCATTGCATTATTTTATTATTATATGGAATCTAAAGCATCAATGAATTCATATATTTCATTTAATCTTCAACACTAAATCAAATGCGTGTAAATCATAAATTAATTCCATACCATAATTTAACATTCTCCCACATGGATTGTTTTAATTAATGATTTTATATCCAAGTGTATTAGTCCACACCAAGAACATTATAGTGAAAAATAATAAATATTATTACTACAAAAATAATATACAATAGGGAAATTTTTAATAGATATTATTAATAATCATACAACAACAAAAAGATAAATAATTACATAATTAAACCAAATCCATAATAAAATTAACTTTCCAAGAATCACAAAATTAATTTAGAGATATATAGTTCAAAATACTTCAGTACATAAATTCATATTTAACAAAAAATGAATTTATAGAGAATTTGAAACTCCCACTAACCCAAAACATCAAAATACTTAACCAATTCGATATTGAAAACATGACTCTAAAATACTCTAATGGTCAAGCCTTTGGTAAGTGGAAGTGTCAATATATTCTCTATATAAAGATAATGAATTCAAGTCTGAGACTTTGTAATTTTCAATCTAAAAAACAAATGATTTATATAAAAAAATTAAATCAGTGTTTTGAGAGAAATGTACTACAGCAGTATTGTCACAATATATCACAAGTGTCCTTGATATTTTTTGAATAATGTTAAATCTAGAAATCAAGTTTTTAAGAAATGTATCCTGAAATGTTACTTCATAAAAAGTAACATGCTCTTTTTTATGGTATAATTAGATATAAATGTTTATTTGTCACATTTTTTTAATATATCCCCTACTACCATCATAAAAACAAATCAAGAATAATATTTTCGATCATCCTAGCACTCAAAAAAATCAGATTCAGAGTAACCAGTGACCAAAAGTTATTTATAATGCTTTTGGGCCAACATATAATCTAGTTCCCTACAAATATCATAATATCTTCTTAAAACTTTTCTAGTGACTAATTACTAGATCATTAAATTATCATCACAAATCATTAACTAGAAAATTAATATCATGAAAATTTAAAACTTGATCATACTATAAATTTCAACCGTGGAAGTGTATGGGACATTTTTCATCTCATTTGTTTCATTATCATTCTGATGAAACTGACCTTTTGAAATTTTTTCAGATTTTAAAATAGATTCATCCCAAGTGGAGAAAGAGTTCATGTTAAACCTACTAAGGATATTTTCAATGTATTATCTTTGACGAAACATTAGAATACCACTTGACCTATAATAATAAATTTGGATGCCTAAAACTAAAAAAGAATCCCCAAGGTATTTCATATTAAAGTGGTTAGTTAACATTAATTTTATCTCATCTAAAATCATAACACAATTACTAGCCATAAGTATTTCATCAACATACCAAACAATAATTTCAAAATTCATCCCATCTTTTTAATAAAAATTCACTAATCTGAATAATTTTCATCAAAAATAAAGGAATTTATAACTTTATCAAATATCAAATACCATTTTATAGAGGCCTTCTTTTCCCATAAATGGAGTTCTTCAATTTTAAAACAAGGTGTTCTTGAACCTTTTTAACAAAACAATCGGGCTAGATCATATAAACATTTTTTATTAGATATCCATTTAAAAAGGATGTTTTAACACCCATTTAATAATGTTATAAATCAAAATGGGATACCAATACCATGACAACAAGAAATTTATATTTAGTAGAAATTGGTGAAATATATATTTATAATTATTACCCTCTCTTAAATTATATACCTTTTATAATAATCTGACATTTTACCTTTCAATGTTCCCACCAGGATATAATTTTGTTTTAAATTCCCCTATGCATCCAACAAGTTTTCAATTATCTGGAATCTAAACAAAATTTCATATACTATTATAATCCCTTGATTCCAACCCATTTTACATTGAATTTAACTATTCTAAATCAAGAGAACAAAAAATCATCTTTAAAAGTGATAGTATTATCCACATCATTTAAATCAAACTCATGTTCTTGAATATACACAATATATTCATTTGATATAGAAGGTTTTTAAACCTTTTGAGATATCCTTAATATAATAGAATCACCTACATTATAAATATCATGTCAATATAAATATGGTGAAATCAATTTATCTTATTTAAGAGTTGTTTCTAGATTAAATAGAAATCAATAAATCATTATGATGTCGAGTAGGTGTATAAGAGCGGCAATACGATCATATCTAAATTTCACTAGACATAGATAATGATAAATATTATTCCTTTAATCATTAAAAAATATAGCACAGTCCAACTCAATTACACTTATGGATTGAGAAGAGCAATTAAATTTTGTAGTTAGGGAACCTACGGAGTAACCAATAATGAAACCACTTATAGTTTTAGGATCAATCTTCTTTAATTGAGGATTGTATGTCCTTATTTTTTCTATAAAACCGATTACATGAAAAAAAAAATTAGATTAGGTTTCTTTTCAATAATCAACTCATATTAAGTTTTGGATATAAATTTTTTACATTCCTGATTTAGAATATAAACAACTATATTAAAGTCATATCCCCATAAAAAATCATGTAAATTTCAATGACTTAAAAAAAATATCATATGAATGATTTTTCAATTTAGTCTTTCAGAAAATCCATTCTATTCAAAATTACCAATCATAGTATATGGGGCTTCAATTCCATAATCATCAAGAAACCCAGTAAAATGTTTTGGTATTTGACCAGATTCAACTTATATTTCGTAATGTTCTCCCCCAAAATCCCATGTTATGAATTTGATCTTTTTTATTATATTTAATTCAATAAAAACTTTGAATAAATTAAAATCATACAAGGAACTATATTTATAATGAATAAGAACCACCCAACCAAATCTTCAAAATTCATCAATAAAAGTGATGAAATATTTATATCCACCCAGGAAAGATGGTGCAATAGGCCCTCATATAATAGTATGAATCAAAACTAAAACATAATATGATCTTACAATTATTTTTTTCTTACATGGAAGTAAAATTTACCTTGATAAAGTCAACACATGTATTGAAATCTGAATATTTCAAGTTATGAAAAATTCCATCTCTAAATAATCTTTTAATTTGACCAATACTGATATGTCCCAAACTCTTATTCCACAATATAGATACTATTTAATTGATTCAAAAATGATTATTTCTAAAATACAACTCACATAAATTTTACCCATATCTATCATATACAAATCATTTTATAACACATTATAATTAACAATGATATGATTAAAAGTGATTTCTAGTTTCTTATCTCAAAACTTAAAACTAAATCCACAATAGACGAAAACTAATAGTGAGATCAAATTCATTCTCATTAAATATAAATAAAAAACATTATTAAACAAAATAATTTCCCAATAAGGTAGTTTCAAAGATACAACCCTTATTTTCTCAAATGAATCTTTATCACCATCACCCATAATTAGTCATGACTCAACATAATTGTTTTCCCTAGTTCTTGTGAACTGATTGTGAGAATTAACAAAATAAGTATTTTTATTAAATATATCCATTATTTATTGATAGAAATGTCAATAATATTTGATTCAAAACAAATAAAATCCAATAGTATTCCTTAATTATAATTTTCTTTTTTTGAATATAAAAATCATTCAATTTTCTGTCATACTTTTTATAGTACATACAATTTCCTTTGAAAAAATATCCTTTGAACCTTTTTTATGATAATTATTTATAAGTGATTTGTTATTTTGATTATTTTTTCCATCTATTAAAGTAGATAATATACTAGAAAATTTAATTTTATGATGCATATCTTTCTTCATATATACTTCTTCTTGAGTGACTAGTGCAATTATTTAATCAACGCTCTACTAATCCTTCTTTATATTATATGAAGTTTATATAACAAATAATTGTGGTGGGAGTACATAAAAAACATTCTATATTTTTTAATTATCCCCAAGATAAATGTAACACACCTAGTTTCAAAAATAAACTATCCTCAATAGCGTATAAAACATGCAACATGGAGCCTAAACAAACTATAAAATATTATTATTTAAATATAACCATTATAAAATAGTCATTAAATTGGTGTGTATGACTAGAATTAACTAATTTATGAAATATTTAAACATACTAATCATTATTGATAACTTGTTTTTAAATAATAACTCAATTTTTTGTAATGTAATTTCATTCTTCAAAAATATATTTTCTTCAAAAATGATTTTTCTTCCTTTTTGTTAGCAAATAATATAATTAATTTTTGGAACTTCTATAAATATTATTTTATTAAATATATATATAATATTTTAAATTATTGTAGAAAATTTATCTTACGATGAAACTTTGGTATTTTTTGGGAAAAAAATATTTTTCATTGAATAGTTTCAAATACTGTTTTTTGTAAAACAACAAAATCTTTTCAAAATATTAGGTAATTTAAAAGCCCCATTAGAAATTGAATTAAATATAAAAGTAAGATAAGTATAATTTAGTTATATTTAATAAAATTTATTATACATTAATCATATTTATACTAGATTTTGGTATTATTTTATTTCTAAGTACAACAATACATTTTTCTAAAAACTATTTTTAAGTTCCTAATGTTTCTTCATTTTAATTAATTAAAATAACACTTAATGAGGAATGATTTAAATGAAAAATATAGATTATAAATTTATATATATTAAATGAACTTAAAATATTAATTATTATTATCCATATAGTTATTGTAAGATAATATTATAGATTAAAAATACATTTCTTGAAAACCCATGTTTCATCATGTTTTATGTGTTAATTTTAAATTAAATTATACTAATTATATGAATTAAATTTTATAAAATGGATTCCACATTTTTAATAAGAAAAATTGAAAATATTTAATAATTTCAAATTAATTTGTTTCATAATGAAGAGTAAAAATAATAAAAAATTTCATCGCGGTAAAAGAGTAAATAGGGTTAACCATGGTAAAAACTAAGCGATAAGGCCACCATTTTTCATCTAAATTATTATTTATGAATTTTTTATATCCTTATAACCTTTTAATTAATATTTAATTATATATGGGATGATTTAGTATAAAAATGACCTATATAATACATTATGTAAATAAAGGGATAAAATGTCATTCTCTTTCCCTTATATATATTATAAATGTTAAAATAGTGATGAAAATAATTTTTCAATGAATATTAAAGTTTATTTTGTGTATAAGGAAATTTTTTTATTATGTTAATTTATTTTTAATCTTTTTTGTCCATATATTTACCTTGAACTCTTATACAACACTGACAAGTCGCTTGTGCAAACAATGGAAAACTCAAGGTAAACAATTTTAGAAATGTTAAAGGTAATGTATTTGAAATTATTTCTAGTTTAAAAAGAATTTTATAGTTAATAATAATTTATTATTAATTTTATAAGGGATTTTATTTAAAATTAATGATTATCATCATGTATTTTAAAGTCAAATTGAATGAATTATGTCAAAAATGTAATTAATAATATTATATGTCAAACAATATTTTATTAAATTATTTAAAATTCATAAAAATCATAAAATAGGGTAATTAAGATGATAAATATTTTAAATTTTCATAACCTTTCCATTTATGATCCAATTGTTTCATATAAGTAATATTATAACCATTCATTTTGATGAATTTTTTATCACTGTTAAAGTTAAAATGAGTTTACTTGGGTTTAAACCAAGAGATAAGGGTTACTTTTATAATAAAACTTTTTAAAATAATATTTTCTGGAAATATTTAAACCTCATATAATCCAAAGTTTAAATTTCAATATATTTTTAAGTATTTTAATTGAATATGACATTATTATAATTTGAAGCTTTATGAAATTCAAAAAGTACCCCACCTCGCACTTATAAAAGGGCACCCCGCTTATCTCCCCTCCCCCCCCCCCCACACTTTAAGAACAATTTGGTTCAGAAAATACATAACCAAATACCGTTATTATATCCCTCTCTATTTTATATAGTCTGTGTTTTGATCAAAAAACCATCCTACTAGGGTTTAGATACAAACCTAGAGGTTTGCGGAAGAAGAGGTTTCATTCTTCACCAAGCATTTTTATTTTATTTCTTCTACCACCTAAATAAAATATTATTAAACCATGATGATATAATAAAATAAGTATATACCATATACTAAGATGTTTTTATATTAATTCCATGCCCTATATCCATCTTATCATCCAAAAAATGGGTAACAAAACACTTGTTCGGGTGTATGGAGGACTCTCACTTTGCAAAATGAGGAAATTATTTTTCCATCACCACCACTCACATTTGGATTTAATGATGGATTATATATATATGTGTGTGTGTGTGTGTGTTTCTGTGTTTGTGTGTGTGTGTGATATTAACTAAACAGTTATCATTCTTTGGATATAATATATCAAATAATTTAGTACCTTTCCATTCACATAAAAATGATAACACTGTTTGTGCGTAAATGTGGATTACCACCTCTACAAAGATATTTGATACATTTTTTGTAATCATATCACATGTATGACATATATAAATGTATTTAAAGATATAATTTTATATTTATGTTATATTTATCATCCATTAATGATAAAAAAATACTTATGTTATTTCCATCGTGATCATTGAAAAATGGAAATGTTACTCATGCGTACATACGGCTTACCATGTCCAAGATTTTTACATAATTAATTTTTCATAACCATATACCATGTTTGGTCTAAAATATTAATTTCGGTATAAAAATAAAAATTAGTAAATTATTATTTTTCTATATATGATGTAACAATGACATGTTATACCACACTTGAACTATTAGAGTCATTTTGGACATATGTACTAAATATCATCAAAAGGTTTGACATGAAATTAATTGATTATGTAATTAAATATAACATGGTATAAAATAAAATAAAATGAATAATAAATATAAAAAGAATTATTAATAAGTAAACAATTATCATAATTTTATTATTTATGAATATAATGAATGCATGTAGTGAATCTGACCTTAAGTAAGCGATTCAGTACCAATTTCCTTCCATTGAAGAATATTTTAATGTTAGGAAAAAAAATTATATGACATATATACATCCTATTTTATATGATATGTCATGAATAACTCATATATAATTTCATTTTAATTTGTAATTAAAATTATTTATTCTAATGGGATTTTATTCAAAAGTTACCAAAGTGGTAACTTTTATTTCACAGTCTCATCATTATTCAGAATTTTTTATGTTTAAGAATTTAATAGAGGAAATTTTTGAAATTTTTATCTTAAATAAAAACAATTTTCTTGTACCATGGTAATTTATAGAAATTATAATTTTTCTTTTCATTTTCCTCTCTCTATGTAATCAAGATACTAAAATAATGTTTCTAAGGAAAGATCACTTATTTTTCTACATGGTCGAGAATATTTTTCGACAGTAAACATATTTTCTATAAAAAAAATTAAAAAAAATTTAAATATTATCCAAAGATTAATTAAATATATTTTCACACATTTTTTAATTTTTAAAAATCGTCTATATTTAATCTTCTTTTCATTTTCCATAAAAGGTACTTTTTTACTTTTTATTGAAAACATGAGAGGAATCTTTATTTTAACATACTTGACATGAATGAAATTTCCCAACTATCATGACCACTATTTGACATAAAACCACATTTATAATTTTAAATAATTATTTTATTCTAAAATTTTTTCCCAAATATTTTGGATTTTTTTTGAAGTGAATTTTAAATTGAAATGGGTATTTTCCTCAAGAATTTTTTTAATGATATTTATTTAGTATTTCTATTCATCAATGAAAAAAACATTATTTCAATTATAATATAGGGGGGATATGATGTAATGATACCATACTTATTATTTTTATATATTTAGTATGATCAATTTGGCTAGAGAAAGTATTGACATTCACTTTCTTGATTAATTTTGCAGTCTAACTTTCTCTTGAAATGTTCACTTTCTTTTGATCATGTGTCATTACATTCTCTTAAATATCCATAATTATAGTATCATGGATATTGATATTACCAAAATCATATATCATTTATACATATGGTCTTTTAACAAGAAATTTATTTGATTAACTACGGAAATATTAATACTTCATATTATTTAAACAATATAGATATTTGTCGATTAGGAATGTTTTTTATGAACTAAATTTATCATTTAATATATGACTAATAAATTTGAATTATTATGTGATGGGTGGGGCCTATAATTACATAACTCCTTTATGAATCGATAGGTCTTATAAGACAAACAAGTTTTCTAGCCTCATTAAATGGATTTTTGGTGTATGTTTATGTATAGTTTAAACTGTCTTGGTAAAAGGCCTCAGTGGTGAGTTTGATATGTCTGGTATTATGCATTACATAATTTTAAAATCAGTTATTCATGTCCACTTCATTATTTTATTAGTTATAATATCCATGGATAAGTTTCAATATCATATGATTATTTATGTTGGGTTATTTGATCTCCATTAAATCATACCTTATTATTCATCATGATCATGTTATTAATTATATGGAATGTGTTTCAATTATTTACCTTTCCATATCGATTATATCTTATTAACTCTTGATAGATTCTATTTTATCTTAAAATTATTTATAATTTGATATACCAATAATTTTGTTTCCATTTTCTAAAATATGAAGAGTAATTCCTTAATTGAGTTCAAGGATAATAAATATTTACTTTAACTATGTTGTAATTTATGCTTTCAAATGTAATGTGAGATTCAAGTATGTATCCAATTTACTATGACTACAAAACTATTCAGTCCATTGGGATGAAATTGATTTTATCATATTACAATGTAATAAATTCACCACCGACTATGGTTTACTAGGTTTGGGGTATTCATTGTTGGTATTCGAGAAAGTTTAATAGAAACCATAGGAACTAGAATTAGGAAGACATATATTGGGGAACATAACCATATTAAGTAAATTAAGGACTTTCCAGAAATACACTAAGTTTATGATTATTATGAGAATAATTTAAGATTGTTAGGTACCATCACGGGTTAATAAGTATTAGTATGATTATAAGTTTGAAGTCACAAATACCTATTCTGAAGTTTTATATGGTGGAAGTACTTTGGAAATATTTATCGAGTTTGAATAAATGTTTGAGGTATATGTAACCTTTATGTATAAAGTTTGATTTTTTAAGAAGTTTATTTGAGGAATTATTATTTTATATTTTTTTGAAATAAATTTAAATCTATTGATAAATTTTAGGGTTAATATGATAATTTATTTTAATGTAAAAATAGTTAATTAAGATTATTTTATATTGTAAAGAATTATTTGGATATAAATAATTTGTGGTTAGAAGGATAATGATGAATAATTTTATTATTGAGGATGTTCATCATATTTTTTTTGAAATTTATATAAATTATATTAATGTATTTTTAAAAAAATGATATATTGTATATTGGATGACTACCTATCACATCTAGCAAGGCAGCAGTCCATGAACCCACAACTGAATGGAAACAAGTATATATTTCCTTCCCCTGTCATACATGATCTCCTAGATAGTATTACATTATCTTTACTTAAATTTATTGATTTATAAATATTAATTTTAATTTGGGAATCATATTATAGGATCCAATATTTTTTATTTTTTTGTGATTAATGATATTTTTAGAGTTTTTTTATTTGGTTGAGTTATTATGTAATCATTAGGTCTAACATAAAAGATTATTTGGGAAGAATGAAATTAATTTTTTGAGGATGTAAGGTAAAATTTATGATGCCAACATTGAGGTGAAAATTTTATTTAATGTTGATAATTTTAAAGTAAGTTGGGATTTAGGGATATTTATTTTTTGTATAATCTATGTAGAACCATTAGGGGAAATTTTTAAGTAAAATGTTTTATTTCTTCATATAAATTTTTAAACATTTTTTTATTATATTACCTTATGATAACTAATATTGTTTTAGTAAATAATTAAATATAGAATGAATATATTATTATTATTTTATGGATCTTAGGATTTGTTAAAAGTTTATTTTAGTGATTTATGCATAAAAATAATATTGGATATTCATTTCTTGCAGTAAGAGATGAAGTGGAAATTTATCAAAGAAAAAACTAAGGATGAAATTATGCTTATAAAATAAAAATATATTAAGTAATTATATTTAATTATGTTCTTAGTTTACATGGTAAAGGAATTCCTCAACTCTAGAAAAAGATCTTGAAACAAAATTTTTATCTTATTATAATTATTTCTATTGAACCAATGGTCTTTTCACCAATAATAGATTTATGGATTTATTATCGTCAAATTTCTCATAACTATATTCTCTATCACTTTATATTAGTCATTAGGTGTTATATTTTTACTCTAGGTCCATATATTCACTTCCCTTTAAATATGTGCAATTTGAAAACATAGTGTAATGTTATTATAAAGGAACTTTTTATTTCTTTTTCCCTCTTTTTTAGAGGAATTTTTATTAACCCATTTAAGATGTGGGTTATCCACAATTTAATTTTAAAATGTAAAACCATTGATTTACAAGGAAATTTTAAAATTTTGGGGACATAATTTATTAAGGGAAAAATAATTTAATTCCCCAAATATCATAAAATAAAAAAGAAAACTATGTTCAATATTATATACGGAACGTAACACTAAGCCTAAAAAACTATTAAAATTTATTATTTAAATATGATCACCATAACAAAGTCATTAAATTTGTTGGTATGAATAGTAAAAACAAATTTATGAAATATATAAAGGTCCTACTCTGTATTTATAACTTCTTAGTAAATAATCACTCAATTTTTAGAAAAGTAATTTTATTCTCCAAAAATATATTCTCTTCAAAAATGATTTTTATTTCTTTTATTAACCAAATATTATAATTAATTTATACAATATCAATAAATTGTTTTTTATATAATTTATATAATTTTTTAAATATGTATATCAAAATTATCTTATGGTAAAATTTTGGTATTTTTCAGAAAAAAATAATTTTTCAATGAATAGTCAAAATACTACTTTTTCTAAAGCTATCAATTCTTTTAAATAAATTAAATATATAAAAATGACTATCATTCTTTGAATTTTATTTAAAAGTAACAAAAGTATTATTTATTTATATTTAATCTGATTTATTTTATTTGAATCATTTTTATACCATATTTTTTTATTAGTTTATTTTTAGTAAAAAACATATTTTTCTGAAAACTATTTTTGAGTGCATAATGTTTCCCCTCATTAATTAATTTCAATAACACCTAATGATGAATTATTTAAATTAAATTTTTAAATTATATATATATATATTAATTTAAATTTATTTAATAATGATTACTAGTCATAGATTAAATGCATTTTCATCTTATGCTTCAAAAATACATTTTGTGAAAAAATGTTTTCCAACAAGTTTTGTGGGATCATTATTAAATTAAATTATAAAAGTTATATGAATTAAATTTGATAAAATTAATTATATATATTTAATTGAAATAATTAATATTATTTAAGGAGGTAAAATAAATTTTTGTTCATAATTAATAACAAAAATAATAAAACATTTCACAGTGATAAAATGGAAAATCATGTAAATATAAGTTAAAACCAAGTGAAAAGGACAAAAAATTTCATATTAACTATTTTTGGATAAATTTATTTCTACCCTCATTACCTTATTCTATAGATTCAATTATTTAGGGGGAAGGTTTCTCTGAAAATGGAATATATAATTCTTTAAGAAAAGAAAATTACAAAATGTCACTCTCTTTCCCTTAATTATCATTTATATGTTCACATAAAGATAAAAAAAATTGAGAATTAATATTAAAATATATTTTTATTAAAATGAAATTATTTTAATTGTTGAAATTTATTTTTAATTTTTAGTGATTTTATTGTTACCTTAAATTCTTATACAATGTTGACATGATGCTTGTGCAAATAATGAAAAAATCAAGGTAAATAAATTTAAAAATCATTAAAGGTAAATTATTTGGAATTAGTTCTTGTTTAAAAATAATTTTATGGTTAATAATGATGTATTATTAATTTTTAAATTTATTATATTCAAAATTCATTTTTAGATTCATGTCTTTAAATTCAAATTAAATGAATAGTGTCAAAAATGACAATAATGACCTTTTTTGTCAAATAATATTTTTTGTCAAATAATATTTTATTAAATTATATAAAAATATTAAATATCATGTAGGTGGAAAATTAGAATGATAAAATGCATTAAATTTTATACCTTTTCCATTTATTATCCAATTTATGTCTTTTAAGAAAAATTATAACCCTTTCTGTTTGATAATGTTATTACCATAGTTAAGGTTAAAACAGGTTTACCAGAGGGTTAAACCAAGAGATAAGGGTTATATTTCTAAATAAAATTTCCTAAATCCTATTTTCTCACCATATGTAAACCTTATACAATCCCAAATTATAGTATGAGTCTATTTTTAAGTATTTTAATTGAATATGACCTTATTATAAATTAATACTTTATGAAATTCCAAAAGTAGCCCTCCCCTCACTTATAAAAGTCCACCCACTCTCCTCTCATCTCTACAATTAAATAGTACTTTGGTTTAACCAATACCTAACCAAATATATTCATTATATCCCTCCTCGTGACCTATAGTCTTGGTTTTGATTAGAAAACCATTCTTTTAAGGCTTTAGTTATAAACCAAAATAGATTTTTGAAGATGATGTATCTTTCATAACTAGTCATTTTTTATTTATTTCTTCTTCCACCTACTTAAAATATTATTCAACTATACTGATATAATAAAATAATTTTATATAATATAATTAGATTTATTTATGTTAATTCCATGCCCTATATCCATCTCATCTTCCATAAAATGATAAATAAAAGAGTTGTTCATGTGTTCATGTGGACTACCTCCACAATGAAGCGACTTGATTTTTTTTTCATAACCACATAACATGAAATCTATATATAATTGTTTTTAAAAAAATAATTTTATATTTATTTTATAAATAGTATTATGTAAATATAAAATAATACTTATTTCCTTTCCATCATGATCATTGAAAAATAGAAGCATTACCCATGTGTATATATGACTTACAATCTCCATGATTGTAACAAAGTTCATTTTTCTTAGACATATTCCATGGTTGTATTAAAAATTATAATTTATGTAAAAAAATTATAATTATTTTAATTTTATTTTCCTATATATTATTCGGAAATTTCCTCTATTACCAAAGTGAAACTACCTAAGTCATTTCAGACATATTAACTAAATATCGTCAAAATATCTGACACAAATTAAATTGATTAAGTAATTAAAATAACCTATTATTGAATAAAATAAAAGTAATAATAGACATAAAAAGGGTTATTAAGCATGTAAATAATTAATATAAGTTTATTATTTAGGAATATAAATAATTTATGTGATGATTAGGACAAGAGTTAAGGGATTCCCTATCAATTTCTTTTTATTGGGGCATATTTTAATGTTATGAACCAATTTCTCTTATATGGTGTATATATTGACTCTTTTACATCTTATATAATGAATACATCATAATTAATATTATTTTTAGTTTAAATTAAAATAATTTCATCCAAGGGGATTTTATTCAAATGTTACAAAAGTGGTAATTGTTCTTTTTCATAATCTCATCATTATTAGGGATGATTTATATTTAAGTCGTTGATGGGTAAATATTTTATGTTTCTTTATCAAACTCAAAATATTTTCTTCTCCTATGGTTATTTGTAGAAATTTTAATTTTACCTTTTATTTTCCCCTTTTTATGTACTTAAGATACTAAAATAACGTTTTTAAGGAAAACAAACTTTTTTTTACTCGGTTGAGAATATTTTTCTTACATTTCCATCTTTTCTTTATAATGTTTTAAAGATTATTTTAAATATTTTACAATGATATATTAAATACATTATTACCCATGTTTATATTTTTACAATTTTAACAAAAATAATATTATTTTCCTTTTCTGAATAACGTGTTTTTTGAATTTTTATTGAATATGTGGGATGAATCTTTGTTTTAACCTACTCAGAATAAACAGAATTTTCCCACCATCATTAAAACTCATTGATATCAATATTACGTTACCTTATTCCATGATTCTTTAAAAATATTTTTTTTCCTAATAATCTCTACATTTTTAGTTTTAAAAGTGAATTCCAAAGTTAAGGGGTATTTTCTTCCAAATTGTTTTTAACGATCATATTATGATAGTTATATTCATTAATGACAAAAACCCTTTTTTACACTTATACTCCAATAGGGATATATTATAATTATACCATCCTTATTAATTTTATTATTTTTTTATGAATATTTTGACCAGTGAAATTATTAACATTCACCTTCATGATTAATTTTAAAGTCACTATGATTCTATTGAAAAATTCACTTTCTTGTGATCATTAAACATTAAATTATATAAAATATCTACATTATTTGTATCATGGATATGAATATTTCTTAAATAATATATAATTTATAAATATGGTGTTTTACATTGAATGCGACTTTATTTAATAGAAAAATTTCATGAACCAACCCAGATCAACCCCGAACCGGTCACCTAAGTCAGCTCGTGATAAGGCCAGAGAGGCATTCCTGATCCTCTTATATAGGAAACCAGTGTTAGGAATCAATAATATGTAGTTGGGAATGATTTACCCCATGAAAATTAGATAAATAAACAAATATTAAGTGAACAATAAAAATAAATAGAAAGATCATAAAGAAATAAATAGCTACATGTGCCTCTATGTGACCACATGGGTCACCTGAGACTGTGGGATCATACTCGTATCATGAGAGAACTTGAGAAGGAATCTACACAATAAGAAAAAAACAAAAATAAAACTGTAATAAAGAGTATTAAAACTTATTATGTTTTCATTGATAGACTATTTGATATTCCTTTCTTTAAAAAGAAATGAAAAAACATGCTGGTTTAAAAAATAGAGATATAAAGATAATGTTTTCTATTATTTTCAAAAACAAGTAATAAGATCTCACTTTTAAGAAAAATTAGTATTCATTACATTTCCAAAAAAAATATTCAAATCCTAGAATAAATTTCAATAAAATTATTTATAAAATATAATTTCATAAGAAAAAATTCTACATTACAAAAATATAACAATGATATATATTTTCAAAATACTACCATAGAAAACAATAGTAAATATAACAAATAATCAGGTAAAATCCCTAAGTAGATAGGGTTAGTGAAGTCCTAGTATACTTATACATCCATTATAAGCACATACAACCAAAACCCATAGCATACTCATTTATGATCCACTAAAGGGGAATTCATCCAATGGTATAGTGGTCTCTGATCATATACCAAAACCCAAAGCATTCTCATGAATGATCCACTAAAGGGAAATGAATCCCAAGGTCTAGATGTCTCAGATCATCCTCATATTTTTAGTTATTGTTGTAGAATCAATCCTACTAGGGGAACCGAACCTCATCCTTACTAATACACCTAGAATACAAGAGTTAGTCTTCCCACCTAATAACCTGGTGTACCATATGCTTATTCCAAATGGTGATGAGTTTTTTTTAAATGGAATATATATACATATCACATTCTTTACCCAAAACTCATCCAACATCTCACCATTGATCTCCCTCCTTATAAGAATCCCCATTTTTAAGTCACATGATAATGCACATGGCTCTTCACTAGCTACATATCAAAAATTAAAAAATATCACATTTAACACACGAATAATATTTCTAAAGTAGGGGGCATGCCTCTAAAGGGATTTTCCACTTCCATAAAACATTCTCAAAGTTTGGAATTGGCCTTTTCATTTTAGAAGGAATACATTCAAATTTTAAAACTCTTTATACTAACACTTTAAATTCCAAAACCATTTAAAATACCAATTTATCAACCAAAGATACACACTTTTAAAAAAATCTTGAAACCATCCTTATCACAGAAAAAAAAACCCATTTTAAAAGTTTAAGAGAATTCCTAGAAACCAAGTTAGGATCCACTTTCCAAGTACCACAACCAATTATATATATATATATAATATTTATTTCATATAAAAATGTAAAATACATTTTAAAAATAATAATGCAACCATGGAAATAAACTTAAAGGCCAAGGAATAGAGAACCTACCTCAAAATCAAGGTCTATTGTTATAGATGAAGGCAAATCAATCCTTCTCTTTAGCGCTTGCATGAATATGCATCTTATCTTATATGTAAGGACACATATCCCCTATGAACATGTTTTTATTTCCAAATATGTACAATTGGATCCTTACATAAATGCTTATATGTGCATATAACCCTTTACACTTACACACATATGAATTTTCATATACACATGTAAGTACACCTATCCCAATTATATATATCCATCCTTCCATGGGTGAATATACATAAAAGAGGAAATTTCATATAAATAAGAATACCTATGAATACACATGTAATCCTTCAATGATGATAGCTCAAACCCATCCCAAAAAATAACAAAACACACTACAATAATATAAGGAATCTAAAAATCTCAAAAGTAGTAATTAAAATGGGGTAAAAAGGAAAGGCAGAAGGAAACAAAACCTTAAAGTGGTTGCAGGAAGACTGAAATAGTCTGAAATACTTCGCCTTTGGTGATGAATCTTAAAACATGCCCATATTCAATAAGAGAGACTCACTACACACACTAACAACAAAATAAAAAAACAAAAATCTAGTAAACCCTTCACCTAGGGTTCAGCCAAACCAAATCTTGCCAATGGGGAGTATGAAATCAAGAAAAAAAATAATGGGATGATGAAACCATATAATGTAAATGTGACCCTAAATCACCATGAAATTTTGACAAATCATCATGTGAAGAGGAGGTGACATGAGTGGTAATTCTGTTCGGTAGAGGCGTTCAGCCTGAAGAATTGCACATAAACAGAGGAGAGTTCGGAGGAGGTCTTGGCGAAGGGGGTCTATGGGAGGGAGGTCTCCATAGGAGAGGGAGATTATAGTGAGGTAAATTACACAAGGTAGATGGGGAGATGTGAGGGATAGGGGGAGACGTGAGGGAGAGGGGATCCATTAGGGGATGGGGTAAAGATTTAGGGTTTTAGTTTATTTTAAATTTTAATTTAATTAGTTTAATTAATAAGAAAATGATATAGTTCACAGTTTAGGTCACATGTTTTGGAGAACTATGTACCATATACTGGGCTCCTTGATCACCCTTCATAGGTTGGCCGAAATTTTTTTGAATACCTTGGGAAAACCATGGGGTTAGCTCTATCAAAAAGTTTAGAATATGTCGCATGGTTATCGCACAGTTTTTTAAACTGTGTTCCGTAACCGTGTGACATGTTTTGTATTCCCAAAAACTCTCATTTAAATTGAAAAACACCTGAAATAGAAGATAAATAAATTAGTAATCAAAAATAATTAAAATAATAAACAATTGTTAAGTCAGGGTGTGACAATTATCCCCACCATGACACTTTATACCCCCAGAAAGTCCCCAAAATAATTGCTGAACAAAGAACAAATTAAGGATGCAATGACATTAAAATACCAACCTCTACTACCCGAAGACCATGATATAAAACGATCTTTTACAAACACCACTCAACATGGAACACCCCAAACCCTAATATTGAAACCCCCAAAGAGACTCATTGAGGTCAGGTGGGATGATAATAAAGGTTACTTCATCAAGAAGGTTGAAGATCAAATTCACTATGAGTCCCTTTTTCTAGTAGTCTCCCCATTATTAGGGAATTTATGTCAAACACCATTTCTCTCTCTAAAAAATCCCCCCAAAACCAGTCAAAACCCCTTAACACTGGTGTGGCCTCTTAATATCCTGATTCACACTTGACCAACTTAAAAGAGGACATCATAAATAACCGTAGTGGGTCCCCACACCATTTTAAACCAACTAGCATGGATGAATCCTCAAGACAAGGGTGTCTAAATAAAGAGGCTAAAATTAAACACCAGACTGAACCAAGATTCATAATCCCCATAAAATGCTAACATCTCCAAACAGGAATGATCCAATGAATCATCCTATGACTCACATAAAGATATGAAAAGAATGGGTCCAGCAAGAAATCCAAAATAAGAAGAGTCCCCCAAACAGACAACCAAATGAATGGAAAAAATTGACCTGTTTCATCTCTATCATCGGATACAACTGGTTGGATGTTCTTCACCCACACCTAGAAACATCAAAATTGCATGGAAATCTTCACTTTGGGACCTATGGTTAGAGATCATATGTGTTGAATTATCTTGTGCACCATAGTCACAAAATCACAACCTATAACTGAGGATTCCCCTTTTATAAACACTACTTACAGAACAACTCCACGGCCACACCGTCAACAATCCCTTAGAGGATTTTGGAAAATGTCTTAGAGATTCCAAACCAACCACATTATAAGAAAACTAGTGTATGGTTTTAGGAATAAAAATCAAGAACCGATGAAGGAGACACCCCAGGAACAGGTTCCTTTGGTTCACTTGACTCACCGGATGGGGAACCCTTCATGGGTACCCTGAGACACTAGACTACCATCTACCACAGTTCACCCACTTCAACCCAAATTATAAGGTGAAGGTATTGATCACCCTTCACTGTTCCAAACTTGGTCCTCTAAAAATACAAGAATAAATTACACTCCGACAACATCTGGAGTTCATAAAGACCCTAAGACACACTCAACTTCCCCAATTTTCACCACAACCTCTACCAATCCTTGGCCAAAAAAACCAGAATCATACAAAAAGATCACCCCACCACTTCACTGGGAGTCTGTAAAAAAACAAAAACTAGAAAAGTTCACTTTGAGACCTTGGGATCTTTTGGGGTGGAATAATCTAAATAAGAAACATGAAACCAAACCAAATCACATCATAAAACAATTATCAACATCTCAATTATAAATCAGCAACCCAAACATAACCATCATTTCAAAAAAAAGCACCACATAATAAAATTGAAATAACCTTTTTGAAATCACCACTTTTCTTCCAAATTCAAACCATTTTCTACTTCAAAATAATTTGAACACAAAAACCCATTTCAAAATTCACTTTAAATTTTCATTCCTATTAGACTAAAATCATCCCAACACACCCTCTTATCAAAACATCACAATCCCTCTTTTTAAAAAAATATTTTCAAAAAATAGAACAAGCTTTAAAAATCCACCACCCACCATTTGTATTCTATGAAGACTCATATATATATACATCACATACAACTCAATAATGAATCCCTCATGCCACCAATTATCTACTTGACACATACATATATACATGTAACCATCCATGGTAATATTAAGGGTCAAACAGAAAAATATCTTTCCAAACCGCTCTTGAAAATGTGCCCAATCCCTTATCATTCGAAAAAAACTGTTTCAAAAACCCCAATTTCCAAATAACTTCCATTTCAAGTTTGAAAAATATTTCCAAAAACTTCCAAAACGTTTTCCAAAACGTTTTCATTTCCAAAAAAAATTAGTTTCCAAAACAACCCCTTTTATATTCAAAGTCATTTCCAACTTTTTCCATTTTACAAGTTCAACATTGATAAACAAATAAAAATTTATTCATTCAAAGAATCATTTTAAAATCTAAAAAAAATACCCCCAAATGATCCCAATCCAACCTAGAGAACAATAAAAAATAAACTCACCCCTTAATAGGTCAAAAACACCAAAATATCAAAAAACATCCAAACACAGCTTATCCACATATTTATTGGATTTTTCTTTCATTAGTGTGAGAATACTGGAGGTCAACCAAGGTAATTTTATAGTCCATGCATGGTTTTATAGATCGTACACAACAACCATGAAATAATTTGAATCCCTAAAAATATACACTTTGTCCTTTGGAGTTTCTCAAAAAACCCACCAAATCCCCAAAATCAACCAAAAACAATTAAACAAACAAAAAGAACCTCAAAAACATTTGAGAACCAAGCTCTTATTTTGAGGCACAAAAATACCAAACCACACTGGAAATTTAAGTGTCCTTATAAATTGGTAAGGATCAAGCATCAACCCATGACTAACCACCAGAATTCAGAAAATTATAACTCTAAACTACTGAACATCCCTAGCAGATAATGGATAAACCACCTTTGATGCCATTTTGTCATGAACCAACCCAGGAAAACCCCGAGCTGGCATGCGATAAGACCCAAGAGGCATTCACGGTCCTTCAAGGATGGAAAATAGTTTCAATCATCAAGAATATGAAGTTGGTATTTATTTATCCCATGAAAAATATATAACTAAACAAATATAAACTAAAAAATAAAAATAAACCCAAATAATATAAATAAATAAACTGCTACATGTGACTCCATGGGACCATATCAGTCACCTAGAACCATGGGATCACACTCTCTCGATGAGAGAAACATAGTGGGAAGAAACACAAGATGCTAAAAACAAAAATAAATCAATAGGAATGAGTATTAAAACTTAGTAGGTGTTCCCAGATAAACTATTTCATATTCCTTACTTTAAAAAGAAAACCAAAACATGATAGTTTGAAAATAGGACATATAAAGGTAATGTTTTCCATTCATTTCAAAAACAAGTAAACAACTCCTATTTTAAAGAAAACTCATTTTCTATCACATTTCCAAAAATAGTTTTCAAACCCTAGAGAAAATTTCTAGAAAAATATTTATAAAAGATAATTTTGAAATTTAAAATTTTGAAGTATGGAAATATTATCGTGAAGTACATTTTAAAACAACTACTGAGGAAAACATTAGTAAAGGTAAGAAAGCACCAATGGAAATACCAAAGTATCTTGGGTTAGTGCAGTTCTAGGATTCTCATACCTTGGTGATAAGTACATACAACCAAAACCCATAGAATCCTCATGAATATTCCACTAAATGGAAATCTATACCAAGGTCTAGTAGTCTATGATCATATTCCAAAACCCATAGTGTCCTCTTGCACGAGCCACTAGAGGGGATTACATCCCTATTTATTGTGGTATCCTGTCACGACCCGTCCTCGGGGCCCGTGTCGTGACTACCCCTAGCCCACCTTCCATAGGCCTGGGGCTGGAGACTAACACCAAAGGTGTAATCCCGATAAAAAGGAAGGCATTTCCTTTAATAAGTACATAAAAACAACAGAGTACGCAACTGGGAGTAAACACTAAGTAAAATTGTATAAAAAAGAAAGTGATGAAAGGAAAAGTGTTTGTAAATACAAGCCCAACAGTAAAGTAAAAACAGCTGTAAAACTAGTACAGCTATAGAAAGGTAAAATAGCAACTGTTGAGTCGTCCTCCAGGAATACCACCTGAATGGTGGGTACAGATGGCCTCCTCAGAACCCCTGGTTCATCCATCCACTCCGTGTACGTCTCAACAAGTGGTCCACCTCTGGGTACCGTCCAGCTCTACAACTCTCTCTACCTCGATTACTGTTGTCCATCTTCTGCAACCAACACAGCAAAGTGCAGGCATATCCCATGCAAGGGTGAGTATAACGATACTCAGTAGGGACCCCGAGACCCTCAATGTCTCACAATATCCAACAAGGGTAACCCACAAAGAAAGATACAATCACGAAGTATCAACCAACCTTACTTAGGTATATGCCCATACATATACCTAAGTCACCAATCATAGTTTGGCTCCAACTCTCGAGCCCAAGAACAACTAAGTCCACAAATGAAGTAAATTAAATCACCACAGTTATAATGGTTAAAAGACATAACTCAGCTCAAACAGGTATACATCTTTTGCAGAGTGATAGATACGATCAGATGTAGTCACTGATTCATCTAAGTCGTTGGACCCACACAGGATACAGGACCAGGTAAGCTGTCGGACCCACACAAGATACAGGACCAGCTATTCTGTAGGACCCACAAGGGATACGGGAACAGAAGTCAGAACTGTCAGACCCACGGAGGATCCCGGTACAAAATTCATCGTTGTTGAACCCATGGAGGATTCTGGTTCAGTAGTCATCGCTGTCAAACCCACAGAGGATTTTGGTACCGTAGTCATCGCAGTCGCAGCCAGCCCTAGGGTTCCCGCACACAGCGTGCTCGATTCTAGGAGGGTCTTCCCCTTGAACCAAGTGTCGATACATCAATTATCATGAAGTACTGATTTGATTTATCCCGTAGTTCCACCTCGTCATAAGGAACTCAACGTGATAGATGGCGTGTCAATCAGACGCCCGGTGTGAGAGTTATTGGTATTTTTGTTCCAGGGGCCAGGTTGGATTTACGCTCGATCCAAACCCGGCCATTTTCCAAATTTTTCTAAAACTCACTTAGAGTATTCCAAAATTACCGCCTCATCGCGAGGGTCCCAGTTCCGCAGACGGCGCGTCAATCAGACGCACGGTCTAAGAGATATCCGCCACTCCTGGATGTACCACTAGAGGGGATGTGTGGAACTCCCTCAACCCTTCCTCCTGAAGTGAACCTGGTAACATGGTCCATCCTCTAAAGAAGATTATGTGCTCCCCACCTTCAGAAAACCCATCAGGTGCCTTCCCTGAGGATATCTGAACACGTCATGTCTCACAGCCAACATCCCCATGCTGCGCCTCCCTGACTCGCTGAAGAAGTGGAGGAGTGACTGTGAGAGACTACAGAAAGGCTACTCTATCTCTATCCACAAAGGATATTTGCAACGTGTCCAGCTGCTCTGTCACCTCTCCTAGCAGCTAAATGCCTAATCTCTTACTGAGATAATCTGCTACAACGTTTCCCTTCACGGGAGTATAGACTATCTCAAAGTCATATTCCTAGAGGAACTTGAGCCATCATCATTGTCTCAGGTTCAGGTTCTTCTGAAAGAAGATGTACCTAAGATCTGGTGGTCAGAGTAGACTATAAAGTGTTCTTCTATAAGATAGTGATGCCAAATCTTCAAGGTGAAGACCACTGCTGATAACTCTAGGTCATGGGTAGCATAGTTCTGCTCATTCTGTCTCTACTGGAGTGAACAATACATGATAACTGCTTGCTCCGGCATCAGGACACACCAGATTCTAGTCCCGTATGTTTCTTAGTAAACTACGTACCCAACGCCCTCCTCTGGTAGCCACAAGATGGGCGCACTGGTCAACCTCTGACTCAGCTATTGTAAGATCTGCTAGCATCTATCTGAAAAAACGAAGGGTTTCCCCTTCTTTGTCAATGCTGAAAGCGGTGCTAAAACTCTGGGGAAGTCTGGCACAAATCTCTGATAGTACCCATCCAGTCCCAAAAAACTTTGCACTTCCACCACACTCCTGGGTGGCACTCAAGAAAGTACTGCCTCGATCTTCACTGGATCCACTAAAACTATAGCCTATGAGATGACGTGTCCTAATAAATGAACCTCTCGAATACATAACTGGAACATCGGGAGCTTACCATAAATATTGTGCTCTTAGAGTGTGTCCAGTACTACCCGCAAATGGTAGTCATTCTCCTCCTCAGTAGTCAAGAAGATTAGTATGTCGTTAATGAAGACTACGACCAAGCGATCGATGTAAGGCTGGAAGATCTTGTTCATGAGACTCATGAACACTGTTGGATAATTGGTCATGCCGAAGGGCATAACCAAGAACTCGTAATGGCCATACCGATACCTGAAGTCCATCTTCTGCACATCCTCATCTCAAACTCTGAGCTAGTGATAGCTTGACCTAAGGCCTATCTTCAAGAACCATCATTCTCCCTTGAGAAGAAAAAAGAGGTCTTAAATCCTTAGGAGTGGGTATCTATTCTTCACATTCACCAAATACAAGAGATGGTAGTCAACACACAGTCTCAATCTCCCATCCACCTTTTTGGCAAACAAAATCAGAGATGCCCAAGGTGAAACACTGGGTCGGATAAATCCTTTCTCCTGCAAGTCCTCCAGTTGTACTCGCAGCTCACAAAGCTCGGTGGGAGCCATCTAATATGTTGTAGTAGATATCAGTGTCATCTCGGGGTATAGGTCAATGTAGAAGTACACCTCTCTGTGAGTACGTATTCTTGGAACGTCGTCAGGGAAAACATATGTGTACTGATCTACCACAACTGGAAAACTCAGACTCTGCACATCAACCATTCCGAGGATGAGACTAGCCAACTGATGTGTGATTGGTTGCCCCCTCCTCTGTGTTAGTCCATCCTACGCTACAAAGGCTCCCTTCTCACCGGTGAACGTGAACCTGGTCCCATCCGTGCTGATACACTACACTTTGCACCTAATACAGTCAATATGAGCATGAACTGCGGATAACCAGTCCGTAACTAAGATGATGTCATAAGGCCTCTATGTCGCTACCTGAAGATCCAACTCAAAGCTCTCACCTCCTAGAGTAAGATCACACTGCCGACACCAGTGTGTAATCGTTGAGTCTACTCTCGTAAGAGTCTCTAGCCGTAAGGATCGAGCCAACGGCTCTGTCAGAATCTCCGAGCTTCGAACAAGAGTAGTGGAAATAAAATAATGACTCACACCTGTGTTTATAAGTACTACATCAAGGGTGTAGTATATAGAGATAGTACCTCGAATCATCTCAGGTGCGCCGTGGTCATAGGCTTCAACTACTTGGAGCTAAGCCTGCCTATGTTCACCTGCTCCCTGTGGTCGAGGTGGACCTCCTTGACGTTGTGGTGGTAGGTCCTCAAAATGTCGTCCACCACCTGTAGCTCGACCAGATCCTTTTCCACATCCATCTATTCCTGGAAGACCACCATGGTCGAACCTCTACCTCTATCTGGGAGGTACCTCTACTGTATGTTGCTCATCTTCATGGTGGGTCGGGCAGTCACGAGCCATGTGGCCCTGCCCGCCGTATGCATAGCACTGCATGCTCCTCGTATAGCTGGCTCTGTCTCGTGTTCCCCCACACAACTGAACCTGTATCCTCGGGTCTCCCACTTGATGTTCTGGTCCACTTGGACCTCTGTGACATCTATCTACTATCGGCTGCTGAAGACTTTGCTATCTTTCTCCCTGTGGTGGGTCTCGCTACTGGTGATTGCTCAGCGAGAAAACTCTCCACTAGAAGGAATCGCTCCAACACCCCCTCTTGCGTCAGGATGCTGAGGGGGATCATCGAAGCCCTGATCTCATGCCTGAGTCCCTGGTCGAAGGTTCGGGCCCTAAATAAAAGGTCTCATACCATATCTATGGAGTAGCGCGAGAGGTCGGTGAACCTCACTGAGTAGTGATATAATATCATGCTGCCCTCTTGTAGATGAAGTAACTCCTAAATCCGCACCACAGGAAGGGTGGCTAGAAAAAACTCTGAGCGGAAGAGACTCTCGAAGTCAGTCCAGAGTAATGATGCCTCGTCATGCACCTGGAGCATCAGGCTCTACCATCTGCCTGCTACCACATGTAGGAGACTCACGGCAAGGATCACCATGAGGTTGGCTGGTGTCCCTACCAATCTAAAAACTCTCACAACAGCCTCCAGCCAATCCCCACCTGCCTATGGGTCCATCTCTCCCTAGAACCTGGGCAGCCTATGGCTCTGTAATTTTTTCAATGCACTCAGATGGCATGCACTCTCTACTACTGGAGCTGGTGTTATCGTTGGTCCAGTGGGTAGTGGAGCCACTGGTACCTCCGCTATGATGGGGCCCTACACTGAGGCCTCATCGCTCGACGGGCTACCATCTCGTATGAAACTCAGAACCCTAGCTGGCTACCTTTGTGGGACCATCCTGAAAATAAATAAGTGTGCCAAGTTTAAAATATTATACCTGGTGAGCTAACACAAAGTAATCACGAAGAAAACTTTTCCAAGGGAAACAGACACACAATCAGTGTTTTAGTGCACTAAGTCGGAGATCAAAAGTCAGAGTCCTAGTGTATGGATACGTCGGTAGCCGCACCAACACCGGTTTCCCTAAACTGATAACCACACCCAAAACACTTAACACTATTGCCGTTAAAAGAATCAGGGTCGAAGTTCTGTGGTAGAACTGGCTCCTCTAATACCAATTTTTCACGACCTGTCCTCGGGGCCCGTGTCGTGACCACCCCTAGCCCGCCTTCCATAGGCCAGGGGCTGGAGACTAGCACCAAAGTTGTAATCCTGATAAAAAGGGAATGAATTTCCTTTAATAAGTAAACAAAAACAATAGAGTATGTAACTGGAATTAAATACTAAGTAAAACTGTATACAAAAGAAAGTGCTGAAAGTAAAGGGGGCCGAAAATACAAGCCCAATAGTAAATAAAAAACAACTATAAATCTAGTACAACTACAGAAAGGTAAAATAGAAACTAATGAGTCGTCCTCCAGGAATCCCTCCTGAAGGGTGGGTATAGATGGCCTCCTCAGCACCCCAGTCCCATTCATCTACTCCTGTACGTCTTGCCAAGTGGTCCACCTTCGGGTACCATCCAGCTCTACAACTCTCTCTACCTCGATCATCACTGTCCATCGTCTGCAACCAACACAAAAAAGTGCAGGCATAGCCCGTGTAGGGTTGAGTATAACGATACTCAGTAGGGACACCGAGACCCTCAAGCTCTCACAATATCCAACAAGGATAACCCACAAAGAAAGATACAATCACGAAGTATCAACCAAGATTACTTAGGTATACATATTTTGTAGAGTGATATGAATGATCAGATGTAGTCACTGATTCATCTAAGCCATCGGACCCACACAAGATACAGGACTAGCTAAGCTGTCAGACCCACAAAGGATACAGGACCAGCTATTCTGTCGGACCCACACAGGATACAGGAACAGAAGTCAGAACTCTCTGACCCATGGATGATCCCGGTACAGTAGGCATCGCTGTCGAAACCATGGACTTTTCTGGTTCAGTATTCATTGTTGTCGAACCCACAGAGGATTCCGGTACAGTAGTCATCGCTGTCGCAGCCAGCCCTAGGGTTCCTGCACACAGCACGCTCGATTCCCAAAGGGTCTGCCCCTCGAGCCAAGTGTTGATATATCAAATATATTTAAGTCCTGATTTTATGTATCTCGTAGTTCCTTATCATCATAAGGAACTCAACGCGATAGACGGCGCATCAATCAGACGCCCGGTCTGAGAGTTACTGGCATTTCCGTTCCAGGCGCGGGGTTGGATTTACACTCGTTCCAAACCCGACAGTTTTCCAAATTTATCCAAAACTCACTTAGATTATTACAAAAGGATCGTCTCGTCACGTGGGTCCCAGTGCCCAAGACGGCGCATCAATTGGAAATGCAGTCTAAGAGGTATTCGCATTTAAGTGAGGACGGGCCCGGCCCGTCAAGCCTAGTGGGCTGGTGGGTCGGCCTGGCCCGGTAGGGCGTGGCCCTCCTGCGGACCTGGCCCACACTGCGGGCTGGTCTGGTTTTCCCAGGAGCACGTCCTCCTCCTCTTCCCGGCCAGCTGTAGCTGGCCTGTTCAGCCCAGTACATGCGGCCCACGCTGCGGGTCGCGGTTCTCCAGCCCGGCCGGCATGCGGCTGGCCGGTTCATCCAGCCGAGTGGCCTATGGATGCGGGCCGCATCCTCCCTCACCCGGTGTCTATAGGTGCTACGTTTCTCCCACAGGACAGCCAGTCGGCCAGTCGGTCTGGTTCCACGGCGGTCGGTTCAGCTGGCCGCCTCCGCACCTCCACCGCGGCGTGACGGCGCCGCGGTCCTGCTTCCCTCCGCGCGGCACGACGACGTTGCACCCCCACCACCGTGGTCCGACTAGGCCGCGGACTTCGGCTCCACCATATGGCACGATGGTGCCACACTTCTTCACCCATCGTAGCCCTCCCATCCGTCGTTCCTCATTCATCTTCTACGGCCTTCCTGGCTGTGGATCTTCTCTGGCATAGTGCAATGGCACCGCTCCCTTTCGGCTCCGCCTTCGACATCAACCAAACAAGAACCAATGGAGGTACATCGGGCCATGTTGGTTTGGCCCTCATCCTCCACATTAGTTGATAAAAAGTGGCCATCATCAAACCTAAATAAATGACAAGGAATGAGGGTATAATTTATACATTAAAATAATAAAATTTCACCCTACCTTGATTTGAAGCACGTTGTCGAAGTCACGGAAAGAGGAAAGACGTTGATTCATTTACTTCCAGAAACGTCCGAGTATGAAGCATCGTCGACGTTCATCATGGGCTGCTCCTTCTCTTACGGCATGGTTGAAGATCGTATACGGTATCGTTGTTCTTCGAAGGTAAGGAGCGTTCTTCGTCGAGAGGATGATGTTCTTCAAACCCAAACTCTCCAACGATTATGCCAACCCAAAATAAAATAAGATTATCCCTTATTTTAATGGTTGCCATGAGTTCAAAATAATACAAATTAATTAAGTTGGTTCACTTAATTAATTGTATGGAGTTGGAAAGAATTTCTAGGGACTCAATTAATTAATTAAAATGGTATGTTGGCACATTAATGGGAAGTCCAAGTGTTTAAGAGGGTTAAGGGGGTTTAAGGGGGTTGGGCTCGTGTGGTCCCAACCACATAATATCCTCCCATTGGAGGTTATGTGGGGGTGGGCCCCACCTCAAACTTCCCATTGGAGGATTAAACCACCACTTACATAAACATATGTTAGTCATATTTTTATTTAATTTATTTAGAAAACACCCAAAATTAACTTTCACTCTCGATAAAACGCTGCTACAGTAAAGGTCTCCTTAAGCGAATATCGGCGCTACGAGTTCATCAGTGTCCTCATATTTCAATTTCGAGCACCGGTTCAAAATATATAAAATCATGCACATAAATTTAATGAACGTACATGAAAAAAACTTCAGAAATTGATTTTGGGCACACCAGGCCTCGGAATCAGGCGCTGTCAGAAACTGCGGACTCGTAAAATTACCATGTATTTAAGAAAAACTTTCCATAGTATTTATGGGTAATTACATATCCAGTCATAATAATATGTTTATTTATAGATTTAGCGTCAATCCTTTTATTTGTAACTGACCTTCAGCCCTCCCAATCTACCTTGAATACTAGACCTAGTCTTCTAACCTAGGTACCTAGTGTCCCATGTGCTTATTTCAAATGGTGGATAGTTTTTATCAAGCTGGAATATACATACATATCACATTATTTACCCAAAACTCATCCAACTTATCACTATCAACATCCCTCCTTAAGATCATCCCCCTTTTAAGCCACGAAATAATGAACAAGCCTCTTCTCTAGCTATATATCGAAAATAAAAAATTTAACATATAATTCATATTTCTAAAGAAAGGGGGCATGCCTCAATAGGGTTTTTCCACTTCCATAAAACATTTTAAAAATTCCAAATGGGCCTCATTATTATAAATGGAATACTTCCACCTTAGAAAACACTATTTCCCAACACTTCTAAATCTCAAAACCAATTAAAAGGCCAATTTAAAAACCAAGGCACTACACATTTAAAAAAATCTTGAAACTATCCTTAACTCAAAGACACTCGTTTTATAAGTTTAAGAGAATGCATAGTAACCATCTGAGGAGCCGCATTCCAAGAACCACAAACAAATATATATATATATATATATATAGCATATTCATTTTATATAAAAGTGGAAAACTAATTTTAAAAACAATCATGAAATCGTGTAATTCAAATTAAAGGCATATGCATAGGGAACCTACCACAAACTCAAGGCAAGCTACTATAGATGACGTAAAATCAAACCTACTCTTTACCTATTTCATGCATATGCACCTTATCTTATATATAAGTACACATTTCCCCTTTGTATATATTTTCATGGCCAAATATGTACAAGGGGATCCTTATATATATGCTTATATGTGCAAATACACCATTACACTAACACACATATTCATTTTCATATACACATGTAAGCACACCTAGCATCATTATATATATTCATCCTACCATGGGTGAATATACATATAGAGGAAACTTACACACATATATATATATTCATCGATGTATAATCATGTAATAACTTCATGATAGCAGCTTGAAACCATCCCAATTAAGACCAAGACACACACAAAAATATAAGAAATCTAAAAATAAAAAAAATCTCTAATTAAAATGGGTAAAATGTAAATGAAGAAGGGAACCAAAATTAAAATGGCAGTGGGAGGACCAAAATAGTCTAAAATGCTTCACCATCAGTAGTGAATATCGAAATATGCCTAAATCAGACCCAAGAGACTCATTGTACACCCTAAAAATGGAACAAAAAACCAAAAATCATGTTTACCCTCATCCTAGGGTTTGGAAAAACAAAATCATGAAAACTGGGAGAATGAAAGCAAGAGAAATAATAAATAAAGTGAGGTGGAAACTATAAAATAGAGATTCACCCCAAAATCACCATGAAAATTCAACAAATCACCTTGTGAATTGGAGTTAAGATAAACATGAAGTGCGGTAAGGAGCGGGGTTCATCTTATTGAATCGAACACAAGACAAGGAGAGGCTGAAAGAGGGATCATCCCAGGGGGTCTATGAGAGGAAGGTCATTAGAGGAGTGGGTATCTCGAGGTGAGTTCACTCACGTGAGGGAGATAGAGATATGTGAGGAAGAGGGGAACCACGAGGGAGATGGGTAACACATGGGAGAGGGGAGCTATGCGGGGAGGGGGTGTACTTGATTCTTGTGTCGGGTCCATAGTGGTTTTTTCCTTCAAGTCTCTATATAAGAATTAAAATGATAAATAAAATTAATAAAGGTGTACAAGTATCATACCAATAATTCATCAAGGACAATACTACTCATAACCAGAACATGGTACATTAGTTTATATATAGTTTTCTGGGTGAGATTAGGGACTTTTTATTGGATAAAATAAATGAACCAACCTGTCTTGTTTCATTCAATTAAATTACAATATTTAATTTCCATTAATGTGTTAAATACAAAGCATCAAAGTATTATTTTATTATTATGTGAAGGGTGAAGCATCAATGCATTTATATATTTCATTTATTTGATAAATTTAAATCAAATTCATGTAATTCATAAATTAATTTCAATCCATAATTTAAGAAATATATCCTTGGATGTCTAGAAATGAATCTTTATATCAAGAATCTTTTGATGCTTTAACACCTGTGAATCAAACCAGTTACAATCTTCTAAATATAAATTTTTTGTATGTAATCATTCCTAAATGGGATTAGGAAACACACATTCATTTTGGCCATCTACAAAATTTTGGTGAAATACATCTAACCAAATCATCTAAAAATGCCTTTGGACTTAATATTCCATTCTATCTTGGCCTTTTACTGGGATAAATTTGCAGTATGCACCTTTTTATTTTTAAAATTATTTAATATTATTATTTTTCTAGTATGTGGGACTTTTGAGTGCTAGATAGTGTGGCTCACTATTAGTCATCTAGAAATGTGCGACATGATGCGGTTATTTTTGTGGAAAACATCAAACCCCACTAGAAGTGGATCTTTCGGAATATTTGTGAGGGAAGAGCGCCACTTCAATTTGTATGTCTAGTTTTTTTAGATAGTTGTTTAGTGTTCATGTTTAATGTTATACATCTATTTTTAAATTTTTAAGTCCATTTTGTTTTATATTTTTGTTTATAATTTTTTTCAATAGTTTTTATTTTATTTAGCTAGTCATTAAATTAATTTTAAAATTATTAATTTAGGTAGTCATTTAATTTTAAGTTTATTTAATTTAATTGTTTAATTAAATATACTAATTTTTTCAGTAATATAGAATAATTAATAAATAGTTATAGGCCTTTGGGATGTTGGGCCTTCGGGTCATGTTGTATTGGGCATATTGGCCACATGGCCTTCTATCATGTAAGGGTTACCTCATTGTCCATTAAAAAAGATGATTTTTTTAATAAAAAGGGTTTTCGACCCCAACTTATTAAAAAATATGAATTACTATTTATTACAATGAATTAATATTTAATGTAATTAAAAAATGTGATTGAATTAATTTTTAATTAATAAATATGATTAGTAAATATAATATGAATAATAATAATATAAATAAAAATATAAAATATGAATAAAAATTAATAAATATGATTAGTAATTAATAAATATATAAATATTAATAAATATGTTAAAATTTTAAATTTGAATAATAAATATGATTAAATAAAAAATTATTAATTAAGATGGTAGAAAAATAATAAATATGATAAAAAAGTAATATATGATTGATAAACAATAATTAAAAACAAATAATTTCCTTGATTTCGACTTGGGAGAAAAGATTTAGATTGTTGTGTGCTCCCCAATCATTTTGGCAACACTGAAGACCATGACCATAAAGATTCTGACCCCTCCTCCATGTCTTCACCTACTTGTATGGCCCGCCTCCATCATCAGTAATCTCATTAGCAAACACATACCTAACATCATTTACTTTAGGTACATCATCAATTTTTTTATAATCCTCACTTTTATTAGAAGAAATAATTTCAAAATCATTTTTTGAGTGAATATGACCTCTAACCTATGATTGGGAATTTCGAGGTTTTCCTTCCACAAACACTATAGTCACTCCTTTGGGAAAACTCCCTCAATTAACTATATTGTTAAAAGTTTCATATTCTTCTTCCACTTTAGAGTTTTAAATAATACCCAAATCCCCTAAATTATCAAAGGAATTCCTATTCTCTATATCCTGAACCTCAACACATGCAATAATCACTACACTAGGAGAACACCCGCTATTCATTGTGTTGTTAAAATATTCTCATTCTCCCACCACTTTAGTGGTATCAGTATGACCTATAGCCCTTGGTTGATCAATGGAAATCATCATCACTATAACTTGACTATCATCCAAGCTGGTTGATGGAATATTTTTAGACAAATAATTTGATCCAAAAGTGACTAGTAATATATCGGAGGTAAAAAAACAAGATGGACCTGATTTCACAAGTGAGACGAATTCATCCTCCTTACTGATTGTATCAACAAGGACTTGAAAAAAATATTCCAATGAGTTCTTGGTTTTTTTTCTAGTTTTGTGACCTTCATAATTAATTATAACTAATTACTAATTATTAATTATTAATTGTAATTACTTATCAATAACTAATAATTAATAATTACTAGTCACAAATTACTAACTACTAATTAATAAAAATATTATAAATTATTATATAATCACCTATTAGTTATAATGTCACTAATTAATATCACTCGAGTCACAAGAAATATTCTTATCTAGTTTTAAAATATCCTTAAAAACCATTAAATGTTAGAGATAAACTTGTAATGTAATTACTATATTGTTTTCTAAGAAATGAAATCCTTGTTTCGATACTACAAGTTGATGTAGACTCTATAATAGATGATCCTAGGGTTAAGAACCCTAAAGGGGGTGTTTTGGATAATTCTTTCGATATCTTCCATAATTATAAAAATATAAAAAACTAGTAAAAGACTATTTGGTTTTCTGGGAAATGATATATCTATCTGGATACTATAAGTGGATTTATACTTTGACATAGATATACCTAGGGGTAATAACCCTTAAAGGGGCATATTGGGTAATAACTCAAATTTCACTTGGTGCATGACAAAATAGGATTTACTCCACACCTAGTTTGAAACTCCAGGGGGTATTCTTTGGATTAAACATGTTCTCTTTATTTTAATTCTAAAAAAATACAAAACTATTAAAAGACTATGTGTTTTTCTGAGAAACTACATCCATATATAGATACTACAAGTGAATGTAGGCTCAATAATAAATGAACCTAAGGGTAATGACCCTAAAAGGGGCATATTGGGTTTTAAATCAATCTACACTCAGTGCATAACCTAGAGGCCTGACTACACACCTAGTTTGACACTACCAAGGGATATACTTTAGATAATTCAAGTTATCTTTACCATGATTCTAAAAATAACCAAAATTATTAAAAGTATCTGTGGATTTTCAAGCAACGACATTCCTTTCTAGATAATATAAGTGGATATAAGATCTATCATAGATACATGTAGGGGTAATAACCCTAAAAATTGTTCATTGGGTATTAACTCAATCCTCACCTGATGCATAAAAAAGTAGCCAAACATCACAACTAGTTTGACAATCTAGGAGGATATTCTTAGAATAATTCATTTTCCTTTCATCAAAATTCTAAAAAAATTATTAAATACTATATAGATTTCCAAGAAACGACATCCCTACTTGGATATTATAAGTGCATATAGGATCTAGAATAGATTTACCCAAGGGTAGTTACCTCTAAAGTGTCATATTTACTATTAACTCAACCATCACTCCGTGCATGAAAAAGAGACCCAACTGTTCACCTGGTTAGACTCTCCTAGGGTATCTACTTAGGATAATTCATGTTCTCTTTATAAACCATTTTTACTTATGGAAATTAAGACCATGAAACATACATTTGTTCTTTAGGTATGGTTTTAAAAATAAAAAAAATGAAATGTTGAAATATTTGAAAATCATATTATGATTCTTGGATCATATTTAATTGAAACTAAGTTTCATTATATATAAAAAATTAGGTTTCCTAAAAGATAGGTTGTGGCATAAAGCTTATCCAGTAACTGATGATGATGAATGTCTACACATATTATCATTGGTTAAGAATCAATATTAAAATAAAATGATGGAGTTTTATATCACCATAGCTACTATGGAAGTTCCATAAACATTTAAACTTAGTCCATAACAACTTTAAGATACAATACCATATCCTTAAGATTTAACATCTCAAGAAGTTCCATCAGCAATAGTAGTTGTTTCATCATATCCCAATGTCACACTTTAATATCTTCAAGTTGAGATGTCTCATAGAGTAAGTGTTGTTTTTATGAATAGACCTCCCAAAAATTTAGATTTGATGATGGAAAATTTTTTAGCATGATGAAAATTCAGAACAAGACGATGAAGAAGTAGTTGAAAAATAATCAGAATGTCAAAGAACATTCTAATCCCACCCTTGTGAGGATCTTATGACCTTTAAATAATCCTCTACTATTGAAATCATGGTTGAGTGAAGGCATGAAATTCTTACCATACTTTAATTAGTCAATTAATACTTATAGTATAGAATTTCCTAGAATTTTTTGTTGCACAAATTAAGTGTATCCTAGAGGTGTTTTGTATATTGGAATAAATTTAAATAGAAAATATGTGATGGAAACTATGATAAAACAATATCACAGTAAAATACATAATAGTTATGTTATAAAATATTCATAGATCTATTTATGTGATTCGGTGTGAAAAATTTGATACAGACTGTCAGATATGTTTGTGATCTATAATTGATAATAATTTTCATTATTGTAACATTACTAGATTTAATCCACAGACATGTGTAAACCCAAGCCTTTCATAAGATCACACATTATTAGATGAGAAATTAGTGTCAATAATTATGGTTGAAATGATAAGATCATTTCAAAATGATTATTTAATTATGGTGGTGGAGAGAATAAAACAACTCTTTAGGCATCAAATCTCTTACTGAAACTCATCAACTATAAGAGAGAAGGATATTGTGAAATTTTATAGTGATTGGGATGACTATTATCAATTTTTTCCCATAACTTGTAAGAATTGTATGTCACAAAAATCTATTTAACTATTATTTACATACTATTGAATATATTAACCAATACAACCAAGTATATCAGACAAATTTAGTGTTTGATATATTTTTTTGAACATTTTTACCATGTGTGGATTATTTTATACATTGTAAGAATTTTATCACGATTGATGGAACATTTATCTATGGATGGTATACTGTAACATTATTTATTTATGAAAAATATGGTAATCAAAAACCTGTATCATTGGAATTTTATATTATTGATAAGGATAACTTTTCAACTTGAAGTTGGTTCTTGGATTTCCTTCGAGATTTTGTGATATACTCATAAACAATTTGTATTGTTTTAGATTATCATCAATAAATCAAAAAGGTAGTACAATCTGAGGGTCTTTCATGGAGGCCAATTCATGCCCATCATCGATACTATATTCCATACATTTCAAGTAATTTGTAAAATAACTTCAAGGATGATTACAAGAATAAATAAATCCTAAAAATTGGTATAAATACCCTTTTTGTTTAAAAGATCATTATAGTAGTTATTTTCATATGTGTTTTGATTAGTTATTTTTTTTAGAATGTGATCCTCAATAAAAAAAATATAGAGTAGCCTATCGATGATATTCATAGATATAATGATAAATTTTATAATTAAATGATAAAAATGGTAACATATAAGTAGCCACTTTTTTTATTATGGGAGGAGACATTGACATTTGACAACCAATATCATAGAATTTGTAAATATAGTTTTCAAGGGAGATTGAAAATTACCCATAACAGATAATTAAGAATATTATTTTATATGTCAATCAGAATATCCACAATTATAATATTGTATTAATATAGGGTCTAAAATTTAAGTTATAGTTTTAGTACAAGAGACCTTCAATCACATTGTAAATTATTTAGTGGAATAGGGAAAGGAGTACGAAGAGGATCTGAATAGATGGATTCAACATGGTTACCATTTACAGTGAAGTGTTTATAGAGTTAATCAGGAGGATGAAACATTTCATGTCTATTAATTTGACCATGCACAGTGTATATTTGAGTTCACTGAGTCCCAAGATCGTATGACTAGTAGTAGTGGTTTTTTTCATTTTATTTTACTAGATCAGGATTATTGTAATCGTAATAACTTTCAATTATTACTGTATCCTTGTGTAGATATGATCAAAACATGTTCTTATTTACACTTATCTTGGGTTTAGTTCATTTATCTATTTTATTAACTAGATAGTATTAATTAACGCAATAGTTCTATATGGATTCTTGTGGTGGAATATCAAAATCATGTTATATATCTTGACGCACCCTTGCTACGACCGAACATGACTAGGTTGTGACCAAGACGGAGGCCAAAGATGACATGTATTCAAAATTAGATGGATTAGTCAAGTTAACATGCATGTACATGGAGGTAATTTTTATGTACCTAGGAATCTCGAATGATGAAATGATTCCCTAGATATATAGGTTTATCATCTAACTATTAAAATGATTGATGTACTCTATCAATTAATGTGAAAGTTTTTACAATAAATTATTATTTTAATTATAATAAATAAATGTGATGAAGTAAATATGACAATATAATTTTACCAATACCTCTATAATGAAATATATTTTTTTAATTTTAATGTATAAAAGAAACATAACTGCAAGTACAGAACAAAAATAAAATACTTCATTTTTAAGGAAAAATAATTGGAAACTTTAAAAAAAAATTATACCAATCATAAACCAGGTAGTACTTAAAATATTTTCAACATTAATGTCTTATTATTCCTACATTTAGATAGAGGATCTTGTATTATATTCCCAAAAATCATATGTGTCTTGCGACGTGATGGTATAAGGACTTGTTAGATATCTTTATATCCGTAGATCACATCATTTTCACAATGAAATGCCTCTAGTAGTAATTGTTACATACCTCAAACATGTTGTATTTTATGGAGTATCCATGTGTGACTTCAATACTATTGAGGGAAAATGATTTTTATATAGGTTGATAGGTGGTGTCTATATACACACATATTTCATATCTCTGAAGGGAATATAGGGATTACTTTAGAGGATATAGCCTATATAATCGGTCTACCCATCCAAGGAAAGTTGGACAGATGTTCTGCTATTTGTGGATGTTGTGAGATCATGCATCGTTTTCTAGGAATTGATGTAGTCAGCATACCACGTGCCTTCAATGGTTACTAATTGAGTAGGGGCTGGACTGATGAGCATTTTTTTGTGATTCCTAATAGTTTTGAAGAATAGATACTTATTCAAAACAAAAAATCATAAATTATGTGATTTATTTGAGACACGTTATGTGTAGACCACTCCAACAGCTAGGTATACATGATTTACCAACCATTAGTAGAGGGTTTTGACCATACATGTAGATATAGTTTGCGGTCCATTATATTATCACATCCATATAGATGAATCTGTACAGATTTTCAAGTGGATTTGCATCATATTATAGGTTGTATGGCTCTGATACAGTTGTTGTCTGGTGAGAATTTTCCATGTATCGTTTCTTTAGTTATCGCCCCATTTCCACATAACATATTTTAGGATCTCATCATAGACACTGGTATATTTTCATCATTAATTTTATTTATTATATAAATTTAAAAATATAAATTATAAACTTATTATATATTAAAATTTAAAAATAGTTTAAGTTAGTCTTAGTGTTATGTATATAACACAAGGAATAGCTTGAAAATTTTTTGATAGATTTTTGATGTTATACACCATTCAGATGTAAGTTAACCATTTAATTTTTTTTAGAAAATTTAATTTTATTATTAATTTTATAATATATTGAAATATTAACTTTAAAAAATTATTATAATAATTTATAAATTATTTTTTAAGTTTTCATTTCAGGTTTCATGGACCCCATATACTGGATTTTTCTTCACATCGCTTCCACCATACATTATGAATATGGTTGGAGATCGTTGTCTGGTATTTCCACTCATCCACTTCTACATCATTAAGTGGAACCATCTAAAACAATTCATTTGATAGGTTGGGTATATAAAACTTATCCACATTACACCATGAAAATTTAATGGATTACATTACATTATGATTATAGGTAGAAAGGATATAGATTGGCCACACTATTATTCACATTACATTGAGTACTGGCACACGTATTACTAAGAGAGTATCTTATAATACGGATATATCATAGTACAAATATAGTTAGATGATTATGGATATTATTCATATTGGTACTAATGGCATACTATCTTGTACCTTACATTCCATGGGATAGGCATTTAGCCGTTGGTATGTTTATTAACATTTATAATATTTTTTACACCTTGTTTTATAATAATTTAATTGTTTGTCTGCAGTCAAACAATCTTGATAAACTTATACATATCTCGAATCTTCAAGAGGATGAATTTATTCAGATATATATGTAACACCTAGAACTATTGGCTATAATATATCCTCCCCATTTCATACATAATAGTGTCTATTTTGAGGCTCCATAAATATATCTCGATCCACAGGATTTGGTTGAGGCATCTAGAGATTATGATGTGCATGTTGTGCCTACTGAGGATGATGTAATACCACTTACACTATCAGATAAAGGATAAATATTATTACATAGTCAAGGGAATATGAGAGGATACGGAGATAAATGCTCAAGAGAGGCTCTTGTAATAGTTGTTGCACCATAGAGGGAGGATCCTTCATAGCATGTTGAAGATATTGCACAACCATGAAATATTTATCTACTATAAATGCATACGTATACATATTATATATAATATTCATCTAAGATATATATATTTCTGTAGTTATGTCAATACATTCAATGGAGTGGGACCTTTATAAGATATCACAACTTATGTTAACCTTGGGTGATAGTTCCATTGGGGTTGAAATCTGTGATATCATATTTCCAATATATTTGGGATCTCCATTCATAACTAAATATTCAAGTACATATGGCTCAAAATATTATGTTTGGTATCTCTCTACTCATTTGTATGAGGAGACACCTTTCATACCACATATTGAGCTTCTAGCATCGGCAGAGCAGTATACAATAGCATCGACACCACAACTATCTATTCCATTTATTGAGGTAGAGGTAAAACATGAGGATGATTTCACACATATATATGAGACATTAGAGTTTCATTCATGTAAAACTCAAAGTCGGTCTGAGTTTTATACACCAAGTTCTGGTACTGAGCAACATCGATGTACATTTATTCCGATTTTACACATTGTATTTATATAAACCTATTTATTAGAACTCAGTTGTAGAATAACAGTAGTGAGAGAAAGGATCAAATACTTCCTCAAAATTTCTCCCCCCATTTTGGAAGTATAGGATATTCCCATGTGCAAGCACTTGTATGTGTGCGACGGACATATATGGCTAGCGGGATGGCAGGATGTTGGTGTGGATAATGGTGCTTATAGGTTGGGGAGGACACCAAAAGTCCAGTAGAGACTGGAGGGTGAGGATAGTTTAGGGTTGAAATAATATAATGGGATGAGGGTTATCATAGGATCGGGAATATTCTCAAGAGAATAGGTTGGGGTAGACATTAAAAATTGGGGATGTATGCAGGTTGGAAAATGAGGCTGGAAGTAGGTGGAAGAGTTAGGATGGACCAATTACTTCATCATACATTACTTAACCCTATTTTGTACTGGTTATTTATACTATTTTATAGTCCTTAGGGATTATTTCATGTGCCTTTGTTACCGCTAGGCATACAAAGACATTTAATATGTTCTCCTCTACCTAAGCATTAAGAGGTCTCCCTTTGTTAAATAAAAATGGAATTTTCCTAACTTATTTAAAAAAAATATTTATATATAAATTTTAAAATAAAAATCAATTAAATACAATTTTAATTAGTTGATAAATGGGTTTTTGTTTTTAAATGTTTTAAAACTACTTATAAAACATATGAGTGGTGAATAATGTAACTAGTTTCTAGAAAACCCATTATAAAAGAAAGTCATTATTAAGAACATTCCGATATGAAACTTTCAATTGCTCAAAAATATTTAAATTGATATAATTCAAGTACATATATCTATGTATAATAGTGATATATCATTCATGACATTCTCTACTTGATAGAAGTCACTAAACTGGAAACGTACCAAGTATGGTATTATTGATTGAAATAAATACACTATCTGGATCATTTATCCTTAGAAAACCATTGATATAGAACATGAATACTAATTGATGGGATATAAGAAAGAATAAAAAATACATGTGATGATGTTAGGTAATTAGACAAATCTTAGATCCCCTACTCATCTAAGAAAAAATTGAAAACTATTTATGAAACATAACAATTAGGATATTCATAAGCAAAACAATCCATATGAATTATAAATTCTAGTCTATCTTTCACTATATAAGCATGAAAACAATTAGGTGTTAATTTTCTAAATTAATGAAAATGTAAAATGGATTAAATTATATTGTTATAACTTTAATAGATATGAAAATTTATTTTTACAATAATGCATAGTTTGAAAATTTTAAATTCATATTTCATATACGACACTTAAAATAGAGATATAAACTCATAGAAACATTATAATAAATAATGAAAATTTGTACCTTCATAAGTCTGATATAGATAATTTACACAAATTATATAATTTTATATTATTTCGCTATACCATTCAAAGATATAATAAAAATTCTAACATTCAGTGGTCAAATAAAAAAAAGTTCAATAAATTATAGAATTGTGTATTATGTCACTGAATAAATGAGTATGCATTTTAAAACAATTCAATGAATTCATAAATCATAAATATATATTTAATTATAAAAACATTAATATCGTATTATAATTATTTATAATTATTTAAATATATAATTTTTATTTACAATTATATATAATTATTTATATGTAAAGATGTTAACTATAGTAACCTAGAACTAAGGTCTAGTTTATTACATTGGTACTAGATACAACCAATCATATCCTAAACGACTGAATAGTTTAGTATTCTTGATTAACTAGATACATACTTGAAAATCCACATTGCATTTTAAAACATAAAATACACAGTTTACTCTTTGAGAATTTCAATATTTCTATTAGCATATTCCTAAATATTAATCATAAAACACTTAAGGGTATGCTGGGAAAAATAAACCATAAGGTGTAAGCTTATCTTACCATTAAGGGTATGTGTATAGTGGAATATATCATGAATAAATAAGAATAGTCAATATGGAAAGGTAAATAGATGAAACAAAATCCATTTAAACGATAACTTGATCATAATATGGAAGGAATAAATGATGGTCAAATAAATCTATTTAAATGATCCCATGAGACTGAAACTTATCAATGGATATTCTAAATAATTAAATAATAACAACAAAGAAAACTAATCTCATAATAATGGAATGCGTAATTCCATACATCTGAAACATATTATTAAAAACTTCTAAAATATAGTTTAAAACTACATGTAAAGCCCCATTTAATTTGGCCAACTGATTTACAGCGATATGATGTATAAATTTTATGTCATACAAAATCAATAATTGATGGAGTATTTGATATAATTGATAAAAACATCATATCTATAACAAAATTACATAAATAATAATATATTGTTAGGATATATTTATTATTAATTCAATATATAAATTATAATAAAAATTTCACAATTATTCCCACAAAAGGTATGTACACATTTACAAAAAAACTATTACATATTCATACATATAAATCATAGTTAAAATAAGTAGGAGAAAATATTTTTTCAAATGGATTATAAAAAACTAGATAATAATAGTAATAATAATAATAAATAATCAAAACTCTATATCTAAAAAACAAACCTCTAATGTCAATTAAAATAAAATTGAAATAAAAAATCAAATTTATCCCGATTTTAATGGATCATAAATAGAATTTAATATTATATTAAATAAAACAATTTACAATACTAAAAATAAAAATACTTGATGCTTGTGTCGGGGCCATAGTACTTCTTCCTTCTAGTATCTATATAAGAATTCTGTCGATAAAGTAAAAATATAAAGGTGTACAAGTATCTTACCAGTAATTCATTAAGGAGAATACTACACACAACCAAAATACAGTACATCTCTTTATATAGGGATTTCTAGGTGATATTAGGTATATTTAATTGGACAAAACAAATGAACCAACCCGTCATGTTTCATTCAATCAAATTCTAATATTTAATATCCATAAATGTGTGAAATACGAAACATTAAAGTATTATTTTATTATTTTGTAAAGTGTGATGAATCAATGAATTTAAATATATCATTTTTTTGAAAGTTTTAAATCAAATTCATGTAATTCATAAATTAATTTCAATCCATAATTTAAAAACTATATCCCTGTATGTCTAGCAATGCATCTTTATTGCATGCATATTTTGATTCTTTAACCACTGCATATCACAACAGTTTAAATCTTCCGAAAATGACTTTGTTGTATGAAATCATTCTTACATTGGTTAGGTAATCACACGTTGATTTTCCCCATCCACAAAATTTTGGTGAAATGAATCTTATCAAATCATTTACAGATGCCTTAAAACTCCATATTCCATTTTATCCTGGCATTTTACTGGGCTAAATTTGCAGTATGCACCTTTTCATTTTTTAAATTATTTAATATTATCATTTTTCTGGTATGTGGGACTATTGAGTGATAGATTATGTGGCTCACTATAGGTCATATAGAAAAGTGCAACACGATAAGGTGATTTTGGTGAAAAACACATAACACCACTTGAAGTGGCACTTAGGGAATATTTGTGAGGGAAGAGAACCACTTCAATTTTCATGTCTAATTTTTTAGCTATTTGTTTAATTTTCATGTCTAATGTTATATAGATAATTGTTTAATTGTTAGGTCCAATTTATTTTATATTATTTTTTATAATTTGTTTAAAAAATTTTAGTTTATTTATATAGACATTTAAATTAATTTAATTTACTTCATTTAGGTATCCATTTAATTTGAAGTTTATTTCATTTAATTGTTTCATTAAATAGACTATTTTTTAGTAATATAAAATTATTAATAAATATTAATAGGCCTTCACGATGTTGGGCCTCTAGGCCATGTTGTATTGGGCCTATAGTCCACTTGGACTTCGTCCATGTAAGGGTTACCTCTTAGCCCATTCAAAAAGAGGAATTTTCTAATAAAAAGGGTTCTTGGCCCCTAATTATTAAAAAATAGTAATTAATATTTATTAACATAATTTAATATTTAATGTAATTCAAAAATGTGATTTAATTCATTTTTAATTAATATATATGATTAATAAATATAATATGAATAATAATTATATAAATATGAATATAAAATATTTCTAATAATTAATAAATATGATTAGAAATTAATAAATATATAAATATGAATAAATTTTAATAAATTTTTTAATAAATTAAATTTTAATAATAAATATGATTAAATAAAAATGATTAATTAATATAGTAGAAATAGTAATAAATAAGATAAAAAATTAATAAATATGATTGATAAACCATAATTAAAAACCAAGACTTTCCTTTATTTCCACTTGGGAAAAAATATTCAGATTGTGGTGGGCTCCCCAATCAGTTTGACCACACCAAAGACCATGACCACATGGATTCTAACCTTTCCTCCATGTCTTCACCTATATGTATGTGAGACCTACATCATCTATAATCTCATCATAAATGGCATACCTAACATAATTTAGTTTAGGTATATCCTCATATTATTTTTATAATCCTCGCTACTATTGGAGGTAAGAAGTTCAAAATCATTTTGTGTGTCATTATGACCACTAAACTTTGATTGTGCATTTCCAGGTTTCCCCTCAATAAACACGGTAGTCACTCCCTTGGGAAAACTCTCCCCATTCACTATATTATTAAAAGTTTCCAATTTTGATTCCACTTTAGAGTTGTAAATAAGACACAAATACCCTACATTATGATAGGAGTTATTCTTCTCTACAGACTGACCAAAAACACATGCAATAGTCACTGCTCTAGGAGAACAATGGCTATTCATTGTTTTGTCAAAATATTATCATTCTACCGCCACTTTAGTACTATCAAAATCACCTAGATCCCTTGGATAATCTATGGAAACCATATTCTATATAACTTGAAATAACTTGAATCTCAAACAAGCTACTTGATGGAATATTTTGAAAAACGTAATTTGATCCAAAAGTGACTAGTAATATATTGGAGGTAAAAGAACAAGATGGACCAGATTTTACAAGTGAGACGAATGCATCCTTCTTACAGATTATATCAACATGGACATCAAAAAATTATTTCATAGAGTTATTGGGATTTATTCCAAGTTTAGGTACCTACACATTTAATTATAACAAAAAATTAATAATTAATAATTTAATACAATTACTGGTTACTAATTAATAATTAATAATTAATAATTACAAATTATTAATTAAAAAAATATTATGAATTATTATATAATCACTTATTAGTATATGATATCACTAATTAATATCACTGAAGGCACAAGAAAAATTCTTATCTCGTTTTACAAGATCTTTAAAATCCAATAAATTATATAGATAAAATTTTAAAGTAAAGACTATGTGGTTTTCTAATAAAACAATTCTTGTCTAGATACTAAAAGTTGATGTAGACTCTATCATATATGAACCTCGGAGTAATAACCTTAAAAGGGGTGTATTGGGTATTAACTCAATCATCACTCGGTGTAAAATAAAGAGGACTAACTACACACCAATTTTGATACTCCTCAGGGACATGCTTTGGATAATTCATGTGATCTTTACCATAATAATAAAAATATCCAAAACTAATAAAAGACTATATGGTTTTTTTACAGGATATCCCTATCTGGATACTATAAGTAGATGTAGATTTTGGTATAGATATACCTATGGGTAATAACCATTAAAGGAGAGTATTGGGTAATAACTCAATTTTAACTTAGTGCATGAAAAAATAGGATTAACTACACACCTAGTTTGAAACTTTACTAGGGTATGATTTGGATAAAACATGTTCTCTTTACAGTAATTCTAAAAAAATCCAAAACTATTTAAAGACTATGTGGTTTTTTTCGAGAAAATACATCCATTTATAGATAATACAAGTGGATGGAGGCTCTACAATAAATGCACCTAGGGGTAATGACCTTGAAAGGGGCGTATTGTGTATTAAATCAATCATCACTCAGTACACAACATAGAGGCCTGACTACACACCTGGTTTAACACTACCAAGGGAGATACCTTGGATATTTCATGTTATCTTTACCATGATTCTAAAAATAACAAAAATTATTTAAAGTCTCTTTGTCTTTTCAATCAATTACATTCCTTTCTAGATACTATAAGTGGATGTAGGCTCTAGCATAGATACACGTAGGGGTATTAACTCTTAAAAGGGTGTATTGGGTATTAAATCAGTCCTCACCTGATATATACAAAAGTGGCCTAACATCCCAACTAGTTTGAAAATAAAGGGAGATATTCTTAGGATAATTTATTTTATCTTCATCATTATTCTAAAAATACTGAAATTTTATAAAAGACTATATGGTTTTCCAGGAAATTACATCCCTATATGGATACTATTAGTGGATGTTGGATCTAGCATAGATTTACCCAGGGGTAGTTACCTAGAAAGTGGCATATTGAATATTAACTCCATAATCATTTAGTGCATGACAAAGAGACCCAACTGTACACCTGGTTTGACACTCATAGGGTATATACTTTGGATAATTCATGTACTCTTTACAAACCATTATTACTTATGGAAATTACGACCATGAAACATAAATTTATTCTTTAGGGATGGTTGTAAAAATGAAAAAATTAAATGTTGAAATATTTAAAATTCATAATATGATACTTGGATCAGATTTAATTAACAACTATGTTTCATTATAGATAAAAAGAAGGTTTTCTGTAAGATGGGTTATGGAATATATCTTATCCAGTAACTGATGATGATGAATTTATATACATATTATCACTGGTTAAGAATAAATATTAAAGTAAAATGATGTAGTTTTATATCACCATAGCTACTATATAAGTTTCATCAACATTAGAAGTCGTTCCATAACAACTTTATGATACAATTTTATATCCTTATGATATAACATATCAACAAGTTCCATCAGTAGTGGTAGTTGTTTAATCACATCCTTATGCCACACTTTCATATCTTTAAGTTGAGATATCTCATTTAGTAAGTTTAGTTTTATGAATAGTCCTAAAAAAATTTAGATTTGATGATAGAAAATTTTTTAGGATGATGAAAATTTAGAACAAGAAGATGAAGAGGATGTCAAAAAATAACTAGAATGTCAAAAAAACATTCTAATACCTCCCCTACGAGGTTCCACTTAACTTTAAATAATCCTCCACCATTAGAATCAAGGTTTACTAAATTTATTAAATGATTACCATAGTTTTATTAGTCAATTTATACTCATAGTATAGAGTTTCCTATAATTTTTTGGGGAAAAAATCATGTGTCGCCCAAAGTTTTTTTTGTATATTGGAATAAATTTTAACAGAAAATAAGCGATGAAAACTATGATAAAACAATATCACTATGAAATACAGTATATTTATGTCATTAAAGAGTCATAGATCTATATATGTGATTCAGTGTGAAAAAATTGAAACAGAATGTCAGATATGTTTTTGTTCTATAACTGAAAATTATTTTCATTATTGGAACATTACTACATTTAATCCACACACATGTGTAAACCCAAGCCTATCATAAGATCACTCATCCTTAGATAGTGAATTAGTTTCAACTATTATTGTTGAAATTATAAGATCATTTCAAGATGTTTATTTCATTATGGTGGTGGAGATAATAAAACAACTTTTCAGGCCTCGAATCTCCTACTGAAAGTCATAAGCTATATTAGAGAAGGCTATTATGAAATTTTATAGTGATTAAGATGACTATTATCAAGTTTTACCACAACTTGTGGAGATTTTATGTCACCAAAAAAAAGTTATCAATTAGTTACATAGTATTGAATATATTAACCAATACAACCATGTTGATCAGTCAAATTTAGTGTTTTATAGATTGTTTTGAAAATATTTACCTTGTGTAGATTCTTTTATACATTGTAAGTATTTTATATCGATTTATAGAATATTTATGTATGGATGGTATACTGGAACATTATTTATTTATGAAAAATATGGTCAATTAAACCTTGTTTCATTATCATTTTCTTTTGTTGAGAAGGATAACTTCTCATATTGGAGTTAGTTCTTAGATTTCCTTACAGATTTTGTGATATATGCATAAGGAATTTGTATTATTTTAGATTATCTTCAAGAAATCAAGAATGTAGTATAGTCTGAGGGTATTTTATAGAAACAAACTCATTCCCATCATTGATTCTATATTCCATACATTTCAATTAATTTGTAAAATTAGTTCAATGATGATTCAAAGGATAAATCAATCATAAAAATGGTATGAATACCCGTTTTTTCTTAAAATAACATTACATTAGTTATTTTTGTATTTTTTTCTCATTAGTTATTTTTTGTTAGAATTTTATCCTCAACAAAAAAGGATAGATGAGTATAACGATGATATTCATAGATCCAATCAAAAAATTTATTACTAATGATTAAAAAATTACTACTTATAAATAGTACCTTGTGTATGATGATGGGAGGATATAAGGACATATGATGACAAGTATCATAGAAAGTGAAAATATAGTTTTCAAGGGAGAGTGAAAATTACCCATCATAGGTAATTAATATTATTATTTTATATGTTAATCAAAATATCCACAATTATAATATTATATTAATATAGGGTCCTAAATTTAAATTATATGTTTGGGGAATTAAGTATGAAGAGGATCTGAATAGATGGATGCAACAAGGATACCATTTACAGTGTGATGTTGATAGAGTTAATCATGAGGAGGCAACATTTCATGTCTATTAATTTGACCGTGCATAGTGTATATTTGAGTTTACTGAGTCCCAAGATCATATGACAACTAGTAGTGGTTTTTTCATTTAATTTTACTAGATCATCATTATTGTAATTGTAATAACTTTCCATCATTTCAATATCCTTATGTAGATGTGATCATAATATGTTCTTCTTTACACTTATCTTGAGAGTAGTTCATTGATCCATTTTATTAACTCGAGATTATTAATTACAATAATAGTTTTATATGGATTCTTGTGGGGGAATATCAGAATCATGTTCTATATATTTACATACACATGCTTCTACTAAACCTGACAAGGTTGTGACCATGACGGAGGCCAATGAGGACATGTATTCAAAAAGAGATGGATTAGTCAAGTGAGCATGCACCTGCATGGTGGTCCTTTTTAGGTAGCTAGGAATCTTAAATGCAAAAAAATTCCTTAGATATATGGTAGTCATCTAACTATTAAAATGATTGATGTACTCTATCAATTAATATTAATGTTTTTAGTAGAAATTATTTTTTAAATTATAATAACTAAACATGATGAAGTAAACATACCGATATAATTTTACCAATGCCACTATAATGAAATATGTTTTTTTAATTTTAATGTATAAAATAATCATAACTGAAATCCCATATAAAAATTAACATACTTAATTTTGAAGAAAAAATATTTGGAAACTTAAAATATATTTTATAACAAATCATAAACTAGGTAGTACATAAAAAGTTTTCACCGTTAATGTCTTATTATTCATACATTTGGATGGAGGATCCTCTGTTATATTCCCAAAAATCATATGTTTCATGCGATGTGATGGTACAATGACCTATTATATATATTTATATCAAGAGAGAATATCATTTTCACCATGATGTGCCTCTAGTAGTAATTGTTCTATACCTCAGACATGTTATATTTTATGGAGTATCCATGTGTGACTTCAATAATATTGAAAAACATTTTACTTTTACATGGGTTGACAGGTTGTGTATATATACACACATATTACATATACCTGATGGGAATATGTTGACTACTTTGGAGGAAATATCCTATATGCTTGGTTTACCCATCTAGGGAAAGTTTTTTAGATGTGCCACTATTGGTGGATGATGTTCGATCATACATTGTATACTTGGAATTGAACTTGTCAGCATTCCATGTGCCTTCCATGGTTACTGATTGAGAATTAGCTAGCATGATGAGCATTTTTTTTTATTCCTAATCATTTTGATGAGGATATACTAATTCATAACACACAATCATAAATTATGGGATTGATTAGAGACATGTTGTGTATAGACCACTCTACCAGCTTGTTTCACAAGATTTACCTACCATTAGTTGATGGTATTGACCATACATGTAGATATAGTTTGGGGTCCATTGTATTATCACATCTATATAGATGACACTATACATATTTTTAAGTATATGCACATCATATTATTGGTTTTATGGCATTGATATAGATTTTTTCTTGTTAGAATTTTCCACACATTCCCCCTAGAGTTATCGTACCACTTTCACATCAAATATATTAAGACCATCATCATGGACACTAGTATATTTTTATCATTAATTTTATTTATTATATAAATTAATTAGTATCAATTATAAAATTATAGTATATTACATCTTAAAACTATTTAAAGTTAGTCTTAGTGTTATGTATATACCACAAGGAATAGCTCGCAAAGTTTTTGACAAATTATTGATGCTATACAGCATTCTGATGTATGTTAAATGTTAAAATTTTTATATAAAAATTACTTTTATTGTTAATTTTACAAGATATTGAAATGTTAACATAGAAAAATTATTATAATAATTTATGAATTATTTTATAAGTTTTTATTTCAGGTTTTATGGACCCCTTATACTGGAATTTTGTACACATTACTTCCACCACACTGCAAGACAATGGTTAGAGATCGTGGTGCAGTAGTTCCACTCATCTACATTAACATCATTAAGAGGAACCATCCTAACCAATTCATGTGAAAGTTTCGGTATATAAAACATATCCACATTAAGCCATGAAAAATTGATGGATTACATTATATTATGATTATTGGTTGATAGGAGATAGATTGGCCACACTATCATTCACATTACATTGAGTATTGGGAAACATGTTCCCAATAGAGTATCTTTCAGTACATATATCTCATAGTGAACTTATAGTTAGAAGATTATGGATATTATGCATATTGGTACTGATGGCATGTTATCGTGTAACCTAAATTCCATGGGATAATCATTTAGTCATTGGTATCTTTATTAACATTTATCAAATTATTTACACCATGATTTATATTAATTTAATTGTTTGTATGCAGTCAAAAAAAACATGATAAACTTGTACATATCACTAATACTCAGGAGGATGAATTTATTCAGATATATATGTTACACCTAGATCTATTGGCTCTTAGAGATCCTCTCCATTTCATATTTGGTAGTGTCTATAATGAGGCGCCATAAATATATCTGGATCAACATACTTAGGATGAGGAATCTAGGGATTATGGTTTGCATTTCGTGCCTATTGAGGATGATTTAAAACCATTTACACTATCATATGAATGAAAAATATGATCACATAGGCAAGAGAGTAGGAGAGGATAGAGAGATAAATTCTCAAGAGAGGCTCCTACAAAGGTTGTTGCGTCGTAGAGAGAGGATCCTTCACATCATGTCGAAGATCATTCAAAACCAGGAGAGATTTATGTACAATATACATATACTTATACATATGATATATAATATTAATCTTAGATACATCTTTTTGTAGTCATTTCTATACATTCAGTCTAGTGGGACCTTGATAAGATATCACAACTTATGTTAAACATGGGCGACAGTTCCACTGGGGTTGACTTCTTTGATATCATATTTCAAGTATATTTTGGATTTCCTTTAATAACTCTATATTCAAGTACATACGGCACAAAATATTATGTTGGGTATATCACTAATCTTTAGTATGAGGAGGAACCTTTTATACCACATTTTGAGCTGCCAGTATTAACAGATAAGTATACAATAGCAGCGACACCACAATTATCTATGTGATCTATTGAGGTAGAGGTAGAACATGGGGAGTACCTCACACCTATATATAATACATTGGAGTTTCATACATGTAAAACTCAAAGTGGGTCTGAGTTTTATACACCAAGTTGAGGTATGGAGCGGTATCGATGTAGATTTATTTCGGTTTTACACATTGTATATATATAAATTTATTTATTGGTACTCAGTTGTGGAATCACACTAGTGAGAGAAAGGACCAAATCCTTCCAAGATATTTCTCCACCCATTTTGGGAGAAGTATATTTTCCCATGTGAAAACACTTGCATGTGTGGGACAGGCACATATGGCTGGAGGTATGGCGAGATGTTGGTGCGTCTAAGGGTGATTATAGGTCGGGGTGGATACAAGAAATCCAGTAGCGAGTGGAGGGTTATTATAGTTTAGGGATGAAATCAATGAGTCTGATGAGGGTGAGAATAGGTTGGGTCATATTCTCGAGAGCATATGAGGGGGTAAATATTGGAAATTGGGGCTGCATGCAGGTGGAAAAATGAGCCTGGAAGCAAACAAAATAGTCAAGATGGACTAATAAACCCATAGTCTATTCCATAGACCTATTATGTATTGATTATTTAGAATAGTTTACCATACTAAGGTATTATTTAAGGTGCCTTTTCTACCCCTAGGAAAATAAGGACATGTAATATGTTCTTATCTACCTAGACAGAAAGAGGTCTCCCATTTTTTAATAAAAATGGACTTTACCTTACTATTTAAAAACATATTTATATATAAATTTTCAAATAAAAATCACTTAACTATGATTTTAATTTGTTGAAAAATGGTTTTTTGTTTGGAAATTTATGAAAACTACTTATGAAACATATCAGTGTTGAATAATGTAAGTATTACATGAAAAACAATTATAGAATAATGTCATTATTAAGAACATTCTGATATGAAAATTTTAATTACTCAAAAATATTTAAATTCATGGAATTCAAGTACATATATCTATGTATAATAGTGAGATATCATTCATGGCATTATCCACATGATAAATGTCACGGAACTGGAAACCTAAAAATTATGGTATACTTGATTGAAAAAAATACACTAGCTGGATCATTCATCCCTATAAAAAACATTGATTTAGAACATGAATACTAATTGAGGGGATATAAGAAAGAATAAAAAAATATGATGATGTAAGGTAATTAGAAAAATTTTGGGTCACCTACTCAGTTGAGAAAACATCGAAAACTATTTATACAACATACTAGTTAGGATCTTCACAAGTAAACCAATCCATATGAATTATAAATTCTATTCTACCCTTCACACTATAAGCATGAAACAAATTATGTGTCAATTTTATGAATTAATGAAAATTAAAAATGGAATAGTTCGATTTTTAAAAGATTAAGAGATTTGAAAATTTATTTTTATTGTAATGAATAGTTTGAAAATTTTAAATTCATAGTTCACATTTGACACTAAAAATAAAGATATAAAATCATTGAACCAATAGAATATATAATGAAAATGTGTACCTTAATTGGTATGATATAGAAAATTTCCAAAAACTATAAAATTTCAGATTATGTCACTGATCCATTAAAATATATAAGAAAAATTCAAACCTTCAATGGTCTGATAAAAAAAGTTTAATAAATTATAGAAATATATATTATGTCACAAAATAAATGAGTATGCATTTTAAAACAATTCAATTAATTGATTAGTCATAAATATAAATTTAATTATAAAAAAGTAATATATAATTATTTTTGTTTGTAATTATTTAAAAATATAATTACTTACAGTTATCTATAATTTGTTATATATAAATACTCTAACTACAGTAACATATAACTGGTGTCTACTTTATTACATTGGAACTAGATACAACCAATCACATCCCAAATGAATGAATAGTTTGGTAGTCTATATTAACTAGATACATACTTGAAAATACACATTACATTTTAAAACAAAATATACACAGTTTTTTCTTTGAGAATTTAAATATTCCTATTATTATATGCCTAAATATTAATCATAAAAAACATCATGGTATACTGGGAAAAATAAAACATAAGGGGTGAGCTTATATAATCATTAAGGGTATGTGTATAGTGCAATATATCATTAAAAAAAATAATAGTTAATATAGAAAGGTAAATAGATGAAACACATGCCATTTAAAAAATAACATAATCATAAAACGGAAGAAATAAATGATGTTCAAATAAATCCATATAAATGATCCCATGATCTTGAAACTTATCCATGGATATTATAAAAAATTAAATAATCACCCAAAAAAATCTCATAATAAGGGAATGCATAATTCCATGAATCAAAAACATACTATCATGAAATTTTAAAATATAGTTTAAAACTACGTATAGGAAACTATTTATTTTGGACAACTAATTTGTTTCAGGTGACTAATCTATGCATCGATGGGCTATCAATAACCAAGACCCACCGATCACATAATAATTTTAATTAATTTATCATATGAAATAGGTGAAATATAATCAATATATATATTCATATTGAAAAACTAGCATAATAAATGTTAATACTTACCACAATAAAATAAATATAATCATAAACTATCCTAAGTAATATGGTGAGTGGTAATAAAATTTTACATACTCGGTTAAACTATTTATAAAAAAACAAAGAAATAATAAGGATTAAATTAATTCAATATATAAAAAATAAAACATAACTAAAATAAAGTTTGGATATCATTGATTAATATAAATACCAAACAAATATCATTAAAACATTCTTGAGGTAAATAACATTTTTAATTTGAAAATATTTTTAAAACTATAAGTTTAAAAAATATTTTGAAAAAAAAATATTTTAAAATAAAATATTAAACTTATAAATTAATATTTAAAACATTGAATTGTAATGATTATGGGAAAATATATACATGTCATACATGTCAAAATAATGATTTCTTGTACATTTTCAGTAATAGAAAAATGAGCCTTGTTTGGAAAATAAAATGAAGATTCCATTCAAAAAAATTAAAAATTCAAACACAGTTAAAAATGTCTTTAACAAAACGTTATCAAAAATTTTAAAACATTTTTTTAAACATTGTTATAAAATAAGGTTTTTCTATGAAAATTATTTTTTAACTAAGAGGTAAATGAATCCAACTATTCTTTAGAAAACATTTTCTCAATCGTTTTAAGTATCAAAGAGATAGAAAATGGTACTATTTCTTAAAAGGTACATGAATAACCAGAGGGAAAGAAAATATGTTATTTTTAACAAATAAATATAAAATAATTCTCCAAAATGGATACTTAAATATAAACAATCTTGAATACTAATGATATTTTGAAATTAAACCTTACCACTTTGGTAACTTCTGAATCATAAACCCCATAAAAGAAATAAAATTGAATGAAAATTTAAATATGAGGAAGATAAATAGATTCATTATATAACATATAAAATTTGAGATATATACACCACATAAAGGAATAATTGGTGAGTATGGAATATGTCTCACAGAAGTAAAAGTGAGACAGGAAACCCTTACCTTAGGTTAGAAATCCTTTGTGTCCAAACCTCCTATATAATAAATATAGTTTTGTTATAAATCAATTAAAGAACCAAAATCATATATATGAGACCATATATTATTTAATTAAATTCTTTTACCTCCCTATTATTAATAATTCTCTGTTAAAATCACTCTTTTAGGTTATATTTACTTCGTTTTTCATGTATGTTTTGGTTCAGTAATTTTGGTGATTTTAAATTCATTATTATTACATAATATATAGAATGTTAAACATGATATATATATATATAATATAAATTAATTATATATTTATTTATAGTAATTTATAAAACATGCAGATAGAAAATGGATTACATCTTTCATGGATATGGTAGATCAAAATTTCGCTTGATTGTGGTTTCCAATTTTTCTCGGTGGACGGAATGACATAAAAATAAATATTAATTAAACTATTAAGAATCATTATAATGTCATATATATCATTTATATTACTCAAATTCATTCTTATGTCCATCAATGCAAAAATAAAATTAAAAAAAGTTCACATCGTTATGTGGAGGCGGTAGTCTACAAGTACACATGTGCAGCGTTATTAATTTACAAAAGATTGGAATTTAAGAAGTTAAATGTATTATTATAATTAAAAAATATATGGTTAGTTCATAAATATCACATATATTTATAAACATTATCCTTTAAACCTCTCATGTAAAGAATAACCAAATAACGAATCACATCGCTACGCAAGGCAGTAGTCTGCAGTACACACGAGCGACATTGTTATATCCCCCATAGAATAGAAGTTAAGAAGGTATATGTGATATAATAATTATATAAGTATACTAATTTCATATTATATATATATATGCTTAATATATCATTATATGTATCCTTTAAAGGTGTTGATGGAAAATTAATTACATCGGAATTTGAGATGGTAGTCCATCGTACACACAATCAATGGTTTCATTTCTCTAATAATGGGAGTGGAGATATATGTTGTTCATTATATTTTCATAATAATGTATATGTATATAGTATATATTTTTTTATATTATTATAATTATTCAATAATATTTTAAGGATGTGTAAGAAGAAATAAAATAACAATGATTTTTTAAAAATGATACATCTTCTTCAGGAAACATCTACAGGTTTGCTCCAAAATCCTTCATAGAATGGATTTATGATCAAACTATGGAATCTAGGATTTTTGGAGAGGATTGAGGAATATATTTATTTTTTATTTTCTGAATAAACTAGTTTTTTATGTGTGAAGAGGAGAGGATAGGGGGTCACCTTTTATAAGTGGGGGACAAGACACACTTAGAATTTTTTAAAAGAAAAAGTTATGTCCACATTGTTCTCATGAAAAAAGCCAAAATATTGTTCATTATTTGACCATTTAATATAAGAGGTTGAAATTTTGAAATAAAACACTTTTTTTACAAGTTTAAGGTCATTTGTAACCCTTATCTTCTTAGTTTAACCCTCTAGTAAACCCATTTTTACCTTAACTCTGATAATTAATTTTTACAATATTCACTTTTTATTACGGTAAAAAATTAAGTTGGAATAATTATATAATATATAATATTTTTAATTAAAATATTAAATCCTTTTTTTCAATTTAAATCCACATAATTGGGAGAATTTAATTTAAAATAAAACCCAATGATGGGTCAAAAATGGTTTTCCTAAAGAAAAACTTTAAAAAGTTAAAAAAAATTATATAAAATTTAAAGATGAATTTCATTCCAATGACCTGAATTAGTTAACTTTTAATCTAATTGAACTAATTTTACTTTAAACCCAATTTAAAATACTATTTAACTTTGTAAATAATTTAAACGAAAAGGTTGTTTTCATTAAAAAAAATACTATTCATCCAAAATAATAATATTTTCATAGAATTCTCAAAAAATCGCCAAAAGATAATTTTGACATATAGATTTCAAAAATTATTTTTATACTTTCAAATATATTTTATAATGGTATTAAAAATTAATTTTAAATTGTTTATGGAAAGCTCAAATACACCGCATTTTAGAAGAATATAATTTTTAAAAAATATTTCTTTTTATTTCAAATGGTTATTATTTTATTTATAATTAAGATATAACAATTGAATCTGATTTATACATGTTTAAACCATATAGTTTTTATAATTTAGTTAGTCATATTCATACCCTCTAACTTAAAGTCTAAACTATAATGGTCATGTTTAAATGATAATATTTTAAAAGATTATGGAATTTTATTTAAACACAATGTCATGTGCATCACAAACAATCAAGGAGATTTAATTTATTTAAAAATTAATAGATTGTAACGTCTATAGGTGTTTCATTCCCTTTTAATATTTTTTTTGGTGTCATATACATTGTCGAACATGATGTTCCTCTTTTTAAAACCTATGGGTGTTAAATTTTACCCTCTTAAATAAATTGCATCCTCATAATTTAATCTTGATCTTGGTAATAAAGGGTTTGAAATTTGAAAATAAAATTTTTAGAAAAACACATTATAAAGAGGGTTAATAAAACTTCCTCTTGATTATAGATAAAGGGAAGTAAAAAATTTCATCCAAAATAACACATTACTAGGTTTCCAAGTTGAACAACATTAGTCGAAAATGGAAACATGGACATATAAGAGAATACTAACGTCTAAGGATTAATAAAGAGTGATGGAGAACATGTCCGTGATAAAGATAACCACCACCAAAAAATAAATATATAAAGAGTTAAAATACCATTTATTCAACTTAAATGAATGTAATAGAACAATATCTTTGTCTCGATATCTTTTTATTAATGTTCAAGAATTATTTTACTATCATGATAAAGAACATGATAAAATATAATTAATATCTTTTGAATCATAATTCCACATTTGGTTATGCTTATATCAATTTACACTTCATTTAATACTCAAATAAATTAATATTCATGATGAATTTTTTATTCCTAAAGCTCTAAAATTTACTTTTAACAAATCATAGGCTCCCAAAAATTATGACAAGTCCTTCGGTATGCCTCTAAATATTTCCCATAACCAAAATGATTAGCATGAGTCATCTAATATAATACATTAATCTCTAAAATTCAATATTAACACCCAAATTTTAACTAAATCTAATCCATAATTATTTATCCATAAAATCATTTTATTAAAAATAATGTTTTATTAACATGAATATCACATAAGCCAATGATAGGAACTTTCCCCTTTTCACCCTTTGGTTGTGGGTTCAAGCCCTACGGCCTTACTGGATGTGATAGGTTGTCACCTGGCATATGAGCTATATTTTTTTATAAAACCATACTAATATAATTTTTATAATGTTCCTGTAAATATTTTTAATATCCTCAAAAATAACATTGGTCATCAAATCACTTTTCTTGTCCAATGGTACTATTAAACATATGCTTTAAAATCATTAAATAAAAACTATTATAGAATAATTATTGTATGATACAAGATTATTATAACCAAAATACTATTCCCAAATGTATTTCTAAAATATAGTTCTTGAATACAAATACAAAGGTACTTTAATCATTGCACCTCAGGTATGTTAATAGTATAGCCTAACCTTGATGTCTTTGTTATATATGAGTTATATTTCATTGAATCTTGGGGAATTAATATTTTTAGGTCCCCATATCCTTGAATTTGAATAATTAAACAACGGAAACTTATTTCTTGCGATTTTAGTCATGCGTATGGTGCCTTTTCTCTCCTAACTTGTAGAAAAATCTCATTCCCTTCAAGAAAGTACGAGGGTGTTTATTTCCACAATTATCACTTAGGGGGAATCCTTCTTCCCTTCATTCCATTATATGTCTTTTCTTCTCATCCTCTTATTCTCTTGCTTTCCTTTTAAGCAATATGAATTGAAAAATTATTTATATATCTTAATAACACATGATATTATGTTCTCATGTTATGAGAAAGTTTGGGATAATAGTTCCCCTTATATAATTATCTTAAGACTATCAAAGAAATGGTCAATATTCCTCTTTGGATTACATATGTAGTTCGAAAAATTCCTCATTAACCATGTAAATTAGGCTTCATACTTAGCATCATTTTCATCTTTATTTTTTCTTAGACTTGGGAATTTTCTCCCCAAATCCCCTCATTTATCGCGAGGAAAATAATTTTCCAAGAAGAGTACCTTAAAATACTTCTATTCAATTTTTTTTTATTATTAATATTTACTCTTTTAAATCAATGACCACCATTGATACACATATCCTACGAGATAATAAAATTTGACGTCAGCCTTCTCCCATTTATTAATACATAGAAAAATAAATATATTCTCTAAAGAACTTATACGTTTATCAGTATAAAATGGATTAGTAGTCCCATTAAATAATGCAGGATGATGATGAATAAACTGGTCTAACATTGTTTTACCATATAGTCTATTGGAAGGATTATCCTTACGTGCAAGGTTATTTCTTATCAACTGAGTTATCTTCCCTGATATGAATATAATTTTATCATGTCCAGTTGTAGCTCTCGCTCCAACTTCATTATCTTTCTCGGGCGGTCAATCCCTACATGTGGTATGTGAATTATTAAAATTTTCAATCCTTATAATTTGAATCATTAATAAACAATAGAATACAATATATTATATCATAACATTTTGAAACATAATTTCTAATCTCAAAACTAAAGAAACACTTAGCATAAATTGGAAAATTTATTCATGGATAATCTCATAATCATAAATATGGTTTCTTTAAGAAAGATTTAAAATGATAAAAATATTTTCAACACATTTATAATGGTTTTTAAAAAAAATCTGAATTAATAAAAACATATCATCTGAGAGTGTCAAACTATGTTCCTAGAAAGGCTAATTATCGTATTCTAGGTAACACTTGATAAAGGCTTGATGCACATTTTTTGGAGTTATTACCCCCGATTACATTTGTTCTAGAACCATGTCCACATGAAGTATACAAAACGGGGGGTATTTCTTGGAGAACCACATAATATATACCTTACCAAAACTTTAGATGGTATATTATACATAAACTTATCCATAAATTAATTTATTGGGTTATATTTCTTAATCTATGTTTTCCTAAGTCTAATTCACAAGGTTTAAACTAAACCTACTTTGATACCAACTGTAAATACCCTGAATCTAGTAACTCATAGCCTATGTCTAATTTATTACATTGGAACTAGATATAGGAAATCACAATTCAAATGACTAAATAGTTTAGTAGTCTTGGTTAACGATATACGTACTTGAAAATCCATATTACATTTTAAAACAGAAAATAGACAGTGTTTTCTTTGATAAATCCATTATTACTCTTAGTATATCCTTTCATATAAGTCATAAAACACTTTCTTTTATCCTATATAAAATAAAATATAAGAAAGGGGTGTGCTAAAATGCTTAGAAATGGTATGCGTATAGTGGAAGCTATCGTGAATAAATAATCATAGTCAATATAGAAAGGTGAATAAATAAAACACATTCTATTTAAACAATAAATTGAGCATAATATTGTAGGAATAAATTATGGTCAAATAAATCCATATAAACAGTCACATGCAATTAAAACTTATCTATTCATATTATAACCAATAGAATAATAACATGGAAATCAGTAACTAATCTCATGATGATAGAATGAATAATGTTGTACATCTTAAACATTTTTTCAAGACAATTCAATATATTTTTTAAAACTATAGTTAAAAGACCATTTAAATTGGCCAACTAATTTTCTCATGAGACCTATTGATGCATAGAGGGGATATCTATAATTGGGACCCAATAGTCACAAAATAATTCTAATTCATTCTACATATTAAATGAGTGAAACATAATCAATATAAGCATTCATGTTAAAAAAACTAACATACAAAATGTTAATACTTACCTCAATCAAGTAAACATAATCATAAAACATCCATTGTAATATGGTAAATGGTAATAAAATTGTACATATTCAGTCTAAATAATCATAAAACATCCAAATAAATAATAATGATGATATTGATACAACATATTCTCCATGGATCATAATTACAAAAAATCATTAATGTCTTTCACAAAAATAAATAAGGTAAAAATGACATTAAAAATTCTTAAGAAAAATAAGCATTTTAATTTGAAAATAAATTTAAAACCAAAAGTTTAAAAAATATTTTGAAAGATAATTTTCTTTAAAAATAACCTCTAAATATTATAAAGGAATATTAAAAACATTGATTGTTCATGATGGATGTAAATTTCATACATGGCATACTGGTTAAAACAGTGGCAGGCAGACCAAAATGGTCTGAAATGCTTCCCCAATAGTAATGAATATCAAAACATGCCTGAAACCAACCCGAGAGACTCACTGCAGACCCTAACAATGGAATAAAAAACATAAAATCAGGTTTACCCTTAACCTTGGATCTATAAAAACAAAATCATGAAAATGGGGAGGATAAAATCAAGAGAAATATTAAATAAAGGGTTAAGGAAACGATAAAATAGTGATTCATCCCAAAATTAAAAGGAAAATATGAAAATCACCTTGTAAAGAGGAGTCAACAAAAATAGGAAGTGTATTTGGGAGAGGGGTTCATCCTGATGAATCAAACCTAAGTTTAGGAGATTCCAAAGGAGGGCTTAGCCAAAGGGGTTAATGATATGGAGGTCTTTATAGGAGAGGGTATCTCATGGTGAGTTTACTCTCACAAGGGAGATGGCGATACGTGGGGGATAAGGCAGACATGAGGGATATGGGAGACTTAAGGGAGAGGGGATCCATGAGGATAAGGAGGGTAGATTTAGAGTTTTATTTCATTTTTAATTTTAATTTAATTAATTTAATTTTTAGAGAAAGGACATAGTGCATGATTTGGGTCACACAGTTTGGAAAACCATGCACCAACTGTGTTCCATCTACTGGGCTCCTAGAGCACCTCGAATGTTCTGGCCACACAGTTTAGAAAATCATGTTCCAACCATGTGGTTGGATCTTTTAAAAACTATAGATTTTGTCACACAGACACCACATGGTTTTCCAAACCATGTGCCTTAACCGTGTGGCATTCTTTGCGTGCCCAAAAAACACTCATTTCAAGAGAAAAACACCAATAATAGAAAAGGAAAAAATATGAAGCCAAAAATAATAAAAATAAAAATAAAGTTTCAGGTCAATATGTGATGGGAAATATTAATATTCCATATTATTTACTCAATATGGATATTTTTTTATAAGGAATATTTTTTTAATTAAATTTATCTTTCAATATATAAGGAATGAATTGGATTAATTAAGTGATGGGTGGGGCCTATAATTACATGGCCCCTCAAGCCAATGACTTTTTTCATGAGAAAACCTAGTTGGATAGCCATATTAAATGGGTTTTTGGTGTATTATTACCTATAGTTTAAACTATCTTGTCATAAGACCTCAATAGTAAGTTTCAAATGTCTAACATTAAGAATTCCATCATTATGAAATTAGTTATTAATTTCTATGTGATTATTTGATTAGTTATGGTATCAATGGGTAGATTTTAATCTCATGTGATTATTTATATGGAATTATTTAATAATCATTTACTCTTGAATTATTATTCTTCATGATCATGTTATTAACTAAATAGAATGTGTTTCAGTTATTTACCTTTTCTATATGTATTATTCCTTATTTACTCAAAATTACTTCCATTATACCTAAACCTAATTGAGAATTTGAGATCACTCTTATTTTGTTTCCTTTCCCAAGCATATAAAGAAGAATGTTTTAAATGAGTTAAAGGATGCAGATTATTTACTTTCACTATCTTATAATTGACATCATCAAATGAAATGTGAGATTCAAGTATCTACCTAGTTCACCAAAACTATTAAACTATTTAGTCCATTAGGAGGAAATCACTTATATATTACACCAATATAATAAAATAACAATTAGATCTAGGCTACTGGGTTTGGGTATTTATAGTTAACCATTAAAGACTTCATCTAGTTAAAATAATTCATCATTCTTATTATGTTATCATGCACCATGATAATTTCATTATACTTGGACTTTTCAATCAAAGAGAGATATTGAAATTTTTTTCCTTATCAATAATTTTAAATTTTTCACCAATAGAGTTCAAAAAATCTTTTAAAACAATGCTCTCTAGAATACATTATCAGATGAACTTTTCCATGGTATATTTCATCACCATTAAACACACCTCGTTAGAGTGCTCCCATTTTTTATAATAAGTATTCTGATCTATAGTGTATTCATTAACAATAGTATGAGGTTTTTCTTCCCTAAAATCCAAATCCATATTTTTTATAGCTAAAAAAATATTCATAGATTCTTTCCAATCCTCATACTTAGTCTCATTTAATTTTTTGGCTGAAGTAAGCAATGATTTTGGTATTAAAATTACAAATAAATCATTTAAAAATTCACAAATACCAATGTGGTAAAAATAAATGATTCTATATCCATATTCGGAATTCCTTTCAAAAAAAACTTTACCTATTATGATTCCACCTAGGGGTCTTTAATCATAATAATTAAAAAATTATATACAATGATATGATGTAAAAAATTTATGTCATACAAAATCAAACACTGGTGGGGTATTTTATATAATTGATAAAACAGTAATATCTATAACCAAATTACATTAATTATAATATATTGTTAGAATACATTTATTATTAATTAAATATATAAATTATAATAAAAATTTCAATGTTGTGCCCAAAAATGGTCGGTACACAATTATAATAAATATTATAACATCATACAAATAAATGACAGTTAAAAAACAAGTGGGAGAAAATATATGTTCAAAAGGATTAGAAAAAACCAGATAATAATAGTAATAATAATAAACAATAAAAATTATATATCTAAAAAACTAACCTCTAATGTCTTTTAAAATAAAATCAAAATAAAAAATCAAATTTATCCCAATTGTAATGGATCGTAAACATAAAATTATGATATGTTAAATAAAATGATTTACAATACTAAAAATGCATGTACTTGACGCTTGTGTCGGGTCTATAGTTTTTTTTCCTTCATGTCTCTATTTAATAATTCAAATGATAAAGTAAACTAATAAATGTGTACGAGTATCTTATAACTAATTCATCAAGGACAGTACTACACACAACCAAAAGATGGTATATCAGTTTATATTGAGTTTTCTGGGCGAGATTATGGAACTTTAATTGGATAAAATAAATTAACCAGCCTGTCATGTTTCATTCAATTAAATTCCAATATTTAATATCCTTCAATTTATGAAATAAAAAGCATCAATGTATTATATTATTATTATGTGAAGGGTGAAGCGTCAATGCATTTATATATATCATTTATTTGAAAAAGTTAAATCAAATTCATATAATTCATAAATTAATTTCAATCCATAATTTAAAAAATATGTCCTTGGATGTTTAGCAATTCATCTTTATAGCATGCATCTTTTGATTCTTTAACAACTGTGTGTTACACCAGTTATAATATTCTGAAAATGAATTTGTTGTATGCAATCATTCTTACATTGGTTTAGTAAACACATGTTAATTTTGGTCATCTACAAAATTTTATTGAAATACTTCTAATCAAATAATCTAATAATACCTTTTGACTTCATATTTCACTCTCTCTCATCCTTATAGTGGGCTTAATTTGCAGTATGTACCTTTTTATTTTTTAAATTAATTAATATTATAGTTTTTATAGTATGGGGGACTATTGAGTGCTAGATAGTGTGGCTCACTACTGGTCATAGTGTGACACAATGAGGTTATTTTTGTGAAAAACACAAAACACCACTTGAAGTGAAACTTTGGGAATATTTTTGAGGGAAGAGCACTACTACAATATTCATGTCTAATTTTCTAGCTAGATGTTTAATTTTCATGTCTAATTCTATATAGCTAATTGTTTATTTTTTAGGTCCAATTTATTTTATATTTTTGTCTATAATTTGGTTTAATGTTTTTTAGTTTATTTATCTAGTCCTTTAATTTATTTTAATTTTATTTATTTAGGTATTCATTTAATTTGAAGTTTATTTAATTTAATTGTTTAATTAAATAGACTACTTTTTTTAGTAATATAAAATAATTAATAAATAGTTTTAGGCCTTCGGGATGTTGGGCCTCTAGGTCCTGTTGTGTTGGGCATATAGGCCACATGTCCTTCTACCATGTAAGGGTTACCACTTTGCCCATTTAAAAAGTGGAATTTTCTAATAAAAAGGGTTCTCAACCCCTGCTTATTAAAAAGTAATTACTAGTTATTAAGATGAATTGATATTTACTGTAATTAAAAAATGTGATTAAATTCATTTTTAATTAATAAAATTGATTAGTAAATATAATATGAATAAAAATTATATAAATAAAAATATAAAATGTGAATAATAATTAATAAATATGATTAGAAATTAATCAATATATAAATATGAATAAAAATTAATAAATATGTTTAAAAATTAAATTATAATAATAAATATGATTGAATAAGAAAATATTAATTAATATGGTAGAAAAGATAATAAATAAGATAAAAAAGTAATAAATATGGTTGATAACTCATAATTAAAAACCAAGTATTTCCTTGATTTTCACTTGGGAGAAAAGATTCAAATTGTGGTGGGCTCCCCAATCAGTTTTACCATACCAAAGACCATGACCATAAGGATTCTAACCCCTCCTCCATGTCTTCACCCACTTATATGGACCACCTTTGTCATCTATAATATCGTCATCAAATGCATACCTAAAATAATTTACTTTAGGTACATACAAATTTTTTTTTATAATCATCTCTACTATTATAGGCAAGAATTTCAAAATCCTATTTTGTGTGAATATGACCACTAACCTTTGATTGTGCATTTCTAGGTTTCCCCTCAAACAACACGGTAGTCACTCCCTTGGGAAAACTCCATCGATTCACTATATTTTTAACAGTTTCTTATTCACCTTCCACTTTAGAGTTGTAAATAAGACCCAAATACCCTAAATTATTTGGGGAATTCCTCTTCTCTGTAGCTTGAACCTCAACACAAGAAAAAATCACTACTCTAGGAGAACACCCATTATTCATTATGTTGTTAAAATATTCTCATTCTCCCACCACTTTAGTGATATCATTATGACAAATATCTCTTGGATGATCTACGGAAATCATCTTCTCTGTAACTTGACTATCATCCAAGCTGGTTCATGGAATATTTTTAGACAAATATTTTGATCCAAAAGGGATGAGTAATATATCAAAGGTAAGAGAACAAGATGGACTAGATTTCAGGAGTGAGATGAACTCATCCTCATTACTGATTGTATCAATAAGGAAATCAAAAAAATATTCCAATGAGTTCTTTAGATCTTTTTCTAGTTTAAGGACTTATATAATTAATTTTAATAAATAGTTAATTATTAATTATAATTACTAATTAATAACTAATAATTAATAATTACCAATTACTAATTACTAACTACTAATTAATAAAAATATTATGAATTATTATATAATAACCTATTATTTTATAATTACACTAATTAATATCACTCGAGGCACAGGAAATATTCTTATATAGTTTTGCATTATATTTAAAAATAATTAAATGTCAGAGATAAACATTTAATGTAAATACTGTGTTGTTTTGTAAGAAACGAAATCATTGTCTGGACTCTACAAGTTGATGTAGACTCTATCATAGATGAGCCTAGGGGTAAGAGCCCTAAAAGGGGTGTATTCGGTATTAACTCAATCCTCGCCCACTGGACAATAAGGATGACTAACTGGACACAAATTTTGATACTTCCGGGGGAAATTCTTTAGATAATTAATGCAATATTTACCATAATTATAATAATAACCAAAAATAATAAAAGATTATGTGGTTTTTTGTGAAACGATATCCCTATATGGATAATATAAGTGGATGTATACATTAACATAGATATACCTAGGGGTAATAACATTTAAAGGGGTGTATTGGGTAACAAATCAAATTTCACTTAGTGCATGATAAAATTAGATAAACTACACACCTGGTTTGAAACTCTTAGGGGTTATGCTTTCGATAAAATATGTTCTCTTTGAAATAATTCAAAAAAATCTAAAACTATTTAAAGAAAATGTGGTTTTTTGAGAAACTACAACCATGTATAGATACTAAAAGTGGATACAGGCTCAATAATAAATGAACCTAAGGGTAATGAACCTAAAAGGGGCATATTGGGTACTAAATCAGTCGTCACCTAGTGCACAAAAAAGTGGCCGGACTATACACCTAGTTTGACACTCCCAAGGTACATACTTTAGATAATTCAGGTTATCATTACCATGATTCAAAAAATAACCAAAATTATTAGATGTATCTATAGATTTTCAAGCAAAAACATTCTTTTCTAGATAATATAACTGCATATAGGCTCTATAATAGACACACATAGGGGTAATAACCCTAAAAAGGTTGTATTGGGTATTAACTCAATCCTCAACCGAGGCACAAAAAAGTGTCCTAACATCACAACTCATTTGAAAATATAAGGGAATATTCTTAGAATAACTCATTTTCATTTAATCATAATTCTAAAAATAGAAAGCATTTATAAAATACTATATGGATTTCCAAGAAATGAAATTCTAATCTAGATACTATATGTGGATGTATGACCTATCATATATTTACCCAATGGTAGTTACCTATAAAGTGGCATATTGTCTTTTAACTCAATCATCACTCAGTTCCTGAAAAATAGACCCAACTGTACACCTAGTTTGACTCACCTAGGGTATATAATTTGGATAATTAATGTAATATTTATAAACCATATTTAATTATGGAAATTAAGACCTTGAAACATGCATTTTTTCTTTAGGGATGGTTGTAAAAATAAAAAAAGAATTGTTGAAATATTTTAAATTCATATTCTGATTCTTCGGTCTTATTTAATTAATAATGAAGTTTCATTATAGATAAAAAAATAGGTTTCCTATAAGGTAGGTTGTGGCATATAGCTTATCCAGTAACTGATGATAAAAAATGTCTACAAATATTATCATTGGTTAATAATCAATCTTAAAAAATGATGGAGTGTTATATCACCATAGCTATTATGGAAGTTCCATCAACATTAGAATTCAGTTCATAACAACTTTATGATAAAATTTCATATCCTTAAGATGTAACATCTCAAGAAGTTCCATCAGAAATTGTAGTTGTTTCATCACATCCATAGGCCACACATCCACATCTTCAAATTGATATGTATCATAGAGTAAGTGTTGTTTTTTTTTGAATAGACCTCCCAAAAATTTAGATTTGATGATGGAAAAATTTTTAGGATGACGAAAATTCAGAACAAGAAAATGAATAGGAAGTTGAAAAATAATCAGAATGTCAAAGAACATTCTAATCCTACCCTTATGAGGTTATAATGACCTTTAAACCATCCTCCACTATTGGTATCATGGTTGACTAAAGGCATGAAATGCTTACCATAGTTTTATTAGTCAATTAATACTTATAGTATAGAATTTATTGTAATTTTTGGTGGCACCAATCAAGTGTCTCCTTGAGTAGTTTTGTATATTGGAATAAATTTTAAGAGAAAATAAGTGATGGAAACTATGCTAAAACAATATCACAGTGAAATACATAATAGTTATGTAATAAAATATTCATAGATCTATTTATGGGATTTGGGGTGACAAATTTGATACACATTGTCAGATATTTTTGTGATCTATAATTGATAATAATTTTCCTTATTTGTACATTATTAGATATAATCCACACACATGTATAAACCCAATGCTTTCATAAGATCAGTCATTATTAGATGATGATTTAGTATCAACTATTATTGTTGAAATGATAATTTCATTTCAAAATTTTTATTTAATTATGGTGGTGGAGAGAATAAAACAACTTTTTAGGAATCAAATCTCTTACGGAAAGTCATCATCTCTATGAGAGAAGGCTATTGTGAAATTTTATAGTGATTGGGATGACTATTATTAATTTTTTCCACAACTTGTGGATATTTTATGTCATAAAAATTATGTTAACTATTAGTTACATAAAATTGAATATATTAACCAATACAACCAATTTGATCATCCAAATGTAGTGTTTGATAGATTGTTTTGTAAATTTTTACCATGTGTGGCTTCATTTATAAATTGTAAGAATTTTATCATGATTTATGGAACATTTTGTAAGGATGGTATACTGTAAATTTATTTCTTTATGAAAAATATAGTAATCACAACCTTGTATCATTAGAATTTTCTATTGTTGATAAGGATAAATTCTCATCTTGGAGTTTGTTCTTGGATTTCCTTATAGATTTTGTGATATACTCGTAAGGAATTTGTATTATTTTAGATTATCAAGAAATCAAGAAGGTAGTAGATTCTGAGGGTCATTCAGGGAGACCAACTCATGCCAATTATTGATGTTATATTCTACACATTTCAAGTAATTTGTAAAATAAGTTCAAGGATAATTACAAGAATAAATCAATCATAAAAATTTACATAAATTTCCTTTTTGTTTAAAAGTTCATTACAGTAGTTATTTTCATATGTGTTTTGATTTGTTATTTTTTTTCTAGACTCTGGTCCTCAACAAAAAAGTATAATGGACCATATCGATGATATACATAGATCTAATTAGAAATTTTATGATTAAATGATAAAAATTACAACTTATAAATAGTCACTTGTTTATGATGATGGGAGGAGATATGGACATATAACAACCAATATCATAGAATGTGTAAATATATTTTTCAAGGTAGATTTAAAATTAACCATAATAGGTAATGAAAATATTATTTTATATGTTAATCATAAGATCCACATTTAGAATATTATATTAATATATGGTCTTAAATTTAAATTATAGGTTTAGTACATGAGACCTTAGATCACATTGTAAAGTATTTAGTGGAATGGGGAAATAAGAATGAAGAGGATATGAATATATGGATGAAACATGGTGACCATTTACTGTGTGATGTTGATAGAGTAAATCAGGAGGATACAACATTTCATGTCTATTAATTTGACCTTGCATAGTGTATATTTGAGTTCATTGAGTCCAAAGATCATATGACTAGTAGTAGTGGTTTTTTATTTATAATAAAAAAACATGATGAAGTAAACATGGTAATATAATTTTACCAATACCACTATAATGAAACAAGTTTTTATAATTTTAATGTATAAAAGAAACATAAATGCAAGTCCATATCAAAAATAAAATACTTCATTTTTTAGAAAAAATAATTGGAAGCATAAAAAATATTTTATAAAAAATCATAAACAAGGTATTACTTAAAAACTTTTCACCATTAATGCATTTTTATTCATACATTTAGATGGAGGAACCTCTGTTATATTCCCAAAAATCATATGTGTCATGTGATGTGATGGTAAAATTACCTGCTATATATCTTTATATCCATAGATCACATCATTTTCACAATGTTGCGCCTCTAGTAGTAATTGTTCCATACCTCAGGCATGTTGTATTTTATGGAGTATCAATGCGAGACTTCAATAATATTGAAAAAAAATTGATTTTTACACAGGTTGATAGGTGGTGCCTATATACACACATATTTCATATCCTTGAGGGGAAGATATTGATTGTTTTATAGTACATAGCCTATATTCTTGGTCTACCCATCCACGGAAATTTGGTTTGGTGTTCCACTAATTGTGGATGGTGTGAGATCATACATCTTCTACTAGTCATTGATGTTGTCAGCATACCATGTGCCTTTAATTGTTACTGATTGAGTAGGGGCTGGATTGATGTGTATTTTTTTGTGATTAATAATTATTTTATTGAGGATATACTTATTCATAACCAACAATCAAAAATTATGTGATTTATTAAATACATGTTGTGTGTAGACCACTCCACTAACTAGGTATACATGATTTACCTTCCATTAGTTAAGGGTTTTTACCATACATATAGATACAGTTATGGGTCCACTGTATTATCACATCTATATACATGCCTCTATACATATTTTCAAGTATATTTGCATCATATTATAGGTTTTATGGCTCTGATATAGTTTTTTCCCTATTATCATTTTCCATGTATCGTTCCTTGAGTTATTGCACCACTTACACATCACATATTTTAGGACCATCATCATGGAAACTGGAATATTTTCATCATTAATTTTATTTATTATATAAATTTATTAATATAAATTATAAACCTATAGTATATTAATTTTTAAAACTAGTTTCAGTTAGTATTAGTGTTATGTATATATCCCAAGGAATATCGTGTAATTTTTTTGACAGATTTTTTATATTATACAGCATTCTGATATAAGTTAAACATTTAATTTTTTATAGAAAATATAAGTTTATTATTAATTTTATAATATATTTAAATGTTAACTTAGAAAAATTATTATAATAATTTATTAATTACTTTATAATATTTCATTTCAGGTTTCATGGACCCCATATTCTGGATTTTTCTACACATTGCTTCCACCATACTGTATGACTATTGTTCGAGATATTGGTGTAGTAGTTACACTCATCCACTTCCATATCATTGAGTGGAACCATCAAAAACAATTCATGTAAAAGTTTGGGTATATACAACATATCCACATTAAACCATGAAAATTTGATGGATTACATTATATTATGATTATAGGTAGACAGGAGATAGATTGGCTGCATTACCATTCACATTACATTGAGTATTGGGACATGTGTTCCTAATATAGTATCTTTCTATAAGGATATATCATAGTGTACTTATAGTTATATGATTATGTAGATTATTCATATTGTTACTGATGGAATTCTATCATGTACCTTACATTCCATGGGATATGCATTTAGCCGTTGGTATGTTTATTAACATTTATAATATTTTTTACACCGCGTTTAATATTAATTTAATTGTTTGTCTAAATTCAAACAAACCTAATAAACTTTTACATATCACTAATCCTCATGAGGATTAATTTATTCAGATATATATGTTACACCCAGATCTATTGGCTCTTAGATATCCTCTCCATTCCATACATGATTGTGTCTATGATGAGGCACCATAAATATATCTAGATCCACAGGCTTTGTTGGAGGCATCTAGGAATTATGATGTGATTTTCGTGCCTACTGAGGATGATGTAATACCTCATAAACTATTAGACAAAGGATAAATATGATCTCATAGTCAAAGTAATAGGAGATGATAGAGAGAGAAATTCTCAAGAGAGATTCCTGCAAAGGTTATTGCCCCATAGAGGGAAAATCCTTCACAGCAATTAAAATATATTGCACAACCAGGAGAGATTTATGTATAGGTCAACTTATACATATGACATATAATATTAATCTTCAATATATCTTTTGGTTTTCATGTCTATACATTCAATGGAATGGGATCCTGATAATATATCACAATTTATGCTAACCTTGGGCGACAGTTCCATTGGGGTTGACTTCATTGATATCATATATCTAATATAATTTGGATCTCCTTTCATTACTATATATTCAAATAAATATGGATCAAAATATTATGTTGGGTATCTCTCTACTCATTAGAATGAGGATTCACCTTTCTTACCACATATTGAGCTTCTAGTATCAGCAGATCTGTATATAGTAGCATTGACACCGTAGCTATTTATGCCATTTATTGAGGTAGGGGTACAACATGAGGATGAACTCACACAAATATATGAGACATTTTAGTTTCGTACATGTAAAACTAAAAGTGGGTCTAAGGTTTATACACTATATTGTGTTACTTAGCGGCATCGATGTAGATTTTTTCCAATTTTACACATTATATATATAAACCTATTTATTTGCACTTAGTTGTGGAATAACACTAGTGAGAGAAAGGACCAAATCCTTCCTCGAAATTTCTCCCCCTATTTTGTAAGTAGAGGATATTCCCATGTGCTAGCACTTACATGAGTGGGACTGGCATATATGGTTTGTAGGATGGAAGGACGTTGGTGTGGCTGAGGGTGATTATAGTTCAGGGTGGACAACAGCAATCCAGCAGAGAGTGGAGGGTCAGTATAGTTTAGGGATGAAATAATCAAATGTGATGAGGGTGATCATAGGATGTGGCATATTCTAAAGAGCATAGGTTGGGCTAGACATTAGCACTTGGGGATGTATGTAGGTGGGAAAATGTGTCTGGAAGTAGGTGGAAGAGTTAGGATAGACCAATGACTCTCTCATCCATTCCATAACCCTGTTGTGTATTGGTTATTTAGACTAGTTTACAGTCCTTAGGGATTATTTCAGTTGCCTTTGTTACCCATAGGCATACAAGGACATGTAATATGTTCTTCTCTACCAAGACATAAATAATTCTCCCTTTGTTTAATAAAAATATAATTCCCCTAACTTATTTAAAAAAATATTTATATAAAAAATTTCATATAAAAATCACTTAACTATAATTTTAATTAGTTGATAAATGGTTTTTTTGTTTTAAAATGTTTGAAAAATACTTATGAAACATATAATTAGTGAATAATATAAGTAGTTTCATGAAAAACCATTATATAAGAAAGCCATTATTAATAAAATTCCAATATAAATTTTCAATTGCTCAAAAATATTTAAATTGATCGAATTAAAGTACATATATCTATGTATAATAGTGATATATCATTCATGACATTGTCCACTTGATAAAAGTCACTAAACTGGAAACGTACCAAGTATGGTATTCTTGATTGAAATAAATACACTATTTGGATCATTTATCCCAATGAAAGCCATATATTTAGAACATGAATACTAATTGAGGGGATGTAAGAAAGAACAAAAAAAATGCCTCTGATGATGTTAGGTAATTAGACAAATCTTGGATCTTCTACTCAGCTAAGAAAAAATTGAAAACTATTTATGAAACATACCAGCTAGGATCTTCACAAGAAAAATAATCTATATGAATTATAAGTTCTATTCTATCCTACACTATATAAAAATTAAAAAAAATAGGTGTAAATTTTCTGAATTAATGAAAATATAAAATGGATTATGTTGTATTTTTAAAACATTAAGAGATGTAAAATTTATTTTTATAATAATGTATAGTTTGAAAATTTTAAATTCATAGTTCATATTCAACACTTAAAATAGAGCTATAAAATCATAGAACCATTATAATATATAATAAAAATTTGTACCTTCATTGTTCTGATATAGAAAATTTACAAACATTTTAGAATTTTAGATTATATGACTGAACCATTAAAAGATATAATAAAAATTAAAACCTTCAGTGGTCTGATAAAAAACAGTTCAAAAAATTATAGAATTATATATTATGTCACTGAATAAATGAGTATGAATTTTAAAATAATTCATTGAATTCATTAATCATAAATATATATTTAATTATAAAAACATAAATATTATATTATAACTATTTATAACTATTTTAATATATAATTATATATTTAAAATGATCTATAATTATTTATATGTAAATATGCTAACTATAGTAACATAGAAATGGGGTCTAAGTTATTACATTGGCACTAGATACAACCAATCTCAACCCAAATGACAAAATAGTTTAATAGTCTTGATTAAATAGATACATACTTGAAAATTCACATTACATTTCAAAACATAAAATACATTGTTTTCTCTTTGATAATTTCAATATTCCTATTAGCATATTCTTAAATATTAATCATAAAACACTTCATGGTATACTAGGAAATATAAAACATAAGATGTAAGATTATATTATCATTAAGGGTATGTGTATAGTGTAATATATCATAAATAAATAAGAATTGACAATATGGAAAGGTAAATAGATGAAGCACATGCTGTTTAAACATTTACTTGATCATAATCTGGAAGTGATAAATGATGGTCAAATAAATCTATATAAATGATCCAATGAGCATGAAACTTATCCATGGATATTATAAATAATTAAATAATCACAAAAAAACTAATCACAAAATAAGGTAATGTGTAATTCCATAAATCTGAAACATAATGTCAAGAACATTGAAAATATAGTTTAAAACTACGTGTAAAAAAATATTTGATTTGGAAAACTGATTTATTTCATGTGACCAATCCATGAATCGAAGGGCTATTTATAACTAGGCCCCACCAATCACTTAATAATTTCAATGCATTTAACATATTAAATAGGTGAAATATAATTAACATAAACATTCATATTGAAATTTTATCATAATAAATGTTAATACATACCAAAATCAAATAAATATAATCATAAACCATCCTAAGTAATATGCTAAATGGTAATAAAATTACTCATTCAAAATTTTCAGAAAATATCCAAAGAAATAATAAGGGTTATATTAATTCAACATATACCCAATAAATCATAAGTGAAATAAAGGTTTTATTTCATTTATGAATATAAATACCACAAAAATTTCATTAAAACATTCCTGAGGTAAATAAATTTTTTAATTTGAAAATATTTTTAAAAAAAGGTTTAAAAAAATTGAAACAAAATATTTTAAAATAAAATTTTAAATATATAAATTATTATTTAAAACATTGAGTGGTCATAATGATGGTAAGTTTTATACATGTCCTATAAGTCAAAATAAAGATTTCTTTTTCATTTTCAGTAAAAGAAAAATGGGCCTTGTTTGGAAAATGAAATTAAGTTTCCATTCAAACAAAATTAAAAATTCAAACACAGATAAAAATATCTCTTATAAATAATTTTCATAATTTTAATAACATTTTTGAAAATGTTGTTAGAAAACCATGTTTTTCTAAGGAAATGATTTTTGATCGAAGAGGGAAATGAATCCAACTTTTCTTTAAAAAAAATCTCAACCATTTTAAGTACCAAAGAGAGGGAAACGGTAGTATTTCTTTATAGGTTCATGAATAACCAAATAGAAAGAAAATATATTATTTTTAACATATAAATATCAAATAATTCTCCCAAAGGTAGACTTAAACATAAATAATCCTGAATACTAATGAGATTATGAAATAAACCCATACCACTTTAGTAACATCTGAATCATAAACCCCATAAAAGAAATAAAATAGAATGAAACTCTAAATATAAGGAAGATAAATATATTCATTATATAACATATCAAAGGGGTTTTATATACACCACACAAATGATTAAGTGGTGAGAGTGAAATATGTCTCATAGAAGTAAAAGTGAGACAAGAAACCCTTACCTCAGGTTTGAATTCCTTTGTTTGTGTCCAAACCTCCTATATAATAAATATAGTTTTATTATAAATATATTAAAAAACAAAATCATATATATCAAAAAATATAGTATTTTCTGATATTCTTTTATCTCTCATTTATTAAAAATTCATTGTTAAAATCATTGTTTAGGTTATAATTGATTCATTTTTCATGTATGTTTTGGTTCGGTAATTTTGGTACTTTTAATTTGATTATTATTAGATAATCTATAGAATATATATATATATATATATATATATATATGATATAAATTAATTATATATTTCTTTATATTAATTTATAAAATTTATAGATATAAAATGTATTACATCATTCATGGAGATGGTAGATCATACTAACACATGAATGGTGTATCCAATTTTTATAGGCAGATGGAATGAAATAAAAATAAATATAAATTAGCCTTTTTAGAATCATTATTATTTAATATATATAATTTATATTACTCAAATTCATTCTTATTTTCATCCATGTAAAAATAAAATGAAAAATAGTTCACATAGTTATGTGGAGGTGGTAGTCCACACGTACACACGGGCGGTGTTATTGATTTCCAACGGATTTGAAGGTAAGAAGTTAGATGTAATATTATATTTAAAATACTATGTTTAGTTAATAAATATCACATATATTTATATAATTTATCCTTTTAACCATCCATGTAAAACAAAAGCAAATAACGAATCACATCGCTTCGCAAGGTATTAGTATGTCGTACACACGAGCGACATTGTTGTATCCCCCACAGAATGGAAGTTAAGAATGTATCTATAATATAATAATTATATAAGTATAATAATTTCATATATATATATATATATTCTTAATCCATCATTGTATCCATCCTTTAAAGGTGGTATTGGAAAATTAATGACATCTGTTTGTGAGATGGTAGTCCTATGTACACACAATCGATGGATCGTTTCTCTATTAGTGGGAGAGGATATCTATGGAGTTCATGATATTTTCATAAGAATGTATAATTATATGGTAGATAATGCTGTTATTGTATTATAATTGTTTAATAATATTTTTAAGGATGTGGAAGAACAAATAAAATTAAAATGCTTGTCTAAAAACGTTACCTCTTCTTCAGGTAACTTCTTTAGGTTTGCACCAAAATCCTTCATAGGATAGATTTATGATAAAAAAATAACATAGGATTTTTGGAGAGGATTAAGGAATATATTTTTTCCATTATTTTAAGAATAAACTGTTTTTTTAACTGTGATGGGGATTGGAGGGGGGTGGCCTTTTATAAGTGGGTGAAAGGACACACTTGGAATTTTTTAATAGAAAAAGTATTATCCACAGTTTTCTCATGAAAATTTCCAAACAATTGGTCATTATCAAACCATTTAATATATGAGGTTGAAATTTTGAAATATAATTCTTTTTTTACAAGTTTCAGGTCATATGAAACCCATATCTTCTTAGTTTAACCCTCTAGTAAACCCAATTTTACCTTAACCGTGATAATTAATTTTTAATATTTTCACATTTTTTTATTGGAAAAAATTAAGTTTTCCTTATTATATAATATATATTATTATTATTTAAAATATTAAATCCATTTTTTCAAATTAAATTCACATAAGTTAGAGAATTTAATGTAAAATAAAACCCACTGATGTGTCAGAAAATGGTTTTTCAAAAGAATAACTTTCAAAAGTTAAAATAAATTATTTATGAATTAAATATGAAATTGATTCTAATGACCTAAATTAGTTAAATTTTAGTTTAATTGAACTAATTTTTATTTAAAACAAATTTAAAATATTATTTTAATTTGAAAATAATTTAAAGGAAAATGTCGTTTCCATTAAAAATAAAAAAAATTACTATTTGTAAAAAAATTATCATTTTCAAAGAATTCTCAAAAATTCACCCAATGAAAATTTTGACATATATATTTAAAAAATAATTTTTATTATTTAAAATATATGTTTTAATGGTAATAAAAATTAATTTTAGACTGTGTACGCAAATCGTGATTAAACATCATTTTAGAAAAATAGAGTTTTCAAAAAATATTTCTTTTTATTTCAAATAGTTATTATTTTAATTATAATTAATATATAACTACTGAATTTAGTTCATACATGTGTAAACCAAATAATTTTCATAATAAATTTGGTCATATTCATACCCACCAACTTAACAGGTAAACTATAATGGTCATGTTTAAATAATAATATTTTAAAAAAGTACCACTTTTTGTTTAAACACAATGTTGTGTACATCACAAAATAACAAAGGGATTGAATTTATTTAAAAATAAATAGATTTTAAAGTCTATAGGTGTTTCATCCCCTTCTAATCTTAGTGTTTCTTTTCATATACATTGTTGAACATGATGTTCCTCTTCTTAAAATCTCATGGTGTTACATTTTACCACCTTAAATAAAGTGCATCCTAAAAATTTAATTATGATCAAGGTAATAGATGGTTTGAAATTTGAAAATAACATTGTTGAAACAACACATTTTAAAGATGGTTAACAAAATTTCCTCTTGATAAAAGATAAAGGGTAGTACAATGTTTGTAACACCCCGATATTTTATGAGAAATATTTTTAATTTATTTGATTTCTTGTGTTGTACACTACACCAAGATTATATTGCGCTATATGTATAAGGCCCCAGACTTAAACCTTACTTAATATTGAATTAAATGAATAATTCACATTGAGGATCTTTTCATGTTTAGAGTTCTAGAGAATTAAAACATAACTATTACATCTCAAAAGATTACAAAGTAGAAACTTCTACTAAGTTTCGATAAAATAAAAACTCTTAAAAAGAAACATGTCAGGTTCCATGTTTTAGGTAGCATGACTTTCCATTGATCCCATCCTTGACCCTATTCCACGTTAAGTCCAGTGAAAAACATTTCAAAAACTTGGGATGAGCATAAAAATCTCAGTAAGGGATACACAAAGAATGAAAAACTGTTAGTTTTTCAAAACAACAAGTAAACCATGTATACTTTATCAAAGTAATACTTTTCACCTTTTCGAAGTAGTAAAAACTCTTCACTGAATAAAATTTCATTACTTACCCTTCTGTAACCAAAAGTTTACCATAAAACCCATATAAAGATCACATAACATATAAAGGTAACTTGGGACATAAACATACTTAAGTGGAATAACCATAAGCTCGAGTTCCACACATATCACTTAATGGAATATCCATTCGGCCAAATTCCATACATACTTAATGGAATAGCCATACGGCCGACTTCCATACCCAATGCATTGGAGGTTATAACGTAACCACCCGTCCTGGTATTCACGGCACCACCCGTCATATGGTTTATCACGTAACCACCCGTAAAATGTCTAAGTACCATCATTAAACATAAAATATTGAAAATATAAACATTTATAAAACAACATTTCATTTGCAATCACAATAAGTAATTCCCAGATATTGAATTAATCAATCCATTTTCAAAAACCATTTAAAAGAGATTTTTGAATCAAAGTGTCCCATACCACTTTGAAGCTTTTAATGGAATTATAATTTTAAAAAATTAATGTCCATATAAATAAATACTAAAAACAATTTTGAAAACATGGACATTAAAGATAAATATTTAGACTAATGAATCTTTAAAACATTTAAAACGATATTTTTGTTAAAGAGTTTTTAACAAAATGAGAGACTCTTGAATACAAATAATTGTGGAATAACATTTAATATGTACTTTATAATATCATGAGAATAAAGGGATTCATGATATAATATGTCAAAGGACAGTATACACACCATATAAGAGTGAATTGGTGCATAACAACAATGAAGTCTTAAAAGAAATGTAAAATGAGATGAAATCCATTATAAAGAAGGTATCCTTAAATTAAGGATAAATCAATCTCATAATTATGTGTGACAAATATAAACACACCCAATATAAGTGGATATTAAGTGTAAAACAATCAAATTTCATTCACACATATTCAAAGGATGACATATTCAATAACTACATGTTGAATCCAAAGAAATCGAAATTGGGTTAAGAAGTTCCCTTGGTAAAATTCGACAGCCTAATGGTGTCACATAAAATTTCACAAAAAGGGTTGATGAGAGAGATAAAGGGGATCTCATCACATGGAAATAAAATTTAAATCAATAAGGATATAGAATAACATATCCCAACATAATAGTATGTGAATTAAAAGACATAACAAAAGAAGTCTTTTACAAAAAGAGGAGGGTGAAAGGTTCCCTTACCGACATGGGTATCTATCGAGACATGCACCCCGTGAAGAAGGACAATACAACATTGATGTAAATACTCATAAATGAAATTATATTACAAAATTAGTAAAATAATGGGTAGTACATACACCACTCAAAGGAAATGGTGGCAAATGTAGCATAAATCTCACGGGAATAAAAGTGAGATGAAGAATTCCTTTTGAAAACTCGGCAGCCTAACTACGCCACTTAAAACTTCCAAAAATGGATTGATGAGAAAAAATAGAGTATCCCATCATATTACAATATAATTTACATAAAGAGGAATATAAAAGAACATCCCCCATCATAACAAATAGTATCTTAAAAGAAGTGACATAAATGAGAGTACTTAAAAAGGAAGAGAGAGGTTAGATCTCTTATGAAAATTCGGCAGCCTAACGGCGCAACTCAAAACTTCCAAAATGGATTGATGAGATAGAATAGGGTCTCTCATCACATGAACATAAAAATTACAGTATGATTAATATAAAAGAAAATCCCAATAACAAGAAAGATGATCTTTATAAGGAATGACATAAAAGAGTGTACTTAAAAAGAAAATAGGAGTAAGATCCCTTACCTCGGGTCCAACTTGACTCGATCGTTCTTTAATCTCCTAAATAGTAAACTTGAGTTAATTTATACTCACTTAAGAACATTTTTCAAGTTTATTATTCCTTTTATATCACTTATTACCATGTCATAGACATTATGTAATCATTTAAGTTAATAATATTTGTTTTGTCGATACTTGGTTCTTAAGTCAAAAGTGGACTTCTTACAATTACATGTTGTTCGTGTGGTCAAGGGTTCATTATATCCAGAATTGTATTCATGATTTATATATCATATATATCATATATAACCATTATATTCATGCATTTATAATATTACATAACATTTAGAGTTAAGAAATGAAATGCACCGTTCATGGAGACGGTAAGTCGTACGTACGCATGAACGCTTCTTCCATTTCTATTTCATATTTAATGGAATTAAAACATAATGATACATAATAGTATTTTAATTCTAGTATGGTATCATATATAATATCATTAAATATATCCTTTATATGTACCACATATGGTATTAATGAATCAAATCACTTTGAGGGGCAGTAGTCTGCACTTCCTTAAATGAAGATATCGCGTTTACCCATAATGGAAACCAGAAAGGTATGCCATAAATGAAAAATACAGAACCTTAAGTAAAAAATAAACATATTAGATATCATATATAAATATATTGTCATCTTAATGTCCACCTTTGAAGGTGTTAGAAGAATGTTGAACAATCATCGTTTCGGGAGGCAGAAATTCTCCATCCACGGAAACAGTATGTTCTTTAACCATTAGATGTAGGTGTGTGTAAGTTTAGCTCGAATCCTTCATATAAAAACATAATAGTATATTTAATATACTGTATTTGTTACAAAATAAATGAATACAAAGAGTTTAGGGGGTTGGAGAAGCAAAATAAAACAAAAGAACACAAGTGAAGACATTACCTTTAAATCGGGTAACTTCCTTTGATTTGAGCTCAAAGGCTTCCTTGGAAAGGATTCTGCCCAATGTGAGGCTTCAAGGAGTTATAGAGGGATTTGGAGAGATTAAATGGTCAGAGGATGGCCGATCCAAAGGCTTGAGAGGTGTGGGTAAGGAGGTAGAGGTGGGGGGCTTTTATAAGAGGAGAGGAGGGGCACTCTTGGAAAGTAAGCAAATGTTACCTTATTTGAAAATGAGTTTCGGATTTAAAAGGTCCCACATTGATATAATTCGTGGATAAGGTAATAAGGGTTAGAAATAAACCCATCCAATTGGTTTTGGACATGTTTAGGTCTTATATATTACATTATCTTTCCATTTTATTTAAATCGTTAAATAATGAGGTCATCGCTGCATCATCATGATGTCATAAATAATTTAATATATTTAATGTCTAAAAATTATAAAACAAATACTATGATGTAGGAAATCTATTTATCTTTCCAATTACTATTTATAGTCAAAAATATGACTTGTATAACCCCACGTAAAAATTGTTTTAGTAAAACATTTCATGTTTGTGTCATTTTTACTTTGACATTAAATAAAAAGATATTTACGTCATTTTCCAACCAAAGTGGCTCCATGGGGTCCCCAAGTTGCCCCATGGATTGTATTGGTCGGCCATGACACATAAAATGAGGTTAGGACATGTGTCTAGGTCATTTCATTTTATTAAAACATTATTCTTACCATAAACTACACTAATTACCTCTAATCGCGATTAAAAACTTAATAAGTTACTATTCATCAAAAAAATTATTTTTATCCCATTGAACCACATTTTACTTCTTAATGAAAACCATGTATGTCGGATTTTTTAAATTCAAAACACAAATATGGAAAAATTTCATTTAAACGGAAAAATCAGTTTTTATAAGTACCACTTAGTGGTTTCACTATTCATCAAAAATTGAAGTTTTTTAGAAAAATCCCAAAAATTCACCCTAAGATATATTTGATATTCCTAATTCAAAAATGAAGTCTATTTTAAAAAATCAAAACATATAAGTCACATTAATTAATTTAATAATTAATTCCCACTGTCAGAGCAAATAGCGTGTTTTTATGAAACAATAAGTATCAAAAGATTGACACTAGTTTAAGTATGATTTCAAAGTGAAATTAATTCCAGCGACCACTATTTGATTTAATGGTAAAAATATATTCTAATTTCACTTTAAAACCAATTCAAAAAATAATCTAATCATATAAATATATTATATTAAAAATAGGTTTTGAATTAAAATACAACAATTTACACTATTCATTAAAAAATGAACTTTATCAGAAAGATACCAAAAATTTACACAAAGTAAATTTTTATGTCCCAATTCTAAAGAAGAGTTTTATTTGGTCTAATAGAATGTATAAGAGTGAAGAAAACTATATTTAATGACGATTCTACATCAAAAGGTGATAAGTGATCCTTTAGTGAAAACTAGGGCATATACGCCTAAAATTGAATTCTTTCTGTATTTTAAGCCTTTATATTTTATTGGATAAATGTAAAAACATTTAAAAACATATATAATCATATTTTAGTTATTTCTATCCATTCCTGCCAATACAACGGCTACATGTTAACTACCATTTAAAATAATATTATTTTATTATTAGAGTACAACGTAAGATTCCCAAGAAACTCGTTGTTGCGTGTTGGGTACGCCATCGAGCATAGCATCCCCTTTAAAGTCATATTAATATTTTATTCAAAAATATGGATAAATATGAAAATTTTATATTCTTTATTTACCTGGGGTGTTACATCTTTCCCCCCTTTTGGGAATTGCATCCTCGCAATTTTTAAAATTGAGCTTGGAAACATCCTTGAAAGTCCCACATCGGAACAAGAGTCAGTAAAAAAATCACTTTAAAATAAAGGAATATAAGTACAGAGGTCACCCGAGTTAACCCATACTAGGATTCCATGTAGAAAAACATGGACATGGAATAAAAAGAAAAGGGTCATGTTCTTGAGGGAGAGTGATAGTAAACCTGTCTAGGAGAAAGTTAACCATAAGAAAATCACAAACTTGTGATGGGTTAAACGGTATTCGATTCCCCAGTAGGAAAAGTTAATAGACAACATTTTTGTTTTAAGTTACTTTTTATTGAGGAATTTATTCATAAGGAAACATAATCACTTATCATGTTGACTTTCAAATTTTACTAGATTCCTTAATCAAACTCATATTTTTTTCCAAAAGATGAGTATTTAGGGAGACTTGTTCGCATTAAGAGTACTATAATCAACTTCTAGAGAATCACATAATCCACCAAAGAGAACTATATACTTCCCATGTCTTTAGACCAAAACCAAAACCAAAAAGGCTAGTACAAGATCAGATAATCCAGAAAAGGATAACCCCTTATAAAAAGAAAATCTATTCTTAATCTCCAAAATGTGTCCAACAAAAACCAAAGTTCAACGAGGACCATTCGATAATCAATTTGTCCATAAAATTCTTCAAAGTAAACCAAACTAAGATTGAAAACCAAATATTTTAGGGATTTAGTCACATATTCTTCCAAGTTAAATTGTAACATTTATCTCCAAACAACATCAGTTGCTCATAATGTCTCGTATTGAAAAGTAATTAACCTAATCACATATCCTCCATGATAGGTTAATAAATATCCATAGATAACCCAAAATCAACTTACTCTTAATTCATAAAATCATCTAACTAAAAATAATCAGTCAAACTAACTAGGGACTTCACGTAGTCCAGTGGTAGGCGATAAATACCAGTTGCACTTTGGTTGTGGGTTCGATTCCCGCAGCTTTGTTCGACGCGACGGGTTGTCACATGGTCTGCGTGTTGTCCTTTTTCCAAAATTATATAATTCTCAATTAATTCCCCAAAAACAGATAAAATCATCAAAAATAACCATAACATAATTTAACCTCAATTTTATCTCATGCCTTTCACTTCCATCATAACATATAGTAACCCATAATTACCTCAAAAGTAAGGATCATATAAACTCTAATGGTTACCTTTATAATTATTACCTGAACTTCCACATCGATTGGTCATCTCGTACATGATGCATTACAGAACATACCAAGGTTCAAGTGGTTGATCATGACTCCTTTATAGTTGGTTTAGAACAACCATGAGTTTCCTCATTGAATCCCCCATTTTATCTAGTATCTTAAATAGAGAACCACCACAGTTTCCATCAAACCTGTTGTCTCTTTGGTGCCTGATAGATCCATCCATTCACTAAAAACAGAAAGGTCAGTGTGAGTATATCAACATAACCATCATGTACTAATGATTGAGATAAACACTAAGATATACTTACTCATTCACTTTATCTAAAAACTATGACATGTTCTAAAATCCTAGCCAATATGGTAATGTCACTTATGCTTAAAGAATACCCTAACCTCTAAAGTTATCTAAACCGACCTATGATACCAACTATAAGGCCCCAGCCTTAAACCTTACTTAATATTGAATTAAATGAATAATTCACATTGAGGATCTTTTCAGGTTTAGAGTCTTAGAGAATTAGGACATAACTATTACATCTCAAAAGATTACAAAGTAGAAACTTCTACTAAGTTTCGATAAAATAAAAACTCTTAAAAATAAACATGTCAAGTTCTATGTTTTAGGTAGCATGACTTTCCCTTGATCCCATCCTTGACCCTATTCCACGTTAAGTCCTATGAAAAACATTTCAAAAACTTGGGATGAGCATAAAAATCTCAGTAAGGTATACACAAAAAATGAAAAACTGTTAGTTTTTCAAAACAACAAGTAAACCATGTATACTTTATCAAAGTAATACTTTTCACCTTTTTGAAGTAGTAAAAACTTTTCACTGAATAAAATTTCATTACTTACCCTTATGTAACAAAAAGATTACCATAAAACCCATATAAAGATCACATAACATATAAAGGTAACTTGGGACATAAACATACTTAAGTGGAATAACCATAAGGTCTACTTCCACACATATCACTTAATGGAATAGCCATTTGGTCAACTTCTATACATACTTAATGGAATAGCCATACGGCCGACTTCCATACCCAATGCATTGGAGGTTATAATGTAACCACCTGTCCTAGTATTCACGGCACCACCTGTCATATGGTTTATCACGTAACCACCTGTAAAATGTCCAAGTACCATCATTAAACATAAAATATTGAAAATATAAACATTTGAATAACAACATTTCATTTGAAATCACAATAAGTAATTCCCAGATATTTAATTAATCAATCAATTTTCAAAAACCATTTAAAAGAGATTTTTGAATCAAAGTGTCCCATACCACTTTGAAGGTTTTAATGGAATTATAATTTTAAAACATTAATGTCCATATAAATAAATACTGAAACCCATTCTGAAAACATGTACATTAAAGATAAATATTTAGAATAATAAATCTTTAAAACATTTAAAACGATATTTTTGTTAAAGAGTTTTTAACAAAATGAGAGACTCTTGAATACAAATAATTGTGGAATAACATTTAATCTGTACTTTATAATATCATGAGAATAAAGGGATTCATGATATAATATGTAAAAGGACAGTATACACACCATATAAGAGTGTATTTGTGCATAACAACAATGAAGTCTCAAAAGAAATGTAAAATGAGATGAAATCCATTATAAAGAAGGTATCCTTAAATTAAGGATAAATAAATCTCATAATTATGTGTGAAAAATATAAATACACCCAATATAAGTGGATATTAAGTGTAAAACAATCAAAGGTCATTCACACATATTCAAAGGATGACATATTCAATAACTACATGTTGAACCCAAAGAAATCGAAATTGGGTTAAGAAGTTCCCTAGGTAAAATTCGACAGCCTAACGGCGTCACATAAAATTTCACAAAAAGGGTTGATGAGAGAGATAAAGGGGATCTCATCACATGGAAATTAAATTTAAATCAATAAGGATATAGAAGAACATATCCCAACATAATAGTATGTGAATTAAAAGACATAACAAAAGAAGTCTTTTACAAAAAGAGGAGGGTGAAAGGTTCCCTTACCGACATGGGTATCTTTCGAGACATGCACCCCATGAAGAAGGACCATTCAAAATTGATGTAAATACTCATAAATGAAAGTATATTACACAATTAGTAAAATAATGGGGTGTACATACACCACTAAAAGGAAATGGTGGAAAATGTAGCATAAATCTCACGGGAATAAAAGTGAGATGAAGAATTCCTTTTGAAAACTTGGCAGCCTAACGACGCCACTTAAAACTTCCAAAAATGGATTGATGAGATCAAATAGAGTATCCCATCATATTAGAATATAATCTACAGAAAGAGGAATATAAAAGAACATCCCCCATAATAACAAATAGGAGCCTAAAAGAAGTGACATAAATGAGAGTACTTAAAAAAGAAAGAGAGAGGTTAGATCTCTTATGAAAATTCGGCAGACTAACGGCGCAACTCAAAACATCCAAAATGGATTGATGAGAGAGAATAGGGTCTCTCATCACATGAACATAAAAATTACAGTAAGATTAATATAAAAGAACATCCCAATAACAAGAAATATGAGCTTTAGAAGGAATGACATAAAAGAGTGTACTTAAAAAGAAAGAGAGGAGTAAGATCCCTTACCTCGGGTCCGACTTGACTTGATCGTTCTTTAATCTACTGAATAATAAACTTGAGTTAATTTATACTCCCTTAAAAAGATTTTTCAAGTTCATTATTCCTTTTATATCACTTATTACCATGTCATAGACATTATGTAATCATTTAAGTTAATAATTTTTGTTTTGTCGATACTTGGTTCTTAAGTCGAAAGTGGACTTCTTACAATTACATGTTGTTCGTGTGGTCAAGGTTTCATTATATCCAGAATTTTATTCATGATGTATATATCATATATATCATCTATATCCAGTATATTCATGCATTTATAATATTACATAACATTTAGAGTTAAGAAATGAAATGCACCGTTCATGGAGACGGTAAGCCGTACGTATGCATGAACGCTACTTCCATTTCTATTTCATATTTAATGGAATTAAAAAATAATGATACATAATAGTATTTTAATTCCAGTATGGTATCATATATAATATCATTAAATATATCCTTTATATGTACCACATATGGTATTAACGAATCAAATCACTTTGAGGGGGCGGTAGTCCGCACTTCCTTAAATGAAGATATCGCGTTTACCCATAATGGAAACCACAAAGGTATGCCATAAATTAAAAATACAGAAGCTTAAGTAAAAAATAAACATATTAGATATCATATATAAATATAGTGTCATCTTAATGGCCACCTTTTAAGGTGTTAGAAGAATTTTGAACAATCATTCTTTCGGGAGGCAGAAATTCGCCATCCACGGAAACAGTATGTTCTTTAACCATTAGATGTAGGTGTGTGTAAGTTTAGCTCGAATCCTTCATATAACAACATCCTAGTATACTTAACATACTGGATTTGTTACAAAATAAATTAATAAAAAGAGTTTAGGGGGTTGGAGAAGAAAAATAAAACAAAAGAACACAAGTGAAGACATTACCTTTAAATCGGGTAACTTCCTTTGATTTGAGCTCAAAGGCTTCCTTGGAAAGGATTCTGCCCAATGTGAGGCTTCAAGGAGTTATAGAGGTATGTGGAGAGATGAAATGGGCAGAGTTTGGCCGATCCACAGCCTTTATAGGTGTGGGTAATGAGGTAGAGGTGGGGGCCTTTTATAAGAGGAAAGGAGGGGCACTCTTGGAAAGTAAGCAAATGTTACCTTATTTGAAAATGAGTTTCGGATTTAAAAGGTCCCACATTGATATAATTCTTGGATAAGGTGATAAGAGTTATAAATCCACCCATACAATAGGTTTTGGACATGTTTAGGTCTTAGATATTACATTATCATTATATTTTATTTAAATCGTTAAATAATGAGGTCATCGCTGCATCATCATGATGTCATAAATAATTTAATTTATTTAATGTCTAAAAATTATAAAAAAATACTATGATGTAGGAAATCGTTTTATATTTACAATGAATATTTATAGTCAAATATATGACTTGTATAACCCCATGTAAAAATTGTTTTAGTAAAACATCTCTTTTTTGTGTCATTTTTACTTTGACATTAAATAAAAAGATATTTATGTCATTTTCCAACCAAAGTGGCTCCATGGGGTCCCCAAGTTGAACCATGGATTATCTTGGTATTCAATGACACATCCAATGAGGGTAGGACATGTTTCTAGGTCATTTAATTTTATTAAAACATTATTCTTACCATAAACTACACTAATTACCTCTAATCGCGATTAAAAACTTAATAAGTTTCTTTTCACCAAAAAATTATTTTTATCTCATTGAACCACATTTTACTTCTTAATGAAAACCATGTATTTCATATTTTTAAAATTAAAAACACAAAGATGGAAAAATTTCATTTAAACGGAAAAATCAGTTTTTATAAGTACCACTTAGTGGTTTCACTATTCATCAAAAATTGAAGTTTTTCAGAAAAATCCAAAAAATTCACCCTAAGATATATTTGATATTACGAATTCAAAAATGAAGTCTATTTTACAAAATTCAAAACAAATAAGTCACGTTAATTAATTTAATAATTAATTCCCGCTGTCAGAGCAAATAGTGTGTTTTTATGAAACTATAAGTATCAAAAGATTGACACTAGTTTAAGTCTAATTTCAAAGTTAAATTAATTCCAACGACCAATATTGGATTTAATGGTAAAAACATATTCTAATTTCACTTTAAAACCAATTCAAAAAATAATCTAATCATATAAATAAATTATATTAAAAAGAGGTTTTGAATTAAAATACAACATTTTACACTATTCATTAAAAAATGAACTTTATCGGAAAGATACCAAAAATTTACACAAAGTAAATTTTTATGCCCCAATTCCTAATAAGTGTTTTATTTAGTCCAATAGAATGTATAAGAGTGAACAGAACTATATTTAATGACGGTTCTCCATCAAAAGGCGATAAGTGAACCTTTAGTGAAAACTAGGACATATACGCCTAAAATTGAATTCTTTCCGTATTTTAAGCCTTTATCTTTTATTGGATAAATGTAAAAACATTTAAAAACATATATAATCATATTTTAGTTATTTCTATCCATTCCCGCCAATACAACGAATACATGTTAACTACCATTTAAAATAATATTATTTTATTATTAGAGTGCAACGTAAGATTCCCATGAAACTCGTTGTTGTGTGTTGGGTACGCCATCGAGCATAGCATCCCCTTTGAAGTCATATTAATATTTTATTCACAAATATGGATAAATATGAAAATTTCATATTCTTTATTTACCTGGGGTGTTACAATATGCAACAATGTATTAGCTTTTAGTATACTCAACACTATTAATGGATTGTGTTACATGCAAGAGAAACCTTCCTTGATAGCTTGTGTTGTACGCAATACCGAGTTTCACTAAACAATGATATGTTATTAAAATATTAAATAAACTATCTATTATGAATAGTAATACCCACTTTTTGAAATTTTATAAAATTTATCTTTCAAAAAGGACTTCATTTTTGGATTCAGAATATCAAAATTAGCCATGGGTGAATTTTTGGTATTTTTCTGAAAACTTTCAATTTTTGATGAATAGTGAAAATACTGATTTATTGGTTAAAACCAACTTCTTTTTTAAAAAATCATTTATTTTATTTAAATTTATGTCAAAATATATACATAATGCCTATATAAGTTCAATTTAATTCATTGGAGTCGTTTTATAATAATTTTAGATATATAAAAATTTTATTGCACTTTTTTCTGTCTTTTACCTACCTCCTAGGAGCATTTGAAAATTTAAATAAAACTTAATTTTAACACTTCTATGTGTTTAATTTCAAAAATCCAAGAGACATAGTTGATATCAGTAATTAAAATGTGGTTCAATGAGATTAAAATAATTTTTGGTGAATAGTAACTTTTAACTTTTATTTACCACGGTTAAAAGTAAACAGGGTAATTAAGGGTAAAAATGATATTATTATTACCCTAACACATATCCTAATTATATTGTATAAGTTTAATTCAACCAAAAACAACCATAGGAATAAAATATTAACCATTAGGTCCACTTGGATTAGATTAGGACATTTATTATTATTTTATTTAAAGAATATTTAAAATAGTTAAAATCATAGTTTAATAACTAAAACATTTTTAATGTAGAGTAATACATAAGATAAATTCTACTATAAATTTTCATTATAAATATAAAAATATTTCCTACATAATTGTATTTTTTTTTAGACATTAAATAAATTAATTTATTTATGACACAATGTTGATGAAGTAATTAACTTATTAATGAAATATTAACATAATTGATATTATAAATACCCAAATAAATGTACTTTGAGACTTTTTATTAATTACACAAATTTTATAGGTTAATATAACAAATTAGGGTTGGTTATATGAATTTATTTGGAAGTAATAATGTTGTTATGAATTTACAAAAAACAAAATACCAAATAGTGTCAAAATTGACATAAAATAATTTTTAAAACAAATATTATATTATTAATTGATATAATGGTACTAAAAAAATAAGGTTAGGCCAAAAGACTTATATAATAATATATATGTCATTAATGAACCAATTGGGGTTAGATTGGCAGTTTATAGTAATTTTATTAACCATATAGTGTAAGAATACAAGAAGACAAGGTAAAAGTTAAATTATTTAACTTAGAGTTAAATCTAAATGATAAGGTTAAAATGGTAAACTAAACTTGTCTAAAACATATTGGTTGAGAGTTTTTCGACCCATCCCCACCCTAGCCTCGAAATAAGTCACTTTGGAGCCATTATAAACTGAATATTAATTTTTTCTAAAATAATATTTTAAGTTTTTTCTAAGGTGACCCTCACCCCTCTTATAAAAGGGAACTCCCCCTTATCTCTAATTCACACATCCAAAGCCATTTTGATTGGCCAAACCCTGCCCAAATACCCTCTAAACTTTCCTATATTAATCCTAGAGTCCTTCCATTAGTCAGAAAGCCAACCTAAGGAGCCCTTTTGATCAAATCAAAAGGAAGAACCCGAAGAAGAGGTAAATATCTCACCACCCATTTCAAGTTCCTTTCTTCTTTCACTTCCTCCTTCTTTGTTGTTTCCATTATAAAATAATAACTATAGAATATTCTATATACTATGATGTTATTATAAAAAAAAATCAACCATATTAGTTATTTTATCCATCCTATGAATGAAAATGTCACCACACGTGCGTATGTACGGCTTACCGTCTTCATGTCGTGGTGTAGTTTGTTATTCAAACATTTCATCATTTTGATTGGTATAATAATGAGTATAAATGATATAAATAATAAATATAAAATTTTTATTATTATTTATATATGATATACCATCCAATTATATACGATTTCAATATCAAAAGAATGATATTTTTGCGTGTGCGTACGTAAGGAATATGGTCTCCACAAATGCGATGAGATTCATTTTCCATAATTAACCATTCAAGTCTGATTATAAAGTATACATAATAAATAATCATGAAATATATTACATAATAATGATACTGGATTTATGTACATATATGTTTCATTTACCTAATTCCATTCAATTCAATAAGGAAACGAAAACAGCGTTCATGTGTACGTACGACCTACCCTCTCCATGAATGGTGTATTTCATTCCATTTATCAATCTATTATATATATTTATATGCTGTATATATTTTATATATTTTATATATAAATAATGTTTTAAATTATAGAATTAAGTAAATTAGGATATAAGTAATAATATCGAGAACAACAAGTCGAAACAGGTACGATAAAGGACACCCTTTTACCCAAAACGATATTTTAACATGGAATTTACAAAAGAACAAGTAATATAAAGTCATAAGTGAATAATATATGATATAATAAATATTATTATGGTTATTTTAAAAGTTAATAATATGTTTAAACCTACTATACAGGAGTATTGGACACGTACGTAAGAATTTGGACATAAGGTAAGGGATAACTTTGCAATCTCGTTTTTATCTGAGATTCCTTATATGTAAGTACTCACTGGGGTTATATTTTTCATCCATGTCCATAAAAATGTTTTTCCTAAAGTGTTTAATATTATTATATGTATGTTTAAATTCATGCATACCCCTATTTGACTTTTACATTGTGGAAGTAATCTTTCTTTTGTTTACCATACGAGGAACTTTTTGACTTTTTCGAAAAAAGTAGGAGGAGAATGTTTTTTTTAACTTATACGGCATGAACAGATTTTTACGGTTTCATAATGCCTTATTTCAATGAAGCTTAATCTACATGATTTCATTATTATTTTCAAAAAATCCTTTTCTTTTAATATTACATGGTATTTCTGGAAAATAAAATGATTCTGAAGAAGAAAGGATATTTTCCTCAAGATTTCATTTCAAGTGTTTTATCAAAACTATTTTCCATCTAAGATGACATTATTTAGTATGTTTATGTTTCAAGTAAAATGTCCCTATTATTTAAATTATTTGATTTTTACTATGATGAAATGATATCAATTTGTTTTATATGGATAATGATGGGATGATGTTTATGAAACCCATTTTATTCTTTAGGTTTTGATGAATGATTTGTGATTCTTTTATGGCACACGTAAGAATGATTTCAGTATGAGATGGGTGGGACCTATATCAACCTACAATTCATTGGGTAAAGATTTATATCTCATGAGATAAACATGGCTAGAATGGAAAGTGAATCTGTTTCAGTAATACAGGGCTAGAACAGCAAGTAAACCTGATTCAGTAATTGACTTTGTCCACTATGATGGTCTTGGCAGCAATGCCTTGGCTACTTTGAAAATAATATCATGTGCTTAATTTTTTCCCACAACTAAATGTTTTATTCCCAATCTATTTTATCATGATTTATGTTTCTCTATGATATATTCCTTACGTACTTCAAAGTTTTATGTCATCGCTCAAGATTTTTATGTTTAGATTTTATGTTCAAGTTTTTGCATTCAAATGTTTATGGATTGTTTTATGTTATCAATGTTTACCCTTACTGAGCATTTAAGCTCACCCTTTTTATGTTTTCTTTTCCCCTAGATATAAGGAAAGGTTTTAGGTAAGAAAGAAAAAGGGTAAGATATTTATGGGAGATTTTGATTATCTTTCACCATGATTAGAAAATTATGTTCTGAGTTTCCAAAGACACTAAACTATTACGGTCATTGGGTTTTTGTTTTTGTTATGTATTAAGTATTCCACAAAAGTAAGTTAATGTCCATGTACATCAATTATGGGTCTCTACAGTTGGTATCATAGGAAAGGTTTAGTTAACCTTTGGAAACTAGTATGCAAAAACTTTAGTGATATCCCTAGAGATATTTTTACGGTATGTCAAGGGATGTCACTAAGGTTTAGTATAACTATAAGTTACCATCCTAGAATTATGTTTATAATAATTAATAAACTAGGGTGAACCTAGGTTGTCATGGATTAAAGAATATTTGATAAGTTATACATCCCACAAGTGACTTTTTATTTATGTGGTTCCTTGTTATTTTAACTATTTCTTACACCATGGTTTTTGGTTTTAGTCAATGGAGGGAACCAGAAGGAATTGGGTCAACATTTAATCCAATGGAAAAATTGGTGACTATGAGCAACAAAATTGAATAATGCCTAGAAAGAAAGATTTTGTGATTATGTTGAATCAGTCTTCATGATATATGATAAACATGGTGAACTTTAGTGGTATTCCTAATTCATCAAATAAGAGGAAGATGAACTTTTATGCATGTTCGAATGGTGTGAGCATAGAGAAAGGATGATTAAGATTTATAAAGAAGTAAATAAGAACCTAGATGAATACCTAAAATAGAGGGGGAGATGTTATCTGTGTGGAGACAAGGGTCATAGAGTGACAGAGTGTTATGGAGTTCAATATCTTATCTATGGAGAACATGGGCATTACCCAACTCAATGCCCTGACCTAAGAGGATACTTCTAAATCAAGGAAGGACTTATTCCATGAAAATCATTGAATATTATGTATTGAAGTGTTTATGTATTGGTATTATAGAATAATGTTGTTGAGGTACCTTTATGGTATATTGGAATATCTATGTATTAGTCCATTGTGGTATATTGAAATATTTTTTGAAATCAGATGATATGCGCATAATGAAGGGATAAGAAGAACATAATATGTTTTATAGTATTCATGAGATCATGATTGAGATAAGGAGAAAGTGATATCATGGTATGAGTATATAGAATTTTTGGGATTTTGGTATGTGGAAAGAGTTAACTTTTGATAGAATTCATGTTTTCACTAAGGTTCTATGGTAATACATGTTTCAAGAGAATACATGATTAAGGTAATCAAAAGTTTTTAATGTGACCAAAAAGATATATCTTGTAATATATGATGGATAAATGATGGTATTCACATGCTTGGTTGACGATATTTCTAGTAATCATTTTCTTTAAACTATGAGTGTGGATAGAAGTATTTTGGATAAGCCTAAAGATTGGAATGAATTAGGTTAGACATTATATAGTATAGTTTAAGGGTAGAACATTTTTTATATTATTGCTAGAATGTTATAATAGTATAGTTTTATAAAAAGTAAAACCCATAGGATGGGTGACAACCCGCCGCATCAGACAAGGATGTGGGAATCGAACCCACAACTGAAGTGCGACAGGCCTTTATCGCCAACTACTGGACTACAGGAAGTCCCTGGTTAGTAAAAATTAGTTTTATTTATATTAAGTGGTATGATAGATGATTTATAAGTCCATTTTATAAACCATATACGATTAATCTCACCATAGATGGACTTATGTATATTTAATAACTTTTTCTAACCTTTTTTTTGTGACAGATGGAATGACCTATCATTCTATCGCATGAGCCGCTAACACTTCATGAATGACAAATTCAACTTCATTTATTTAAGATATGAAGTGAAAATTGTTCAAGGAATGACCAATGGTGATATTGTACCAAAATCAATTAAGTATTTCTTCTAATTCCAATTTTTTTCAAATTTAGGGAAATGACCTTGAAAAACAAAAACTTTGTCCTACATGGTACCTTAGATCATCACAAATTTATAGCTTTGTGATTGTTGTATTTTTCATATCCATGTTCTATACCACTCTACATCAAAACATTATTGTTAGATTTCTCTTTCATATCCATATTTTCACTTATATTATTCTATGTGGAAACCCAGTGATGAGTTAATTTGGGTAACTGTTACGTTTCATAAATTAGTTTTTAAAATTATGTTTTAGTATTCCTTTTTTTGATGTGGGTTTCTATTAATGAAACTTTAAAGTAGTAAACCATTTATAACCCCGACGAATTTCAAGTGAGAAATTCATTTTAAGGGGGGTAGAATGTAACACCCCAAGATTTTATGAGGAATATTTTTAATTTCTTTGATGTATTTTGTTGTACGCTACCCCAAGATTATCTTACGCTATAAAAAACACCGTATTAGCTTGTATTATACGCAACACTATTCTTGGCTTATATTACACGCAAGAGCAACCTTCCTCGATAGCTTGCATTGTACGCAATTCCGAGTTTCACTAAACAACGATATGTTATTAAAATATTATATAAACTAACTATTATGAATAGTAATACCCACTTTTTGAAATTTTATAAATTTTATCATTCAAAATGGACCTCATTTTTGGATTTGGAATATCGAAATTAGCCTAGGGTTAATTTTTTGTATTTTTCTGAAAACATTCAATTTTTGATGAATAGTGAAAACATTGAGTTATTGGTTAAAACCGACTTTTTATTTAAATAATCATTTATTTTATTTAAATTTAGGTCAAAATAGATACATAATACCTATATAAGTTCAATGTAATTCATTTGAGTTATTTTATAATAATTTTAGATATATAAAAATTTTATTGAACTTTTTACCGTCTTTTACCCACCTCCTAGGAGCATTTACAAATTTACAAAAAACATAATTTTACCGCTTCTATGAGTTAAATTTCAAAAATATGAGAGACACGGTTGATATTAGTAAGTAAAATGTGGTTCAATGAGCTGAAAATAATTTTTTGTGAATAGTAACTTTTAACTTTTATTTAACACGGTTAAAAGTAAACAGGGTAATTAAGGTTAAAAATGATATTATTATTACTCTAACACATGTCTTAATTCTATTGGATAAGTTTAATTTGACCAAAAACAACCTTATGAATAAAATATTACCCTTTAGGTCCACTTGGATTAGATTATGACATTTATTATTATTTTATTTAAAGAAGAGTGAAAATAGTTAAAATCAATGTTTAATAACTAAAACATTTTTAATATAGTGTTATACATAATATAAATTAGACTATAAATATTCATTAGAAATATAAACATATTTCCTACTTAATGGTATTTTATTTATATTTTTTATACATTAAATAATTTAATTTATTTATGACACAATGATGATGCAGTAATTACCTTATTAATGAAATATTAACATAATTGATATTATAAATACAAAAATAAATGTATTTTGAGACTTGATATGAATTAAACTAATTTTATAGGTTAATATAACATATTAGGGTTGGTTAGATAAATTTTTTTCGAAGTAATAATTCTGTTATAAATTTCGGTAAAACAAAATACCAAATAGTGTCAAAATTGACATAAAAGAATTTTTTTAAAAAATATTATATTATTAATTTATATAATGGTTCTAAAAATATAAGGTTCTTCCAAAAGACTTATATAATGATATATATTACATTAAGGAACCAATCGGGGTTTTATTGGAAGTTTATAGTAAGTTTATTAACTATATCGTGTAAAAAATACAAGAAGACACGGTAAAAGTTAAATTATTTACCTTAGAGTTAAATCTAAATGATAATGTTAAAATGGTAACCAAAACTTGTATAAAACCTTTTGTTTGAAATGCTTTTGACCCATCCGCACACTAGCCTAGAAATAAGTCAATTTGGAGCCATTATAAACCGAATATAAATTCATTATAAAATAATATTTTAAGTTTTTCCTTAGGTGCCCCTCACCCTTCTTATAAAAGGTCACTCACCCTTCTCCAAAATTCACACCAACAAAGCCATTTGGCTCGGCCAAACCCTACCCAAATACCCTCTCAAATGTCCTACCTTTATCCTAGAGTCTATACTTTAGTCATAAATCCAACCTAAGGAGCCCTTTTGATCAAATCAAAAGGAAGAACCCGAAGAAGAGGTAAATATCTCACCACCTATTTCAAGTTCCTTTCTTCTTCCACTTCCTCATTCTTTTTTGTTTCAATTCTAAAATAATAACTCCAGTATCTTCTATATATCGTGATGTTAATATAAAAATTGTACTACCATATTAGTTATTTTATCCATCCTACCAATTAAAAAGTCACCACACGTGCGTAAGTAAGGCTTACCGTCTCCACGTCGTGGTGTAGTTTCTTATTCAAACATTTCATCATTTGGATGGGTATAATAATGAGTATAAATGATAAAAATAATAAATATAAAATTATTATGATTCTGTATATATGATATACCATCTTATTATATACTATCTTAATATCAAAATAATGATATTGTCGTTCATGCGTACGTAGAGACTACAATCTCCACGAACGTGATGAGATTCATTTTCCATAATTAACCATTCAAGTATGATTATAAAATATATATAATAAATAATAATGAAATATATTAGATAATAAAGATACTGGATTTATGTATATATATGTTTCATTTACTTAATTCCATTCAATTCAATAAGGAAACAAAAACAGCGTTCAGGCATACATACGACCTACAGTCTCCATGAACGGTGTATTTCATTCCATTTATCGATCTATAATATATATTTATATGATGAATATATATTATATATAAATAATTTTTTACATTATGTAATATATTAAATTTGGATATAAGTAATAATATCATGAACAACAAGTCAAAATACGTACGATAAATGAAACGAATTTACCCAAAACATTGCTTTAACATGGAATTTACAAAAGAACGAGTAATATATAGTCATAAGTGAATAATATATGATATCATAAATATTATTATGGTTATGTTACAAGTTAATAATATGTTTAAACCTAGTATACAAGATTCTAGGACACATACAAGAGAATTTGTACATAAGGTAAGGGATAACTTTGCAATCTCATTTTTATCTGAGATTTCTTATACGTAAGTATTCACTGGGGTTATATTTTTCATCCATGTCCATAAAAATGTTTTTAATAAAGTTTTTAATAATCTTATATTTATGTTTTAAGTCATGTTTACCCCTATTTGACTTTTACATTGTAGAAGGAATCTTTCTTTTGTTTACCATATGAGGAACTTTTTGACTTTTCTGGAAAAATTATGAGGAGAATGTTTTTTTAACTTATATGGTATGAATGGATTTTTATGGTTTCATAATGCCTTATTTTCATGAAGCTTACTGTACATGATTTCATGATTATTTTCAACAAAATACTTTTCTTTTAAAATTACATGACATTTTGTGAAAATAAAACGATTTTGAAGAAGAAACGATTTTTCCTCATGAATTCATTTCAAGTGTTTTATCAAAACTATTTTCCATCTAAGATGACATTATTTAGAATGATTATGTTTCAAGTATAATGTCCCTATTATTTTTATTGTTTGATTTTTCATATGATGAAATTATATCCATTTGTTTTATATGGATTATTATGGGATGATGTTTATGAAACCCATTTTATTCTTTGGGTTATGGTTAATGATTTATGATTGTTTTGTGGCACAATTAAGAATGATTTCATTATGATATTAGTGGGACCTATATCTCCCGCCAATGAATTGGTTAAAAATTTATATCTCATGAGATAAACCTAGATATAATGGAAAGTGAATTCAGTTCATAAATACAGGGTTGGAGCGGCAAGTAAACTCGATTCAGTAATGGACTTTGTTCATTATAATGGTCTTGGAAACAATTCCTTGGCTACTATGGAAATAATATCATGTGCTTAATGTTTTCCCATAATTAAATGTTTTATTCCCATGCTATTTTATCATGATTTATGTTCCTCTATGATATGTGCCTTACGTACTTCCATGTTTTATGTAATTGCTCAAGATTTTGATGTTTAGATTTTATGTTCAAGTTTTTTCATTCAAATGTTTATGGATTGTTTTATGTTCTCTATGTTTACCCTTACTGAGCATTTGAAATCACCCTTTTTATGTTTTATTTCCCCCAGGATATAAGGAAATGTTTTAGGTAAGAAAAAAATGGGAATATCTTTATGGGATATGTAGATGATCTTTCACCACGATTAGAATAATATGTTCCATGTTTCCAAAGTCACTAAAATTTTACGGTCCTTGGGTGTTTGTTTTTGTTATGTATTAATTATTACACAAAAGTAATGTAATTTCGATGTATGTCAAGTATGGGTCTCAACAAAGTTCATCCAAAATAACACATTATTAGGTTTCCAAGTAGGAGAACATTTGTGGAAAATGAAAAAATGGACATAGAAGAGAATACTAACGTCTAAGGATTAACAAAGAGTGATGGAAAATATGTTCATGAGAAAGCTAATCACCACCAAACCATAAATATATAATGAGTTAAAAGACCATTAATTCAATATAAATGAAAGTAATATTATAATATCTTTGTCTCGGTATATTTTTTTTAAATATCAAGAATTATTTTACTATCATGATAGAGAACATGATAAAATATACTTCATATCTTTTTAATCATAATTCCACCTTTAGTTATGCTTAGATCAATTTACACTTCGTTTAATACTCAAATAAATTAATACCCAAGATGAATGTTGTATTCCAAAAGCACTAATATTTACTTTTAACAAATCATAGGCTCCAATAAAATATTGACAAGTCCTTAGGTATGCCTCTAAATATTTACCAAAACCAAAATGGTTTGATCAAGTCATCCAATATAAAACATTAATATCTAAACCTCAATAGTAACACCCAAATTTCAAATAAATCAATTCCATAATTATTTAACCATAAAATAAATTAATGAAAAATAATTTTTTATTAACCTAATCATCACATAAGCCAATGATATGTGCTTTAGGCTTTTTATCCTTTGGTAGTGGGTTCAAGCCCTACGGCCCAACTGGATGAACCAGGTTGTCACCTGGCTAGTGATTTTTCCTTTTTATAAAACCATACTTATATAATTTTTATAATACTCCCATAAATATTGTTAATATCCTCAAAAATAACATTGGTTATCAAATCACTTTTTAAGTCCATCGGTACTGTTTAACATATGATTTAAAATCCTTAAATAAAAATTATTATAGTATAATCCTTATATGATACATTATTATTATAACCAAAATACAACTCCTAAAGATATTTCTATAATATATTTCTTGAATCCAAATACACAGGAACTTTAATCATTCCTCCTCAGAATTATTAATAGTCTAGCCTAACCTTGATATCTTTGCTAATTATGAGTTATATTCTATTGACACTTGGGGAATTCATTTTTGTAGTTCCCCTTCTCCTTTAACTTGAAGAATTAAACATTAAAAACCTATTTCTTTCCATATTAATCATGGTTATGGTGCATTTTCCCTCATCACTTATTAAAAACTCTCCTTCCCTTCAAGAAAGTACAAGGGTGTTTCTTTCTACAATTATCACATAGGGGGAATCCTTTTTTCTATTCATTACTTTAACTGTCTTTTTCTTTGTCATCCTCTTATTCTCTTACTTCCCTTTTAAGCCATATTATTGGAGAATTATTTATATATCTTGATACCATATGGCATTTTTCCTTATGTGATGATAAAGTTTGGGAGACTAATTCTCCTTGTAGAATTTTCTTAATACCGTCAAAGAAATGGTCAATCTTGATCTTTGGATTACATATGTAGTTTGAGACATTCCTTTATGACCTTGTAAATCTGGCTTCATACTTGGTATCATTTTCATCTTTATTTTGTCTTAGACTTGGGAATTGTCTCTCCATGTCCCCTCATTTCTCACGAGGAAAATAATTTTACCAAAAGACTACCTTAAAATACTTCTATTTCATTTTCATTATTCATCCTTCATATTTAGTGTATTAAATACATGACCACCATCGATTCACATATCCTAAGACATAATAAACTTCCATGTAAACCTTCTCCCTTTTATTACTTCATAGATCAAGAAATATATTCTCTAAATAACTTATCAATTCATTAGTATCGAATGGATATATAATCCCATTAAATGATTGAGGTTGATGATGTATAAAAAGGTCTAACATTGTTTTCCCATTCTGTGGATTGGAAGTATTCTCATTATGTGAAAGGTTATTTCTCATAAACTAAGTTTTATTCCCTGATATGATTGTAATTTTATCAGTTCTAGTTTTATCTCTCACTCCAGCTTCATTATATTTCCCAGACAGTCAATCCCTACATGGGGTATGTGAATTGATACAAATTTCAATCCTTCTAATATGCATCATTTATAAACAATGGAATATAATATATTATATCATAAAATTTTCAAACATAATTTCTAATCCCAAAACTAATGAAACACTTAACATAAATTGTAAAATTTATTCATGGATAATCTCATAAACAAAAATATGGTTTCTTTGGAAAAGTTTTAAAATCATAAAAATATTTTAAACTCCTTTATAATGGTTTTTAAATAAAATTTTAATTAAAATATAATATCCCCTATGAGTGTCAAACTATATTCCAAATATAGATCGTTATTGTATACCAGGTAACACACGATAAAATCCTAACGCACATTTTTTAGAGTTATTATCCCAAATTACATTTTTTTCAGAACCATGACCACTTGTAGTATCCAAAAAAGTATGTATTTCTAGGAGAAACACGTAATATATACCTTAAAAAAACTTTATAATGTTTTTTCATACATAAACTTACCATTAAAATAATTCATAGGGTTATATTTCTTAATCTATGTTTTTTAAAGTCTAGTTCAAAATTTTTATACTAAACATACTTCAATACCAATTGTAAATACCATGACTCTAATAACTCTGATCTTGTGTCTACTTTATTACATTGGAACTAGATATAGTAAATCACCCTACAAAGGAAAAAATTGGTTAGTAGTCTTAGTTAACTAAATAAGTACATGAAAATCCATATTACATTTTAAAACAAAAAATACATAGGTTTTTCTGTGATAAATCCATTATTACTCTTAGAATATCCTTTCATATCAATCATAAAACACTTTCCAGTTTCCTATAGAAAATAAAATATAAGAATGGGGTGTTCTAAAATACTCATAAAGGGTATGCATATAGTGGAAGCTATCATGAATAAATAATCATCATCAATATGGAAAGGTAAATAAAAAAACACATTATATTTAAATAATAAATTGAGCATAATATGGTATGAATAAATTATGGTCAAATAAATCCATATAAATAGTCACATTCACTTGAAACTTATCCATTCATATTCTAGCTAATATAATAACAACATGTAAATCAATAACTAATATCATAATCATAGAATGAATAATATTGTATATCTTAAACATGTTTTCAAGACCATTCAAAATATAGATTAAATCCATAGTTGAAAGACCATTTAATTTGGTCAAATGATTTGTCTCATGAGACCTATTGATGCATCGAGGAGCTATATATAATCATGAAAAATAAATAAATTAATAATTCTAATCAGTTCTTCATATTAAATTGGTGAAACAAAATCAATATAATCATTCATATTAAAAAAATAACATACAAAATGTTAATACTAACCATAATCAATTAAACAAAATCATAAACCATCTAGAGTAATATGGTAAATGCTGATAAAGTTGTACATATTTAGTCAAACTAAGCATAAAAAATCCAAGTAAATAATAAGGATGATATCAATACAACATATTCCCAATGGATAATAATTATAATAATGTTTTGATGGCTTTCATGAAAATAAAATAATAAAAATGCCATTCAAAAAATTATAAAGAAAAATAACCTTTTTAATATGAAAATATTTTTAAAAATAAAAGTTTACAAAATATTTTACAAATAATTTTCTATAAAAATAACCTTTGAAACTTATAAATTAATCTTAAAAACATTGAGTGTTCATGATAGCAGTAAATTTCGTACATGGCATACATGTTGAAATAAAGATTCCTTTTAAAATTTTTGGTAAAACCCATATGATAATTCTTAAGAAAATGGAATGAATATTAATTTCAAAAAAATATATATTTAATAAATTATTTGGATAATTTAAAAAAATAAAACACTTTTAGAAAATGTTTTTTTAGAAGAAAAATGATATGTGACTGATGAGAGAAATGAAGATAGCTTTTCTTAAAAAACATTTTCTCAATCATTTTAATTAAACAATATAGGAAAATGTAACTATTACTTGAAAGGTTCATGAATAGCCATAGGAGAAGGAAATATAATTGTTTTAAGATATAAATATCAAATATTTAACCCCAATAGAGACTTCAACATAAACAATCTCGAATACTAATGAGATTAGGAAATAGACTCTTACCACTTTGGTAACTTATGAATCGTATGCCCCATAAAATAGATAAAATAAAATAAAAAATTAAATATAATTAATATAAATAGATACCTGATATAACATATCAAATTTTTAGTATATACACCACATAGAGGAATAATTTTTGAATATGGCATATGTCTCATAGAACTAAAAGGGGGACGAGAAACTCATACCTCAGGTTCAAATTCCATCATATGATTATGAAACTATTGTATAATGAATAAAGGTTTATTATAAATATATTATAGAACCATACTCATATATTTTAAACTATATAGGATTTACTTATATTTTTTATCACCCGTTTATTAATAATTTTTTGTTTAAATCATTGTTTAGGGTGACAATTACTTCATTTTTCAAGTATGTTTTAGTTCATTAAATAAATTAATTTTACTTTGATGATAGTTATATCACCTATAAAATGTTAACTATGATATATATATATATAATATATATTCATTATATATTTATTAAGGGTAATATATAAAATTTATAGATAGAAAATGGATTACATCTTTCATGGAGATAGTAGGTCGTACGTAAACATGGACGTTGTTTCAATTTTTGTATCGATGGATGGAATGAAAGGAAAATAGATATTAATTAAACTTTATAGAATAATTATTATTTCAGATATAGATTTTATATGATTCAAATATATCCTTATTACCATCCATGTAAAATAAAATGAAAAACATTTCACATTGTTATGTGAAGGCGATAGTCCACACATACAAATGAGTGACGTTATAGTTTCCCAATGGATAGGAAGGTAAGAAGACAGAAGTGATATTATATTTAAAAAAGTATTATAATTTCATAAATATCAGATATATTATATAATATTAACTTTTATAGCTTCCATATAAAGCATAAGTGAATAATGAATCACATCTCTTCGCAAGGCGGTAGTCCACCATACACACGAGCGTCGTTATCGTATACCCCCACAGAATGGAAATTAATAAGATGTATATGATATAATAATTAAAAATTATATAATAATTTTTTAAATATATTATAATTATGTTAAATCAATAAATATTACTTTCCTTGAAAGATGGTGTAGAAAATGAATTACATCGGTTCACGAGGCGAAAGTCCGTACAAAAGAATGAAGGTTCTGTTTCCCTCTTGATGGAAGAGGATGTTGATGTAGGTCATGATATTATCATAATAAAATATCATTATATGGGATATAATAGTTCTATTATATTATCATGATAGAATAATATTTTCAGGATGTGGGAAAAAATAAAATAAAAATGATCGTTTAAAAACATTACCTCTTCGTTGTGGAACTTCTTTATACTTGCAAGGAAATCCTTCTTAGTTTAGCTTTATGTTAAAAAAAGGCCTCGAAGATGTTTATAGATGAGTAATAAATAAATTTGGGTAAGTATTATACAAACCAAAGGGTTTTGGAAGTGTGTATTAGAGAAGAGAATGGTGTCCTTTTATAATTGGGGGAGAGGACACACTGGGAATTTTTGAAAAGAAAAAATGACACCCATGTTTTTCTCATGAAATGAGCCATAAAATGGGAATTTATTGAACCATGTAAGATATAAGATCTAAATATATAAACAAAATTTCTTTTGTACAAGTTTTAGTTCATTTTAACACTTATCTTCTTACTTTAACCCCCTGGAAAACCCATTTTTACTTTAACCATGGTAATTAATTTTTAAAATTTTCACCATACATTATAGTCAAAAATTATGTTGAAATTATTGTATTATAAAAAATATAATGATTATAACTATGGAATCCATTTTTTTCAAATTTAGTTCACATAATTTGTGGAATTTAATTTAAAATAAAACATGTTGATACGTCGAAAAAAAAATTCCAAAGGGAAAACTTCTGAACGTTTAAAATTTTCTTATATAATAATTAAATATTAAATTGATTGAAATGAACTAAATTAGTTAAATTGTAATATAATTGAATTAATTTTTATTTAAAACCTATTTAAAATTTAAAATCTGTAAATAATTTAAATAAAAATATAGTTTTCATTAAAAATCAATGTTTTCACTATTCATCTAAAAATTAATCTTTTCAGAAAATTCTAAAAAATTCACCCAAAGATAATTTTGGCATTTATATTTCATAAAAAAGTTTATTTTTTGAAATAAAATTTATAAAATAGTGAAAAATCAATTTTAAATTATGTGCACAAAGAGGGACTAAACTTCCTTTTAGAAAAATAATGTTTTTCAGAAAACATTTTTTTATTTAAAATGGTTCACACTTTATCTATAATCAATAAATAACTATTTAAGTTATTTAATGTATGTATAAACTATAAAAGTTTTATAATTTAGAAATTATTATTTATACTTTCCAACTTAACGACTAGGTTATAATGGTCATGTTTAAATAATAATATTTTAATAGAGTGTTGTGTTTTTTTTAAACACATTGTTGTGTGCATCGCAAGATATCGAAGAGATTGAATTTAATTAAAAAATACATATCGTAAAGTCTATGGGTGTTATATTTTCTTCTAAACTTGGTGTTGTGTTCCATATATTCTATTGAACATGATATTTCTCTTTTAAAATCTAAGGGTTTTATATTATAAATATATGATGATAACTATATTTATTTTTTAAATATGTTTATTTATATATGATTATTTATAAATAAATCATTATAAATAATTATTAATTATTATAAATAAATAATTTTACTTTTTAAGTTGGTTTCATTGCCTCTTTTTATAATGAAAGCAAAGACTTCATTATATCTGGGTAGAGGGAGACCCATTACATAGCATGTAAGCCCAAGGCCAAGGGGCCCATGAACAAGGCCCAGTGGCCCAGTGCAGTGTCATGCCTGCATCATCCTATCTACATCATGCCTGCGTCACTACCTACCTATTTTCTATCTCTATCACCACCAGCATCATAAATACCCTAAGGGGAATCCCAGGATTTGAACTCTGGTCTTTTAGATGTAGTATTATAGGGTTTACAACTCAGGTGTCACCCCAAATGTAAATGTGTGTATGGGTTATTCCCAACTCCCAGCAAGGGGCCTCGACCAAGCCCCAAGCATGTCGAATGTTCGTCAGCTCGGCAATGGCTTTGAATCACCCTATGCATTATACACACAGTGTCTGAATTTGGAGGGACTCGAGACTATGTGAGTTCCCACAGTAAGTGAGGGGTACACAACATGTATAGGGGTATGCTCGACTCCCTGGAGGGGGCCCCAACCAAGCTCAGAGTGTGTTTTACATTTCCTAGCTAGGCAATGGATTTGAATCACAATGTGCATAATACGTATAGTGTTCGAGTCTGGCAGGACTCGAGCCTGCGTTGGTTCCCACAGAGAGTGTGGGGTATAACAAGCGAGTGCCACTCGACAAAATATATAATTATTTATCTATTTATTTATTTATTTATTTATTTAATAAATAATTATATATTTATATAATTATATAATTATAGATAATTATAAATATAATCATAATAATAATATATAATCATGTATAATTATTATAATTATAAATAAATATAAATATATTTATAAAATTACGAATAAATATAAATATATAATTATAAATAAATATCTATCAATATAATTATATAACTATATGCTCGTAACTATATCAATAAATAAATTTATATAATTAAAAATATTAATAAATGGGTCTGACCCCAAATCATTTCAATATAATTATAAATTTAAATAAATAAATATAAAATTACAATAATTATATTTAAATAGTAAATATATTTATTGTATTTATGATTATATATTTATTACTATAGATATTTATATATTTATAAATATATATAAATATATATAAATATATACAATTATATAAATATAATTATGATTATTTCCCTATACATATTTACAATTCATTAAATAATGCAGACTACTTACTCGGGGACATTAGGCCATGTTTTGGTCTTTGGGTCATTTTGTCTTGGACCTATGGGTCTCTAGGAATTTTCTTCATATAAGAGTTACCTCTCATCCCAATTAAAAAAGTTTTATTTCTTTTTTAATAAAAAGGGGTCCTAGCCCCAACCTATTGAAGTATATATACACACACATTTAATAATTCTTTAAATATATTTATAATTATATTAGTTATTTAAAATTATTAATTTATAATTATATTTATCTATATTTATTTATATATTATTTATATTTATTTATGTTTGTTTATATATTTATTTATATATTTATTTATAATTATAATTATAAAATTATATGTTTATATATTTATAATTATAATTATATTTTTATAATTATATTTTTATTTATATATTTATAATTAAATTTATAATTGTACAATTATAATTATACAAATATATATAATTATTAATATAGTAGATTTATTTAATATTTACTTATAACTAAATGCATTTAGAAATAATTAATTATAACAAATATAAATAAATATATTTATAAATAAATATAATCATAAATGGTGCGAATCATGAATTTTTTCCCATGGTTGAGAAAATTTATTTAAAAATAAAACATGCACAAAGTACACGGATGGAGAGTTAAATGACAAGCATTCCCAAAAACAGAAAAAAAACAAAAGTTGCCAATGCCCCATGTCAAGTTCATACAAGGGCTAATTCCATTTATTGTTTAAGTTGAATTCTTAGAAGATGTTCCAGGCGTTTAAAAAAATTACTAAATAAGGGGAAATTTAGGTCGGCACACCCACGAGGCGTCCATGGTTGAGGTTGACATCCTCCATATACAAAACAAGGACCATAAGCCCCATAGCTAGGTACAAAGGTCAATTAGACATGAAGAAACCAATTACTAGGCAACGTGCGGCAAAGGCCAGTGTTCGGTGCAACGACGCTATATTTAAAATGATGGAAACTTGAAGAAATAGTCCTAGACCACATATCTCAAGCTTAAGATGACCAAATAGTCCAATATTGATGTCTGATTTGATCCGGTTTGGAATAAATCTAAGTAATGGACGTTCACCTTGAAAATAGGGCAAATGAGATCGCACCAAAATAGCACAGTAGATCCAAATGAAAACTAAGATATTATTATATAGGATCTAAGAGCTTACCGATATATATCCATATAGACCAACGATCAATGATTCTAACAACGAATACAAGAGTTTTTGACATGCCTAGATGGGAGAGGAGGAGAGATCTCCAAGGGGAGGAGAAGGGCTACACACGGGTGGAGGTGTAGGAGAAAAGATAAAATGAGGATTAAAGCATGCTAAGGGTATTTCAGTCATTTTACCCCCCCCCCCAAAGTTGCACGGTTTGGTTGCACGACTAGTCCAAACGTGTGCCAACTATACGAAACCCCCTTCTTAAGAAACTATCTCGAGGGTTACCCTAACCGTGTCTAAAACAAGCAATGAATAGTTCTTAGGTACTACCCATTTTTGCATGAATTGTGTGGGCTATATGCATGGTTTGGAAAAATAGTGTGCAACCTGTGTTCTTCACATCTACACCTCGCCATAGGCCGCACGGTTTTAGACAAACCGTGCACCCTCTACAGCCCCTCTAAACTTTTAATTTCCAGCCTCGGTACTCCCGAAAATCAACGAGACCTCCAAGAACCTCTCAGGCCATAACATAAGTCCAAAGACAACACATTGAAGTGTTCCAACACTATTTTTTTTTTGAATCTCTGTTTTAAAAATGGCCCATCTATTAAATTCAAAAGTAAAAATTCCCTTTAAATTTACTTGGAATCAAAAACACGGGTCATTACAACATCCCCACCTTAAAAATTATCATTCATGAGAAACCTTTGGGAATAATGAAAACATCACTCAACCTAAAAGTGTTGTGTAGTATTGTTCAAACTACTATATTTCATTCCCAAATTCCCAATAAACCTCTGAACATTCAATTAAGAACACCGCAGTTAATTTGTCAAAAATCGGGCCAATATTCATTTTCCAACAAAGACACCTAAGCAGATCTTACCTGATCATATTTAGCTAGAGACAAGATCATTTTGTCGTCTTGTCAAAAATATTGCAAAAGGTGCTCCCCGCCTAAGGTTTTAACACCATAAGGGGCAATTCTAAACCATGGTACCTACATCATTTGAATTTTTAATGAATCCTGCCTCTAAGAACTCTAGAAATAATTAAAGTGTGGTTTCTTTAACTTGGTGACCCCAAATTACATCTGAGGTCGTAACAGGGACCTCATTGGAAAGAAAAGGTTGAATGATTGATTTCTCAATGACTTAAAAGCCAATTTGAGTAGTATTTCCATGAAAACCCCCAAACGACCCATACAGCACATGCCTCCTCCTGATAGCGTGCCCTAAAACAATTCTTCACTGACTATACTCATTAAACAAGAATGATACAAGTTGATCCACCTCCGACTGACCTTTCTCAAAATGATCAACTTAGATTCCTGAGGCATTTATAATAGAACAATTATGCCTTTTTGCAAGGAATACTTCGTTTAGAACATACACATTCATTGAAGCTCATACCCAACTTCTAGTGATACTTTTTGATCAAACCACCACTTGATCATTTAAATTTTCATGCCTCAGCACGAACAAGGGTTTAATCAAGATCCATCCCATTGGAATAATTTCCCTTTTAAAAAAAACTCTTATCCAGAAAACTAGTTCGGAAGAACCTTATAATGAACGAACTGGAGGTTGAGGAACAGACCAAGTTAGTCCACACTCTATAACTACAAGTGACATGTTGGAACAAAGCCATAATGGCTACATTTGAACTTTGACTGAGCCTATAGTGCTATATGCCTGGTGGTCAAGTCAATGAAGAACGGTTGGTGTCTAGGAGTCTAACCAAGGAATTCCTACATGGAACCAAGGTCCACTCTAGACTAACCAATCCATGAAAGGAACCAGGCGTCTAATGTACAACATTGAGAAAAAAACCCAATAATTCCAAAAACTTTTAAATCATTATCACAGTGTAATATCGACTCCCTCTTGTCACATCTAAGATGAAGTCGATATAAGGGACATTCTCATCTCTTTTAGAAGTGTTAACTAAGGGGAATCCAAGAAAACTAGAAGAAGAATCATAAAACCACTATTCACCTACTTCTTAGAAGAAACGATGATTCACCTACTAAGGCACAAACATAAATTGATCAAAATCCTTCTCTACCCAAGGCAACATGTGATCATTTAATCTTAACCACTAAAGTCCATCAACAACCAATAGTGTTTCCAAAGGATGTAAATGTCCAACCACATCAACTTCATGTTGTTGAGAATGTACAGAATTAATTAAAAACTTGAAAGCCACAAATGCATTCCAACAAGACCAACCATTATTAAAATTTCCTCCTTGCTTATGCTCCTTCTACTTGGAAGAACACATTTTCACCAGAACTGACATGATGCTCCCCACCTGAGGAGTGTCCTAGTCATAGAATGAATAGATTGACCAGCCACTAAAAATTTCTCTAGGTTAGAACCACCTTAAATGTACGCATGTCACTCCTCAGAGTCATGATCACTACGTCATACCATATAAATAAATCCAAAAACAAACTGATCGGCATGTCAAAACGCTCAAGTCTCTAGTAATTCATCCTATGTATTGGGATGAACTTTATTTATTTAAATTTTAGGTCACTCTACTATATAGATGACCTGATAATATACTCAATAGAAATATTCTCAATGATTACACCGAACTCAACTGGTTCATTAAATCATTTAGAAACTCGACGGGTACTATGTATATCAAGGCATACTACCTCGAGTTTACAAAAACAACCAGCACATTCTGAATATTATCCATAGGATATACACTATATCCATTCAAGTATCAGGTAGTTCGTATAAAAGATTTAACTCGAATTCATATTTCTCCTATGACTATAAAACAATTGAAAACCTCAAAAGACTCGCAAGGAAATAAACAGAATCATGAGACCTACAAATCAGCTGACCATTCCCTAGGAATATCTAACCTGCTGAAACCAAGAATTGCTCGATGCTTATGCCCATAAAAAGGCCAAGTAAAACATGAACAACCATCCAAACAATGGTTTCATTCAAAAACTAAGAGTCTTACAAGGTACAACATCACCTAAATGACACTAAGCATTAGAAAACTCATGAAAAAAGCAAGGCATTCAAGCTCTAAGGGTGATAAATACCATAGTCTAGCACCATACAAGAGAGAAAATGCCGACCCTATAACTAGGTCATGATAACAGAAGTCACCGACACAAGAACCTATAATTTAATCCATTAATAAAAGGGAAATAGGCATATGGAAATTTCTCACGATTTTGTTCCTTGGAAACTCAATGAGAAGATTTAACCACCCTTATACAAGGGTCTATAACTAAGAAAACCTCCTAGGGTTCCATTTCAAGGCCACTTACATTTGATTCACATTAAATCTTTAAACATTTAAAAGATTTAAAACAAAGAACAAGGCATAATAGGAATGTCTTGTAAAACTTCATTTTTAAACATTAAACATTTATTAACATCCCATCGAAATTAGGCAATATATCACAAATTTCTTTTTAATTGATAAGGTGGCCTAAGAGGGTCATGTCAATCCAATCTGGGTTCATCGGAATGCAACCCAATAGTATTTGCTTAATTTAGAAAGTTATAAACACCTGAATGGTTCATATCATAAGAAACATGCCCCAACTAACCTACTTACACACAATTGATCATTTAAGAACATATCCAATTCTATTCAGATTAAAATTGAACTTCTTTTATGTTTATTAGCATCTCACAATATACAATGGTCACATATAAAAGGTCAATTACATGGGTTTCTACCACCCTATTCTATAAAGAGCCAATACACTTTATAAACCAAATCCTAGCTCTTATTTAATCAAGTCCCATTTCATTTTAGAAATAATCATGCTCATATATAATGGTGCATTTATATGGGTGGCTATCTACCAATCCATAAAGCACCGAAACACTTTATAGTTTGGAATTTTTCTTCCTTTAAACAAAAATTTCACCTTAGAATTTTAAACTTTAGTATCCTTTCATTACAGAAAGGTATCTAAATATGTATAAAGCTAAAAGATGGTTCAATTATATGGGTTATTTTTTCCCAATTATAAGTAACTCATACACCTTACAATTGAAAAATTTCCCCCATTCAAATTGCAACTAATAAATTTTTTCCCATGCAACTATTTTACATATATAAAAAAAATCTAGCATGTGATCATAATAAAATACTATATAAGAACATGATAATAAAAATAGAAGCATGAGACATAGTAAAGACATTCCAAATAAACATAAAGCATGGAATATTATCAACAAATCATGGTAGCAGCTTAATAAGCTAAATAAAAAGGAATACTAAAGAAATAAAATCATGACATATAATTACCTAAACATGTTATAAAAGAAGGAATTATAAATAATTACATAAACAGATAAAAACTAATCATGTCATTAAGTATATAACATGGCATATAACAGCATGCTAGAAAAAATAATGGCATAGCACGACACTCAAAGAACACAAACAAACTAGAAAGAAAGCTATCAATGCAACTATATGGCATGGAATATGGATGAAATGTTAATCCCTATGTGTCTATAATGATTTATGAAATGCTTATTCATTGTCATACCAGGCCAAGGGGAAATTCCACAAATTCATAAATTAATATGTCATTGAAAATACACCATTCCCTTAAGGTCAAATCATATCAACTATAGTAGAAAAAATAATGAGCATCAATCCTAACAATGGATACTTGGTAATTTCACATGAGTGGGTTGATCAGTACTAGACATGACTATTTACCAATTGCCAACACATTCATGGTCTCCTACCTACCAGCCCAAAATAATAGGAAAAAGGAAAATTTTAGCTCTAATGACACTTTTTAACATCCCAACCCAACTTACTACTAATACAGTAGCTATACCAGTGTTTCACATGGCTTCAATCATGTCTCCACATACACCAAAAGATGTCAACTACCAGTGAGGGTCTCAGTTTGTGATAGTGAGGAAACTATGCCCTCTTATTAGAGTAGCACAGTGATACAATCAAATATAAAACAACATAGAATAGTAGAATAAGTAATAAATAATGACAAAGAAGTGGAAGAATAATATAAACGGAATACAAAAGATTCATACATCCAAATGATACATAATAAAATTAGAAAATATACATCATGTTATAAGATAAAATACATAATAAAAAAATAGTAAAGTAAATCCCCAAGGGTGCTCTCCATGAGTATCTTGAGCTATAGCTCAATCTTGTACTCCTAACTCCTAGGTATAAGTTAAACAACAATAAGAAATCAACCAATGTCCTTCAATATATGTTCTAATCAGGTACCCCAGTACAATGGCATCCCAAGCAGGGTGTGAGATAATAATCCTAGTAGGTTCCCATCAATGGTGTCTAGGACTGAACCTGGTCCTTGAAGTATAATATAAATCAGTGTGCAAGTATAAGTAGAAATGAAAACAATAAGTGATAAATAAATAAACAACAACCTGTCCAGGTTCCTAAGGGACACCTTCGAGTTATACCTGCTTCGGATCATTTCTGAAAAGATATGTCTTACTAGTAACTATACATATATATTTAGTAATATATATATTAGTTATTTATTTTATCCACCTATATGAACCAAGTGGCTTTCGACACCTAGTGGCCATATACCTAAAATATTAGTTGCATACTAGATTGGGGCATAACTTAGACATTTATAACCAGTCAAAATGAGCCTATAAGATCGTGCAATAGGGTACATACCCTGTATCTCTATAGATTGAGAGACTTCATGCAATAACACATGAGATTATGAGTGATCCTCCATGGAAATTCTCTATCATGTTTTGTGGTGCCTCATCCCAAAGCCCATATCGTATCACTGGCGTGAGTAATCATGTTCAACACCCGATGTAAGGGAGTGTGATTTACCTCCTATATCAAAACCCCTTACCATCATACACATCCTTTATAAAGTCATAATCATATTTATAATTAATGTCCATGAGGTAATACCTCTCATGCCATACGAATATGAAACCCATATAAAGGAATCATCATATTTGTAATGAAAACCATGGGGAAATATGTATCATTCTTTGAATTTTTAACAAACCATTATATATATATAAATAATGTTCATTCGCAATTATAACATAAAATATGGTTCAATACATCTCATGTTTCTTATTAGTTAATTTCAAATCCAATCAAGGAAAAGTAATTCATCGTAATCATTTAATAAATAATATTCAGAGGTGTGGCCTTACCACCCTTCATTAACCATTTCAAGTTGAACCATTTAATACATTCAATCCATTTCATTAATACCATTTAAAACAACCAAGGAAAAAATTCCCACATACATATTCCTTTCCATTTTAAAGATGCCATCAAATTGAACAAAACATGGTAATTCGATTTACAAGGTTTAGAGAATGCACTTCGGAGGTGCTATGGTCAACTGGGATATTACCTACCTGGGTAATCCCATTTACACAGAAATTCAAGAACTTAAGGGGTGATTGGTTCAAATTAAACAGTTATCAAATGAGGGAAACTTTATTTAAGGTTTCCCTCGAATTTAATTTTCCAAACATTCCATGTAACTGACCATAACAAAAAAATAAAGAACTAGTGCAATGTAGCCAAGCATGAAATAAAACACTAAATAACAATTTGTAATTTCAAAGATAAAACACCTCATAAGAGGGTTTTTATTTTAAAAACTTGTTTTTGTTCATAAACAATTCATTTGTCACACTTAAGAGCCAAAAACAAGATCCATAAATCAATTTACTTAAAAGAGTAATTTTAGAAGAACTAACAAACATGGAAGCAAACATATGGCTTTAATATGGTGCTTATAAGGTTCCATTACCACTTAGTAAAGTTTCTACAAGGTTTGATTCCATTTATAGTCTAATTTGAATGATTAAAAGACATTATATGGTTTTGAACAATTAATTAAATAAGGGGAGATTCAAGCCGACACACCCATAGGGTGTCCGTGATAGAGTTTGACATCCTTAATATACTAAACAACTACCATAGGGAATATATCTAAGTGAAATGGTCAGTTAGACATGAAGAAACCAGTTACAAGGCAGTGTACAACAAAGTCTAGTGTGTGGTTCAATGGTGCAATATATAAAATGATTAAAACTCAATGAAAGAGTCGTAGACCACCTACCTCATGCTTAGGATGACCTACTCATCCAATATTTAAGTCTGATTTGATCTAGCTTGGAATATATCTGAAAAATAGAAATTCACCCTAAAAATAGGGGAAAAGAGCTCACACCAAAATAGTAGAGTAGATCTGAACAAAAATTGAGATAAGATTAGAGAGAATCTGAGAGCTTACCAATACAGATCCATAGAGATCGATAAATAATGATTTAGAAAATGAACAGAGGAGTTATTTATAGACCTATATGGGAGAGAAGGAGAGCTCACCAAGGGGAGGAGGAGGGCTACACATGGCTGGAAATCAAGGACAAAATAGAAAATGAGGTTTGAAGACAATTAAGGTTATTTCATTAATTTTACCCCCAAAAACCAAAATCACACGGTTTGGCCATATGTATTGGCTAAATCATTCACCAATCATGTGAATTCCCCAACTTAAGAGACTATCTCGCACGGTTTTACCCGTACAGTTACCCTAACTGTGCGCCAACCATATAATGAATAGTGCTTAGGTACTGCCCATTTTGGCATGATCCATATGGACTAGGAATATAGTTTTTAAAAACCATGGGCAGCCTATGCACTTCACATCTACACCTCACCACATGACAAATGGTTTGTTATTGGGTGCTTCACACTTTCATACAAACCATGCACCCTCTACAGCCCCTCTAAACTTGGAATTTCTGGCCCTAGTGCTCCCAAAACACAATGAGACCTCCAAGGAAGCTCTCATACCTTCATACAAGTCCAAAAACAACAAATTTAAGTATTCAAACTCTCTAAATTTTATTCTGAAGCACAGTTTTAAAAATGAACCATCCAGTAAATGAAAAAAGTTTAAATTCTCTTGAAATTTATCTTTACTCAAAACATGGGTCATTGCAAGAAACATGCTTTCCAAGTTTCAAGAGTACCCTAGAATTTGAAATCTTCTCCAAGGGGTCAGGAACATCTGAGCTTGGGTCAGCAAGAGGTGGCTAATCCTTGAGAACCCCCAAATTATGAGCATTAATATCAGCAAGATCATGAATCAAATCCATCGAGTCCAGATCAAATGAAGGTTAGCCCTGATCACCATTGAGACGTGGGAGCTCTCTTCTCTCCATCCTCCTACCTTTACTTCTTCATCCAAAAAATAGGAGTTATATATTAATATAATTTTAAATAAATATAATTATATTTATATTTAATTAATTTTATTTATAATATATAATTATATATATAATTTAAAAATAAATAGATTTATAAATATATCTATAAAAATATTTATATAGTAATATTTATATTTATATAATTATATTTATATTTATATAATTATATTTATATTTATATAATTATATTTATATTTAAATAGTTATATTTATATTTATATAATTATATATATATTTATCCATAAAGATTTAGGAGCCAACAGAAGCCTGCCCTCAAGAAAATTTATTAAATAAAAAATTAAACAGTGAAAGGGATACAACGGGTTCTGAAAAGATGTGTATGAATAACACCTTTAGTATCCAAGTCCACTAATATTGAAATGTTATTATGTACTAAAAAGGAACATAATGAGTTTCATTACATAATATCTCTCCTCATAAGAGATGTGTCCACCTAATTGGCCTCTCTATGAACATGCATCACATGTATCTATATTCAACTAGATTGTTGAAGTCAATGAAGTCACTCTAGTATGATTCTTCAAGGGACATTCCTTGATCTCACCTTAAGGTCCACCCCCTCAACAATTTCCTCATATTCAATTCAAAGTGGTATCCATCTGAAGATAGAGGAAAAACCGAATGGATGGAACATTGCCCAATGTTCTTATTCAAAATTGATTCCATTTATGATAAAACAAAAAATTTAGCCCCTCATGAAGCCACAATGGGTGTGGAACACACCCCCACAACCAGCATGACCTAGTGCACCATATGTCATGCCATCTATGTTCACTTATTGACTAAAAATTATCTTTTTTTTATAAACTCACTTTTTAGGAAAGGTGAGAAACCAGTCCAGTTAATCTGGAGGTGAAGCCTCATAGGAGAAAGCAAAGCTGTCAAAGAAAAGACTCATTCTATTAGTGATTTCCTCTCTAAAAATATTCCAGCTCATAATCCATACCTTAGCATCAGTGTCGTTGCCAATAACATCTTCAAGATGACATGTCATTTTGTCCCAAGTTCAGACATACACTTCTTTGCTGATTTTCCCATCACTGAAGCCTCTCATCAAGATCATATCTTGTTTGTCGATCCAACTCACCTACTCGTTGTTAACCTCCACTTGAATAGTTCTTCCCATCATCTCCGCCTCTTCTTGTGGGATGTTGACGTAAAGAAATTCCTCCACCATATCCTCTTCAGAGTGGAGTATAGGTTCTGTAGAGTCCTTTTCTGTTCCTATCTTGTTGTCCATGTTGTTGTTTTTCTGAACTGTACCTTGGGGCTTCTCCTGCATAATAACTGTGTGGGCCGAAGACATATCCATCTCACATGTTTTCAATTTTTTACCTGATCATGTTTCCATCGGTTTTGGTAAATGTGAATAGTCCATGTGTCCTCTCCCATTCTTCTTCCTAGGGGTTTGTCCCTCCTCATGAGCCTTAGGATCCTCCCCATACTCCACACCATCTGCAATTCCTCTATCCGGGTCATTGGGTGTGTCCTTCACAGACTCATTGGTGTCCAAACCCTCAAAGAAGTTTTGAGTCTGAAAATTATTTTGAACTGAAGCCTTTCCCGATGTTTGGGTGTTGACCCCCACAAACCTGTGCTTGATTTGGGATTCCTTTTCCACCCCTTGTAACCACACCTTCATTTCCTTCCTAGTTAATCCCCTACCTTCATCTTGAAATGCTTGTGAAAAGGATTCATCTCTTTGGACTGAAATACCCATGTCTCAGTCCCTCAAATCCTCTTTCAGCCTAGCAAAAATCCCCAACACAGAGGCTTCCTCAACTTGTTTTGTCGAAGATCCCTTTTTCACTACCTTACCTGCAAAGATATTATTCTGTATGGCCTCATTCTCCTTTCTCCCCCACACTATCACCTTATCTTGGTGTCCATCTTATCTGAAAATAGCATCCGAGTGTCCCAATCTTCTGCAGAAAGAGAAAAATTCCACCCAATTATTTAAGACCACTAGTTGTTTACACCTTACTTCCTCGCCAGCTTCTATCCACACCGACTCAACCCGCAGCCTCAACACATCAACCTCCACGCACATGCGCGTGTTGATTGGGTGAAAAACGGCCGTAGTACGTGAATCCACAAAGAGAAATCGGCCAAAAATAATTCCTAACATATGTATAATTTTGGGATTCTGAAATGGTAGAGGGAGTTGTGGAAGACTTACCCAAACCAGCACAGTAGAAGAATTGTGATTCAGGTAAAAATCATAGCTCCACTGAAATAGAGAGAAGTTGTATCCTCCGCATTTCCTAGGCATGCATGACAGAGCATGAACAAAGTCCCTTGAAGAAGAAAATATCACCATCAAGTGTCTTTTATCAAGAAGGTCGACGACTGCTCGTTCTTTTAGACCACAATGATCGAAGACGATCCTGTCAAATTCATCCACCAAAGGTTATTTTCTCCTAAATCGAGCAACCAACATTAGCTGTAGAAAACCCTCTGTCTCCGTAAACTCCCTAGCCAACAATGGAACCACAGGGTCACCTTCCGGAATACCAGGGACCTTCTGATCAAGATTGATCATAGGAAAGCCTGGAATCGAGGTTGGATCGGTGAAGGAATAAAAATAGGGTCTCTGGCCATTATGAGAAAGTCGGGAATCCTCCCCCCTCCCGCTAACTGGCAGTGGAGGGGGAAGCGTCGTTGACCCCATTAGGGTTAAGCCATTATCGCTTCTATCTCCCCTCATTCCATCAACCCCTCCTTATGCACACTCTTATTCCATCTATGTTCACTTTGTTCCACAATGTAGTTAGTGGAATCCATATTATGTATTTTTATATAAATTCATTTTCGGTCCACCAATCACACCAAGAGTTCATAGAGTAATAAGACAATGGACATCATTTTTAATTATACTTGTTTTAATTCTTGAGGTATCTTTGGCATCCTTATAAATGGAAGAAATGAATGTGCGTAGAGAGGCACCCTAGTTTTCGAAGAAAAAGAGTAGTTCCTGAAAGTGTGTCATAAATTTTCACAATCTTGCTGACAGATCACATAGGAGAAGGTTATGGAAATATAAGCATCTTGAATTTATAAATCAAGTGGGATGTGTCCATTCTATAGCCTCTAGAGAAAGAAAATACTTTATGGAGGATGAAGGGAGGTTTAAATTTCATTAGCCACATGGGTGCACTGAAACTGTGCTCATACCTAGATCTATAAAAGTCCTTATCATGGAAGGATCCATTAGTATTAACAGTATATACCAAGATTTCATTATTGACATATTTTTAGGACAATATCATCAGTATTATATCATATGGGACAAATTGGGGGAGACCTCAGGCTCCCCTATTGACATAAACAATTGAAAGAGAGTGGTATGGTTGGGGTTCATCATACAAATCATAAATCTATCTTTCCAACCAGTAGGTGCCCGAAATATTGAAATTTGACAAAGTCCACAGAGAGGACTCCCCTATTGACATATAGTGTGGTGGCCACCTAATTCTAAGCTACAATAATGGCTATCGGCTAGAAGTCCACAGAGTTACATTACCCTGTTGGCGTCACCAGTCAGCCCTACTACAGTAGTCATGCCAAAGTTTGTACTACTATAGTGTTCTATCGGTGTCGTCCTATCAGCTCTTCAAAAATAGAGGAGTTGTGTCCCAGTGCACAGTATGGGTCTTAAGAATTCATCCCAACAACATAAAAAGAGGATTGGGCTACATCAATTCATCAATGAGCTACTAGTAAGAGTCTTGGAGAGAGGTCCAAACTAAAGATTACACATAATAAGGGAATTCATTCTATAAATTTGGATGAACTATACACCAAATAAAATTAAGATCCTCATCATTGGAGGTGAGGAGACTCCAAGTGAAATTTTGAGGAGGCTATCATTAAAATTTTGAAGGTATTTAATTCCATGTCTACCCATATTAATGTATTTGATGCATTCTTTCCATGAAATAGTGACCAACTTCCTTTCATGCACATAGTTGTTTCACATGAAGTTTTGAATCATTCCTTATAGATTATTTATTAAGTTAATGGGACCCTTATAAACATATAAAGTATGGATAATCATCAATTAGATGACGGAATTAATTAGATAAACTCATTTTTCTTGTGATATATACTTTCCATTCCATTTTTTCAATTGTACCATGATATTAAATTAGATATTCTCTAGTTGGATACCTTTGGACCTTCCCCAAAATAGAGGTATTCATATTTAATTAAAATGAAATGACCCTCTCTTAACCCCAAGGGATCTAGAAACTCTATTTTTTCTTGAGATAATGGTACCCTAATCAATATAGATAGAGGATTTTCCTTAACTGATGGGTTTTTCTGCAAACTGCTCATTATGATTGAAGATCACCTTGATGGTTAGGGTTGATTTTTTTGTCTAACCAAAGCATACGATATCATCATATAAGAGATTTAATGGTGTATAAAGATCTCATCCAGACTTTATTGGATTATAGTGATCAAGGTGCACAAGGTCACCTAGACACCTACTCAAGTAATCCTCATCCATATGAAAAAGAGGTCTGATAGGGGGTATCCTTATCTAACCCTGGTGGAGTAATCAAAAATCCCTCTTGGAGATCCATTAATAAGAATAGAGATTCTGGGATTAATAATAATGGCATAGATTAGTCTGATGAAAGCATTTGACAAACCATACATTCCCAAGATAGCCCTTGCTTTTCTTTCACAGAGAATTAATGTGTTAAAAGGTAGTGAAAAGATAGTTTTGAATACACCTTCCCTGGATAAAACCAAACTAACTATGAGAAATGAGGTCACCCATGATTCTTCCAAATCTCACTGTTAATATTTTTCTTATAATATTTGGGATGGTGTCCCCAATGGAAATCGTTCTAAAATATATTATGTCAATGGACTTTTCCTTCTTTTTAAAGATAGCGATAAAGTAAAAATTGATCACATAATGCATTGAAACATTGATAAATAATTATTTCACGTCACTTTTGATTTCATCAAGTAAAATATCAAAATAAAACATGAAGAACTTGTTAGTAAACCCATTTAAACTAGCAGTGCTTCCCATATTTTATGAAAATAATGTTTTCTTAATTTCACTTTTATTAGGAACCTTGCAAAGATTCAAATTTTGTTGATCATTAGTGTGGCATAGGAAGTATTCTACTAGTTGTAAGTGAGATTTTACATCCTCATCTTTGAAGAGATTTTTAAAGAAATTGACCCTGGTATTTCCAATTCTAGATTCAGAAGAAAAGAAGATGGCCATTAACTCTATGGGATTTAATTCCTTGTACTTTATCTCTTTGTATAGAATATGGAAAATATATGAATTTCTATCACCATTTTGTAGCAATTTTTTATTGAATTGACTTCACATGATCCTTCCTTTTAGGTTAAGTAGGTTGTGAAGGATGAAGTGGAGCTTCATAAATTTTTGAGTGGGCATACCATTTCTTTTATGATCAATCTAGAATTATTCCAAGGCTTCCTCTATAGCCCTAATGTCAGAATCAAGGTTGGAGAAAGATGACTTGATCCATTCCCAAAGGAGAGATTTAACTCTCCTGATTTTCCTGACTAAGGAACTGAGTGGAATTCTTTCATGTTCACTTACCCATACCTCATGAAAATCCTCCCTAAAACCTAGGATGGTTAACCAAACATTAGTTAATTTAATGGGTTATGGAGATAACCTTATACAATCTAGATTCACATCAATGATGTTTTGATTTTGGTTTGAGTTGAATATGGAAAGAGTGAAGCTCGTTATATTATCAAGGAACCTGATTTTGTGACATAGTATAGGCATATGTGTAACCTTCTTACTTGTCTCCCATTACCCATGTATCTTCCCCATGTATAATCAGCACCAACAGTAAGAATATCAATAATATTTCATGAATTAATCCTTTAGACAAATTCTTTTGAAGCTATTTTACTGAATTTGGATCCTATTCTTTTTTCTAGTCTCAACATGATGTTAAAATCACCTACCATAAGCCATCTATGATCACTTTGATGTGAAAGATTATCTAGATGACTCCATAGTAATCTTCTTTATATATAATAATTTCTATCAATGAAAAAAGTGAAAGTTAAAGACAAATCATTCAGCATGAATGATATTGAAACATGTTGAAATCTAACATTGGGTGTGAGAGTCTGAATGCTGAAGGTTCAACAACACTAAAATGAAGGTTGTGTGAAAAAAAGTGTATCCCAAGGAGTTCCAATTGATAGCCCTCCAATTCTCAAATGACATCATGGGTTCAAAAATTCCAACCAGTGATGGTTTTTTCATTTTAAAAAAATTTATAAGGGAATTAGCAGCAGAAGTATTTCCTAGCCCTTGGAAATTCTAGAATGTGACCTTTATTGATTCTTTGAAGAGGTTTTTCATGTTGTTTGGGGTTTTTTTCATTCTCCATTTCCATAGATTTCATCTTGTTCCTACCTTTTTCATTTTCATTTTTCTCTATACGAGCACTGCTATCCTCTATGATTTCACTTTTATAAATTAGATCTCATGTTTCCATCCCACCACTTTTATCTATCAGTGACTGTAGTTAATAAACCACATTAGCTCTGAAATTTATAGAGAGGGGGGAATGAGCATGAGATCATCGCTCCACCTAAGGTGGTTCCACATGAATTCCTCTTAGACTCCTTTCCTGAGGGGGATCAGGTGAAAGCCCTGTCATCTGGACCTTCAAGGATCATAGTGCCACTATGAACAAGAATGACCTCTTGGTCATATACAAATGTGATTTTTTCAATATCTTCTAGACTATGGGAATCAGTCTCTAGGGGGTATTTCAACTTCAAAGGGTGGATTTTTTAAATTATCTACAGAGAGTTCAGCTAAAGTCGCATCCTTGGTATCCAAATTGTCATCTTCCAAAATGAATTCTTCAGATGCAGTGGATCTATAAGGGATAACCACCCCTTTTTATTTTTTTAGAGCAATTTTAGTTTCATCTTCTTATGGCCTGACATAGTTTTGTTGCTACCCACCAAGAACTCCAGTCTCCTTGTGCGATGAAATTAGGGAATCATTATACACTACCTTTCCATTAGAAATAATTTTAGGTTGTCATGGTCCATTAAAAATCATATAAGTATATGGATTATAGACCCCTCTTTTTTACCTTTATCTAGTTTCCTTTGACAAATAGACTCATAATTTCCTTTGAGCATGTGGAAGTAGAAACCTTTTTCTCCGTTTTTTTAGAATGTATATGACCAATTGGGTTGTAATACATTCAGAATTTTGGCATTTTATCATATTGAATATTTATAGTAATGTCTTTTTTTATGATTTTGAGCACAACCTCTTCAACAATAATGGAATGCATGTTAACATTGAACATTAAACTAGAAAAGTTCACATATCTTGGGTTATCACTCCCCTATCCTTCCTGATTGGCATACCAAAAGATAATGCAAAGTCTCATAGGATCTGAGGATGAAAATATAACCAATTTAACCTAAAAATGTAAATCCATATATGGGAATGTGTCTTCCCAACAATAAAAGGGTTGAATTTATGATCACACTCTTGGGTTCATAGGAAGCCTAGTTTTACGGGAACTGATCCAAAGCTATATAATTTTCTATTATGGTCATCATAGGGAAAGATGATGTGATAAAATCCTATTACCATCACAATTATTTTCCAAAATCTGAAGCCCTAGATCTCCATGATCCTCCTTTGTAGATCATCAAAGTTCCATGGATTTTCCTCTTTTTGTGTGATAACCCTAGCAATGAGGGAGAACCCGCAATAATTTATCTTTTCTAACACTACCTCCTAATTCTTTGAAACAAGGGTAACCAACCCATTCTTGATGATCCTTCTAAAAGATGGAGAGTCAAGGTCTGAGAAGGAAAATATATTGGTTAACTTAAAAATATATTCAAGGTTCCTTCTTTTAATAATCACACCATCACCCAATAGTAATGGAGAATGGGAGGGCTAGGGTGGGGTGGGCCAAACCTACATAGGTTTGATCCCATGTGGGTTTTTCTGTAAAATCCCGCATATAATGAAAACAAAATATTTCAAGCCCACACCGCCCCGCATAAACCCACAGGTTGCCTATGGGCTGGCCCACATTTAAAAAAATATACTATTTTTAATCATTTAAATACTGTATTTTTTTATCATTTTTAATGGTATTTGTGGGGATAAGTATGAAATAACAATAACTATAGTTTTAAGGGATGTGAAATGATGGCATAAGACGACGCTGATGTAGTGGAGAACTCTTGTGATAGAAAGTAGGTGATTGATCGGTGAGGGGTGATAAATGATAATGTTGGTTGTGTGGTGATGTGAACAGCTAAACCTGTGAATGAACGAAGTCTGTCTAGGTAATGATTAGTTTTAGAGGAAGCTATTAGGGTTTTCGTGAGGTTATATTCTATTCTCTTAATAAAAAAATTAAATTAAATTATAACAAAATTAAATCGACATAAAAAATATTATGATTCTAATAAATCTTATAGAATTGAAACTATGTGCAGGGGTGATGACTTCCATTTTTTGAGAGATGGGTTGACACCCCATGTGAATATAGTTAATAATTACTATATAAATAATATCATATCATATTAAAACAATAAAAACAGGCCTATTTAAAATTCATATGTGAATACATAGTGAATTATCATGACCATTATAGTGAGAAATCATATGTTTCCATTTAACCATGATTTTTTATTAAAAAATAAAAATGTTAAAGAAGCGTATATTGTAAAAATAATGTTTTTTTAAATCAGGCATGCGGGCTCAACCTACATTGGACCGCACTCTAAACTGTCAAATTTTTTAGGCCCACCCTTCCCAACAGCTTCCCCATACCCGCAAATCTCACAGGTCGTGGGCCCACTTTGCATTACAAGCACCACGAAGGCAGTTAGGGTTATGGTTCTTTGGGGAGTAGAGCTGGAAAATCCCCTTATGTCTGCAGAGATCTAAAGAAAAAAATTATATAATTATATAAAATATTTTAAATATAAATTTATAAATATATAAATATTTATTTACAAATATATTGATAAGTATATATTTATAAATATATTTTGGTTTTAGAACCCTAAAATCAGGTTCTGACAAAGTTTTCTTTTAAAAATATTACACGAACCTGCCCAGATTAATGTGAATTTATAGATTCCCTGGCTAAATAATACGGTGTCTTCACATATGATATCAACATATAGAAATGAAAAATTATAATTCTTTAACTAGAAACCCATTGTCTCTCCCTAATCCACTGTGTTTTAATAAATTAAATATTAAAAATAGGTACAGGTTTTAAATAGTTTTAAAATTAAGCCTCTAAGTTAATGAGGGGATCAATGTCCTTTATTTGGATCGATGAAATGGTAAAGGCACTAGATTCCCACAAAACCTTTCACCCTTTATTAGATGAAAGGATTTTCCACCCCCAATGTCTTTCACCCAATAAAATGTGAAAGGCATTGATTCCCCCGCCCCTATAAAGGCCCCCAACCTCCCTTCACACCGAAAAATATTGCCTCTCTCTACACCTCCCCCATCTTATCTCCCTCTCTCTAAATTTCTCCCTCTTTCTTTCTCCCTTCCCTAGGACTCTCATGGTAGACATAAAGGAGTAAAAAATCTGTAAATCTTCAATTAAAGTTATTTTTCTAATTTATTTTAATATTTTTTGCTTATTTATTTTATTACTTTTTAGTTTATTTTAATTAATTAATTGACTTATTTGTTTAGTTATTTAGGTGTAATTTTTAAATAAAAATTCATGTTAGAGAGTAATTAATTATTATTTAATAATGACTTTTTCGTAATAAATTAATAATTAGTCGTAGTTAGTCATATAGTGATTATCGTGAATTGGTTATTATTCCATATCATTTTTTAGTTAATAATAATTAATAAACAACAATTAATGACTAATAAATAATTAATTAACTAGTCATTATTAAATATTAGATAATTAAATAATTAATAAATTAATAAATAAGTAATTAACTAATAATTGATTACTAATAATGAACAAAAAATTAATAACTTATTAATTATTAACTAATATTAATTAACTAATAATTAAATATTAATAAACTAATAATGAACTATTGATTAATTAATATTAATTATCTAATGATTAATCATTAATTAACAAATGGTTAACTAATGAGTTTGAATTTCCAAACTCATAGTTAGAGGCCATCTTTGAATAATTAATATTCATTAACTAATGATTAAATATTAATTAACTAATGATCAACTACTTATTAACTCTTAATTAATAATCATTATATAATGATTACATATTAATTAATTAATGATTAACTAGTCATTAACTAATAAATCACCAATAATTAAGTACTAATTTATTAATAATTAACTATTAGTTAGATTTTAATTAACTAATTATTAAATATTCATTAACTAATGATTAAATATTAATTAACTAATGATTAATGAATGATTATCTAATGATTAGCTAATAATCATCTAATGGTAAAGTAATGACTAACTAATGCTTGTCTAATAATTAACTAACACTTAACTATAATTAACTATTAATTAACAAATGGTTAAATATTAATTAACTATTAAATAACTAATGGTTAACTAATTATTTCCTAGTCATTAAATAATGATCAACTAATCATTAAATAATAGTTAACTAACCATTAACTAATTAGTAACAATAACTAATTAACTATAAATTAATTGTTAATTAACTATTAGTTAATTATCACCTAACTATTCATTAACTATTGTTTAAGTATTTATTAACTATTAATTAATTAATTAAGAACTTTATAAATAACAATTAGCTAAAAATTTCTAAGTTATTGACAATTAGTAGAACTTATTTACTAACATTCTTACTATCAAATAACTTCACACATCTTCCACTTTCAACCCCACACAATTACTCCCCATAGTAAATATTGGCTATCATTCAATTAATAAAGTAAATATTATGTGGTTATCTAAGAAATGAAATCTCTACCTAGATACAAATAAGTGTATGTAGGCTCGGATAGAGATGCACCTAAGAGAAGTAACACTAAAGAGGTCATAGTTATTATTATCTAAATCGTCACTCTGTGCATAATAAAGAGGTATAATGGTAAACTGTGTTTGACACTCCTTGGGAATCTACTTCAGTTATTCACATTCTTGTTACACCATAAAACTCACACTAATTAATATCTCTATATGCATTTAGTAATATTAAATTTTAGTCTACAAAACATCAGTGAAACCCACAAGTATAAGTCTAATAATAAGAAAACATTCTAAGATTTCAGAAAAGAAATGATTGTGTGGTTTTAAGATCAATGAAATCCCTTTCTGGATACTATAATTGGATGTAGGCTCTAGAAAAAAGTACTTAGGGATAATTAACTTAAAAGGGGTGGATTGGATATTAACTTGATCATCCCTTGGTCCACAAAAAAAGAGGCATAACTTCATAACTGGTTTTAAATTCCTAAGGGATATGCTTTGGTTAGTTATATTCTCTTTACACTACCAAACTCACACTAATTAATACCTTAAGGAATATTAAAATTGTGACTATGAAACATTAGTGAAAAAAGTAGGGATAAGTCTAAACATAAGAAAAACATTATAAAATTTTGATAAAGTAAATATTTCATGGTTTTCTGAGAAATGAAATCCCTATTTGGATACTATAATTGGATTTAGGCTCTGGAATAGAAACACTTAGGGGTAATGACCCAGAAAGGGTCATACTAGGTATTAACACTACCATCAATCAGTTCATAAAAAAGAGTCCCACACCTAGTTTAACACACTTGAGGAATCTGATTAAGATGATTCACATGATCTTTATAAACTATTAAACATCTAATTATATAATAATACCATTAAGTGGGTATAAATAACTATTCAATGGTCAACCCTACATGATTATTCCTCATATTGAATATTGTTTACACTATTGGAATCATGATCACAAACCATTTCTTTTTATAAACAATCATGTCTTCCTATGTCTAATACTATGAGGAAGTTATTTAAAACCATCAAGGAGATTCATATAACAGATAATCAACAAGAATGGTTATCATAATTTATTTTGCTACCCTAATATAAATTCAACAGATAGTTCATGGTCAGTTAAATCTGAGACCTGATTAGGAGATCCAGTTTATTAACTACAGAAAATTACAATTTTAGGATAGGTTATGAGATCTTGATTTTCCATTGGCTAATTATGATGACTGGTTACAATAAATAACATTATTTAACCAATGGTATGATAATTCTTTAATGGATTTATAAATGGAGGTTTCTAATATCCAGAAGCATCCAGATATTGTATGATGATATTAGAATGCAAGAGTTTTTTAAGAAGTTTCATCCTAATTATATGTGATTATTCCATATAATGTAGAAGAATACAACCAAACTAATAGCTGAGATATGATGCAATATAATTTGGATAATGAAGAAGTTTATAATGACATAATATAAGCAGAAAATAGTGAATATGGGGAAGAATATGAAGAATTTAAGAAATAATTTATGAGAAATAATATATTTGTACATCATCCTCAATGCAAGATAAATAATCCATAACTTTATTCATCTTGTTCGGAATATGTGGAACATTTTTCTGAATTTGACTGGATTATTATAATACCAAAAACTAAGTTTCTTGGAGTTTTAGAGGATAGATTTGTTTCAGTGGAAAAATATTATACACTAGAAGATATTTTACACGAAAATATTCCTTGAAAAGTATACTGAAACAATTATATATTTACAGATATTTAGTTTAAAAGTCAAAAAAATACATCATACAGTGTAAAAAATATAGTGATTATTATATATTTTTCTTGAGGTTGATTTATAACATTTATCTTAGAGGATGAAGGATTTATATTAGTGAGGAATATAAAACTTTCATGCAGCCTAAACTAACACAATACCATAAATCAATAAAAACTAAATTTATGTCTTCTATTATTTTAAAGATAATCAAGGCCTTCAAAATTTGTTTTTATACCTTTTTTAGAGGAGGATACAACAAAATTGTTGTTAAAATATTTCCTATTTAAAGAAATAGAGGGTGAAATAGAAGACAACTACCAAGGTGTATGGTGATTGGGATAACTCTAATAGGGTTTTTTTAAAATTTCTATCAATATAGAGCTAAAACAAGAAACAAGTCTTACACCTTGATTTGAATGAACATGTGTCTCAAGATAACTAAGATAATTCTGCCCCTGTTAAATTTCATTTTTTGTTATAGGAATTCATTCCAGGTATTACCATATTTCATTTCCCCAAATTGTTTATACAGATTGAGAGAAAATTTTTATATGTAAAGTACATAGGCGTATTGTTAATTTCAGCAACCAAATATGGTAAACATACATGTTTACCTATCACATATTACATAGTGGATAAAAAAATTATTAATCTTGGTGTCGGTTTTTGGCGTGTATTAGGAAAATTTTCACCCACATTCAAGGTGTAAGTTTGATATTTGGTCACCATCAGGTGATCTATAAAGAAACAAATGGAAATCATGCTATTTGAAGATCCCTAAATTTACATCATTAATATTTCATTAGACATATTATCATCAATGTGTGAAAAAAATGATGAAGCTATGGAGAAGGCTATCAAGAAACATGGTATACATTCTGTTTCTTATTTTCTACAATTTTAATGTAATTATTATATTAATTTATTTTTAATATGATCACTTTCATGTAGTATATGAATCCAATCAATTAAGGTTTGAGAATTGATTTGAAGGAATTCCTAGGGATAATCATGGAGTGTATAAATACATGTTTCATATTTTGAAAGAGAAATATAACTTGGTATATAATGGGTGGAAAATGTATGGACACATGACCACAAACATTTTGGAGTTTATCAATGGTTTCTCCATGGATCTATTCAAGTTACTTATAACCAACCTACATTAGGATCCATTTTATTATTTTGTAAATTAATTCATATAAATAAAATTATATAATGTTTATGGGATTAATTAGGGTTTGCAATGTACATAACAATTTTAGTGAGGTATTGATAGTAAAAATGATAAAGCTTTATTTTTTTTAGTGTGAATGTTCAACTAAGATGAAAATTGATTCAAAGTGATAGAGTTTTAGCTCCCTATCATAGGTGGAAATGGTTGAGTGTTGGTGGTATTACTAGATGTAAAGAGTTTTTTCCCTGGAAAATTTTAGGCATTATAGTTTTCATACTTGTATTCCATTGAATAATTTTCCTCTATGAACATCTCATGGGAACTATATATTGATCCAATATACAGGCTCAAAACCATTTTTAAATGTAATAGTTCGCTTTCAATGCCAATTGGCTGTTTTAACATTTTATAATGCCTAAATATCATACCACATAGACACCTAACTTCAATAGGTTAGTGACCATGAGGTAGAATAAAGTCCAAGATGATTAGGAGTGAGAATTACTAACCTTAAGAAGAAGAAAAATGTATGAGATGACACATATGTCATAGAGAAGGTCATGATAATAAGTGATGCCCTAACATTGATAGAATGAGTTTTCATTCCCATCCATGATTATTCATTGTGTGAAAATAAATTAATTTCTTAATTACTTAAAAATTGGATTAGGGTCGGACCTCAGGTTGTCCTTTTGTTTGGTTTCATAAAATACTCAGTGATTAAAAATCTTCATTATAAAAATATATTACATTTTAATTTCAAAATAAACCATCTAAAAATACTCAATAAACTCTTTTGACTCTTTAATTATTCTAAACATGTTTCTTCCCACTCTTCTATTTATTGTTTATAATATTCTAATTTAAATAAAATTTATGATCTAAGTCAACATTTTAAGTTTTTAAAATAAATCATGAAGAAGATCAATGGAAAATGATGAAAATGATTTTTCAAGAATAATGTAGATGTAATTATGTACAATATGCTTTGTAATAAACAAATATTAATCCAATTTATCAACTTATGAAAGTGAAAAGGGTGTTAAAATAAATGTTGTAACCAATATTCTACTAACCATAACCTTATATTTACATTTTACAATTACCATATAATTATTTCATTTTTATGCATGGATATTGATGATATTGTTCTACTCACAAAGTATTATATACATGTTTCACAGGATATTCTATATGGATATGAGGTTTTATGGGTTAGGGTACATAAGACACAATATTTTTCTAAACCAGCCCAGTTTAACCCTGAACTGATTACCCGAGATGGTCCACAGAAAGTCCCATAGGGTGTTTCTGATCCCCACAGGCTGGTTACTAGTGTTGGGCATCAAAACATATATTTGGGAACAATTTTGGCCCAAAAGAAATAACTAGGACCAGATAATTAAATAAAACAAACTAAAATATGACAAAACTAAATAACTAAATCATAATAAATAACCCACTAGATGAGTTACAAAATACAAATAAACATATTGAAAACTAAAAAAAAGTAAACTAAACCACTTCCACATGATCTCCATGTGACAACCTGGTCAAATACAACCACAAGACCGAACCTAATCCACAACGAGCACCTACCAGGAAACCTGAACAAAAGTTAAACCTACATCTTGAAAGATAGGATGGGCATGAGCACCGAAATGCTCAGCAGGGATTCCAAAGTTAAACCACAAAATCCAAGTGCTCCCTTTTCTAAAGTAGTATAATGACACGAGTTTGAAATAAAATTTCAAAAAAAAATTGGGGTTTCAAAATTTTTCAAAACAACTCACAACACATCTCATTTCCAAAACCAAATTCCAATTTATAATCAAATTCCAAAACAAGGGAAAACTAGGGCAGTATAGAAAATAAATAAGAAAGGAGTACAGGCATAGAAACTAGTGAAATAGAAATTAAACAGAAAATATAAATAATAACCATGAGTGATCCTAAAAATCCCTAAACAACCCCTGGACATACTCAGTTTGGAACCACCCATAAATGTATGGTGAATCCCCTAAGTCAATAACCAACGGGCTACTTCATCCTAGACTTACTATTGGCATAACCATCATGGCCTTTCTACAACTCCAGAAGGCACAAAACCAACTAATTAGAGGATGGTAATCAATCATCACTCGATCATCTAAAAGACTCCTAGGAACCCATGGGGGTAATAATAATATTGTGTAAGTAGGAGTCCAACACACTCATGACTCATCTTACGTTCCCCCACCGCACTTGCCTACCCCAAACATGGACACCAATATACGATAACCCATGAAGGGAAATCCATCTTATAAAGGTTCCCCCTATATATACAAGTGAATTTCACATCACAAAAGGTTCCAACTAGGCCTCCATACTATATAAACAATCAAACCATTTTATAAAAAAACTTTAGGCTACCAACTGAGCACATGAATTTTCCAAACACAATTCCTTCTAAAAGTTAACACAAACTTCATCTTTAAGTTGGAAGATCTAAATGGGAATTTAGCATGACATCAATAAAAACATTACCAAAACATCACAGCAACACTTATTTTATATTTACAATGCCAAATGGGTCCTTTAATTCCAAACACACAGCCAAACACTTTCAATTACCAAATGGGCCTTTACTCTTTCCAAATTCACACCAAACCATGTTTCGAGGACAAAGAGGCCAAACCATGAGGAACGCATTTAAAGTCATGTTTTCCAAAACCCTTGAAGAAATATCTTACCTCTTGAAAGTAAATGGGACCATTTCAAGAAAAATTAACGAAAATAAGAACTATTTATTAAACCAAGTTATAGAGAAAACACCAACTCGAAGAACCGTCTTCATTTAAGGGCACATCAATGTGTGAACCTAGTGCTCCCATGGATGTTCTAACATCCAATAGAACACAAAAAACCAATAAGAAACTTTATAACCATTTTCCTAAAGTCATAACTTTCCTTGAAACCAAAACCAACCACTTAAATTATTTAAATAACACAACAGTACCCTTTAAGAATTAAAACCCTTTCCAAGACATTTCAATATAATTATCAAACAAAACATTACAAAATCATATACACCAAATAAAAATCACAAACAAACAATAATCATCAAAACAATATTAAATCTATAAATTTCATAAAATCCCCCAATTCTATATTACAAGAACAATAGAATTTAAAACAACATTATAGGTGCCATAAAGTGAGACAACCCACACAAATATATTTTAAAACCTATTTTTAGAAAATTTAATAAATTCAAAAATGCAATAATATTTTTACCAAGAGTTCCATAGAGGTGTGAATCAACTTGATAAATTTATTTAAAATTCCAAGAATCAAAAGAAATGATTTATGAAATAAATACATGGAAACACCTACTGAAACCAGGTGTGAATGGGACAAAACTACCAGGCATGAAATATCTGAGCCTTATAGATGATCCATACACCCGATACATAAGAAAATAAAACTAAATATTAGCCAAATCTAACCCTAGGGTTCATCTAAGAATAAATTCCCCCAAAGAAACCTTATTAAAGGAGAGAGAAAGGGGGAAATAGAGGGAAAATGAGTAAAAAGAGAGGGGTATAACCTTATATTCAAAGGATAAGAAACCTCAGTCTATTGGGAGAAAAGGAAAAGGGTTAGGTAGTACCCCTTGGTGCATCAAAATAAGAGGGAGGATGGGGAACCAGAGTTAGGGTGAAATATGGGAAGAGAGAGAAGAGGATCTGAAAATTTTAATGAATTGGAACGTCTGCACGGTTTGGCTGCACAATTTTCCAAACCGTGAGGACCTCTCTGTCTAAGGTAAGAATGGTTCATGGTTACCTAGGACCCATCACACAGATGTGAGTAGGTCGTGCAGTAAATTCTATCTTACATGCACTAGCCGCATGGCATGTCAGCATGGTTACTACTAACTATGCAGTAATCGTACGACACCCTGAAAACTCTCCAAAAACTCTAAAATATCAAAAATTAAATCAGGAATCAAACCCAAATTTTGTCCCATAGGAAACTATGGGACACCCTCTCTAGTATTAATGGTTTTAAAAATCACAAATCTTATCAAATCTTATCAATCATGTAGAATCTTATTAACTATGTCTAATCATTTCGATCGAGTTTATTTATGTTCCAATATGTGTAATTATTATTATCTATGATCACATATAAGTTTAACACGTTCTGATAACATTTATATTATAAGATATTCCAAGAAGAAATATTTTATAAGTATGAAAGACTGACACTGATAGTTTAACTGAGTCACCAACAGTGTAAAATGACTCACTGATAGATGACTCACTGATAATGCAATTAACACACCGATATACTGATTGCCTCAAATAAATTTCAAAGTACCTACCGAAGAAATTTACCTACCAACGAAAAGTAAGTACTAATTCAAAAGACCTACCGATGCAAGGAAATACCGTTGCATGGTGCTACTGATGCAAGTACTCCCCATCAGTTAAAATGAGTCACTAACGCATGGAAATACCAACAGAATGAAACACTGATGGAATGAGTCACGAATAGAAAGACATACCAATAGAGGACTCGCCGATAGACTGTTTAAAATTTCCTTTATTTAATATTATTTCTAACATTCGTATTTTGTGTAATTTCATGTGACTGATTAATTTTATACTTTTTTGAGACATCTTGAATGAGGATGTCATAACTACGAGTTACATCATTTACCTCAATACATTCACATTGTCAGGCTGTAATAATATAAAAGAAAAGGACACAAGATGAAAGTGATATAGGTGTACAAAAATATACATAGAATACACAAGTAGACATAGTAGCAGAACCACAAAAGAATCTTGAGGAACCCTTAATTCATACTTATTGTGATCCAGAGAACAGTTGTTCATCAAAGTTCCAACATCATTGCAGCATTCAATTGAACCGAAAGAGAAGAACATCTCATATTCCTAGAAAACATAATATAATGCTTCATGACACTCTCTTTTTAGAGTCTTCTTCTATAACAGGACTTGATCTCCAATATTAAAACATCAAAGAGTCTATTGATGAACTACATAACTCTTAGAGCCTTCTAAAATCAATATAATCTATATTGCTCTATTGTGTATCTTTTTGTTACACTTTCAAGCAGTGTATGCATCTGTCTATACAACACACACTGTCTTCTGCACTGAACTATAGGATACCAGATATCCTCACTCAACTCTCTTCTTATACTTTTTTATCTCATGAAGAACTTTGGAAGAGGACCGGTGTGACCTGGTTATATTTTGTTCCCATGAAGAATAGTGGAAGAGGTCTTCTGACCAGTAAAATATGTATATTGTTGTGTTAACACAGATCTAGGGTGTGGATCAAAAAATTTAACTATATATATTTCATGGTAGTAGGTGATCACCAAGTGGAAATAAATAAGTCTCTTCTTGAGACTAAACTTCTTATTTTATATCTACTATGTTTTCAAATTTAGTTTTCTATATTTTTACCTATACATTAGAAAACTGAATTTCACTTTGATAGTTAGTCTTGGATAGTAGTTAAACTATTTTTCTTTATTAGAGTTGTTTAAAAAAGTTGTATCAATATCTCATATTGTTTTAACTGATAATTAATCAATCTTCTGAGAAACTATTTGAATAGTTAAGGTATTATAATTTTACTACTTTGAATAACTGTCATGTTTTTTTTTAAATTGGGGGAATCTTTTAAATAAATTTTTTTAACAAAATTTTTTATAGGAACTCAATTCACCCCCCCCCCCCTCTTGGGTGTCCTACTCCGATAAACATTTGGTATCAAAGGATTTATTTTTCTACTATTTTTAAATATTATAAGCTTTTCCAAATATTTTCAACTGTGATTTAGTTATGTCTGAAATATCTATAAATTTTTATTAGTTATAGATTTTTATTCCTTTAAAAACTTATTTCTTTATCATGGACAATATACTGGAATGTGCTGCTACCAAGAGACCTCCGTAATTTAATAGAACAAACTATGTCCAGTGGAAGATTAATATGAAAATGAATGTAGAAAGTATTGGGTTTGATATTTGGATAGTAATAGAAGACATTTATGAAATACCTTAAACTCTCAGAACTACATGGAGTGAAGCTAAAAAAATCTATTTATAATAATAATAGAAAATATATGAATTCCTTGTTTTATGAACTAGGGGATGATAAATTTTATATAATATCTTCTTGTAAATCTTCCTATGAAATTTGGGACACCTTAGATGTCTCACATGAAGGAACTACTAATGTTAAAGAAATAAGACTTAACACTTATACTATTAAGTATGATAATTTTATTATGAAGCCTGATGAGCCTATTTCTGACATGTATCTGAGGTTTAATGAAATTTTGAGCACCATGATCTCCTTGGGAAGAGCTATTACATCCAAGGATAAAATCATGATAATTCGCATATGCTTACCAAATAGATAGAGGTGGACTTTTGTATCAATTAGAGAATCTTGTAACATCGTAAAATTTCCAATAAAGGAGCTGATAGGCATGTTAATGACGTATGAGGAAGAACTAAAAGTGATCAAATAAGAGGATTATGAACCCAAAATAAAATTTGTTCTTTCAAATCTAATACCTCCAATTATAAGGACAAAGCTCAAGATGAAACTAAATGTTCAAATGATGTAAAATCATCCACAGACGGTTATGAATAGATGGCTCAAATAGCCAGAAGGATTAAGAAATTTTATAGAAAGAATAAATTCTTCATAAATACCTACAATATAAAAAATTATGATCATTACGGACATTGGAAAAAGGGTTCTTAAATAAGTGATACTTCAAATGAAGTTGTCTATTATGAATACAAAAGAAAGGGACATGTAAAGGCTGACTGTCCAAAGATAAAGCACAATAAAAAGTATGATGATGGGGATATAAAGTAGAAAAATACTATAAAGGAAACTTAGATTGCTTTTGAGGATAGATTAAGTGACTCATAATCCTCTCATTATGAAAATACTAAAAAATAAAATATGTGTTTTATGACAAACACATCTGAGGTAACACTAGACTCTCCAAAATATACATCTTACTATTCTAGAGATAAAAGTGATTCTGAAAACATGACTAATGAGGAAATGTTTGAATATTTTAAAATTATAGAAGACACTTGTAATGAACTAAAAGATAAATACAAATATTAATATAAATATCATGATTTGATGACCACTGTTAAATCTAAACTTACTATAGAGAAAGAAAAAAATTCTAAAATGCATAAGGAAAACAATGAACTTAAATTGTCAAATGAGAAATAGAAAAATAATATAAAAATATTTAGAAATAGAAAATAAATATTAGTTCAAATTCTTGGTAAACAAGTATCTCCTAAATATGTTACTGGAATAGGATACCAACCAAGAAAGAGGAATATGACTAAAACTCGTTTTGTATCAAAATCTAGAAAATACAGTTTTATGCCTATTTTTGGAAAAATTTCTGCATGTTATGAATGTGAAACATCTTATATTGTTTCAATTTCTTTACCATATAAATTATATTTTTAAAATACTTTACATTCTAATTATAGGAACCCATAAAGAAAATGTGGGTTCCCAAAGCTCTTATTACTAATGTTTCTGGACCCAAAAAAATCTGGGTACCAAAATATATTCTTTTCTAATCTGTCTTTATAGGAAAACTATTTGAAGATCTCCTATCAAATCTTATGGTACATGGACAGTGGATGTTCAAGACACATGATAAGAGACTACTCATGCTTCAAGAACTTGAAAAATATTGGTGGTGGATCCATCACTTTTGGTGATAATGGTAAAGGAAATATCATTAGCCATGGCCAGATTAGTTACTCTAACTCAGCTCTAATTTCCAAAGTACTTTTTTGATGGATTAAAATATAACTTATTTAGTATCTCTCATTTATGTTATTATATTTGTAATATAAAATTTTAAAATTATGCATGAAATGTTTTTAATTATAAAAATAAGTTAGTATCTTATACTTTTAGAAGTTAAAATGTTTATGTTGTTGATTTAGATTATTTAATTTCTCAAAATGATTCTTGTTTGAGTTCTTCTCATAAATAGTCTTGGGTTTTTGATAGGAGATTAGTACACTGCAATATATACTCACTTACAAATATTTCTAGAAAATATATAGTCAAGGATCTACCCAAACATGAGTTTCCAAATGATAATGTCTATAATCCTTATCAAAAGGGTAAACAACACAAAATCTCTTTCAACCCAAAGAAATAAGTTTCAACTTATCAACCTCTTGAGTTGGTTCATAAATAATTTTTTGGACCTTATAGTGTTTCAAGTCTCAGTGGGAATAACTATGTCTATGTTCTTATAGATGACTACTCTATATATACTTGGACTTTTTTATTAGCTCACAAAAGTGAAGCTTTATCTCATTTCACTGAGTAGGCCAGGACTGTAGAAAATATTAGGGGTCGTAGAATTAAAACTCTAAGAAGTGACCATGGCTGTGAGTTTGATAACCAATAGTTGGAATCTTTTTTCTCACAAAATGGTTATAGTCAGGAATTATCTGCTTCTAGGACACCCCAGCAAAATAGAGTTGTAGAAAGAAGAAATAAAACCCTTCAAGAAATTGCTAGAACCATGCTTAGTGAGTGTAACCTACCTATATACATTTGGACATAAGTTTTCAATACAACATGATATATAATCAATAGAGTCTTAATTAGACCTATCCTTAAGAGAACTCATTTTGAGTTATGGAACAATCGAAAACCCAAGGTTAACTACCTCGAAGTTTTTTATTGCAAAGTATATATTCTTAACACTAAGGATAATCTAGAAAAATTTTCCTCCAAGAGTGATGCATGAATTTTCCTAGGTTATTTAATATCTTGTGAAGTCTATAGGGTCTTCAATAATAGAACCAAATGTGTGGAAGAATATTTACATGTCCAATTTGATGAGATAGATCCACATGATCCAAATACCTCTCTATAGAATCTTGGGGATGATATGTCAAATCTGGATATCAATATTAAATCTTCTGACCATCCTATAAGGAAATTTGTTAAAACATCTAGTTCTAGAAATTCTCTAGATTCTAGCCATGATCAACTAAAACTTGTTAAAGAACCTGAAGCGACCATCCCTTACTTTTCTAGACCTATTTGAACTCTTAAGTATTGTCCTATAGATGTTATAGTTTGGGATTTAGAGAAAGGTACTTAGACTAGAGATTCTCTCAGAAATCAGGTTGAACATCAAGGTTTCAGGTTCCAAGTTGAACCTAAGAAAATCAATGATGCAATTAATGATGAATTTTGGGTGATGGATATACAAGAAGAATTAAATCAGTTTGAAAGAAACAAATTCTGGAAACATGTAGATAGACCCAAATACACCTTGACTATATGCACAAAATGTGTGTTTAAGAATATAGTAAATGAAGCAAGTAACATAGTTAGAAACAAATCTATATTGGTTGCACAAGGTTACAGTTAAGTAGAAGGGATTGAATATGAAGAAACCTTTACACCATTAACTATACATGAGTCCATAAGAATCATGCTTGCCTATTCAGCACATCTAGATTTCAAACATTATCAAATGGATGTCAAGAGTGCTTTTTTAAATGGTTATATAATTGGGAGTGCTTTTGTTGAACAACCATCCCATTTTACAAATCCCCACTTTCCAAATCATGTTTCTTAATTAACTAAAGATTTATATGGTTTAAATAATGCACCAAGAACTTAGTATGATAGGCTCAACACTTTTCTTACTTCTAATGGTTTTACAAAAGTTGTTGTTGAAACTACCATTTTTATAAAACGAATTTCCAAAGATGTTTTAGTAGTACAAATATATGTAGATGATATTATATTTGGATCTTCTAAAAATTATACATGTGTTGATTTTTCAATAATAATGCAAAGTAAATTTGAAATGAGTTTAATGGGTGAACTCAAATTCCTTCTTGGATATCAAATATTTTAAAACAAAGATGGTATTATTTTGAATCAAAGTAAATATAATAAGGATATTTTAAAAAGATTTTTATTTGAAATCATTAAGAGTAGTGAAACTCCAATTAGTACCACTGGTTAGTTGGGCCAAGATAGAGATGTTAAATTATTTGATCAAAGCACTTATAGAGGAATTATTGGGAGTTTACTCTACCTAACAGCTACTAGTCCAGATATTATGTTTAGTGTGTGCACGTGTGCGCATTTTCAACAAAACCCAAAATAATCTCTTTTAAATTCTATCAAAAGGATATTTAAATACCTCAAATATACAAAATAAAATAGGATTGTTCAATCCTATAGGAAAACCATTTGATTTAGTGAGTTATTCAAATACTGACTTTGGTTACTGTAAGTTAGATAGAAAGAGCGCCTCTAGAACATGTCACTTTTGGGGAAAGTCTCTAGTTTCATGATTTTGTAAGAAACAAAATTATGTCACATTATCTACTACTGAAGCTAAATACAAAGCTATTGGTAGTTTTTGTGCACAAATTTTGTGCCTGAAACACACATTACTAGAAAATTAATATCATTTCCGACATGTACATATAAATTATGATAACGAAAGTGCTATTAATATTTCTAAGAACCTTGTTTCGCATTTTAGGACAAAACACATTGATGTAAGACATCATTTTTGAGATACCATTATTAAAAAGTTGATATAACTTTAGAATTCATTGGCATTGGACATCAGCTTGCTAACATTTTCTCTAATCCATTGAACTCTAAAAGAATGAACTAAATCTTACATGAGTTAGGAATGATCAATCTATAGGACCTTATGTTGTTATTATTATGATAATGTTAAGTGAAGTTGTCATAATGAAAATAGAAAATTCAATAATATAGTGCCATGATGACACTAATAGTGTGATTCTGAAAAAATCATGTTGACGCCAATAATTTTTTCATATCGACATAGTTGTCATACTGACACTGATACTTTGTCATGTCGATACTCTGTCATTCTGAAATTAATGCTCTTTCATGATGACACCATTAGTGCTATGAAAAATATTTTATGTTGACACTGATGACTCACTATTTTTATATGTTCTACGTTTTTACCAAAATGACACTATTTCATTTATTTTTTTGAACTTGGTTCACAATTTTATGATTTTTTGATTTCAAAATCCCTAAATGATATAAATTCAATTTAATCCACTCTAATTATTTACCCTTTCAATCACTTAGCTGGTTCCCTCTCTACCCCTGACCTTTCACCTTCCAACCTTCAAATTGAATTGTTGGAATGGCACATGTGAATCAAGCTCTTGAAAGTGACGAGTCTCGTGAAGCTAAGAAATAGAGAGGGGAATCAAGAAAATCTTCTCAGATAGTAAATCCTTCTCTTTAAAATCATGTAGTGACTCCTGAAAAAGAGGTTCTTACATAATGGTTTTTGGAATGAAATTATTTGCTTCTCAAGGTGTTACTAGATCAGATATGACTTGAGTGGTTCTCAGATAATGAAAGACCCTTCTATCTGAAGCTAGTTCATGAGTTTTACATGAATATAGATTTTCTACAAGAAGGTAGTGATGTTTGTTGGATTACAGATACTGTAAAATGTAATAAAATTTATTTTCAATGAATAAAATGGGATTAATATATTAAGGTACCACATAAGGTTTTTTTTTATGATTATCTGGGTAGTTCTCCACCTGAGGGTGATTTTTTTTGCTTTGAGACAACTCTGAAGGAGGTTACGGATAATGATGAACACAGAAGACCCATTACTACAGAGTTATATGGGGAGTGTAAAATTTTATTCGAGTTTATATAGCATCAGATCTATAACAGGAAAGGGGAATTTGAATCTCTAGAGTATCAATATATCTACTTTTTTTATCTACTCAGAAAGTGGATTAAGGTAAACCTGTAAAGATGGCTTACAGTGCACATGAATGAAATGATCAAGTCTTCTTGAAAAACCAATTACCTATTGTATCAAACGTTAACATCAGTTGTCATAAAAGATAAAGGTTATGTTAGTGAAGGAGATGAATTTATTTTTGAGTGTAGTGGGATCTTCTTAAGTAAAGATATCTATAAAAGGATAATGATCAACTAGAACCCATAGAAGAAACAATGGGTTGGATATGAAGATAAGATCTATGAAAAGTTCAATATAGTGAACTATCCATATAGACCTAAGAATATTGATGACCCTAGACGAGGACCAGATGAGAAAGTTGTTTACTCTTCAGAATAAGAAGAAGAGCATGCCACACCACTCAGAGAACAAGGGTCTCCTATAGATGATAGAAGTGATCCAGACACCAGTGATTCTCACAAATATTTTTCTTTTGGACCTCCTAGTCATCCACTTTTCTCACCCTATTATGACCCACAATAAAATACAATGGAGATGAGGAGATAGAAGTCTCAGGCAGTGTGAAATATGTAAGTAGATTTAATGGCTTTTGAAGAAGAAGAATAAGGAAGTGAAGAAGCTAAAAGTGGCAGTGTAAGAGGCAGTGGTAGTGAATAGGAAAAAGGTGAAGAAATGATGATAGAAATGGAATTCAACAGCATGTATTTATACATAATGATGATGATGGAAGTGATGAAGGTAAAAAAAAGTAATTTTTATCATCATAAGGATGATCATGGTGGAGAAGTAAATATGGTTGATTCTTTAGTTCAGAATGTTATTATATATCCTCCTGAGGTTTTTGTTAAAGAAAGAGCTAATGATAAATTTCATGGTGAAGTAGAATTTAAAGTAATTACTACACCATATTTAGTATAAGAAAGTAGTAGTCCTCATGATGAAGTTGAGAAACTAGTGATGAGAGCTCGGATTGAGGAGGGCTCAAGAAAGGAGAAATCAAGTTGATAGGGAGCATTAACCTGGAAGAGTAAGACTTTCCATTATCACTCATCTGGATGATGATGTTAATATTGAATAGGAAAGGAATCCTGGGTATATAGAACTAGGTTTAGATTATGAAGACTTAGATAATAAATATTTTTACCTATTTCCAAAGAATCAATGGATGAAACCCTTCCGAGTGACAATGTCACTAAATCTTACTTTGAAATATTTAAGGTAGAAGTTTCTTCAGATTTTAGTGTCTCGGTTCAATCTCATATGGTCCAAGAGATTAAACATTCTAGAAGGTCCAACACTGAGCTAAGTAACGGATTATGCTCTCTCAGGTCATCAATAGTAGAAATGAAGTAGTCTGGGCAAGCTCTTTCTTTTTCAGATCAGGAAGTGGGTGTTAATGAGGCTGATTCAGCCAATGATTCAAAGAAAGTGATATAAGAGGTTCAACCCAACCTTATCACAACTGCTGAGACAATTGTTGAAAATACTTCCAAGATGAGAAAATAAATAACTGGGCATGCTTCTACAAAAAATAATAATAACTCAGAGTATAAAGGTTTTTGGAGACTATTCTTAAGTACTTAAAGACATATACCTCAATTCCTACCAATGTTCCTTCTACCACTGGTCTGACTTATTTTGCCTTAGACATTGAGGTAGTCAAAAATGTTGTTAAGGAAGAGATTTAGGATCTATTTGGTGCATCTAGTTTTGAAAGACTTTATAAAATTGAGCAGAACATTGATCGGGGACATGGTATGGTCATATTTTATACCAAGGAAAAATCTACCACTCAATAAGAGCTTATAAAGAGGATTAATTCATATTTCTCAAAGATTTACACCAAGAACCATTTCACAAGTCACCTTATGTATTTGGAAGATAATTTTATTTTACCTCTAGTGATAAGAGCTTTCAAAGAACAAGTCAAGCAATCAAAGGACTTCACCCATATTTTGGAAAAATTCCTTGAGGATAAAGATGACTTTGAGAAATCTATGAAGTATGGTATTGAAATCATTGATGATTCCATCAAGTTATTGAATCCATAACTTCATGTGAAAAGTGAAGGCATTGTGGTGCCAACAGCTGCACCTATTAGACTTTCTAGATCAGTTCTTTCACCTCAGATGTCAGTTTCTCAGGCCTTGACTCAGATTCATCCAGTGATCCAAGATAATATTAAACCTCCTATGTTGTCACAAAACAAATCAATCCTTTTACCTAATGTTCCATAAGAAGTGATCTTGACTCCTTTGAAAATTTCTTCAAACCCTCCAACTTCTAAACAACTACCTACTAGACCCTCTGTTGACCCCTCTGAGAAACGGAAAGAACCTATTCGTCCTGGAAAGTTGTGTGGATAACTACTTGATAGGGCTGTTTACTTGTATTTTGTTGTCTATCACTAAAAATTTGTAATACATTTTACTTTATCGATTAATCAAATTTTGTGCTCCTATCTTTCATCTATTTGTGTTCCCTCTCTTACTCTCTGATGTATCTTATTCCTTTTCTTTCCTTTCACTGATGATTTTACTATTTGATACCCTTCTCACTTTTTGATAATCCCAAAAGGGGGAGAACAGTATGGAATTACACTTTTTTATTTTACCTCTGATATCACTCTTATATTTTATTTTTCCTTTGATACCATTACAATTATTTTTACTTCTGAACCTTATCTATATATTGATAAAAATCATCAATAATGGAAGATGATAACTAGAATGATTATATTCCACATCCAATGATTGTAATCTATAATACCATGATTTATCCTCATCAAAAAGGGGATGATTTTTGGCCTATAGGAAACTAGTGGTCACCCTCAGTAGTATTAATGGTTTTAATAATCAAAAATCATGTCAAATATTATCAATCATGTCTAATCCTATTAACCATGTCTAATCATTTAAATAGGTTTTATTTATGTTTCAATATGTGTAATTATTATTATCTATGATCACATATAAGTTTAACACATTCTAATAACATTTATGATGTAAGAAAGTCTAAGAATAGATATTTTCTAAGTATGACAGACAGACATAGACAGTTCTACTAAGTCATCGACAGTGGAAAATGACTCACCTATTGATGACTCATAGACAGTTCAATTTACATAGTGAAAGACCGACTATCTCACCAATAGTTCAAAGGACCTATCGGTGTAAAGGACCTACTAACGCAAAGGAACTACTGATGCAAAGGACTTAACGATGCAAGGAACTACCGATGAAAGGACTTATCGATGCATGGTGCTACCTATGTAAGGACTCACCATCAGTTAAAATGAGTCACTGATGCATGGAAAGACCGACAGAGTAACACCCTGATCAAATGAGTCACTGATAGAAAGAGATGTTGATAGAGGACTCACCAATAGAGTGTTTAAAATTTCATTTATTTAATATTATTTATAACATTCATAATTTGATTAATTTAATGTAACTGGTAAATTTAATACTTTTGTAAACATATTAAATGAGGATGTCGGAAGTAAGAGGTACATCATCTACCTCAAAACATGAACATTGTCGGGCTACAAGAATATAAAATAAAAGGATTCAAGATGAAAGAGATATAGATGCACAAAAAATATAAATAGAATAAATGAGTAGAAATTGTAGTAGAACCACACAAGAAACTAGAGGAACTGTTAATTCCTACTTGATGTGATCCAATGAACATTTTTTCATCAAAGTTATAACATCTCCTCCACATTCAACTGAACCGAAGGAGAATAACATCTCATATTCCAATAATAATTAATATAGTGCTTCATGACACTCTATTTTCAGTTTATGATTCCATAATAGGACTAAATCTTCAATCCTGAAACATCAAAGAATCTAGAGCTGAACTACATAACACTCAGAGCCTTTTAAACTCTATCTAATCTTTATTGCTCTGTTTTTTACCTTTTATTACACTTTTGAGCAGTGTGTGAATCTTTCTGTATAACACACACTATCTCTTGCACTAAAATTGATGATACCAGATATCCTTACTCAAATATCTTTTTATACTTTTTTATCCCATGAAGAACTATGGAAGAGGTTCTATATGACATGGTTGTATTTTTTCCTATAAAGAACAGTGGTAGAGGTCTTGTTACCTATACAGTCTGTTTACTATTGTGTTAACCCAGATCCAGGGTGTCGATCAAAATTTTTAACTATATAGATTGCTTGGTGGAAGGTCATCACTGAGTGGAGAGGAATAAGTCTCAACTTGAGACTGAACCTCTTATTTTATATCTGTTGTTTTTTTCAAATTTATTTCTCTCTATTTTTTACATGTACTTCAGAAAATTGAATTTCACTTTGATAGTTAGTCTTGGATAGTAGTTATAACTATTTTTCCTTATTACATTAGTTTCAAAATTTTCATCAATATCTCATATTGTTATAAGTGGTAATTAATCAATCTTCTGAGAAACTATTTGAATAGTCAAGCTATTATAATTTTACTACTTTTACTAACTGGCCTTTTTGTTCTAAATTGGAGTAATCATTTAAATATTTTTTTAACAGATATTTTTATAGGAACTCAATTCACCCCCCTCTTGAGTTTCCTACTCTGACCGATACAAAACCTCAACCAAAATATTCAAGACTAATAAAATGATAAAATAAAGAAGTTTCAGAGGTCGATGTGTGACAATTCTCCCCAGCAAAGACACTTTATACCCCCCCCCCCAAAAAGTCACATGGATGTTGGGTAACCAAAACTTGAGTCCATGCCCAGATAAAATGGTGGAAAGCTAGGGATCCCATATTGAACTCACTCTCTAAAGGTCACACCCGACTGACCAAAGAGAAACCACAACACAAAACAAAGGGATAACTTGAGAGGTTTCTCCCCACCATAAGAATTCCAATTCACCCAAAAATTTAAAACTCAAATACACCACCCGGGGGGGGAATGACGGAACTCCCAATTAGAATTTACCCAAATTCTAGCACGTACTAAACAATTCCAACCAAAGAATCCACACAAAGAACCTACCACAAAGTGACCCATCATACCAGGGTGCTGAAAAGGGGAAACTTTTAACAAGAACCAAAAACTCTCTATACACGGGTGAACAAAAACACCAATAAAATTAAAAAAAATTCTCCACACCAGCCAATTTTCTTCAACACTAGGGAAAACTCCTGAGGAAAATTAAAAAAAACTAAAAATAGGATTGAAGATACCACTCAACCTTTTCAAAAAAAACAAACATTTCCCAAACGAGCATTGATGAGACCAAAACCCAAAACCAAGACCCAAACCAACCTATTTATCCAGAGTTCGAACATTCCCTGAGGTAAGAGAACATTTGTGAGGCACCACATTTAGAATAAAAAATCCTCTTACATTTTGGTAGAACATGTACATTTCACCATTACAATAATATATAAACATTAAATAATAGAATAAAAAAATTTAAGAAACAGAAGGCTTGGACTAGGCTTCTCATGCCCCAGGAAATTCCTAACTATACGTGAGCTTCACCACAAGACCTATGGATGGGGCTCTAATTGTTGAAGCATCTCCTACCTCAAAGTTAGGTAGTGTATCCTACAATCAAGATTTACTTTTGAGACAATGCTTCCTAAAAAACTTCTCTAGATAACCCAAATGAATATAGAGACGACAAGTATTATGAGGAATGTGACAAGATGGATTTGAGTGACCAAACCAGCTACACTGGAAACAAATAAGTAAATGGTCCGGCGAACTGGAATTCGAAGCCGACAATGGAATTTTTTTTAGAAACAGGTTAGTATGGAACACCCCGCTATACAAATGGGTAAACTTCATGAGAAACAACCACCATTGACTACACCCCAAAAACCAGCTCATCTATGAATGCCTCATCCACCATCTTTTCAAAACAGGATTCACCGAATGAGATCAATTTTTATGAAATTCTAAGAAAGAGACCCTAGACAAAAAGTGGGGTTTTAATCTGATCTTCTAAAACTATTTCCAAAAAAATGGAACCATCTCTCTAAAATGGTCAAGGTAAGACCTTACTGACCTTTGGCCCTACTGTAAATCCCATAACTCAGCCACCTTCCTTAGCTTCACCTCCTCGGGTATGAACCATTGAATGAAAGTGGCCTTGAACACCTCCCACATCATCTCAACTTGAATTGGTGATTGGTCAACCAACTCCCACTAGTCCAAGTCTAGACCCTCAAACAACCTTCAAACTGCATGGACTCTAACTACTTCGAGAGTTCCCAATGACCTAAAAATGCACTTGACTTCTTCAAGCCACGCCATTGCCTCTAATGGACATCGATTACCATTAAAAACATAAAACACTCGAGAAGGAACCTGAACCTAGAATGAATCATTAGAACTTTTAGGGACCTTTTTGGTGGCATTTCTTGAGCAACATGAAATGCACATACCAAATCCTACATCAAACTAAGGAATAATTAAAAAATAACACCTCAAACCAAAGTAATTAGGCTCTCAATCCACACATATACAAACACAACCAAAAATAACTCTTCCAAAAACTACGATTTATATTAAATTTCAAAACTGTCCCAATTTAAGTCCAATCCCCAAATACCAAAAACCCACTTTTTAAGATGAAAATTAAAAAATCAACTTCTTGTTCAAATTTATTTTATAAAAAAGAGGGAAAAGCATTAATTCCAAACCCAAACCCATGGTATCTTATGAACTGTTACATGTGTGTCCATCCATTTCAATCCATGCATGCAAACATTCACTTCCCACACATACCCACACACATACCGCCATCCATAAGGAATAACAAGGGTCTCATCCAATCCATATTGCCAAAACCAAAACATTCTCAATGTTTCAAAACCCACTTTACAAGTTTAAAACCATTTGATAGAAGACACTTCCTTTTTTAAATCCATTTTCTTTCCAAAATCCACTTTCATTTTCAACAAATGCTTCCACCCACGATAACCAAAATTATACCCAACCTAGAATGAACTATCAGAATAAGGAATTGGTGTTAATGGATAACCCGATGACATGGTGGTGGGCCATTCCCCAAGTAAGGCATAACAATAGGAGGAACTTGAAGAGGGAACTTGGATTTCACATGTGTCACTAACCCATGTGAGGATGTAACATGACACTGGTTCTCCTCCATTGTCATCCCTCAATCCAAAATAACCCAAGAAAAAAGACTCAAAACCCGGAATGCCCGTGGTCACTTGAGGATTAATGGTATAAAGAGGTTGTGATGCTCTTCCTGCACCTACCTCCCAAGTACTGATAGTCCTAATCTCCATCCACCATACACACCAAATATCAAGAACCACCTTTGATACCACTGTTTTACAAACCAATCTGGGTCAACCCTGAACCAGATACCTAATATGGTCTGCGGAATGGCCCTAAGGGCATTCCTGATCCCCATAAGATAGAAACTAGCATTGGGCATCAACAAATACATTTCGGAACGATTTTGGAATAAAATAAATAACCAGGACTAGATAAATAAATAAAACAAACTGAAACACAAAAAAACTAAACAAATGAATCAGAATAAATTAACAACTATATCAGTTACAAAACACAGCTAAATAGACTTAAAACTAAAACAAGTAAACTAAACCACTACCACATGATCTCCATGTGACCTCTTAGTCATCTCCAACCACAAGACCAAAACTTCTCCACGAAGAGAACCTACAAGGAAACCAGAACAAGAGATGTACCTGCTTCTGCAAATATAGGATAGGTGTGAGCACCGAAATACTTAGTAGGGATGCCAAAGATAAACTATATAATCCAATTTTTACCTTTACCAAAGTATTCCAATGACATTAGTTTGAAATACAATTACAAAAATAGGTTTTTCAACATTTTACAAAGCAACACACAACATATCTCATTTCCAAAACCAAATGCCATTTTATAGTCAAATTCCAAAATAAGGAAAAACCATAGCAGTGTTAAAAAAATAGGCAAGGAATGAAGTCATAAAAAGCTAATGCAATAGAAAGTAAAAAACAATATAAATAATAACCATGGGTGATCCAAAACAACCTCTGGACATACTCGGTTTGGAACCACCTATCGGCATATGGTGAAGTCCATAACTCAATAACCAACTAGTTGATCTAACATAGCCTCACCAGTGGCATAATCCTCATGGCTTGTCTACAACTCCATAGGGTACCAAACCATCTAATCGGGTCCAGTAAGCTATCATCACTCAATAATATAAAATATTACTAGGAACTCATGGTGGTAATAATAATACTGTGTATATAAAAGGCAAATTCATGCATGACTCATTTGATGTGCCTCCACCACACTTGATTACCCCATACATGGACACCAATATATGATAACCCATAAAAGGAAATCCCTCTTATAAAGTTTTCCAATATACATATAGGTACATTTCACATCACACAAGGTTCCAACTGGGCCACCATACTGTATAAACAATCAAACCACTTTATAAAAACACTTTAGGTTTCCAATTGGGCACACACATTTTCAAAACACAATTCCTTCTAAATGCTAATAGAAACATCATCTTTGAGTTGGAAGAACCAAATAGAAATTTATAACTACATCACTAAAATCATTACCAAAACATATCACCAACACCACTTTTATATTTACAATGCCAAATGGGCCCTTAAATTCCAAACACACACCAAAACAATTTCAATTACCAAATGGGGTTTTACTCTTTCCAAACTCACATAAAATCATGTTTCAATGCCAAAAATACAAACCATTTGGAACAGATTTAAATTCATCTTCTATAAAACCCTTGAAGAAATAACTTAGCTTTTGAAAGGAAATGGGACCATTTTAAGAAAAATGATAGAAAATAAGAACTGTTTAGGAAACCAAGGTTTAGATAAAACACCAGCTCAAAGAACCATCTTCATTTGAGGGCACATCCATGTGCGCACCTAGTTCTCCCAAGGATGTACCAACATTCAATGGCACACCAATATCCTAGAAGAAACTTGAAAACCATTTTTGAAAATCTGTCACTCTACTTGAAACCAAAACCAACCACTTGCATTATTAAAAGAACACAATCGTCCCCTTTATGTTATAAAACCCTTTCCATAACATTTCAAAACATTTATCAAACTAAACATTACTAAATCATACACACCAAATAAAACTCACAAACAACCAATTATCATTACAAAATCAATAAATATATACATTTCATAACCCCCCCCCCCCCCCTTAAATTCTACTTTACAGGAACAATAGTATTTAAAACAACACCCTAGGTTCCACAAAGCTATAAATTCACAGAAATCTCTTTTAAAACATTTTTTTAGAGAACTGAATAAATTAAAAAACACCACCATAATCTTATCAAGGGTTGCATAGAGGTGAAAATAAAATTGATTTTTTTTTTAATTCCAATCATCAAATGAAATTTCTTAGGAAAGAAATACATAGAACCACCTACAAAAACCATGTGTGGGTGGGACAAAACTACAAGGAGTAGAAGATCTAAACCTTAAAGATGATCTAAATATCCTAGCCACAAGAAAAGAAACAAATATTAGCCAACCCTAACCCTAGGATTCTAACAAGAAGAAATACCCAAAAGAAACCCTGGGAAAGGGGATAGAAAGGGAGAAAGAGTGGATAAATGACCAAAAAGAGAGCGATCTAACCTTATATTCAAAAGAGAATCAACCCCTGTCGGTTGTGAGCAAAGGAAGAGTGTTAAGGAGAACCCCCTGGTGCACCAAAATGAGAGAGAGGATGTGAAGCATGAGTTAGGGGGAAATAAGGGAAGAGAGAGAAGAGGATTTGAAAATTTTAATAACTTAGCATGTCCACACGGTTTGGTTGCACAGTTTTCCAAACTGTGCAGTAATCGTGCAGACCTCACCTCCTAAGGGAAGAATGGCACTAGCTTACCCAAGACCTATTGCACATCCGTACACTAGCCATGTGTTCAGTTCTGTCCAACTTGGTTCTGCCACATGACCTATCCTCATGGTTACTCCTAACTATGTGGTAATCGTACGACACCTAGAAAACTCCTCAAAACTATAAAAATAAAAAATTAGATCAGAAATCAAACCTGAACCATGAAGAAAATATCCAATACTAATAAAACTATAAAATAAAGGAGTGTATGAGGTCAAGTTGTGACACCATTATGATAAAATTCCAACTTCAACTACTATGATACCATACCCGTGACAAGCAGGATTTTATGGTATCACTATATTAGATTTTAAATATGTTGGTAATAACCTCCTTGATTACCTCACTAGGAGATGGATTCTTAAGACTCACACATTCCCTTTGCCTAGGGGTTAGATGACCATCACCCTAGATGATGTGGCTGTTATACTCAATATTTTAATCCTGGTTGTTGTGGTTATTGGACCCACTTGTTGAGATAGTCCAATGCTTACATAGTGATTGCAAAGCCTAGAAATTATGGTAGATGATACTAATATAGATAACAGTTCTCTATCTATGAGTTTTCATAACATTAAATTTTTCATATATACCCATATATGTTGATGAGAATACTATGATGCGCTACACCAGTTCATATATGTTATGAATCATTATAGGGACAGTGCATATTGATCACTCCAGAATGTATGTTATCATGTGTATTTGGGGAAAATTGAGGACTTTTATCATACTGAGATATAAAGTTGGGCATTTCAAGATTTAAATACACATATATAGATTTATTCACTAAATTATGATTAAATCATTGTGATCTTAGTGGATATGTTATCCTCATTTAGATGTTTTCATAAGAGTCCATCCATCCCCCATCCCCTATTATAGGTGGTCTAGATCTTGTCATGGATGTTTTGAATAACGCTCTATATGGATGCTAGTATTATCACACATATTTATTTATTTTATTCTAATATTTTTTATTGTACTTAATTTCTTATTATTTATCACCTTATATATTATACATTACAGGTGGAGTCTAGCACACCTTTTCATCAAGACACTAAGACACAATTTGGGTGCATACTATATCATGTTGGATAGTATACTACCTATTAATGTATGTATATACAATATTCTATTAACTAATAAATTTCATAATATTATCATTTTTTAAAATTAGTAACAAAATATTTTAACAAATGTCACCTTCTATTTCAAATTTCATGGCTGCAACACTAGGTTATATTTGACCAGCTTCCTAAAAAGAGATGTTCGTATTTATTCTTCTTCAAAATTAATTCATTACCATATCATAAAATTTAATATTATGATTGGTTTATAATTATTTATGATTTTTAAAATTCCTTTCATGGGTTTTTTAGTCTTTATCTATGAATAAAGAATCGATAACAAGTATTTTTTGTTGATTCTTGATAACTGAAGGGTTTTTTCTTAATTGACAAATTAAATATTGATACAAAATCTACAAAATAAAAGACAATTCATTTTTTACAAAGTTATATCATATTATATTATATTATACTAGTAATTATGTTCCCATGTTTTTTCATGATATAAATTCATAGTATTGTTTAAACTGGTTGTTAAACCAAACTAAACATGAACATACCTTTATTTTGATGAATTATTATGAGGTGGTTTTGTTGAAATATTATTATACTAAAAACATAATGATATTTTTTTTTTCTTTATTAGTGTGATGTATAATAATTTTATGGATATTTAATAATAATTAAACGATATAAAAATATTATAAAATTTGAATTAAAGGTTATTTTCTTAGTATGCTTATTTTAAATGATTAAATTAAATATGATCATTTATTGATCATATCATTAATATGTTATCCCTTTTTTCATACCAAAACCATAATGATATCATAAACATCATATTTATCCTTTAATATCATCCTTATATCCATCCTTGTAAGATAGTGATGGAAAACGAAACATGTTGCGTCGTGGAGGTGATAGTCTGCACAATGCATGAACAATAATTTTATTTTTATTAATAGATGGGTTAAATGAATAAATAATGATGAAATGGTTATCCTTGAAGTGAAGAAGATTTTACCATTTTATACGTAAAGGGAAGGGTAGTTTTTGGGAGTAACCCGTACATTTTGAATAATACAAGGTTACTATTCAAGTTTCAAAGTCCAAAAATAGAAAAAATAGGATTGTGAAATGATTATGGGTTAAAAATCACCTCAATCACTTATTTATAATACAACATTTAGATTTTTATTCTTTTTCTCTTAACATTTTATCTTTTACCCTATTTTACTTTTACTATTGTAATTAATTTCTAAACTTAATATATAATTTTAATAACAAACATTAAGATTTAAATTTCTACCGAATTTGATAATTATAATTTAAAATTTTAAAATAAATTTATAAAATAAATTTTATAATGGTGTGAAAAGTTAATTTCAAAATAAATACACTTAATCATGTAAAAACAGTTTTTAGAAAAATGATTTTTTAAGCTCTAAATTTATATATAAGATAAAATTATCTTTGATACTAATTTAAATATCATAAATTGATTTATTATAAATAAAATAAATTATATGAGGATTTCAAGTAAATAAAAAATCTAATCTCCCTTGATAATAATTAATTCAAAGAAAAGACTGAAAATAGTTGTTTTATTAAGATAACAGTTTAATTAGTTCTAAAAATGTTGGAAATTGGATTTCTAATCTAAAATAATATTATTCCATCAATTCATATTTCATCGTCTAAAAGGGTTTTTAACCTTATAGATTAATATTAAATATTGATATATTCATATAAATTACATGTTTTGTGAAAACCATGTTTTTCGAATAATAACCAACCCTTTCAGAAAAAAGTTTAAAAATCCATACTAAGTCAATATTGATATAAGGATTTAAAAAATTAAGTTCATTTTTTTAATTTAAAATTATCAAATTTATTAATTCATTTTTAAAGAAAATCATAATATATAATTGAAAACATTTTTTATTGGAAAGTGGCATTTTCAAATATTAACTATTATTATGCTTATTTCGTATAATTTTACAACTAAATTAGTGTTAACCAAATATTAATATCAAACATATTTTTTCATTAATAATATTCTTATTCAAATAGAAATGTGTATCACATAAAAGATAATTTTTTATAGAAATAATTTTCTAAAGAATAAATGATCATATTAGTCATTTTAGGTAAACTAATTGAATTTAATTCATATTAAAAGTAAATTTTATTTCCCATATACATTTAATTCATAAAAATGTAACACTTATTCATTCCTACTAATTAAATGGATAGTTTTTTAATGTTTATACCTAAATATTTATGTTTTATATAAATATATCATGGTTTCGTTTATGTTAAGTGTTATTATGTAGAGAAAGCTATCGAACACAATGACTTGTTTAAAGGTAATCATATATTATAATTTTTGGGAGTTAAAATAATCTTTAGATGTGATCATCCCTCTCATACCCAATTATTAGGCTTCAGACACTAAAATTCACTTTTTCCTAATTTACATGAATGAAATCCTCAACATTCACCGAAAACCAACTAATAACAAGGGTTGCAACCTCGTTCAGGTGATGGTGCTCTCCCCATAATATAGATTCACTTATAATACTCCTAGAGAACAACTAGAATATGTTCCACCACCAAGGAATGTGTTTCACTCCTTTCTATAATCAATCATCCAATAAATCACTAACACCCATAATAGGGTTAAGCTTCGCTCGACTATGACACTTAAAATAGATCTGTCTTTGAAAATCATCACTTACCATAGGGAACATAAAATTATCAAAAAATATCTAGGTCATCAACCCATAAGAATCCACCAATTCCTAGTCACCCCACCTTAAGAAGTACCTAACAATAAAAACTATCTAGGGCTCCACTGCCCTATTCTAACCATTCTTGAACCACTACACATCGTGGTACTACCGTCGTCACATTGAAAAAAAAATTTCAATAATTAAAAAATCCCTAATGGAACTTTTCATAGCCTGTTCTATAGATCCAAACCTAATTGGTTCATCATGTAACATATTGTTTCCATTATAAAACAATGGGTGGTCACTCCCACACAACCAAATCTGATCAAACTCAAGGGTCACATTGTAACAACCCGATATTTTATGATAAGTATTCTTTTTAATTTATTTTATGTCATGTGTTTTATGCTACAAAAAGATTATATTGTTCTATATGCAACACCGTATTAGCTTGCAGTATACGCAACACTATTCTTAGATTATGTTACACACAATTTCAAGTTCGTTTGATAATAGTCATTCTACGCAACATTGAGTGTATATATATATATATATATATATATATATATTCAATGTATAAATTAAATATGGTTGGATTTTATTATATGAAACAACAAAGGATTCTTGCACAACACGCAACCCTAACTTGGCTTTCATTACACGCAATCGCGACCATCCTCGATATCGTGTGTTGTACGCAATACCGGGTTTTACTAAACAACGGTATATTATTATAATATTATTATGAACTAGCCATTATGAATAGTATTAACTAAATTTTGAATTTTATAACATTATTATTCATCTTACACATTTTCTAGAACATGGTATAAGAACAAAATAAATATTTCGGGTAAAATAAGTATTTTTCAAAAAAAATGCAGTTTTGCCGCCTTTTGATGGCGCACCCACTTTAAATCTAATTGTTGACATGTTTATAAGTTAAATTTGACAAAATAAAATTCTTATTTTGAATCAGGATATAAAAATTTATAATGGATAAAGTTTTGATATTTTTCTGATAACTTTCATATTTTAATGAATAGTAAAAACACGCTATATTTTAATTAAAAACAACTTTTTTCATCATAATAACTTATGTGGTTAAATTATAATATTGAATTGTTTTAAAGTATAAATAGAATATATTTTTACCATTTAATATAATGTATGTCATTATCATTGATTTTACATTGAATTCTTAGGTTAAATCAATTCAATCTTTTGCAACGTTTTAATCAAAAACCCGTTTTCATTTGACAACGGGTTTAATTTTAATTTAATTTCTGCAAATTATGTGTATTGAATTTGAAAAAATGGATTCCATATTTGGAATCAGTGGGTCCAAATTATGTTAATAGGATACTTTTTATTTTTGGTAATTATGAATAGTAACTACGGTAAATTTTATTAGTTAAAGGTAAATCGGGTAATTAAGGGTAAATATAAGATTATAAAATTACCCTAACACCAACCAAAATCCTATTGAATGACTAAAAGTCTACCCATATCACCTAAGGGTCGTATTAAAATCATTTAATGGACTTTTTTCCATGAAAATAACTTAATTATTATTAAAACCAAAGAAAGTGACAACATGTCACACTCTTAAATATTATAAGTATATTAATTTCAATTTAGTGATAAACTTCATGAAACTTCGAACATTAATAGTCTCCAGAAAGATAATGCAATTATATACATTATATTAATTTATTTATAATTTTTAGGGATTAAATAATTATCATTAATTATGACACAATAGTGATTCAGATATTGTTTATCTAGTAAAAAATCAAGAATATAGTTATTATTAAACTAATAGTGACCATAAATGGCACAAACCCTGACCAAAATATTTTTGTAATGTAAATTTAAACCATAATCATCCAATTGTTGAATATTTTAACATTTTGAGCCTTATAAAAAGGATTATGACACTTATATTAATTTATTTTAAATGATGCCAAAGTTGTCACCTTCATAATTTAGTAAATATAACAATTTAAATATTGTGATTTTAAGATGATAAATTACAGTAAAAGTATTATTGTAAAAGTTAATAGATTTATATTCATAATAGGATTTTCTTTTTAATTTTTATGAAACAAATAAGTATATTAAATAATTATACAAAAATGATAAAGTAATTACTTTATTAAGAGATAAACCAAATAAATGGTTTTAAAAATAATAAAATAAATATTACATGAACTATTTAATGTGCTACACTAATTTTATAGATACATATGACCTTTTATAAATCTATTAAAGCTTTTAGTTTGAACATATCTTCTGTATATATTTTATTTAAATTCAAATAAATGAATTGTGTTAAAATTGACACTATTGTTATTTTATAAAAATAACATATTATAAAATTGTTTAAAAATCACAAAAATATTTAAAAATTATAAATTTAATTTTATATGGTATAAAATGTTATAAAGAATACAATTATAGACAATTCACAACAAATAAGTAATTATTTTTTATAATTTAAAATTTAGATTGTCATTACCACAAATAAAATAAAATTGATTAAATAAGGATAAATCAAGTTGATAATGTTGAAAATAAATTCCTAACATGTCTAAATTTTATTGGTTGATGATACGAAAACACTATATAATCTAATATTTGAATATGAGTCATTTTTGGAGGTTTTCAAGTGGGGTTATATTTATTATAAATTAATACTTTTTAGATTTCCAAAGGTGCCCCTCTCCTCTCTTATAAAAGGGCACCTCCTCCCTCTCTTCCTCATACCACTTTGAGCCTTAAATCTCAGCCAAACCCTACCAAATTACCTTCTCCACTTCCCTAGAAACATCCTAAGGGTCCTGGTCTTCTTCAAAGACCAATTTTAGTTCCCTAAGAGGAGGTCTCAAAGAGGCGCTTCAAAGAAGAGGAGGTTTGGATCCATACGAAGCATATCAGACCTAAGGTAAGGGATAATTATTCCAATCTCATTCTTATCCGAGATTGTTTATTTGTAATTATTTACTGGGGTTATTTCTATCATCCATGTCCATGTTTTATAAAAGTGTTTTCATGTATGTTTAAAGTCTTTTTTACCCATTTTTGACATTTACTACATGGTATGTAAGGAATCTTTCTTTTGTTTACGTTACGAGGTACTTTTTTTACTTTTCCAGAAAAAGTATGAGAAGAATGTTTTTTTAACTTATACGGAACGAACAGATTTTTACGGTTTTATAAAGCCTTATTTTTATGAATGATCCTCTAAAAGATTTCATGACTATTTTAAACAAAATCGTTTTCTTTTAAAATTGAATGGAATTTTGTGAAAAGAAAATTATTTTCAAGATGAAAGGATATTTTCCTCAAGAATTCGTTCCAAGTGCTTTATCAAAACCATTTTTCATCTAAGATGACATTATTTCATGTGTGTATGTTTCAAGTATCATGTCTCTATGATTTACATGGTTTCACTTTTCTTATTATGAAATGATATCCATTTCTTTTATATGGATTATGTGATGATGGGATGATGTTTATGAAACCCGTTTTGTTTATTGGGTTATTATGAATGATGTATGTTTATTTTTTGGCACAAGTAAGAATGATTTCATTATGAGATGGTTGGGACCTATATCTCCCTCCAATGAATTGGGTAAAGATTTATATCTCATGATATAGACATGGCTGGAACGGCAAGTTAAACTGGTTCAGTAATACAAGACTGGAACGAGGAGTGAACTCCATTCAGAAAGGGACTTTGTCCACTAAGATGGTCTTGGAAGCAATGCCTTGGATACTATGGAAATCATATCACGTGCTTAATGGTTTCCACAATTACAATTTTTATTCCCATGCAATTTTATCATGATTGATGTTCCCTTATGATATATGCCTTACGTACTTCCAAGATTCATGTCTTTGCTCAAGATTTTGATGTTTAGATTTTATGTTCATGTTTTTGCATTCAAATGTTTATAGATTGTTTTATATTATCTATGTTTACCCTTACTGGGCATTTTAGCTCACCCCTTTTATGTTTTCTTTTCCCCAGGATATAAATAAAGGTTTTAGGTAAGAAAAAAAGGGGAAGATCTTTATTGGGAGATGTTGAAGATCTTTCACCACGATTATAAGATTTTATTCTGAGTTTCCAAAGACACTAAACTATTACAGTCCTTGTGCTTCTGTTTTTGTTAAGTTTTAAGTATTCTGCAAAAGTAATGTAATGTCCATGTACATCAATCTTCAGGCCTCTATAGTTGGTATCAGAGGAAAGGTTTATTCAACATTTGGAAAATAGGATGTGAAAACGTTAGTGAGATCCCTAGATATATTTCTAAGGTATGTCTAGGGATATCTCTAAGGATAAGTATACGTATAGGATATATTACTAGAACTACGGTAACGATTATAGAATTTAACCTAAGATGTTAGATATTGAGGGTACTCCCCCTTTACTATGTTGTTTTCCCTAGCATGGTTTTTTCCTCTCACACTATTCTTTTTGGGTTTTAGAAAATGGCTAGAAATAGGAATATTCATGATAATGGAGGATATGATGGACAATGGAATGATATTCTTCATCAGCAACCAAATGAAACGGGATTTGGAAGTCCAAACATCGGTATTATGCCTAATGAGAAATCTCATAATATGATCAATAATCTCAACTTTGGTAAGTTTCCCGACTCAGATAATAAGAGAAAGATTGAGTTTCATGATGATCATAGAGGAAATAAAGTTCAATTTCCCTCATTTAAATCATGTGGGAAGAGGCATCAAGGAGATTGTTTCAAAGGAACTGGAAGGTGCTTTGGGTGTGGAAAAGAAGGACACAATGTCAGTAAGTGCAAAGGAAAAGGTTTAGTTAACACCATGGACAAGGATAATGGTATTGCTACGACATCAACAGTGATTAGATGTTTTAAATGTGGAATGTATGGGCATTATGTAAACCAATTCCCTAAGGGAAAATCTCATGAAGAGAATCATCATGGTCATACAGGTAGTATTTATGTGGATGATGATAAAGAGACTAAAAGTGAAATATGAGATGAAATAAATGATGAAGCTCAGCTAGTAGTTTAAGAAGTTAGTGGAATTATTGTATGTTTATAAAGAATAATGTATGGTACTATGGAATAAAGAATCATCTAAGGATTTTTACACTATTGTTTTTCCTAAAGTATATGAAAGTATATGTTGAATGGTACAGGTAACCATGGAAGGTTATTCAGATATTTTTGGAAAGTAGATGATATGCGCATAATGAAGGGATAAGAAGATAATGAGATGTTTGATTGTATTCATGAGATCATGACTGATATAAGGACTAAGTGATATTATGGTTTGATTATATAGATTTTTTGGGATTTTGGTATGTGGAAAGAGTTACCTTTTGATAGTATTCATGTTTTCACTAAGGTTATATGGTAATTTATGTTTCAAGAGAATATATGACTCAGGTATTAATGTGTTTGGAATGAAACCAATAAGATATATCTTAGGATATATGTGGGATAAATGTTTGTATTCACATTCTTGGTAGATAACCTTTCTAGTAATTGTTTTCTTTATACTATGAGCTTGGACCGAAGTATTTTAGATAAGCCAAAAGATTGGAATGGATTATGTTGGACATAAGTTAGTATTGTTTAAGGATAGAACTTTTTTTCGATATTATTGATGGGATGTTATAGTAATGTAGTTTTAGAAAAAGGACAACCTGTAGAACGGGCGACAGCCCATCGCGTCGGACAAGGATGTGGAAATCAAACCCACAATAGAAGTGCGACAGGCCTTTATGGCCTACCACTAGCCTACAGGAAGTCCCTGGTTAGTAGAAACTAGTTTTATTTTATTAAGCGGTATGATATATGAAGTATAAGATCTTTTTTGGAACCATATATGATTAATCTAACCATAAGATGGACTTATAACTTTTGCTAACCTTTTGTTTGAAATAGATGGAATGACCCATCATTCTATCACATGATCTGCTAACACTTCACGAATAACAAATTCAACTTCGTTTCTTTAAGAGATGAAGTGGAAATTTTTCAAAGAACGAACAACAATGAGATTGTACCAAAATCAAGAAAGTATTTCTTCTAATTCAAATTCTTTAACTTTTGGGAAATGATCTTGAAAACCAAAAATGTTGTCCTAGTGCCCTTATATCCGATGATCATATGGTACCATAGATCATCACAAATATATGGATTTGTGATTGTTGGCTTTTTCATAGCCATGTTCTCTACCACTCTCCATCAGAACATGATGGTTAGATTTCTCTTCCATATCCATATTTTCACATATGTTCTCCTATGTGGAAAGCTAGTGATGAGTTAATTTGCGTAACCGTTACGTTTCATACTTTAGTTTTGAAAGTTAAGTTTTGGTATTTCATTTTATGATGTGGGTTTTAATTAAAGAAACTTTCAAGTAGAAAACCATGCATAACCCCGACGAATTTCGAGGGTGAAATTCATTTTAAGGGGGGTAGAATGTAAAAACCCGATATTTTATGATAAGTATTCTTTTTAATTTATTTTATGTCATGTGCTTTATGATACAACAAGATTATCTTGTGCTATACGCAACACCGTATTAGCTTGTAGTATACGCAACACTATTCTTAGATTGTGTTACACACAATTTCTAGTTCGTTTGATAATAGTCAATCTACGCAAAATTGAGTGTATATATATATATATATTCAATTTATATTATAAATATGCTTGTATTCTGTTATATGAAACAACAAAGGAGTCTTTCAAAACACTCAACCCTAACTTGGCTTTCATTACACGTAATCGCGACCTTCCTCGATAGTGTGTGTTGTACGCAATACCGGGTATTACTAAACAACGGTATATTATTATAATATTATTATGAACTAGCCTTTATGAATAATATTAACGAAATTTTTAATTTTAAACATTATTATTCATCTTACACATTTTCTAGAACATGGTATAATAACAAAATAAATTTTTTGGGTAAAATAAGTATTTTTCAAAAAAATGCAGTTTTGCCGCCTTTTGATGGCACACCCACTTTAAATATAGTTGTTGACATGTTTATAAGTTAAATTTGACAAAATGAAATTCTTCTTTTGAATTAGTATATAAAAATTTATATTGGATAAAGTTTTGATATTTTTCTGATAACTTTCATATTTTAATGAATAGTAAAAACATGCTATATTTTAATTAAAAACAACTTTTTTCATCGTAATAACTTATGTGGTTAAATTATAATATTGAATGGTTTTAAAGTATAAATAGAATATATTTTTACAATTTAATATAATTTATGTCATTAGCATTTATTTTACATTGAATTCTTAGGTTAAATCAATTCAATCTTTTGCAATGTTTTAATCAAAAACCCATTTTCATTTGAAAAAGGGATTAATTTTAATTTAATTTCTGCAACTTCTATGTATTGAATTTGAAAAAATGGATTCCATATTTGGAATCTCTGGGTCCAAATTATGTTTATAGGCTACTTTTTATTTTTGGGAATTATGAATAATAACTACGGTAAATTTTATTTACCATAGTTAAAGGTAAATCGGGTAATTAAGGGTAAATATAAGATTACAAAATTACCCTAACACCTGCCAAAATCCTATTGGATGACTAAAAGTCGACCCATATCACCTAAGGGTTGGATTAGAATCATTTAATGGACTTTTTTCCATGAAAATAACTTAATTATTATTAAAACCAATGAAAGTGACAACATGTCACTCTCTTAAATATTATAAGTGTATTAATTTTAATTTAGTGATAAACTTCATGAAACTTAAAAAATGAATAGTCTCCAGAAATCTAATGAAATTATCTACATCATATAAATTTATTTATAATTTTTAGGGATTAAATAATTATCATTAATTTTGACACAATAGTGATGCAGAAATTGTTTATCTAGTGAAAAATAAAGAATATAGTTTTTATTAAACTAACAGTGAACATAAAAGGCACAAAACCCAGACCAAAACTTATTGTTCATATACATGTAAACCATAATAACCCAATGGTGTAATATTTGACCATTTGGAGCCTTATAAAAGCTATAATGACACTTATATTATTTTATTTTAAATGATGCCAAAGTTGTCACCTTCATAATTTAATAAATATAACAATTTAAATATTGTGATTTTAAGATGATAAATTATAGTAAAAGTATTATTGTAAAAGGTAATAGATTTATCTTCATCATAGGATTTTAGTTTTAATTTTTATGCAACAATAATGTATATTAAATAATTATACAAAAATGATGTAGTAATTATTTTATTAAGAGATAAACCAAATAAATAGTTTTAAAATAATAAAATAAATATTATATGAACTATTTAATGTGTTCCACTAATTTTATAGAAACATATGACCTTTTATGAATCTATTAAAACTTTTATTTTGAATATATCTTCTGTATATATTTTATTTAAATTCAAATAAATGAATAGTGTTAAAATTGACACTATTGTTATTTTATAAAAATAACATATTATAAAATAGTTTAAAAATCACAAAAATATTTAAAAATTATAAATTTAAATTTATATGGTATAAAATGTTAAAAAGTATCCAATTATGGACATTTCACAACAAATAAGTAACTATTTGTTATAATTTAAAATTTAGAATGTTATTACCACAAATAAAAATAAATTGATTAAATAAGGATAAATCGAGTTGATAATGTTGAAAATAAATTCCTAACATGTATAAATTTTATTGTTTTATGATCTTACAACCCTATATCATCTAATATTCTAATATGAGTCATTTTTGGAGGTTTTTAAGTGGGGTTATATTTATTATAAATTAATATTTTTTAGATTTCCAAAGGTGCCCCTCTCCTCCCTTATAAAAGGGCACCTCTTCCCTCTCTTCCTCACACCACATTGAGCCTTCAATCTCGGCCAACCCCTGCCAAATTATCTTCTCCACTTCCCTAGAAACATCTTAGAGGTTCTGGTCTTCATCAAAGACCAATTTTAGTTCCCTAAGAGGAGGTTTCAAAGAGGCGCTTCAAAGAAGAGGAGGTTCGGATCCATACGAAGCATATCGGACCTAAGGTAAGGGATAATTATTCCAGTCTCATTTTTATCTGAGATTGTTTATTCGTAATTATTTACTGGGGTTATTTCTATCATCCATTCCATGTTTTATAAATGTTTTTTCATGTATTTTTAAAGTCCTTTTTACCCATTTTTGACTTTTACTATATGGTATGTAAGGAATCTTTCTTTTGTTTACGTTACGCGGTACTTTTTTGACTTTTCCTACAAAAGTACGAAAAGAATGTTTTTTTTAACTTATATGGCACGAACGGATTTTTACGGTTTTATAAAGCCTTATTTTCATGAATATTTCTCCAAAATATTTCATGACTATTTTCAACAAAATCCTTTTCTTTTAAAATTGAATGGCATTTTGTGAAAAGAAAATGATTTTCAAGATGAAAGGATATTTTCCTCAAGAATTCAATTCAAGTGCTTTATCAAAACCATTTTTCATCTAAGATGACATTATTTCATATGTTTATGTTTCAAGTATCATGTCTCTATGATTTACATGGTTTCAATTTTCTTATTATGAAATGATATCCATTTCTTTTATATGGATTATGTGATAATGGGATGATGTTTATGAAACCCATTTTATTTATTGGGTTATTATGAATGGTGTATGTTTATTTTGTGGCATAAGTAAGAATGATTTCATTATGAGATGGGTGGGACCTATATCTCCCTCCAATGCATTGGGTAAAGACTTATATCTCATGAGATAGACAAGGCTAGAACAGCAAGTTAAACTGGTTCAGTAATACAAGACTGGAATGAGGAGTGAACTCGATTCAGAAAGGGACTTTTTCCACTAAGATGGTATTTGCAGCAATGCCTTGGCTACTATGGAAATCATATCACGTGCTTAATGGTTTCCACAATTACCTGTTTTATTCCCATTCGATTTTATCATGATTGATGTTCCCTTATGATATATGCCTTACGTACTTCCAAGATTCATGTCTTTGCTCAAGATTTTGATGTTTAGATTTTAGGTTTAATTTTTTTCATTTAAATGTTTATGGATTGTTTTATGTTATCTATGTTTACCCTTACTGGGCATTTGAGCTCACCCCTTTTATGTTTTCTTTTCCCCAGGATATAAGGAAAGGTTTTAGGTAAGAAAAAAAGGGGAAGATCTTTATTGGGAGATGTTGAAGATCTTTCACCACGATTAGAATATTTTATTCTGAGTTTCCAAAGACACTAAACTATTACGGTCCTTGTGTGTCTGTTTTTGTTATGTATTAAGTATTCCGCAAAAGTAATGTAATGTCCATGTACGTCAAGCTTCAGGAATCTACACACATGCACTGATGCGACCAATTAACAAGACCTGGCTCATTATATCATTAGTCAAGCATCACCTATTCAAGGCTCACAGGCCTAATCATGAAATGGAACATGCCTATAACATGTCTTTATAACTAACCATATGTATCCTATATTACTTCTTATAATATGAATGACCCTATAAATGTGAAACATGTAGGTCAGGGAAATGTGGTTCAAGCCTAGGTGGTTTTGAAAACAAGTGAGTTTATCCAAAAAGCCTTGTATATAGTGAAAAAAATATCAAAATTTCTCCTAACCATATAAACCCTATGGTAGCTCGTGGGATTTCCCACATTTTTTAAAAATAATTTAATTATTAATTATATTCATTTAAATATTTTATTTTTTTCATTCTCAGTGGTAGTTGTGAGGAGAAATGTAGATCAACCATATTTTTTGTTTTAGGAGCAGTGTGGTAACATTATTTAGTGGTTTGATGGTGTCATGTGGGGATGCCAATGTAGGGACAAATAGTTATGGCACAGAATAGGTGACCGAGTAGTGAGGTGCTACGAATAATGATCATGGTTGTGTAGTGATGTGAATGGTAAGACCTATAAACAAAAAAAAACTTTCCAAGTGGTATCTAGTTATAGAGGATTCAGTTAGGGTTTCCCTGAATAATAGTCCTTTCAAATTTTTTAATAATAAAAAAACTATAATAAATTAGTCCAAAAAAATATTATGATTATAATAAATATTTTATAGTTGAAATCATATACATGGGATATGGGTTTCATTTTTAAAGCGGTGGGTTGAAAACCCATGTGAATATGGTTACTAATTATTATAATATCATTTTAGAATAATAAATATATACCTATTTAAAGTTCATATGTTAATGGATAGTGAATTAGAATGACTATTTTGATGAAAAATGATACGCAATGGTTTAATCACAACTTTCTTGTTAAGAAACTAATATGTTGAAGAAGAATATATTATAAAAAAATATTATATTTTAAATTGGACTTGCAGGACAGCTCACACCCATATGGCCTCAACCTACCATGGTCCACACTTTTGTGGGCTCAACTTGTATTATCTTGCAGTCTTAATAGTCAAACTTTTTAGCACACCCCACCCACATCTTCCCCATAATCTTGAATGTCATGGGAAACTAACCTATTTTTCAATACTATCTCACACCACACATGCATCAAGACTAATATAATGACCACTCGCCATCCCAATACCATTCCAAGAACCTAAGGTGATCACCTATATTGTCATTGTGCATCAAAATATAATCTGGAACTAAAATGGTCAGTCGTCTAAAAGATCTTTTCCTTTAAAACTATCCTATAAATAAGGAACTAGCACTCGAGGTGCTTAACAAAAACTACCTCAAAACATGGAATCACCGAAAATGCTCTGATCACACATGTTGAAGAATAAACCTATGCATTACGTCACTAACGTCTTTCAATAAGACCAGATCAACTCCTCTCATGTTTCACCCCCAAATATCACTATACACTAATACAAAAACCCAGAATCACATCTAAGGGTCACTAGGATCTCTAACATATACCAAACATCCCATCTTACATAGTTCATAACTCATGGGTAATAATATTATTCCCATTTATGGTCACATAGTGCCTAGCATTCCAAACTCCAACTCAGGGTTCTCACATACAAGCCTACAACTAAACAATCTTACCCACTCTCGGGTCAGAGATAAACCACAAATATTTTAATCCACCGCTACTTATCAAAACTTACCACAATATTTAAAGGTCACAACTCAAGAAAAAAATGCAACATGTGTAGTATTCACAATGAAATACACCACACATCATAAAAAATTTTACGAACTGGTCTCTCTCTCTAACCTTGTTTACACTTACCAAGTCAACATTATACACAACATAGGTCTACCACCCCCATAGGGTCTACCTCAACACCTAATATCTTTTTTAAAGGGATTTATCATCACCAAAAATCCATAAAATTAACTTTTAAAAATATTTACCTTTATTTCTTTAAAAAACTCTCATTTTAAAACTTTCCAATTTCTAAAGGGTTTTAGGTTTCCAGGGTTTTGGTTAAATAGGGTTTCATTCACAAGATATAAAGAAAAACAACTTATAGTTTTTTTACTAGTTCTATATTTAACTAAGACCCCCAATTTAAAATTCATTTTTATTTACTTATACCTAAAGGGATCATCCATGGAACTTCCCTAGTAAGATTCCAACATAGCCTTATATGGGAAGACACCATATATGGTGTTGCTAAAAATTTAAATGACCGACCTCCTTTTTCCAATAGGTAGTTGTAAACTATAAGTAAATTAGAAAAAATAAACAAAAGTTGATATACATCCCAAGATATATGTAAACAAAATATAAATCCAATGTTTCTAACATGATTCATGTCATGTGAATTAATATGTTTCTAAATGATTCAAGAATTCACACACCTTATCTTTTCATACCAGCATAGGAGTAAAAACCCCATAAATCATTACATAATAAATAAACTATCTCAATCAACTTGAAAATAAAATACAACTATAAAACAAATTATAAGAACAATAATTCACATCCCAAGAAACTCAGGGTTTCCTAACATGTGGGCTGATCACTCTGAAGAATGATCTTATTAATAAGATCTGACACTATTTTATTATCTTATCCACCATTCCCAAATAACATGAAAAAGAAAAACCTATAATGCCATGTTGTAACATCCTACTAACTTGGACCACTAGCCGGTACTAGATCGGCGGTTTCTATATGACCTTAGTCATGCCTCCCCATATTCCGAAGGCTACAAACTAATAGTGAGGGTCTATGACTATATTGTGCAGGGACTACACCCTCAATTATGAGTATCAATATCAGTATAAATAATATAAAACATAAAAACTAGGCCAAATAAAAATCTCTTATTCAACCATAAAAGTAAAAAAAAATAACTACAATATCAAATGAAATTACAATGGATTATTCCAGAAAAGTCACAAAGGATCACCCAAGGGAGGGTCATATACATGTGATAACAAATGAACAATACAAAACTATAACTATAACTCATCACTAATAGGTCTTGAGTCTGGCCCAATACTTTAATTCATACTATACTCTAGCATTCCAAGCAAAACATAATGAAATAGGCCCTTTCCCTAGACCTGTACCTTCAAACAAGTAGTGTTATCTTCTATAGTACCCAAGTTCTATGGAATCCTAAGTAGGGTGTGAGTAAAACTCACTACTCTCCCACTAATGGTTTCCCTAAAATAACCAATCATGAATAAAAGTTCATGAAAAATTTCTCGAGGTAAACAACTTAACAGTTTTAATCAATTTTAAGAAAAAAATGGTCACTAAGGCTCTGAGTTCATAGTGACACCCAAGGAAGATGTCTCTTAACACATCACAATGATCCTACCTCCCAATATAAGATGTCTTATTTTCCTTGGAATATGGATACAATATCATGGAACAACCCAACGAGTGTTTCCTCGGACAAAGAATAAGCTCAAAAGTAATAAATACATGTACTATGGGTGTTTTATCATCCAATGGAAAAATCCAATAAGTACCAAAACTCTCCTATGAGATTTTTATTTTAATGGAATAATCTAAATAGTAACACAAACTTCAACTATGGGAGTTTTCTCATCCAAAATCATGACTACCCATAAAGGGTATTTTCAATGAAATTCATGAACACCCCCAATGGGTGTTTACCTTTCTTTTAAAATAAGAACACCCCAAGGGGTTTTTTCTTTACCTTAAAAAGTAAGACCACCCCATAGTAAATTTTCATTACTTATAATACACCTCAAAATAAAAACAGCATTTTTCAAACTGGTTCACAAATTCCCGCCCATTTTTTAAAATAAAACAAAACTTCAAAGAATTCATTCCATGTTTGAACAACACATTATCATAGACCATGTCATTATAAAATCCCACATTCTAATTAATAAGTCTTTATCAAGACTAAACATTTTTTTCTAGTAAATAGTTAAATTATAGAAAACAAAAACTTTCTATTTAATTCCATTTACAAAACATTCATTAGGAAAACATCATTCCATTTCATTAATTACAAAAAAATAGAAAATCATCATCATTATACAAAACCAATATTTCCATTCCTTAGGTATGACTTAAGGTAAAATCCATCTCATATCAATGGATGAATTTGAAATTCCATTTCACAATAATCACTTCAATAAATAACCCCAGTTGAAACAATTATAACATGGATTTACAATTTAATTAAAAAAATATTCCAGAAAAGTATGGATATCTAAATTATGTATTTTAATTAAGGATGAACCAATGATGAAATAATTTAATAAATTCAACAAAAATTCATAATATCGAGCTTGACCACATAATCTAAGAAGTTGAAAAAATAATAAGATTGTGGGTTAGTCTTAGGGATCAACTACCTTATGCATAGTGAAGCCCACAAGTTGGGTATTGGATGATGACTTGTCCTAAATAGGAATAAAATGGGAAATCATACAAATTCCCTAGAAATAGGTAATATTAGATAAATCAAGTGGAATACCACTTGACAGAAAAATAAAATAATATCAGGAGGAACATGAGTTGTAGACTCACCTCAAGCTCTTAAACACAAGTGATGACAGTGGAAACAGACCTCATATGAAGTAGATCCACCATGAAATAGTGATAGGGCGGAGATTCATGTATGGGGTTACTATTGAACTCAAAGGGGAGTAAATATTTAGTGGGAATAAGAAAGTGTGGCCACAAATGAAAGTATTTTGGTTTCCGCTCACAAAAAATCATCCAGGAGTCCATTTCATATGCGGTGACCTCTAATGGATAGCTAGTGGATCTATGATAGAAATTGGATTTTTTTTCCACCTGGTACTCTTTATCCCTATACTATCTAGCCAATGGTGCGCAATAACATGCTATAACCTTGACTCCATATCTCTGACCCTTGGAAAGCTCTTTGAATTCCTTATACCTCTAAAAACATATAGATCAAGGATAATACAAGATGTTCCAAAAATTTTAAATTGTTCCATACCTACTTGGATGGAGGGGTCTTACAGACTTCCAACAATTCATCATTTCAGCATGCATCTTTTAATGCTTTAACCACTAGGATTGACACCCAGTTACATTATCCTAAAAACAAATTCAATGTGTGCAGGCATTCTTCCTTTGGTTCAATAAACTCATATAAATATTTATAATCCACAAACTTTTGGTGAAATACTTTAATCATGAATCTTATAATTCTTTAATACTCTTGGAATATCGATCATCAGCATCAACTATCATTTAACTTAATATTCAACAGTAGTCAATCTTCTTCTAAATCTCCATCCTTAATATATAATGTTTCTACTTCCACTAGAAATAATATTTATATCACTATAGATTGTCTCTATCAGCACTTATGGACATCTCAATCTTCCTCATATTCATTTATGGGGTTGACTAACTGAACTCCTTGTTCTTTGGTAGTTTTATTAAAATAGTAGAATCAATATTTCATCTATCATAAAATGAGATGTTCTTTCAACCTCATCTCTATTTTACATTGCTAAATCTTACATTTTTTATAGATGATATCAATAAGTAAAAATGACACATTATACATCTTTAAATGGAAACCTAATAACACTTCTTTTAATATCAAGAGTAAACTAAAATTAAAGTTCTATATTACAATAAAAAATTAATATGCAGATCACTAAAAGTCTTCATAAGAACAAAAATGGTAGCAGAAACAAAATTATTTTATTTCTTCAAAGAATATGATTTTAGAATGCATACAACATACCCTATTTATAGGGATAAAAACACATGAAATTATAAAAAATAAAATAAAGAATAAAAATACATTCATTGGATTGGTTTTAGTAGGTACATCCCAAGACTCTAGTTCTAAACATGTTAAATAGCCCAAATTTGAAGACATAAAGCCTCTATCACAGCAATGAGGGTTGGTTTCATCTAAGAGGAAAATAAGTTTATTTTTTTAACAACCCCATTAAACCTGGTTTCCTTATGACCAAGGAATTTTTATCAATTTTATTTGTATATCTAGTTGGCATATCAATAGGTGTAATGAATTCACCATATTCAGTGCCTTTCATTTTTTGTAGCCTTTAGTTGTGTCGATTGAATGGATTTACTCATCTATAAATGTTTTCTATATTTCATCATATTTATCTTCCAAAAATATAGTTGGATTGAAAGTCCCTAAGAGCCAATAAAATGAACTTACTATTCTATTATTTATGTTCTACCATATATATATATATGCAAGGATTAGAATATTTTTAGGATGTTTATAAGAAGGTTATAATTCAATGAATTCTGATGTAGGATTGTGTAGTTATAGTTTAATTGGTTCTTAAAATCATCGTTCCTCCATTAGTAATTATTCATCGCTTTTTTTCTTATAGTGTGAGTTTCACCTCTCTAAAATCATCACCATGATTCCATTTCCATTACTCGTTTTATTCAAAGGTAAAATATCTATTAAAAATGATATTTTATTGATGGGATTATATATGTGATGTCTGATTTCTTGATCTCTATATCTCATTAGTAAATAATTCAATCCTTTTTCCTCGATATTTTTCATCTTACCTCTAGGATCCTAAAATAGGCAATGTAACCAAAAACTATAAGATGTATTACACTTGTATTGTGAGTACTCTATGTTTCATGTGGTGTATTTTCATCAAGATTTTTTGTTGGAAATCTATTGAGATGATAATCCACACAAAAATTCACTTCATCCTAGAAATTCATGGTCACTCCTTTATCTTACAACACAATTTTTAACATGTTGAGAATGGTTCAATTTTTCCATTCAACTATTCCATTGATTTATGGTATTTAATTCAAAATAATTTGGGGTTTAATTCTATATTTATTAACTTAATCTTGAAAACATCATAGTTGTATTCCTTACCTCGATCATATTTCAATGTTTGAAAGCAATGGTAGCTTGGATTTTCAGCTAGTTCCATCAATTATATGAAGATGTAAAACACTTATAACTTCATCTTGAGAAATTCTATCCATTTTTTCTTGATATAATCATAAATAAATGTTAGAAACTACTTCCTTTTCCATTTTATTTTGGATTTAATTGACCACACACATCGGTGAGGACTAACTTCAGTGGTGTAGCAGATTTCTAGTTATCCTTTATTGAAAATTTGTTTCTATATTTCTTACTTAAAACATAACTTTCACATATTTTATTTGGATTTATAATTTTTGGATCCTCATTCACCATCTTCTTGCATCCCAATAATCTTAAACTTTCAAATGTAAAATTTCTGAACCTCAAATGTCAAAACCAGTCTTTATCATCAAGTATCATCGTCAAACATCATGGTACGTCATTTTGGATCATAAGAAGAAACATGTGGTTCTTATCAAATGTAACTTGTGTTACCATCCATATTTTTTCATAAACAATCACCATTTTTTATTTTATAGGACTGTGTGAAAGAATTTTTCCTCCAATTTCCTAAGACTAAAGATGTTGGTCTTTGGGTCAGGTACATAGTTGACGTTAGAGATAGAAGCATGATTGTCATATTTTTTCTTGATAAACATATCTCCTATTCCTTGGATAGATATTATCAAGAGATCAAAAAATGAAATATATCTCTGAACCCTCTCATTTGGGTTCATAAATAATTTCTTGTAACCTATCATGTGGTTGTTGGATCCAGAGTCAAGATACAACATAACTTGATTTTTTTTAATGTTTCTGCCCTAAACGTATGGGATTCTTTAAAAATATCTACTAATTTAGTGATATTTTAATCCTTAGGGATATTAACCATAGGTTTATTACTCTAACATTCATTTCTATAATGTTCATAGTTTTTACAATTATAGAATTGAAAATTTCATTATCTGTCAGCTATTTAGTGTTGAATCATTTTATTTCTTCTTATCCTTGTTCTCATGGAGTAGAGTTTTTATATCTATGACCTCCTTGATTTGGAATTATTCCACCACATCCTTATTATCTTGGATTATATTCTTTCCATATAATCCTCTTCCTCATCATCTTCAAAATGTCCCGCCTTGCTCCATTTTAGAGTTGTTGAGATTCAACTTTTATTTCAAGGAATATTCCACTCCATTTTTACCACTCTCATGGTTCACCATTATTCTTTGAACTTATAGAGATCCCATGTGTTCTTTTATAGAAATCCCCTCTAGGTATTTAGTTTCTTCAACAGAAACAACTATGTAATCAAATTTTTTATTTAAGTATCACAAAATGTTCTCACATTCCCACATGTTAGAAATATTTTCTCCATTTATTTGTAGTTGGTTCACCACAACCATTACATAAGTATTATACTTGGAAATGACTTTAGAGGATTTCATAAATAGTGATTAAAACTTACCTTGTAAACATTGAAGTCATATCTTCTTCACTATATCTAAACCTTAAAATACTTTGAAAATATTTTTCCATATCACCTTTGATGGTTTTGATGAAGTGATTATCTCAAACGTGGCCTTATAAATGAACATCCTAAAATATCTAATGAATTTTTTATGAATTTTTGTTTATAAATATAAATATATATGATAAATAAATCTATTTATTTCAAAACAATAATTATTTATACAAATATTTATCACCTATGTTGTCTATTTAAATATTTTCCATGGAAAATATAAATTTATATAATAAAATAGTTTTATAAAAAGTGTGTCGCATTGGTCAAAAAAATCATCGTATATGGAATGGCCACATGGATCGAACCCATGACCAAATGGTGAAAAGGACACATCACCTTATGTATGCTTCTATTCTACCCTACTTCTGTATTCCAACCTTTTAATATATATACACACCTTTAATTATAAACATGTTTCTTGTTAAATATATAGTTTTATTTTATAAATACATTCCTTTTACTAATATATTTATTGACAAATCAACTTTGAAACAAATTCATTATAATAGTTAAAAAATAAAGATTAATTTTTTCATTATCATAAAAATTGATGTATTTCATATGAATTTTATGTATGGATAAATAAAAAATATAAATTATAATGTATTTTTAATTTTTATTATATATCATTTAAATGTTTTTATTTTAACTTAATCTGTGTAAATGTTTTATTAATTTAAAATATTTATTTTAAAAGTTAAGTAACGCGTTTCATAATAAATATTTGATAAAGATTTATTTTGGTCATAGAGAACAATACATTTATTATATATTCATATCCAGTAGAATACCCACTATTGTAATATGTAGACATACAAAAAGACATTTATATATCAAAATAACATTAAAATTTATTCATAAACATATATTGTTACAACTAGGAAAAATAAATGGATATACACATTGAATAATAGTACATTCACTAAAATAACTCCATCATCTTTAAAACCACTAAGAGGACCGCTCCTATCATAAATATTGTAAAAATGAAGATAAGTCTTATGAAAACAGTGGAAATTATAAAAGTATGTGTAATAACCTTTGTAAGTAAAGTAGTAAGTAAAGAAGTGAGAATGAAGGTTTATTTATAATAAAATGAGTAATTCTTCATTATAATAATCAACAAATATGGCTGATCATAATTAGGACTATTAGTTAATAATAAAGTTGGTTATTATTATTATTGGTTGTGTAGACATAATTTAGTAACAAATAAGATTATTTTAATGATGAAAATAAAATTATTTTATTAGAGAATATAAATATATTCCAATAAGAACATGTATTATGATAAATGTATATGTTTTAGGTTAAATTTACTTTCATGAAATAATCCTACAAAAAACTTCTTAAATGATACTATATTTTAACTAAGTCCGAAGTAATTTTTATAATGGTCAGAATGTTTATTTTTCTATGAAATATCAAAATTTGAATAAATAAGTATATTTATTTAGAAGTTAAAAGTACCATATTTATAGAATTATTTAGACAGAATAATCTTTATTTTTGGACTCAGTGCATCAAAATTGGCATTGAGTTATTTTTTGGGAATTTTCTGACAAAGTTTATTTTTGGTGAAAAAATGAAAATTCTCACTTTACAAAGCATTGTGGTTTCATAAAATCATTATTATTTCATCATGAATAAGAATTTAAGAAATATTTTATTCAAAAAAATAATTTTAAATAAGTAAAAAATCAAATTAAAAAATATTACTTTTAATATAAAAATTTATACTTCACTTATTCAACCAAGAATTTGTTTTTTGAAATAAAAGTTAATTTTATTTTGTGTGCATTAATTCGGTTGGTTGGGAGGTATGTTTCAGCTTTTCCATAAATTGTAAATCAACAAAATTTATTTAACTAATTAATAATCCATGAAATTTGTTTTAATTTATTAAACCCACAAGTGGTTATCTTATATAATAAAATAACCTATATTTTAACCCTTAAAACCACCCATCCTCAAGTATAAATACCCCTTTACATCCTCACATTCCACACCAAAGAATTTGATAATTATTTATCACTCAATTTCTTTATCAATAGTCTCTCCAAGTTGGTTCTAAGGTTCTAATAATTCCCTATCTATCTTTAAGAATCATCCTTCCAAGGTAAGGGTCCTCAATATTCCCCTTTCCCTTTCAAGTTCATTACCTTTGTTTTACTTTATTTTTTAATTTTACATAAATTTCCATGTCTATTATTCCATTTTATTTTACTAAAATTTAGTTTTTTTAAATGTTATTTTATTTATTCCCTCTCATTATATCCTTTTACTAAATCATTACTATGTCGAAGTATGGGTCTTGAATCCTCCTCTTTCCATTTCAAGTCCATTAACTTTGTTATAGTGTATTTTTAAATTTTATTTTTTATAATAACATTCTTGTTATTACATGTTATTATCATTTATTAGATATTTTTTAAATGGCATTCTATTTATTCCCTCTCATTATATCCTTTTCCTAAGGGGTTACGATGTTTAAGTAATGTTCCCCAATCCTTCTATTTCTTTTTCAAGATCATTTCCATTATTATATTGAATTTTTTAATTTGATTTCTAGATAATACCATGATTTTTATTACATGGTATTACCCTCCATTTTCTATTTTATAAATGGGAGTTTATTTATTAACTCTCGTTATATACTTTTTCAAGTCATTATAATAATCGGACTATCTCGTAGCCATAAAACCATCCTAAAATTTTGGTAAAGTAAAAAAGCGTGTGATTTTCGAAGAAATGAAATACCTATCTAGATACTAAAAGTGGATGTGTCTCTAGAAAGATTGTACATAGGGGTAATAACTCCAAAAAGGATGCATTGGGATTTGACTCTATCATCACCTGATGCACAACAACGACCAATGTTGCACACCCGGTTTGACACTCCCAAGGGGATATGCTTTGGTTAATTTACATGCTCCTTAAAAAAATCATTATGAAGGATTTATTCATCATTAATTTGGTCTCTTTCCTTTGAAAATACATATATTCAAACTATTTAGATATAATTATTAATTTTTTTATTGGTGAAAAATAATTTTGTACCATATAATTCTATTTTTTATATGTGAAAATCTTGAAAGATGTGCCTTATTGAGAAATTATGCTAAGTATTTATATCACTCATTTGTTGAACATTATTCCATGTAATATTTGGATATTTTATGGAATTTATTGGAATTTTATGTGATGGGTGGGGCTTGGAATTATATATCCCCTCAGTGCACTCGTATGTCTCATGAGACAACTAATATAGGGTGATGGGAGAATCCTTACCCTTTATGTAAGATGTATTGGTAAAAGGTCATAACGGTATGTTTAAGATGTTCATAATTATGTATTTTCATCATTATATGTTCAAATTTTATTATCTAGGATTTTAGTCATTTTCATGTTGTCCATGGATTTATTTATTCTCTCAATTTCATTGTAAATCATAACTCGGTTTATTTATTCATGCTATAATTTTTTAGCAATACATGATCAATTATTGATATCCTAGAATTTATTCATTATAAATTTGGCGAGGGTTTTATCTATTCTCTCAGTCTCATTAATTATTAAACATGTCAGATTATTTATTCTCTCCATAACAACTTTTTTTGTACGCTATTCCCTTACTGAGCATATAATCTCACTCATTTGGGAGGGAAAAATGTTGTGGTGAAGGTGAGTGGCCAATCCACGCTATTCTTTGGGATTTTCAGGGTTTGAATCCTGGGATTCCGCTTTCGGGGTGAGCCTCTCCCTCAGGATCCACCCATCTATCAGGTCACCAAGTCTCATCTGGGCAGGCAAAATGAGGCGCAGCCCAATTGCTGACGGATCTCTTGACGGACCATCGCTGCTGGGTCATCACCCTCTGAGACGATCTTCCATCTCGGCTGGAAACAGCTCCTTCCCAGTTGGGGCTCCCTCTGGATTGACCCCTTCATGGGGAGGGGGGTTTCCTTGTGTGGAGGGTTCGAAAAGGCCACACAAGGGAATTCCCTTTCTCAAAAACATATAATCTCACCCCTTTATATTATTTTCCTTTTCCATAAGAAACCAAGAAGATTAATACATATGAAAAAATGGATTTAAAGGAAAATAACAATTTTTTATGTTTTTAGATGATGTATTTTTAGTTTCATTAAAATATAAAACTTATTTATGTATTTAGTTTTCTTAGGCTATTAAACTGTTGGGTCCTCTATTTTGTGATCAATGTACTATTTTAATAAAATAGCCACCAGATCTAGGGTGATGGAGTGAGGTTTTTTATTGTTGGTATCAAAGGACAGTTTAATATAAACCTTAAGAACTATATTTAGAAGAACATTCATAGAACCTAATAGCAAAATGATCAGGGGTAACTTAGATTAAAACATATAGTTTCTTAATTTTAGGAATATATTAAATGATATATACTTTTATAGATAAAAAATATGATGAAATTTAAGAGTATATATTTAAATTATTTTTGGGGAAAGTCCATAATAATTTTTGGATAATCATTTAAGGAATTGTGTTAAGAGTATGAGAAATCACAACCTAAATATACCTAGATTGATCTGAGAGTGATATAGGTTGACCAAAAAGTAGAATAGTCTAACATTTTGGTAGCATAGAACTTTATAAGATGAATAATTTTAAATTTATATACTTTATTCTCCTAAGATATGGTTAATCACTCATGATTGACTATATTGGTTTTATTTGAAGACTAAAAATAAGAGTCAACTGCTTCAATTATAATTAGGTGGTAGGTAGTTCATTTCATGTATTAATTATTTTGCTTCAAAATATATTAAAGTTTTTTTTTCAAGAAGGAAGATAATGAAAAAATATTCTCTCTCTTCTAAAATATATACTTGAAAGTATTATCTTGAAGTCTTGCTCATATGACTTCAAAACTTTTTCCAATATCCAAGTTACATGAAAAAAACTTTATGAGGAATCAAATACCTCTATTATCCCTTAATTATTTCTAGGATCATGTTTTTTATATTTTATAATCTTTCACTCTAATCTTTCTCACCATGATAATCATATGATGTACCATAAGGGTCTATTAAAATTCTTCTCTTTATATCAAACACATAAAGGACTTAATGATTTTATAGATACTATAGAGAAGGGGGCCTCTGATCTTCCTATACATATCTAATTATAGATTTATGTATTTGGGTAAATATAAAAATTGATTTAGGAACATCCTATTTTAAAATATTTGAAGAGGAATCAGTAATATTGTTTTATAAAATACAAGTTCGAGAATATTTTTAAAAATTATATATTAGAAAAAAAAATCAATGATTTATCGATGCATCCATTGATGTAATCCAAGTTTCATGAGTTTCTTTTGGATAAAAAAAGTATAGAATTTTGAAAATATCCTCATATACCATCGTGATTCATGAACCCTCACTCCATGAAGGCAACACCAATGAGGAAAACAGAATACATTATTGAAGTTATGATTTATTTCAAGAAAATTATTAAATATAATTTCAATTCTCAATGAAATTAATAATTCTACTTTTTTAGGGATTAAGAAACTTGTAATTTAATCTGGAAAATTTATATTTAGGGTTTTCTAATTTATAAAAAATAATAGCAATTTTGTGGATGAAAATTCTATAAGTGGATACAATATAACTTCAAGAAATTTCTAATGAATGCTTTTGTGAATTTTAATTCAGAAATAAAAATATAAATATAAATGGTAAATAAATTATTTTCTTTCGAATAACAAAATAATTATAAAAATATTTATCACATATTTTATTCATTTATATATTTTTTTGTAAAATATAAATATTTTTATTAAAATGGTTTTCGTAAAATACCGGTTCATAGGCTGATCTACAACCTGTCGTGTCTAGAAAGACCTCAGGGCTCGAACCCTTGAATAAGGGGTGATAAGAACGCATCACCTTCTATCAACCTTCATGATTCCCTAATTTCTTATTCCACCAATTTTGTATATATACATATATTTAATTATAAACAGGATTCTTTTTAAATATAAAATTTTATTTGAAAACTACATTCATTTTACTAATAGTTTACTTTCTAAGTCATCTCAGTAATGAATTCATTATAATGGTTAACGAAGAATCATTCATGTTTTAATTATCATAAAATTGGATGCACTTTTATAATACTTTTTGTGTGGGTAAATATAAACAATAAATTATGAGGCATTTTAGATTTACATTATAGTTTATTTAAATATTTTTATTTTTTCTTAATCTCTATATTTTCTATTATGATAAAATATTCCTTCTAAAATAATAATTAGAATGTTTCATAATAAATATTCAATAAATATTTTTTTGTTCATTGAGAAAAAATACAATTATTTTATGATCATATCTGGTAAAATTCACACTATTACAGCAAGTAAACACATAGAAAGGATTTTACATTTCATAAGAACATTACACATTATAAATACATATTGACTAGTACAATTATGTATAATAAAAATATATACAAATTAAATAATAGTAAATTCACTAAAACAAACTCCATTGGATTTAAATACATCAAGAGGATCTATCCTACCAAAAATATCATCAAAATAAATATAAGAGTTATGAAAAAATGGATATTATCAAAGGATGTGTAAGAATTTTGGTAAGTAAATTAGTGAGTTTTGAAGTGAGAAAAAAGGTGTATTTATAAGGAAACATGTCATTTGTCATTATAATTTTCATCCAATATGGTTTATCACCATTATGACCATTAGTTAATAATAAATTTTGTCATTATTATTACTGGTTTTGTTGATGCAATAAAGTAACTGATGGGATTATTTAAATGATATAAATAAAATATCTTTATTGGAGAATATAAATATATTTCAATAAGAATATGTCTTATAATAGATGTAGAAGTTTTATATAAAATTTATTTTCATGAAATAATCTCAAAAAACAATTTTTAAATGATAATATAATTTAATAAAGTCCTAAGTAATTTTTATAATGGTCAGATTGTTTATTTTTCTATAAAATTTCTAAATTACAATAAATAAGGATGTTTATTTAGAAGTTAAATTTATAATTTTTATAGAATTATTATTATAAAATAAACTTTGTTTTTAGACTCATCACAACAATATTATCTTAGGGTAATTTTTAAGTAATTTTTAGACAATTTTGACTTTTTAGTGAAAATTTGAAAATTACCACTTTACAAAGCACTGTGATTTTATGAAATTATTGTTATGTTAGCAAGTATAAAAATTTATGAAAATTTTTATTCAACAAAAATTAATTTAAATAAGTACAAAAATTAATTTTAAAATAATAATTTTTACATAAAAATTTATAAATTTACTTTTTTGAACACAAAATTAGATGTTTTTAATAAAATCTATTTTTGTTTTGTGTACACTAATTGGGTGTATTTGTAGGTATGTTTCACTTTGTTAATTCCTTGGATATCCACACAATTCCTCCCACTCATTAATAATCCATAATATTGGTTTGAATTTATTAAACCCACAAGTATTTGGATGATATAATAAATTAACCTATATTTTAACCCTTAATACCACAGATCCTAAATTATAAATACCCCCTTTCCCTCCACAAATTCCAAAACAAATTCTTTAAGCATGATTTATATCTTAATTATCTTCTAAATAGTCTCTCCAAGGATTTTTCATGGTTCTAAGAAGTCCCTCTGTTGATTTAAGAAGCATCCTTCGAAGGTAAAGGTCCTCAATCCTCTTGTTTCCATTTCAAGTACATTACCTTTGTTTTACTATATTTTTCATTTTTCATATACTTACAGGTATTTTATTCCAAGAAATTATATTCCATTTTATAATTTTTAAATGTGATTTTATTTATTCCCTCTCATTATATCGTTTTCCTTAATTATTACTAAGACGAAGTAAGGGTCCTCAATCCTCCTCTTTCCTTTCTAAATTCATTTCCTTTATTATATTATCTTTTTAAAATTAATTTTTCATTCACTAACATGATTGTTATTTCATGAAATTATCCTCTATTATATATTTTTTAATTGGTATTTTATTTATTCCAACTAATTGTAACCTTTTCCAAATCCATTATTATGTCGAAGAAAGGTTACCCAATCCTCCTCTTTCATTTTCAAGTTTATTACCTTTGTTATATTGTATTTTTAAATTTTATTTTTTATATATTTATATGATTTTTATTCCATGGTATTTTCCTCTATATGATATTTTGTAAATGGGTGTTTATTTATTCTTTCTCATTACATCCTTCTTCAAGTCATTGTAATACTCGGACTATCTCGTACTATAAAACCATCCTAAAATTTTGGTAAAGTAAAAATTATTTGGTTTTCCAATAAATGAACTCCATGTTTGGATACTACAAGTATATGTGAATATGTAACAAATGTACCTAGGTTTAATAACCTCAAAAAGTGTGTATTTGGATTTAAATTTATCGTCACATAGTGGGAAAAACGGGCCTTACTGCACATTTGGTTTGATACTCCTAGGGGTGTGGTTTGGCTAATTTACATACTCTTTAAAAACCATCTTGAAGGATTTATTCATAATTTCTTTGGTCTCATACCTTTCTAAATTCATGTATTCTAACTACTTAGATATCTTTATTGATTCTTGGATTGGGGAAAAATAATTTTGTACCATATAAACCTTTATTTTATAAGGTAAAATATTATAAGTATGCCTCATTGAGAAATTATGATAAGTATTTATTTCATTCATTATTTGAAAATTATACAATGTAATATTTTTATATGTGATGTAATGAATTGAACTTTTATGTGACGGGTGGGTTCTAGAATTATATATCCCCTCGGTGCACTGGTAGCTCTCATGAGACAACTAAGATAGGGTAATGGGAGCATTCTTTCCCTTTATATAATATTTCTCAAAACATGGCCTTGACAGTATGTTTAAGATGTTCAGAATTATGTATTTTCATCACTATATAATCATCTATTATTATCCAAGAATTTATTCATTTTCATGTTGTTCATGGATTTATTTATTCTCTCAATTTAATTATATGGAAAAACTCAACTTATTTATTCATGATATAATGTTTTTAAAATACATGATCGATTATTTATATCCTTGAAACTATTCATTATTAATTATTCCATGGTTTTATCTATTCTATCGGTCTCATTAGTTATGGCACATATCAGTTTATTTATTCATGCCGCAAAATCTTCTATTGTATGTTATTCTCATACTGAGCATATGAGATCACCCCTTTCTAATGTTTTTCTTTTCACCAAGAAACTAAGAGTATTAATATGTATGAAAAATGGATTTCAAGGCGAATAATAATGTTATTAATGTTTTCAAATGATTTGTTTTTAGTTTTAATGTAATTTAAAACACATTTATGTATCAGCTTTTCTATTGTTATTAAAATTTTGAGTTTTATATTTTGTGATCTATGTACTATTGTAATAAAACATCCACAGAATCTAGGGTGTTATATCTGGGGTTGTTACAACAAAGGCCTTGATATATGATGTATATTTCCTTGTGTTCTCAATTTTGTTCCACCTGAAGAGTAACCTTTTGAACATTTGGAAGATAAATATCCACAACTATATATGATAGATTGCATATTCCATAGAATTTTTGGTATAAATACCTCACTCAATAAGCAGAAGAACCTTTAAACCTTTGTTACCAATGAAGTTGGATATTACAGCAGCAAACACAGATGCAGATCACTGGAGGTGATCACAGCAAAAAATGGCAACGGAAACAAAGTGATTTTATTTATTCAAAATAGATGATTTTTCAACACATACAACATATCATGTTTATAGTTATACAAAAACATGTAAATATAAATAGAAAAATATAGTATAAAAATAAATTCACTAGATTAATTATTGTAGGTTCCGCCCAAGCCTCCAGTGATAAACACAAAGACATACTGACCATCCACAAACTTCCACTGGAATCATTTCAGCATGTATATCCTGATTCTTTAAAACTCTTGGAATATCGATTGAGTGCTTCAACCATCATTTAAATTAAGATTCACTAGTATTAAATCTTCTTATAAATCTTCATCATCAATATCTAATGTGGCTAATTCCATTTTATATATTACTAGTATCAATCTATATTGTCTCTATTGACAATTATGGACATCTCTATCTTCCTCATCTTCCTCTATAGGATTAACCAACTGAACTCCCAAAGCTTTTATAGATGTATTAAAATGGTAGAATCAACATTTCATATCCCATAAAATGATATGTACTTATGAGCTCATCTCTAGTTTCCCTTTCTAAATCTTATGATGTCTTTATAGATGATATTAATTATTAAAAATGACATGTTAGCCATCTTCAACATGAAATCTATAAACTCCCCTTTTTATATTGAGAGTAAACTGAACTTAAAGGTAGATATTATAGTAGAAAACCTGGAAATTGGTGAAGATAAAAATCATTATAGGTGATTTCAGGTACAAATATGGTAGTGGAAACAAACTAATCTTATTTCTTCAAATAGAATGATTATACAATACATACAACATACCCAATTTATTGGAATGCAAACACATGGAAATAAAAATAAACAAAATATAGAATAAAAATAAAGTCATTGTATTGGTTGCAGTAGGTTCTGACCAACACTCATATTCCAAACATGTCAAGAGGTCTAAATTTGAAGTTGTCAAGCCTCTATCACAGTACTAAAGTTTGGTGTTGTCCAAGAAGAAAATAATTATATTCTTTTAACATTCCCTTAAACTTGTTTTAATAATGAAACAAGAATTTGAATCAACTTTCTTTATATATTTGGGTGGCTGATCAATGGGTGTAATGACTTAACCATAGTCAATTCCTACCTTTTACCCGTAGCCTTTGTTTGCATCATTGAAATTGATTTCCACATCTATCACTTTCTCTTAAATTTCATCATATTTAGCTTCCTCAAAGCTAGCTAGATCATAAGTCACTGGGAGATAATACAAATGTACATACTCCTCTATTGGTTCTATTATCTCATATATATCTACAAGGATTCAAACATTTTAATGAAATATATGAGAAATTTATCATTCAATCTATTTTGATGTAGGAGTACGTGGTGACAATTTCATTGGTTCTTCAACACCTCATTCCTCAATTGGTACTTCAATACTTTCTTCAACTACTAGAGTGAGTTTAACCTCTCTAGAATTATCATCTTAATTCCATTTACAATAATCCTTTTCATTAATGATAACATATCTTTTGAAAATAATCTTCTTAGGGATGGGATTATACAAGAGATATTCCATTTCTTGATCTTGGAATCCCAAAAGCACACACTGCACTCCTTTATCATCGATCTTTATTTGTCTTGAATTTGGGATCCGGACATATGAAATAGAACCAAAAAATATATGATTTATTATAATTTTATAGTGAGTACTCCATGATTCATGCAGTGTCTTATCTCTAAGATATTTTTTGGGAATTTATTGATTAGAAATACCACACACAAATATGTTTCATCCCAGAAATTCATGGACACTCCTTTTTCATTCAACACACTTCTTTCATGTTGAGAATGGTTCAATATTTCATTTCAGATATTATATTAAGTTGAGGTGTGTAATATGGCATCAGGTTGTATTGAATTCCATGTTTCTTAAGGTACTCTTGAAAACAATCAGTGGTGTATTCCCTACCTTGACTAGATCACAAATTTTTTATGTGATGACTGCTTGAATTTCCCATTAGTGACTTTAATACTTTGAAGAATACTAACACTTATAACTTCATCTTGTGAAAGTATATCCATGTTTTCGTTCTATATTCATCAATAAATTTTACAAAGTTCCCAATTTGTCCATTTTATTTTCATTTAATGGACAGCACACATCGTTGTGGACTAACTCCAGCGACACAATAGATTTCTAGTTGTCCTTCATTTTAAAGTTGTATCTATGTTACTTAGAACCCAACTTTCACATATTTGATTTTTATTTAAAATTTTTGGAATCACATTCATCATCTTCTAACTTCTTAATAATCATAAACTTTCAATGTTTAAATATCCAAACCTGATATGTCAAATATATTATTTATCATCAAGTACTATCGTCAAACATCATGGTATGTAAAGTTAGATCATAAGAGGAAACATGTGATTCTTTATCATTGGTAATTTTGTGATCATCCTTCATTTTTAATCAATAATCACCATTTTTTATTTAGTATTATTATGTTAAATCATTTTACACCAATTTCACAAGAATCAATATGTTGTTCATCGTGTCAGATACATAGATGACATCAGAGATGAAAGCATGATTTTCCATATTTTTTCTTGATAAGAATTTATCAACTTCCTTAGACAGATATTATTGAGAGATTTATAAATGAAATATTTCCTCAAACCCTCTCATCTAGGTTTTTAAACTATTACTTATGATCTGTCATGTGGTTTCAATTTCTGGAGTCAAGTTTGAACATACCTAGATTTTTTGTTAATGATTGTGTTATCAACACATGGGATTATCCATAAATATATTCTACTTCAGTGATATTTACCTCCTCAATGACATTATCCATGGGTTTATTACTCTAACATTAATTGCTATAATTTCCATATTTTTCATAATTATATTATTATACGTTTTTTCTATTGGTTACTGATTGTTGAATTACCCCCTATTTATTTTTCTCATTATCATGGAGTAAAGTTTGGATATCCTTGAAATTATTGATTTAGGATTATTTTACCTTATCCTCCTCTTATTAAATCATATTCTTGTCCATAGAATCCTCTATCTTAGAATTTTCTAAATTTCCCTTCTTGATAATTTTCAAAGTTTTTAAGATACAAATTTAATTAAAAGGCACGCTTATATCCATTAGAATAACTCTATAAATTTAGATTTAACTCATGGGCTTGTATAAATCCCATGAGTTATTTGTTATAAATTATCTCCAAATCTTTAGTTTCTTCTAGGGAAATGACTATGTAATAAAATTTTGGATCTAAGGATCTTAAAATTTTCTCACATACCTTCAAGTCAGCAATACTTTTTCTATTTATTCAAAGTTAGTTCACCACATCCATTATATAAGTATGATACTTGGAAATAGTTTCAAAAGAGTTCATAAATATGGATTCAAACACATCTCGTAGATATTTAAGTCATATCTTATTCACTTTTTGGAACATTTAAATTCTTTGAGAATATTTTCCCATATATCCTTTGATGATCTTGATGTACTGATTATATTGAATGTAAATTTATCAAGACCTTGATAGATGATGGGCTGGGCCCTAAATCCACTCTTATGTTTCATCCAAAGAGTTTCATTTTGAACATCTGGAAGAGAAACCTTCCCTACATTGGATTCTTGCTCATTGTATTCATCCTCTAAGATGTCCTTGATATCTTGGGCTCTAAGGAGAGCTTGAATTTGGATTCACCAATTATCATAGTTTTATTTGATAATTTTGCGATCAAATCTTTCACAATCCCATTGTCCATGGAAGGTTGTATATTTTTTTCCAAAGTGCATACTACTATTTTTTTGGATGTGTATACAGACAATTTTTTCCCTCCAGAATTTTTTACTTCAATTTTTTCATAATTGTAGAGTGAGAATGAGGATAAGTGTATAGGGGGGATAAAATGATAAAAATCCTTGTGTTTTATTTTTATTTATTTTTTTTGTAGAATGGTTGAAGGAAACAAAAGGGGATCTGAAATACGTGGACTTGGGAGGAAAGAAGAAATGGCATGGGCGAAATTGATAGGGTGGGTGGAGTCTAAAAAAAGGCCAAAGGGAGAAAATTTATTTATTGAAAGGTAAAATATTGGGAAAAAAAATTAGTGTCTTTTGAAAATTAAAGAGAGGAGGGAAAAAAGAAACCCTTGAAAAATAAGGGGAGATATGTAGGATAACTATATATATCCTCATTTTTATCAATTGAACTCTCCTACTTCCATCATCAGTATTGATAGGTTACAACCTACTTCTCAATGATAAATATGAATGAATGATATTTCATTTTAAATAAAATCATATGTGCATGGTATATCAAACTATTTAAGTGAACAATGTCTTCTATATTGAGTCCCAAATCAGAATTAGCATCACCACCACTAACCAAAATAAAATCAAATATTTTCATTAGGTGAGAAGAACATTTAATAGGATTCACTATATGATGTTTAGTATACTTATAAATGGAATCAAGAGATCTATCTTTACCCTTCCCATGTTATATTTCTATAATTTTCCATATTTGGAAAAGCACACTAGATGAAACTCATCTGGAAGAGATGTTAAATTATCATATTCCAAAAATAAAATCATTTTCAAAAATAATAATAATAATAATATCATGAAAAATTAAACATTGATTTTACAAAAAACCTCCCTCCATAATCTTTCAATTTCATCCTGAGGGAATGACATTCACTCATAAGTCATTAAAGGGAATCTGTGTTGTTTTTGTATCATATTTACCAAGTTTCAAATCAATGTACATGCCCAAATCCAACTAGATGAAAGGTGTTGAAAAATAACACATCTAATCAAGTATAATAATTTTATGATTGATCCCCACCCCCCACCCCCCACCATGGCCACTGCATCTTCTAGAAGAGGAACTGGATCCTGCTAAACAAAATTTCATAATGTAGTGAACAATAATTGTTTTTGTAATTAAAAAATGTAACTAATAAGAGAAAATACTTATAGAAAATGATATAAAATTAAAATAATATTGAAAAAATACACACCAATAATTAAATATGAAGCACCATGATCTTCTTGTGACATATATATATTTGTGAAAATATAATAAATTAAATTGGAAAATTTTAACAAATAATTCATTAATATTTTAAAAAATGTTAACAATTTTTAAATGTAATTATAAAACAATTACTAGAAATATTACAATAGTTATAAAATACTATCAAATATCCTTCAATGATCTCCTTGGTTCATTAAATATCTTCTTCTCATACAACTACAGTATCTTGGTCAAGAGTTTTATCAGGAAAGGAAGTGATATTTATCTACTCTTCTTTATTTAGAAAATCTCCATTTTGAACATTTTAACCACAACATTTTAAGTCTAATTAGTGTTAAAAAATTAAACCTAACCTTCTTATGATTCCAATATAAATGTTTTATGGGTTACTCAACCATATTTATACAATATATTGTTAAAGTTTACCAACATAAATTAGAAAAGTACCATTTACATTCCATGAACTAAATTGACCCAATAACACTTCAATAATATATATTTTAATCCATGTCTATAAATAAATTCAATGATTTACCTCAATAATCCATAGTAATAACTTGCATCAATGTAGGGATATCCAATAACATTGTTTGGAATTGATTGATTCACATCAACATCACTGATGTGAAATCAAAATTCATCATCATCCAAATACATTTAATGATTATACATAACAAATATACCATTATAAATTTGGATGAGTTATTCAATAACTTAATGAGTATTATATTCACACATCTTTTGAATCAGTAAATTTCATATAAATGAATGGATGGAGAGGTGTGAAAATGCATCACATATACATCATAAAAATATTAAAACAATTATATATATGGAATTGATTCTTGAACCACGTATAAACTGTTATGAAATGAAGTTTTCAGATATAATGGTTAGCGGTATAAGGCCCTTACCATTTCAACTAAATGACATGTATTCTAAATTACAAAACAGTAAGAGATAATGAAAAAATTAAATATATAAATGAAACACATAATAGGTCAATTATATAACTAAGTGTGTCGATGGAATAATTGGTGGAGTATTGTATAAAATGTATCAAAGATATTCAAACCACTCATAATTGTCCATATAAAATATTAACCCTTCTCCAATTGGGCCTTCATCAATCTGTTAAGGTTTATCAATTTTTATATTTACCCTATTAAGATATATAACACAAAAAATTGTGCAACAAGTTCATATATCATAATGTAAAGGGAAAAAATAAATAACCAACAATTCTAAATGGAACCCAACCTAAAGAAACTAAGGTGAAGATTTATCTATAATGAACTAGCCCCACACACAAATGCCATCTACTACTATCATACTTGGGTACTAATAAGATCCCAATATGTAAACACTGTGTCCACCTGGTCACCACTATACTATATATCATCTATAGATGACACAAAATGTATGGGAAGAATAACCATATAAGTGATTATTTACATACCAAGTAGGATACTCCAACAACCACAATGGAATAAATAAAGGTCCTAGATGGCTCAAAACTACAGAGGTAATGAATAACTCACTTTGGGAATGAGAACAAAAAAACACCAGACGTCGATTCCCACTCATCAACAGTCTAGATTATCAAGAATTTTTTCACCTCGAGCAACCTAAGAATCCAAGATACCCTATTTAACTAAACCCAATCCAGATCACTAAGTTTTTTGGTTGACACATAACTTTCCAAGATTCATTTGATGGATTAACATACCCTTAATGGGGGTCCTTGTTGATAAATGTCAAGCATAATTTGGTACATACATTATTTTAGATATAAATATGGGGTACACATGGAGTTTCTATTATATATTTCATGTGGGGATCAGACAATGTTGAAAAAATAAATTTTTCATGGATGGTTCACCTGGACATATGGAGGTCAACATTTAAAATTGATGTATACATGAATAATCTTGATATTTGTTTCATGAGGAAGGTGGTTTTAACTCATAAATTTATGACATGATAATTTTTCATTATTAAAATGTACCTTTCCACTAAAATTGGTTGTTTGGATCTATTTTTCTTAAAATAATATTTGTACCACTCCCCTAAAATAAGGGATTGTTTATCACCTAAATGGATGTAAGAAATTATCCATGATCCACAAAAATAAATATGTTCAATTTTATTTCCATTTTTTTATATTTTTTATCAAATTTCATCTACAAGCAGCATTAGATCCTAGTTTTAGTTTCAAGGGAAAATATTATTCAATAATAATGTAAGTAGATAAATAAAAGGTAAATATCAAACACTTTATGGAAATAAATTCAAATTCTATAAGATGTTGATTAAAGGTTATCAGTATCAAAAGAACATACACCACCAAGTGATGAGGAAAATTCCAACAATGATGTCAGACATCGATTAGTAATTTTTGGGTAGATAGTCCGTGGGAATTATAAGCATGAAATTGGTGACTAATTTAAAATTTAATATTGAGGTGGAGATAGAAATTATGCATTTTATAAAGTCATTTTCAAACATGTATGAAAAATCTTATACATTAAATAAAGTGTCCATGATCCATAGACTACTCAACCTCAAGATAGATGCATGTAAGTCAATAAAAGATCATATTAATTAATTTAATATTATTTCAAGAAATTTAATTTTTGTATATACTAATTTCATGGGTGAAATAAATGTGTTTCTTATCCAATCATCACAATAAGAAACATGGGATGCAGTGGTCACCATAGTGAGTAGTTCCCATTGAATTTCTAAATTGAAATTAAATGAAGTTAATGATTTAATCCTTTTTCAAGATATTCATATAACAGAATAATTATCTAAAAATTGTATTAATGTTGAAGAAATAGGTGCATTATCAAAATAGGGAAACTCAAGTTGTAGGACAAAACCTAGAAAATAGACCTATAAGAAATCACAAGAGATGGTCCCACGTGTTGGATTTTTGGTAAAAAAGATATGTATAGGACTATAAGGTGGGGAAAAGGCTTTAAGTATTGTGATAGTGAATAAAACGTAAAAAATATTTGATGATTCACTAGTTATTAGTGTTGAAAATTCCATGGATTCTTGGATATCAGACCCTGTAACTTCTTTCCATTCAATCAAAAAGAATTTATGTCTACATAATTTCATGCCAATAAATTTTGGGTAGGTACATCTCATAGATAATGAACCTCTTGATATTATTAGAAAATGTGACAGGAAAATTTTAACGCAAAAATAGAAATTTATGGATATCAAGTAATATAATATATATTCCCATACTTTGAAGAAATTTAATATCTATTGGATAAATTTATGATAATGGATATTATTCCACATTTTTGATGGGATTCTATAAAATCACAATAGGTCCTTTGGTTATAAAATGGGGAGTGATGAATGGATCATATAACATGACTAGTGATTATAATCATATATTAAATTATTTTCATTTATAAATAGTTTTGAAAACCTAAAATTAAAGACTAGTTTATATGAGTGAGAAGGTAATGAATTTTTATTTAGTAAAGGAGATTTTACCAGATATGAAATTGAGGGACATTGGATTATGTGAGGATTTTATTATAAAAATTATATAAAAGTTTCCTTTACAAAAGGAGTAAGAATATTAGAGGTGGGAAATGGGTTTTATATATTTTGATATATGGGATCCCAAGCTATTAAATTATTTTGGGGGATCAATTTAGTATTTGATATTCATTAATTAATCAATGTGAAAGGTATGAATTAATTTTTAGAAAAATAAGTATGATGTTTTTTTAATATTTTTGGAATGGAAGAGTCTTGTAGAGAATGAAATGTGTCTGATGGTAAAGTTCTTGATATCTAAAAATTGTGGGGAGTACGATACATATAAATTTAATGAGTTTTATGAAAAATAAAATAAAAAATGTATGGTGAAGATGTTCCCTGAGAAACATGAAAACAATAGCATCAAATAGTTCATAAATAGAACATTGATTGAGCACTCTAGAAGTATAAGGATTTATACTAGATTTCTTAACTTTTCTTTTGAAGATGTTATCATGGATGCATTCTAGATAGATCACGATCTATTCCATCTATACCATTATGAGAGGAAAAACCTAAGGAATTATGGACAAAAAATATGGTAAATATTTTACATTTTATTCTATTTAGTTGAAAATATTATATTAATGCAGAATATGATTCTAGGTATAATTTAGATTCTAAGTTCTATAAATATTTTTTCATTGGATATAGAAGTAAACAGTTTAGTTACAACTTTTGAGATGTTGAAAATTGAAATATCATTTGAAATAGGAATTTAATTTTTCATAAACATGTTATTTATAAGGGTAGATATTTTATTGAATCTGATAGTGTTGGAAAATAACCCATAACTCATGGGTAGGTTCATCTTGAAGGAATACCATAAAAGAAGATGGTGTAAAAAGAGAATAAACTAAAGAATATAAGTACATAGATACATATTAGGTGGTCATCATGAGTATATAAGATAGTGTAAATATATGAATCTTCCATTCATTATTTTTTAATGATTGATGATATAAAATATTATTTTTTTGAATAATCAGTTAGGGAAAATGATTTGAGAAAGAAGGAGCTATAATTAAAAGATTAAATTAAATCATTGTTTATTAATAAGACCTGAGAACTTAAAATTTTACCCAAATGAAATAAGTCATTGCAACAAAAATGGGTATATCGTGTCATGGAAGAACATGATGGTAGCTTAATTTATAAGGAAAGGTTGTTTTCTAATGGATTTCAATTGAAGGAGGGTATTTACAACACTGAATGTTTTTCTCCTTTTGTTAAGATAACCAATATTAGAGTGCTATTAAGAATTGTACCTATAAAGAGATTATATTGATAGAATATAGATGTGAATAATTCCTTCCTTCATAGATATTTTAAGGTTGATATCTATATGGTGAAATAAAAAGGGTTTATTGAGTCTGAAAAGGAGTGTCGTATTTTTAAACATAATATGAGTCTATATTAAATGAAGCAAGAATCAAGTTAGTGGAATTATAAATTAAATGCATTCATGGGAAAAAATAATTAAAATATATGCGACATGAATTAGTATTTATATTTAAAATCATTTGGTGATTTTTATATCATATTGTTATTTTATGTGGATGGTATTTTAATTATAAGGGATAGTGAACAAAGGATCAATGAGTTGAAGATGAAATTATCAAATGGATTTGAAATAAAGGATCTTTGTGAGGTAATAATGATTCTTTGGATGAATATCTTATGAGATCATATTGTTGAAACCTCAAATATATCACAAACTACCTATGTGGAGACTGTTTGAATCTATTTTTAATATGATTAAGGTAAAAATAGTTTTTATTCATCATACGAGTCACTTCAAGTTATCAAATTAGAAGTAACTAAACATGATTGTTAAATGTGAAAACAAGGAAAAAATTCCTTATTCATTAGTAATACGGAGTTTTATGTCTGCCATGATTTTCACTCAAATAGACAGAGCATAAAAATCAGTATTTTTCAAAAATACAAGGAAAATATAAGAATAAATAATTATGAGGTTATAAAGTGGGTTTTGAGATACTTGATGGGGATAAAGGATATTTATTTGTACTTAAAATGAATGAATATATAGGGATGTATTCATGTGTAATTGTGAGCTTATGTTGATTAATATAGGATTAATACTAGATAAAGTTAGATCAATGGTGTAATAGTTGTTAGATTGGTGTCACAATTGCATAAGATCAAGGAATTTTATACTATAGAGAAATAACATGTTTTACTAAATAAAGAAAGGATATGATATGGATAAGGAAGTTTCTGAAGGGGTTCAAAATGGATTAAGGAGAGAATATATTGTATTCAGATAGATATAGTGTGATACATCTTGTGAATAATCTAGTATTCCATTTTGGGATAAAGCATATTCAGCTGAAATATAATTTCATCAGAGGATTATTAAAGGATAGATCTTTGGACTTGAGGAAGATTCAGAGAAGCCTGATTCTATTTAGCATGATGAAGAAGGTGATATTCATTAAGAATTTAAAGTATTATTGCACCTCATTTGGAATTCAAATATGGTAAAGGGGAAAGGGGGGAAATGAAATAACGACTGGTGAATATTATTTTTTGAGGAGTGTATCTTTGGAATTAATCATAAAGTGGGAGAATATTGAGAAATGTGGATCCTAATTTGATTCATACAAGATTTTAGAAAATAACATGGGGTACACACATAGTTTCTAAAAATTTCATATTTAATTCACCTTGAATGAGGAGTTATATTTCCAATTTCATATGAGTTCACACGGGCTCATAGAAATAAATGTTTCATAAGGGATAAACTTAGACACATAGAGGACAAAAATTTTCATTGATATGTACATGGAGGATTTTTAGATTTATTTCATGTGAAAGGTAGTATTAAATCATAAATATATGGAATACTAATTCTAAATTATTAAAATGTACTTGTCTGCTGGAATTAGGTGTGTGGATCTATTATACACAAAAAAATATTTATATCACACCCCTAAAATGGTGAATTATTTCTCTTGTCTATGGATGTCAGGTATTCTTCTCAAACCATGTCAATCACAATGTTCAATTTTCTTTGAATTTTTCATATCATATTCTCTAATTTTTACTATAGACCCACTTATAATCGAACAAGGTAATGGAACTATTGTTTATGAACTAAAAACAAATGTATATGATACATATAAAATATTAAATCACACCCAATATTTTAGTCGAAGTGTGTGGATCATCCTTTTCACAGAATGGTCCAATACCTATGAATATATTTAGGTGCTTGCATCCTCCCACAAGTTTTCTTCAGTTATAATCTATTATGAATGGATTAAATGTATTGTGTTCATTGAAGGAATTTAATGAATAATTCCAATGAAAATAATCATATGTTGATACATTAAATTTCGTTGACATGTTTTATTAAATGAAATTCCCCATGGATAGATATGTAAATGGATTAGATATATCCAGTTGGTTATTACTAGTTTCATGAAAACCTAATAATACTCTCTTCCACCTCATATGTAGTTTATCAGTAGTTGAGGTTTTTGAAACCTATTTTATGCTTAGGGATCCTCAAGAAATATTTTGGGATCCTTTGACCAGTGAAGTCCCCTTAGAGGTAGTAGGATTTTGTCTACTACTAAGGTGGTATTTCTCAATCATACATTGATGAGTAAAATATGTATTGAATATCAATTTAGGTATAAATTTTTTATGTTCTTGATTTCCAATACATGTTTATTTCTTCAAGGATAGATTAGGCACATATATGGATTTTATTCCACTGGATTTGTTCATATGATCAACCCTTAAAACCCATCATTGGTAATCAATATATTTATTTATTTATTTTAAATTAAGAACTTTATTATAATTTATAACTCAAACTAGACCACTTAATATTAGGTTGAGTGTCTATATAATTTTAAGTTCATTACCTGAGGTTACCTTGTTTGACAACATAACTTAAGGCACTTACTTTTGAGACTATATTGATCGTTAACATAATCTCAAGAAGAATTTGTGGATAAATTTTTGATATAATGTATCATGAACTAGATCTTGACATCACATTATTAACATAACCTAATACGGGTTGTGAACACAATATCAGGTTAAATAGTTGAAAAAATGTGGACATTGAGTGAAACATACGTTAAGGGTAAATGTCACATGTGTCCACAGCATGAAAAAAAAGAATATCATTTTCAAGTTACATAATTATACAATTAGTGTCAATGTATTATGAATATTATTCTAGATACTATGTTGACTATCGATATAATATGAAGTTATACACTCTACTGTGACATAATTTTGTGTGAAAATATAGTATGGGGCACTATCAAATACTACTTTATGAGATGAGATAGCGTAAGGAAATAACTTTACAACAAATTATCTCTAATATAATGTCAAGTATCTATAAAAACTAAATTTTATATTTAATTATTTTTTCTACAAAATTATAAATTTTTTATAATTGGTAATTGTTAAGATTTATAAAATATATTTTTTGAGCCTAAATTAAGTATGAAAAAATTCATCATCATTTCTCATGTAAATAAAAGGTTTAACTAATTGTTTATTACTTTATATTATTTATGATTATAATTTTTTATATAATTTAAATAATGTGTATGCCTTTATTTACGCGATAAATTGCTTCTAGGAGATAGAGTTTTGAATTTCATGATAGTAATAATATTATAAGATTTAGTTTTATATATACCATGACCACGGTTTGTTTTTAGAGTTATTATCTTAAGCATAGTTGTTGAATATAGTTTATTCATGTTAGAAATTATAGATATCATGTATTTAATTATTTCTTATGTAAAGTCTTCTTAGGGAAAGGGACCTGGGGTTAGACTACCCACTATCCTAGAGGCATGTGCCTTCTTCTAGAATGGTGATAAGTTGGTTATATGATACTTAAAGCATACTCATGTTAAGATTTGTAGTCCTGTATAACTCTATACATTTATATGAAAGGTTTATGAACCATATGTATAAGACGAATTTAGATATTTATGAATATCCATAGCTTCTCTGATTTGGTGAAAAACCCTAGCTTGTGGGTAGTATAAAATTTTACACATTAATGTGGTGTGAACAAATTAATCTGATGGATGAAATATTGACTCCAAAACTAAATCATTAGAAGAATGAATACACAAAGGAATAAAAACATGATAAGATAAATTTGCATGGGATGAAACATTTATGAGTTTAATATATATATATATATGATATAAATTTAGTTGGTGAGACATTAAAAAACCCTTCAAAAACTAATTGTATGATTCCATATAATGTGGAAATTGCTAAAACCTCAACCATCCATAATTGGGTTCCCCAATATTATATTTTTTAAGGAAAGTAAGTAATATTTGGAATGGATTATTCAATGAGTAGATCATGTCATAGATGGGTTCCTCTGGATTGTATTATGTTAGATTATTCTTAGTGTTTTTATTAGGTTATACTAATCAGGAGGCATTAATAAGATTAGGTTACCAAATGAATAGAGTTGAGAATTATCCATATGATTGATATTAATAAAAAAAATTCACTTAACTATCCAATAGTCACAAATATTGTGATTGGGATGATTCAATTCCAAAATATCTAAGTGGTGAGAGAAATTCCACAGTAGACTCATTTCTTAGTGAAATATTGACTTTGTCTCACCATACGAATATAATATATAGGTTCAACATTTTTAATGGGATAATATTCATTAAAAATACTTGATGGAAATATATAAAACCTGATACTTACCCATTGATATGTATTTTTTATAGATTATGGATTACTTCATAATAATTCTATTAAGATCACAAATATATATGACCAATAAAATATTTATAGATTTGTACTTAGGGTTGAGAAGAGTTCTCAATGAGAAGCATTATGAGCATCTAAATATTAATGTTGTAGAGATCAAATTCAATAACAATTACTCATGGGTATTATATATTGGATGTACAACATATTATCCCAACTATGGGTTTTTTTCACTTAGGTTAATGTTTGTTGGCTTCTCCCACCCGAGAGAACGCACCCCACGCAAGTCCCACTTTTAAAGAACTATTGACCATTACCTCCCTATCGTCCACTCCTTACCAGGTGATGCACTCTGTCCCAATGATCTTGGACCCTGGTTCTCTCTATCCTTCTCTCGGACCCTCCTCCCTTTTTTCTCAAAATGTTTCCTCAGTCCTCCCAATCACTAATATGGATTGTTCCTGTTAGGTGTTGATTGTTTCTACCTCTTCCTTCTTGGAATATTTGAAGTGTCTCAAATGGACACTACTAGATCTATTCGGTGAAGATCGACTTCCCTTCCCAATTTATCATAACTTAATTGACTTTTGGGGTCTAGAGCCCATGGTACGGATCTAGTATTTGAATTGAAAATCGTTATTTTTGGCCTTATCTTCATAGGAATACTTTTTTAGGCATGGTGTAAATCTACCTTGTCAGTAGGTCACTGGTGCTTCAACTTATCCCATTGGGTGATGAAGATTCATCAATAGAAGGTTCATAAGACCCAAATACAAGATTATATGGGAAATATATCCCTCACCTTCTCAATAGAAATGTGATAACTGTTCTAGGTCCAAAACCAAAAACTGATTTTCTCAATGATATGTTTTATTATCTAGAATACCCATATCCTAGGGGCTGGGTGAAAATTGATTTCATAGATACTGAACTTCTAAAGAATGAAGTTTCAATTGATATTTTTCTCGAGCCTAAGAAACATCCCTCCAAGATTTATGTGTTTGCATAGAGAGTTAAGATGAGATATTCTTTACATGAAAACCCTCAAAAAAACACGCATAGGTTTATTCTAGAATTCTCACATATCATTGGAACTGATAGAAGTTTTGGTAAGTTTATTACTATTAAGGTCACTTTGGGTTATTACAACTCTTTCTTCTCATTTTTATATGGTAGTTGTGATGCTCAAATTAGAGAATCTCTACAGGAAAACCTTGGAGATTTTAACCTAGGGGAGTTGGTGTGGCGGGTGGTTGGTGGATTTAATGTTGTTGTAGATTCATCTGAAAAGAAAGGAATAGGCATGTCACATGGAATGAAAGTGGGGAGTTTCTTAAATTTATGGCTCTAAATGGTCTCATGGATTTGGGTTTTATTGGGGACCAATACACCTGGTATAAGAATGGAAAATGGGGTCTATGTTCCCAGTGTCACTTGGATTGGGTTCTCACTAAAGATAACTCCATCTCTAATTTCCCCAAATCTAAGGTTTATCAAATCATTTTCAATCTATTAGATCATTCTCCTACTTGGTCTCCTTAACCCTCGGGCAAGAGGATGGTGGGCAGTTCTATTTCTCTCACATGTGGCATGAATATCTGGGATATTGTCATGTGGTGGAAGAGTTGTGGAAAAATATATCACAAGGGAGAGCTTGTATTGGGTTCCACAATAAACTTATGGGGCTCAAATATAATCTCTAGTTTTTGTTTAAAAACTAACCTCTATGATTTCAGGATTTGGTTGTGGTGAAGAATGACATTGAATGCAACACCCATATTTTTTATGGGTCTTTTTTTTAATAAATTAAATTTTCTTTTATATCTTGTAACGCATTAATTCAAATAATTATTTCAAATAGAAATAACTTTTCATACATTAAATAAAACATTTACTTGGAATACAATACGCACAACACTAATTTGGCATACGTTACACGCAACACTGATGATTCTACAAAATATCATTTTATTAATATAATTGTTTAAATGAGATAATTATAACCTAATAGTAAAAGTTAGTTATATGAATAGTAATAAATAATTTTAAAAAATATTTTATAATTGTTTTATATAATTAAAACATATTTATAACAAAATATATGATTTTTGGTAAAGTCCTTCTATGTTTAAAAATATTGTTTTCTCGAAGGAACTACTATTATTGTATTTCTATGAAAAATAATAAAATTAATTTTAGAAATATTTAGAAATTGAATTTGATAAAATATACTTCATTTTTTAATTTATAATGTCAAAATTAGGTTAGAGTGAATTTTTGGGATTTTTATAACAAACTTCATTTTTAGATGAATGGTGAAAAATACTTGATTTTCATTCAAAATCACTTTTTAATTTAATTATTTTATAAGGTTAAATAATATTTTTAAATCATTTAATAGTTTAATTAGATAATATCTTTTTCAATTAAACCAATGTTGGTTATTGGAACCAATTTCATGTTGAAATTGGATTTAAAAATTTAATAAAACTTTTGATGATTTTTTACTTTAAAAACCTCCATTGTCAACCTGATTACAGGATTAATTTTAAATTATTTTCTGCCACTTCTATCATTAGAATTTGGAAAAAAAAAATTCATATTTATAGTTAGAATAATTTATAATGTCTTATTAGTTCAACTTTGTTTTTGACCAAATATATTAGTGAACGTGATTAAAATTAATTACATCAGTTAAGAGAAAAAAATAGGCTAATAAAGTACTAAACCATAAATATAAGACCCAAAATAACCTAGAAACTTTTCAAATACCCATTGTTTAGACATGATTCAGACATGAAGCTTATATTATTGAGTTTTTTGTTTTATAAGACTCTGTTAGGTAAAAACGTGGGTACACCTAACTTGTTTTCAAAAATGTCAAGTGTGTCCTTTCCCTTCCCTATAAACGGCCACCACATCTACCCACTTCCTCACACCTCTCAAGCCCATTATCTCACCCAAAATCTACTCAAATAAGCTCGTAACTTCCCTCTGTTCCTCCTAGAATCCTTTCCTTTGAATAAGGAAAGTCAGGTAAACCTTTTGGCACAAACCAAATGGAGTTACCCTATTAAGAGGAAACATCTTCTCTCAAACTCTTTTCTTATATCTTCCTTCTTCAACACTTCCACTCTCTTTATTCCATTTTTTTATGAAAACACTAGTATCCTAAATATCTAAATAATTTTTTTGATAAGTTGTCTACCTACACTTACACACACCCCCATCTAATGGATATCGAACATAGTGTTTATGTGTATGGTGAACAACCACCTCACTAAATGATGATTGCTTATTTATCCTTTACCACCTCTCATGATGGACATTATTATGAATAATATATTTATGTGTCTCATATATTATATTTATTTTTTATTTAATCTTCTTTATTACTTTCATAACACACATCGTTTTACTTTCTATTTGGTGTAATTATGATAATTTCGTTTGAGGAAGTGTGGACTACTGCCCCCTCAAAGCGATGTGATTCATTTACACACTACATAGAATGTATTAAGGATGAGTTTAGTGAAATTATATGATATATATATAATATTATGATTATATTTCAAATAAATTATATAAATATACACTTTTCTTTCATTTTCTTTCTTTCTTTCAATAGGACAATCAAAATGGAAATAATGCTCATGAATACGTACGGCTTACCGTCTCTATGAACGGTGTATTCCATTTAGTAATTATTTATGATATATATTATTATAATATAAATATAACTGGTATTAATTATATTTATATCATGATTTATATACTCTAATCATGATATAAGTATAAGTACCTATGAGATAACAAATTAAGACATATGAAAAGAACAAAGAGAATATTACCCGAAGTGAAACCTTAACATAGGATTGTTAACAAGAGGGTAATATAAGGTCACAATCAAACCATAATTGTTATTATGTATAATAATATTCTTATGAAAAATATTTATAATAAAATTATATTTATTATACATAATTCTTGTATGAGTACAAAGAGATTCAAGAAACAAGGTAACAGAATTTCATCCCACTTTTTATTCCCATGAGATATATCCTATGTTTGTCAGTCTTTCCTTTTGTGTAGTGTATGTACTACCCATGATTGTGTCCTCTATATAATATACCTAAATTTATGGGTATCAACATATCCATTTTATTAACTTTCATTCAAATGGTTTATGTTTCAAAAGTTACCAAATTTGTAAAAATGTTTTGTCTCAATTTTCGTTCTCCATGATTCATGTTTTGTTATACACCTGAAATATTTTTCGAGGTGTATATACTTCCATTTTACATGTTTTATCATGAATATAATTATTTTAATGATATTTTCCTTTTCAAACATTTATAGTATATCCCAAGTTACCTAATTAAAAGACTTCATTGAGATAATCTCATCACTTTTTGAGATTGTTTACATTTATGCTTCCTTTGATGAAATATTTCAATATGTATCTCAAGAATAATCATGAGTTTCCTTCTACTATATTTATTTAATAAATCCTCATGTGTCAATACCACTTTTTCCACCCTTTGGTACTTAAGATAATGTATTTAAGTAAAATCTGATCATCTCTCTCTCTTCGATCATAATTCTATTGTATTCAAAAAACCATGTTTCAAAAAAAAATTTAAAAAATGTTTTCAAAAGATCCTTGAATATCATTTTCAAGGAAAAATGTTTTTTAAAATGTTTTATTGTTTTAAAAAATTACTTTATAAGTTTAAAAATATATTTGTAATGAAAAGGGTTTCAAGAAAAATTATGTTATGAAAATGATTTTTCAAAGAAGAATGGATATTTTCCTCAAGAAATGTTTTTAAAGATATTTTAAAATTATTTCCCATATAAGATAAAATCCATAGTTGTTACTCATGCCTTTATTGGCAAATTATTCAATGTTTTCCATTCATATTTTTTCTCTGAATGTATTTTGTTTTGATGGAATGATGTTTATGAAACTCATTTCTATTTCAGTGGTCATATTATTTTGAAACCCAATTCTTTTCATGGGTTATATGATTTTAAAACCTTATTTTTTCATAGATTATGTTTTTGATGAAATGGTTATAAAACAGGTCTCTTTCTGTAGGTTATGATAGGATTACATGTTTATAATACTCATTTCATTTCATTGGTTATGATATGACTATTTATTGTCTTGTGGAACATGTATGAATGATTTCACTATGAGATGGGTGGGACCTATATCTCCCTCCAATGCTTTGGGTAAAGATTTATATCTCATTAGTTAGACTAATATGGTCTTTGAAATGAACCTTGACTACTAATATGGTTGTGGGAGTGAACCATGACTACCAAGATGGTTTGAGGGGTAAACTCATGCTACCAAGATGAACATGGGAGTGAACCATGACTACCAATATGGTATAGGTAGTGAACCTATACTACAAAGATGGTATTTTCAAGGATGTCGTGGTTACTATGGAAATCATATTTTATACTTATTTGTCTTCCATAATTCCATGTTTTATCCCTATGTTATGCTTTAACAGATTATTTTCTTTATTTCATTATGATTAATGTATTATTAACTACTAATATTTATGCCACAATTCATGTTATTATCTTTGATATAAAAGTTATGATCTTATATTCTTGTGATCACGTTCTCATACCCTTATGCTCATGTTTATGCTTACATGTCTCCATTATTTACCCTTACTGAGCATCTGAGCTCACCCCTTTTTATGTTTTAGTTACCCCAGGTTACGATGATATGTATTGTGATTGAGTTGTATAATAAGGGTTCTAGTCAAGAATAACCTAGTGGGAGATGATGTAGCTAATTTATGTACTAGTTTTTTGTTTCTATGTTTCCAAATGCGCTAGAATAATTATTGTCTTTGGGAATATATTTGTATAGTGTTTAAGTATTCAAAAAATGTTATATAATGTTTAAGTTCTAAAATTGAGGGTCTTTATATTTGGTATCAGAGAAAAGTTATAGTTAACCTTTGGAAGAAAGGATGAGAAAACCATAGTGATAAACCTAAGGACATGTCTAGGGATAAGTCTAAGGATAAGGAAAAGTATAGAAAAATGTCCTTTAATTTTGGGGAAGGATAGAGAGAGTGGTTTATTATAAATACATATATGTCTAGATACTACAAGTAGATCTGGATCTGGAATAGAAGTACCTAGGGGTAACAACTCTGAAAAGATTTTCTCGTCCTTACTCAGGGAAACCTGGTACCCGATAATGGGCCTTGTTTCACACCTGGTTTGACACTCCTAGGGGATATTATTTGGTAATTCAAAAACTCTTCAAGGATAATTATGAAATATGTAAATATAATTTGTCAATGAATTACCTAGGATAAACCTAAGTTGTCATATATTGAGGAAGGTGTCATAAGTTAGACATTATATAAGTGATTTTTCATGATTATGATAACTATTTCTTACTCTATGCTTTTGGTTTTAGTCAATGGATAGAACCTGAAGGAACAGTGTTAATGGTGAATATGATGGAAAATTCAATGATTTTCCACCTAAGTAATATAATATTATTGGATCTATAATGAAAAATCTTATTTCCATTCTCACACAACTTTATCAATCAATGAATCATGGTTGACTTTAAAATAAGCAATGGAGGGAAAAACATTATATTGTGTCTTTCATGAGGAAAAGTACAAATTATTTTAGAGGGTCTTCTGATCCACTTGTTTCTAAAAAATGGATATGTACTATGGAAAATATATTCTCTATTCATCAGTGTTTAGAGCATGAGAAATTCATGCTTGTTGTTTATTGGATAGAAGGTAAAACATATTAGTGGTGGACTCTATTCTAGAATACGAGGCAGCAAGATAAGATTGAATCCAGGGATTGGTATGGGTTTAATAACTTATTTCTCAATAAGTACTTTCCTCTAATTATTCATACCAAGATGTGGAAAGAGTTCCTTAAGCTGAAGCAAAGGGATAATGAATATATTGGTGCCTACGAGGCCAATTTTATGAGACTTATGAGGTACGCTTCAGGAATTATCATCCAATATAAAAGTAAATTTTATAGGTTATTCAATGGCTTAAATACAAATATTGGAAGGATGTTTACCATAATAGACTTTAGTATCTATTAAGATATTTTTTGTTGTGAAATAAAGGATGAAATGAAGGTTAGAGTCATGTATCAATCCCATGTTTTTTACAAGAATATGAAGATGGAGTTTAAATGAAAATCTAAAAACCATAAAGAAAATAAGATGTATATTTCCTTTATTCTCTAAGTGTGGAAAGAATCATGTATGAAATTTTCTTTGGGGGTCTAATAAATTTTCTAAGTGTTGAAATAAAGGTCACCAAAAATTTATTTCCAAAGTTATGGGAAGAAGTTATCTCAAAATGCTAATGGTGAAAAACCACAGATAATGAACATGACATAATTCAACGCTACAAGCATATGGAGAATGGGAATTATACTAACCACTTCCCAAACCAAAGGGCTGGTGATGATGATCGATGTTAGCGACCTCTTAAACCAAGAAACAAGTGTAAATCTCATGAAATCATTATTTCTAATGAGGGGTGGGATTGCAATGTGATGAAATGTATACTTATCATCCACTCAAGAACTGCTAATTCCATATTTGATTCTGGATCTACCCAATCATTCATCTCTAAAGAATTTTCTATGGGTGTTAAGATACATCCAAAACAATTAGATGTGGATTAGAATTGAAAACCCCTAATGTCATGATGATTTCATCTCTAGTCTATGATTCATCCCTGGTTAAAGTTTGTGGGAATGTCTTATATGAAAATCTTATCCTTCTTTCATCGGTTGAATTTGATGTCATTCTAGGCATGTATTGGATTTCTCTACATAATTCCTACATAAATTATCAAGGATGGAAAGTTAAATTTTATATTTCAAACCCTTATATGATAATTTATAAATGTGATGATAAGAACGAACTTCCTATGGATATTACATCCAGTGTATGTATCTTAATTCCTATTCAGAAGGGTTTCTTATCTCAAATGCTGGGAGAAAAAATAAAAATTGATGATATGCCTGTTGTTCGGGAATTTTTGGATGTCTTTTTGGAGGATTTTCCAAGCCATCCACAAAAATTTGAAGTTGAGTTCTCAATAGAATTCATACTTGGTTCCGCACCAATTTTAAAGACTCCATATAGAATGGCCTCAATTGAGTTGTAAGAATTGAAGAAGCAACTCCAAGAAAACCTTAATAAGGGATTTATTCGGCCAAGTGTGTTACCTGGGTGTGTACCGGTTCTTTTTGTGAAAAATAAATATGGATCAATGAGACTCTTAATTGATTATCATAAGTTTAACAGGATCACAATCAAGAAAAAGTATCATCTTCCCCATATCTATAACTTGTTTGATCAACTACATGGATCTCAATACTTCCCCAAGATTGACCTCCATTCTATATATCATCAATTGGGGATCAAGAGGAAGGATATACCCAAGATGGAATTCTATACAAGGTATGGTCACTATGAATATATAGTGATGCCTTTTGGTCTTACTAATTCCCCTACTATCTTCTGGATTTAATTAATAGAGTATTTAGATATTACCTCAATCAGTTTAGGGTAGTCTTTATAAATGAAATTCTTATCTATTCAAAGATAAAGGAAGATCTTGAAGATCACTTGAAAATTGTATAAAGGACCCTAGGGAAGGAGAATCAATTTGAAAATTTTAAAAAAGTGTGAATTTTGGCAAGAAAAGCTTTCCTTTTTTAGTCTTATAATCTCAAGAGATGGTGTATCAGTAGATCCATCAAAGATGGAGGCTATTGAATATTATCCTAGAATAACCACGATGATTGAGATTCATAGCTTTTCCGGTTAAGATAGATATTATTGATGGTTTGTGTATAATTTTTCACTATTATCTTGTCTTATGGACATGTTAATTTGGATGGGTGTCAAGCTCCTTTAGACAAATGAATGTGAGGAAAATTTCAAGGAATCGAAGAGAATGTTGGTACATGTGCTTACCTTACCCATTAGTAGAGAAGGTTTTGTAATCTATAGTGATGAACCCAAGAAGGAATTGGGATGTGTTATTATGTAGAATAACTTGGTTATAGCCTATGCCTTAAAATAGTTTAAGATTCATGAGCAAAATTACCCAACTCATGATTTGGAGTCATCAGTGGTGATTTTTGCATTAAAGATATGGAAGCATTATCATTATGGAGAAAAGTGAGATATATATACTCATCATAAAATTATGAAATATATATCCACATGGAAGGAGTTAAACATGTGCCAGAGAACATGGTTTGATTTGATAAAGAATTACGACTTCTCAATACATTACAAACTTGGGAAAGCGAACAAGGTGGCTGGTTCTTTGAGTCAGAAGGATCATGCTATCTTATCCATGATGAGGATCACAAAAGATTAAATATTTATGGATTTGAAAAGAATGGATCTAAAAATCTTAATGGAAGGGGGAAAATAGTATCTTTATTAAATGAATGTTCATACCTTTTTCAAGTAAAGATTAAGGAGGAGCGGAAGGAATATGAAGATCTGCAAAATAAATTTAGAAATGTTCTTGAGTTTAACATTGATTAGGATGGAATGATAAGGTTCAATAACCCTATATATTATTTCCCTGCCAGATTTGAAGAAGGATATTTTAGAGAAACTCATATTTATTCATTATTTATTCATCCTATAAGTAAAAAGATATATAGAGACTTGAAATAATAACTCTAGTGGGATGGAATGAGTAGATATATCGTGGAATTTTTATGTAGGTTTTTGGTATGCCAGTAAGTTAAGGATGAAAGAAAAAAGTCTAAAGGGATGTTGCATCCATTACCAATACCAGAATGGAAAGGGATAACATCACTATATATTTTTTCATTGGACTACCCAAATCCTCTAAAGGGCTTAATTTCATATGGTTGGTAGTTGATTGCCTTAATAATTCCACACAATTCATTATTATGAGCGAAGATTACTCTATGGATCAGATTTCCAGGATATACCTCAAGGAAGTGGTAAGGTTTAATTGAGTACCACATTCTATTGTATTAGATCAGGATTTGAATTTTACCGCAATGTTATGGGAAGGTCTTCAGCAAGAACTTGATAAAAAAATTAGTTTCATCACTTCTTATCAACCAATGATAGATGGTCGGTCTAAAAGAACAATTCAAACCCTATAGAATATGTTGAGATCTTGTTCATTATATTTCAAAGCTGGTTGGGATCAGCACATTCTTCTAGTTGAGTTTTCATACAACAACACATTTCACTCAAGAATTCATATGGAACCATTTCAATCCCTCTATAAGAATAAATATAGAGATATAATTTTTTGGTATGATGTTGGAGAAAGAAAGCTATTAGGAACCGAGATCGCTGAATAAACGGTCGAGAAGGTTAGAACTACTCACCAACATATCATGGTAGCTCAAATTCAGTAGAAAGGTTATCTTGATAACTATCAGCATGATGAATAATTTGAAGTTGGTGAAAAAACATTTTTTGAATCTCACCCTGGAATAAAGTTTTGAGATTAAGTAATAAAGGTAAACTGAACCTTAGGTATATTGGTTCCTTTTAGATTCTTGATCATATCAAGATAGTAGCCTATCGCTTGGAACTTCCAAAAAATCTCACTCAATTCCATAATGTGTTCCATGTATTTATCCTAAGGAAGTAAATAATTGACCCTTCACATGTACTGAACTCAGAGTTCATCCCGTTGGATCATGATCTTTCTTACGAGAAATAACCTATAGAAATTATGGACTCATCAGAGAAAAATCTATAAAACAAGACCACTCACCTGGTTAAAGTTTTGTGGAGAAATCACCAGTTAGAGGAAGAGACATGGTAACTTGAGTACATTATGAAGCATAATTTTAATCATTTTTTTACTCGAGTGATGGATTTCAAGGGAAAAAATCATTTTAAGGGGGGTAGAATGTAACACCCATATTTTTTATGGACCATTTTTTGAATAAATTAAATTTTCATTTATATCTTTCAATGCACTAATTCAATCTATCCTTTTACATGGAATCAAATTTTATTATATTACACACAACACTTTCTTGTCATATGATTCGCATAATACTGAGTTGGCGTATGTTACATGCAACAATGATGTTTCTACAAAACATTGTTTTACTGCTATAATTATTTAAATGAGATAATTATAACCTAGCCATTAAACTTAGTTATATGAATACTAATAACTAATTTTAAAATATAGTTTATAAATTTTTTATATAAATGGAATATATTGATAATAAAATATATGATTTTTGGTAAAGTCCTTCTTTGTTTAAAAATATTGTTTTCTCAAATGAATTGCTTTTAATGTCTTTCTGTGAAAAATAATAAAAATAGTTTAAGAAACATTTAGAAATTGAATTAGATAAAATATACTTCATTATTGAATTTGATAAAATAGACTTAATTTTTTAATTTATAATTCCTAAATTATCTTAGGTAGAAGTTTTGGGATTTTTGTGACAAACTTCAGTTTTGGATGAATAGTGTAAAATACTGGATTTTAATTCAAAACCAATTTTTAATTGAATTTATTTATAAGGTTAAATTATATTTGTATGGTTTAATAGTTTAACTAGGTAATATTTTTATCAATTAATACAATTTTTTTCATTGTAACAATTTTCACACTAAAATTGGATATAAAAACTTAGCAAAGTTTTGATCATTTTTTACTTTAAAAACCTGCATTGTCGGCCCAACTATGGGATTAATTTTAAATTAATTTCTTCCACTTCTGTGGATATAATTTGTAAAATGGATTCCATATTTTTAATCATCATAATTTATAATTTCTAATAATTTCAAATTTATTTTTTGACCAAAAATATTACTGAAAGTGATTAAACTTAATTATATCTGTTAAGAGAAAAATTAGGATAATAAAGTAATAAAGCATATATATAAGACCCAAAAATACCCAAACACTTTTACAAATCCATTTTATGGCATTCAGCCATAAACATTCCATTATTTAGTTTTTTTGGTTTTATATATCTTTTTTTAGGAAAAAAGTGGGTACACCAAACTAGTTTTAAAAAAATGTCAAGTGTGTCCTTTTCATTCCATATAAAAGGTCACCACCTATACCCACTTACTCACACCACTCAAGAAACTTGTATCACAAAAAAAATATAATCAAATAATCTCCCAACATACCTATATTCCTCCTAGAATCCTTCCCATGGGTTTAAGGCAAATCAAGGGAGCCTTTTGGCTCAAACCAAAAGGAGTTACCCGATTAAGAGGTAATGTCTTTTCTCAAGATTCTTTCCTTTGTTTTCCTACTCCACCCATCCAATATATTTATTCTACTTTTATATGAAAACACCATTACCCATAATTTTACTCTTATTTTTTTATGAAAAGTTTTTGACCCACACTTAGACACACCTCCTTCTAATGGATATCGAACATACTGTTTATGTGTACGGCGATCTAACGCCTCACTAAACGATGATTATTCATTTCTTCATAACTACCTCTCATAGTGGTAATTATGATGAAAAATATATTTATATGTTTAATTTATTTTATTTATTATTTATTTAATCTTATTTATTCTTTTTACAACACATATATTTTTACTTTCCATTTGGTATAATTATGATAATTTCATTTGAGGAAATGGGGACTACCACCCCATCAAAGCGATGTAAAATTATATATAACATTATTAAGGATGGGTTTAGTGAAATTATATGATATATATATAATTATAATTATTTTTTAATAATATTATATACATATACACTTTTATATCATTTTCTTTCTTTCTTTCAATACGACAATTAAAATGGAAACATTGTTCATGCGTACGTATAGCTTACCGTCTCCATGAACGATGTGTTCCATTTCATACTTTTTTATGTTATAGAATATTATAATAAATATATAATTTATATTAATGATATTTATATTATGATTTACATTATGGAATCATTATATAAGTATAAGGATCTAGGATAAAACAAATTAAGACACATGCGAAGAACAAAGTGAATATTACCCGAAGTGAAACCTTAACATAGGATTGTTAACAAGTGGGTAATATGAGGTCATAATAAAACCATATATGGTATTATGTATAAGGATAGTATTCTGTAAATTATGTATAATTAACTTATTTTTATTATACAATAATCTTGTATGAGTACGAAGAAAGTCAAGACACAAGGTAAGGGGATTTCATCTCACTTTTTATTCTCATGAGATAAATGCTATGTTTTCCACTCCTTCTTTTTGTGTGGTGTATATACTTCACATGATTGTATTCTATATATATTATTTATAAATTTATGGGTATAATCATATCCATTTTATGAACTTTCAATCATGGGGTTTATGTTTTAAATGTTACAAAAATCGGTAAAAATTTTTTGTCTCAATTTTCCTCTTTGAGTATCATGTTTTGTTATGCACCTAAACATGTTTTCGAGGTGTATATACTTACATTTTAAATGTTATATTTTTAATATCCTTATTTTCATGATATTTTAAGATTCATTTAATTTCCTTTTCTTACATGGAGAGTATGATCCTGAGTTACCAAGTTATAAGAGTTTATTGAGACAATCTTATCGCTTTTCGAGATTATTCATGTTTATGTTTCCTTTAATAAAATATTTTGATTCATATTTCAATAATACTCATGATTTTACTTATACTATATTTATTAAAAATATCTTCATGCGTTATTACCACTATTTCCACTCTTTGGTACTTATGATAATGTTTTTCTGTAAAATCTGATTGTCACTCTCTCTTTGGTCCGAATTCTATTGTATTCAAAAAGAAATGTTTTTGAAAATGTTTCTAAAATATCATTGAAGAGAATTTTTGATGAGAATATATTTTTAAAATGTTTTATTATTTTCAAATATTCCTTTATAGTTTTTTAAAGATATTTTCAAAGAAAACGTTTTTAAAAGGTTTTATGTTATAAAAAGAATTTTTCTAGAATAAAGGATATTTTCTTCAAGAAATGTTTTTAAAGATATTTCAAAATTATTTCCCATATAATATTGAATCCATTAGTGTTACAAATGGATTTATAGGGAAATTATTCAATGTTTCCATTCATATTATTTCTCGGAATGGATTATGTTTTGATGGCATAATGTTTATGAAACCCGTTTCTCTTTCATAGGTTATATGATTTTGAAAACTAGTTTTTTTCATAGGTTATATGCTTTTGAAACCCAGTTCTTAACCAGTGTTATTTTTATGATGAAATGATTATGAAACATATCTCTTTTCACAAGTTATGATATGATTACATCTTTATAATACCCATTTCAATTCATGGGTTATTATATGACTATTTATGGTCTGGTGTCATATATATCAATGATTTCACTATGATATGGGTGGAACCAATATCTCCCTATAATGAATTGGGTAAACATTTATATCTCATGAGATAGACTAATATGGTCTTGGGAATGAACCTTGTTTACTAAGATGGCTAAGGGAGTGAACCATGACAACCAAGATGGTATGAGGAGTGAACTCATGCTTCCAAGATGGCCATGGGAGTGAACCATGACTACCAAGATGGGATGGGGAGTGAACCAATGCTACCAAGATGGTCCTAGTAGTGATTTCTTGGCTACTATAGAAATCATATTATATTCTTATATTTCTACCACAATTCCATGTTTTATCCCTATGTTATGATATCATGGCTTATTCTCTTTATTTCATTATGATTCATGTCTTATTAACTGTCAATATTTATTCCATGATTCCTATTATGATATCTAATATGAAAGGAATGATCTTATATTCTTGTGATCATGTTCTCATATGCTCATGTTTATGCTTACATATATCCCTTTTTTACCCTTATAGAGCATCTGATCTCACCTTGTTTTAGGTTTCCATTACCCCAGTTTATGATGATATGTATTATGTTTGAGTTTTCTAAGAAGGGTGTTAGTAAAGAATAACCTAGTGAGATATGATGTAGCTCATTTATGTACCATTGTTTCTATTTCCATGTTTATAAAATAACTAGACCAATTATGACCTTTGGTTGTCTATTTTTATAGCTTTAAGTATTTCACAAAAGTTGTGTAATGTTTATATTTAAAAATAGTGGGTATCTATATTGAAATCTTAGAGTCTAGATTGGAAGAGGACTAGAAAGAAGATTTTTTTGGTGATCTTTATAACAAGAAGTACATCTTGGTTTACTTGATCATAAGGCATAGGCAAATGGCTCATGAAAAGCCGAGAATAAAATGGCTTCATGAAGGAGAATGAAATATGGCCTTATGACATGATTTTGTTAAGGATAAAATAAAATTCATTATCCCCAACTTCCATCTAGAGGATGCTTCTCACAAATAATATTGGGATGTGGTGGGTGGCTTGTCTTAAACCCACTTCAAGTCACTCATTACAGGACACAATAATCACATACCTAATGGTTATCTGAGGTGGTTTAATGAAAATTTTAAGGTGATTCCTCTCACTATATCCATATTTGATAATAAATCCTTAGAATACCAGATATATGAGATGAAGATTTTAGAGGTACTATATGGCCTCAATGTTGAGAGTACTCTGGGCCCAGACTGCTTTCATGGATCATTCTATAGGGAATCCTGGAACCTGATCAAGAGTGAACTATTCGAAGCTATCAAATATTGATTCATGGGTGGTAGTCTTCTCCATGTTTCTTATTCCACCTCTCTCGTTCTCATAACCAAAATTAAGGACCCATCTGATATCTATCATTACATTCCAATAAGATTAAGAAATTTCCTACATAAATTATTTTCAAGTGTAATCAATAGAAGGCTCTCGACCCAAATTCCTTAATGGATATCATATGAGAATCACAAATTTGTGAAGGGTTAGTCCATCCAAGGAGTTATTTAATTGTTTTAGTAAGTGGTTGGTGATATTAATCTCAAGGTTTGTGGATCTATCATTATAATCATGCTTAGCATGGATAAGGCTTCTAATAGAGTCGAATGGAACTTCATTATTAAGGTATCATCTAGTATGGGCTTCTCCTCCTAAGCTTCGGATCTCATTTTTAGGTGTGTTGGATCTTCATGGATTTCAATTTCTTTCCTGGGGAAAAACTAAGGCTTATTCAAAGATTTCTAAGGCCTAAGATAGGGAGACCCATTTCCCCTAGAATCTTCATTATCATCCAAGATGTTCTAATCCACCTCATAAATGATGGAATGATACCGGTTCATGGTATTAAAAATATTCCTATTGACTATTGTACTTAGAGTGTCCAGGTGATAAATCATGTGAAATGTAATTTCTATATTTCCAATAGGTTCTCAGATCGGTGAGTGGGATCTCTTAATTCCATCTTGGACATGCAGAATAGGGGATTCCCAATGGAGTAACTTGGTGCCCCCATATCTTTGAAAAGGATTAAAATTTTCCATTTTGATCATATCATCAGAAGGATTATAGACAGAGTTTTGAACTAGAAAAATTGATATATTTCTTTTTACAGGAAAATTTATCTAGTTAATAATATATTATCCTCCATCCCAATCCATGCTCTCTCTGCAGTCAAGGTTCTGAAGTGGGTTATCTCCAACATTGAAAACATCATGGATTCATTTATCTGATATTGCCATTTGAATGGTAAACATCACTATGCATCATGGGAAATGATGGACCGGACTATAAGGGATGGCGGCACCAATATAAGTAATATCCTAGAGACATTACATGGAATGCGAGCAAAGTTGGAATGGGAGATCATTGAGGAGCGTACCCTCTGGAAGAGGTTTATGGATAGAAAGGATATAGGTGAGTTGGGTGATGCAAGAGGGAGATCCTCTTCTGTTAGGCCCATGATTCACTCCCATATCCAATCTCTTTATAACCACACCTGAGGAATTGTAGTGTGGGGTAAAATTTCATTCCATCATCATAATTGGGTGGGCTCTAAGATCGGATTTCCTAGGTTTCCCACCCACGATATCACTTTCAGGAAAGTTAACATGCATATGATATTCATCAATGTTGTTATTGAATCAAACCAATGATATTATTTTGAGTTTATTGAAATGGATAAATGTGTTTTTATAGGAACTTCAACAGTCACCTTTTCTGCCAAGGATTACCATTGGGTGATGATTGTGGTAGGAAATGAGGATACTTTGGGGGAGCTCCTATGGTGTAAATAGATCCTTTAAAAATAAATCCATATTTTTTATATAATAATAAACCAATATTTATCTACTAATGATAAAATTAAATGTGTAGTCGTCAATTTGTTCTCGGGTTTCTCATATTGGACGAACTGTTGGGAAGTGACTTTGGAGAACCTCTTATTTAAAGGAGACTGGGATTTTTCAGTCTATAGATTATTTGGTCACTTTAATGTTGTTACTCTCTAGAGTTATCAGGCCTCCCTTTCCTTGAATGCCAGTTTCAGGATATCGGCACAGAAGGTCCTGATAGGAAGGCTCGATTCATGGTTTTATCTTCAGGGTGCTGGTTAATTTTATGGGGTTTTTATGTCTCTCGCATTGAAGGGTATTTTTTCTCGGGGATTATTTTCCATTCATACCATAAACCTATTATTGGACTTGATTAGTCTCTTAAAAAACTAGGAAGAAGCCCCTACTCTCATACTTATCCTGGTAGGAAATCATCCTCAACATCCCCACCCTAAAGGCTCTCAACTTCATTGGGTTCAATGAAGTACTCACCCCTCGGGAAATAAAATCAACACTGATGGATCATGCATCATGGGATAAATTTGAGGAGGAGGTGTGGTTCATGATATCAGGGGTTTGGTCATATTATATTTTACTACAAACTTTGGACTTGGTCATTCTCTCTGGGAAGAATAAATGTCCATTCCTAAAGGTCTCCGCTTATGCAGTCAAAAGTGGATAAGCTTGGAAGTAGTGGAAACCGAATCCTCAAATATCAATGATTCCCTGATCGGGTTAGGTTTCACCCCCTGGTCTAAATTTGACATTATTAGGAGGTTCAGAGGTCTTATTCATAATCACTTGAATTTTCTTCACACTTGTAGAGAGGGAAACAAGGTAGAAGACTGTCTGGCCTCAATCCTGGTTTAAGGTACTCGCATCATTTACTTCACAAGCTTTGATTACCTACCCCCTAAGTACATGAAAATCATGAGGGGAGACTCTCTTGGGCTTCACCACTTATGCCCCCACTAATCATTAGCCTTTTGTCTCACGGTATCTCTTTTTTCTTATTTTCCAATACTTTACTTCAAAATCAATAAAAATGATGATGATGATGATGATGATGTAAATCGCATATTTGGGAATAAAAAGATAAAATCAGTGGTAAAAGGGAATTGAAAAAGTAAGAGTAGAAATTCATGTTGGAAATAGATAAATGTTTATTACATCAGAGGTTATCATATATGATCTAACTTTACTAAGTGGAATAATCCTATAATTGGAAAAAATTTATTATGTTACCAACATAAACAAAAAATTTATTTATGTATCATTTTCAAAAAAGATGGGATTTTCATTCACTATTAAAAATAAGATTTGTAATATATATAAGAAATAAAAAAATTTATGACATTTGGAATATGGTAAACAGATTATTTATTCTAGACATGGATAATCCTATTTTTACAATTTAGAATAAAAATTTCGGGGTTGACTCTAATAGCACCTTCCTTTGGAATTATCTCCTCGGAAATATAAAAGAGAAGTGTATTCAATTATTCCATAAGGATGGATTGTTGGAATCATTAAATTTTAAATTTTTTGATATTTGTAAATCTTGTTTATTGGAAAAATTGACCAAGACGTTTTGGGATAATGGGTGAAATAGACAATGGATTGTTGGATCTCATACATAGTTATATATGTGGTCCAATGAGAATATAAGAAATTGGTGATTTTATGTAATTTTATACCTTTACCAATGAATTTATTTGGTGTGTATAAATGTTTCTAATAAGACACAACTATGAAAATTTCGAAGAGTTTCAAAATAAATCATAGAATCAACTGGGAAAAGGTATTAAAATTATCTGATTAAATAGGGAAAGTCAAAACTTAAGCCACGAATTCATAGATCATCTGAGAGATTATGGAATTATTTCACAACTCATTCCTCCTATAACATCATAGTGGAATGTTGTGTATAAAATTTGGAATCATACCTTATTGGAAATGGATCAATCGATGATGAGTTTATATTACCTTCCTATTACATTCTGGGGTTATGCTCTTGAGATTGTTTCATTCTTACTAAACCACATTCCATAAAAAATTAATCATAAATAAAATATGTGATATTTATTATAGAAAACAACATTATTTTTATTTAATAAATATTTGAGGTTTTGAACCACTCACACAATGATTTGATTCTGATAAGCTTAACCATAATTTAGACAAATGCTAATTTTTCTAATATAGTAAAGAAACCAAGGGATATTATTTATATAACCCGATTAAAGACAATGTTTTTATTCCTTGGAAAAAAATTCCTTGAGATTGAATATGTTAATCTAGGATTCTATGTAAGGAAAGTTGAACTTGGTAAATTTCAAGAGTCAAAAAAAGGATGTGTTATTAAGATAGAGGTTGATCTAGTTACAAAAAGAGTTACAGAAGAAGAAATAACTCAAGTTACACAACAAACTCAATGGTCAATTAGGATTCATCAGTAACCCATGAGATTTAAATTTATCATGGAAATTGATGATAAAGTAACATTCATAGGGGATGAACCTACAACCTACCTTGAGACTATTAACAGTTTATATTATAATAAATTTTTAAAATCCATGTAATCTAAAATGGAATTCGTGTACACTAACCATGTTTGAATCTTGGTGGATGCACTTGAAGGGTAAGAAAAATAGTGTACAGGTAGGTTTTAGATAAGAAAACTAGCATGGATGGTAAAGTGTCTAATTATAAAGCATGATCTATTGTGAAAGTTTATAAACAAATTCATGGTATTTACTATGAAGAAACCTTTTTCAGTGATAGTGATTATTAATTCCATTGTAATTTTACTATCAATAATATATTATTATGATTATGATACATATCAAATAGATTTCAAAACCACTTTCCATAATTAAAATTTAGTCAAGGACCTTTATGTTATAAAACCTGAATGTTTTGAAGTTCTAAATGAGTTTAATAAGGAAATAAATCGCTAATGGTCTATTTATGGATTGAATTAAGCTTCTTGAAGTTGTAATATCTAGTTTTATAATGAAATTTGAGAGTTTTTTTCATCAAAAACTTAGATGAATCCTATGTATATAAGTATATTAGTGGGAGTATTTTTGTGTTCTTGATATTGAATATAGATTAAATACTGCATATCAAAATGATATTTTGACTCCTCACTCTATGAATATATGCTTGGGAAAATACTTCTTGAAGAAAGACACAAGTGAAATGGCTTGTATACTTGGTATGAGGACCTATAGAGATAGATCTAAGAGGTTTCTTGGACTAAATCTAGACAGCGACACAGGTAAAATATTAAATATGTTTAGTATAGAGAACTCCAAAAGGGGGTATTTACTAGTGTTACATGGAATTAATCTCATAAATGTTTGGGATCCTTCAAAAAAGTTATCAAGGATGGATAGAATTCCCTATGCATCTGTTATAGGTTATATCATGTATAACATGTTGTGTACTCAACCTAATATCTCCAATGCTCTAAAAATAGTGAGCAGATACTAGTCTAATATTATTTTCAGTTAATATATTACTATTAATAACATTTATAAGCACTTGAGTAGGATTAAAGATATGATCTCGGTCTTTAGAGGAGAGGATGAGCTCTATGTAAAAGGTTACATAAATGCAAGTTTCTAATCTGATAGAGATGATATGTGATATCAGACTGGTTTTTAGTTTTACCTAAATGGTGGAGATATCACTTAGAAGATTTCCAAAAAAAGCCACCATAGTATACTCAATAATATGAACAAAATAAATATCTACATTTGAAGGTGAAAAGGCAGTTTTTTTGAAATGGGAATTTAATCTCTAAACAAGAGGTCGTTCCTCACGTTCAAGAATAAATCAAGCTCTATTATGATGATAATAGAGATATAACTCAAGAAAAAGAATCCTAGTCCCACCAAATAACTAAACACATACTTAAAAAATATTATCTCATACACAAGATTGTTGACAGTGGTGATGAAAGGATCTATCAGGTGGTTATAGAGGACAATGTAGCATATCTATTGATGATGCTATTATTGCAGTAGCAATACAAGGGTCCTTTTAGGTCTCTAGGTATTCGATACTTAAGATATTTATGTAATGTTTGTATAATGTATCATGATTTTATAATGAATTTAATACCTATATTAAATTCAATTATTTATGGTTTAATATATTTTATATTAATGGTAGAATGTTTATATCCCCTCTAAGTACAACTTTGAGTAATCTTTATTAAAATATCATCACTGGGTATTATGGGTTGTGGTGATATATTAAGATTAGAATGAATCAAATATTATACTCATTAAAAATTATTGTATATGAGATATAAAGAATATATTTATGAGGTAATAAGTAGATACTTATTACATTGATTGGCCCACTAAAGTATATCACATGGAATATCATACAATAATTGATTTACTTAAGTGTGTATGATTATAATAAATCCTTCTTACCTATGGTTATTGAGATAACTATCATGAGAACCTCCGTACTTTTATACCTTTCTTAATTAAGTAAAAAGTGACTTAGCTGGTCCGGGGATATATGGGTATGTTGTTGATCATTTCAACCAAGATGATATTTTTCCACTTGTGTGACAAGTAAAGACATCTAGGCCTTGATTTAATTAGACTAAGAAAAGGAATATATATGCATAATAGAGCCACATATGATATGGTTGACTACAAGGATTAGGGATATTTTATATATTTGTAATTCCCCCAACCCTAGTTTCTTAGAGATGATGGTTTATTTATTACATTGAAAACAAAGTAGAATATATTAAATTATAAGGATCAAGGTATAATAGTCCTCAAGAGACTAGATACATTGAATTACAACTTTATAACATAAAAGTATAAATATTTATTCCACAATTTTATCCTTATTCAATCATAGAATTCCACTTTATTACCTGGGGAAAAGGGTAAAAAATAAAGGTGGTTATATTAAATTATCAGTAAGGGAAAAACATACATTAGATGCTAGTAAAGGGTAACTATCGAATATGAAACATCATGAGTACATTTAAATCCATAATAATAAATACATAAGTGTAATCCATAGAAGAAAGAGAAATGCATAATCACATAGATCACAAAATTATCTAAAATATATAATTACATAATACCAAACATCATAAACATATTGTTGAGGATTTTAGACAAGGTATTATATATAAAGGGTAAGGACACTCCCATTACCTAGTCTTATTTTTCCCATATGACCTTCTAGTGCACTAAGGGGATATATAATTATTGGACCCACCTATCACATAAAATTACAATTAATTCCATAACATTACAAATGATTAGAGGTTATCCATGGAATAATGTTCAAGGATAAATAACTAACAAATACATAGCACATTTTCTTAATGGAACTTATCAGACATGATCTACCCATATGGGACAATAAATTATAAGAATCATTAATAGATTAACCTAACCAATGAATTAATATTAATTTCTAAGTTAATTCCCTAAACACATATAAAAAATAATTATGGATTTATAGTTTTCAAAAATTACCCGTAACGAGTGATTAATATGAAGTTGTAACTAATAGGTACTTATAAAGATTAAGGGTTTTCAATGTGTTTAAAATTTGTATTTAAAATTTTAGGATAATAAATAAATAGATAATTTAAACACCGATATACAAATTCTATATTTTATTTTATAAAGAGTTCGATAATTATTCATAGTATATCCCTCTGGAGTTTCAAACAAGATGTGCAGTAAGGGACCACTCACTGTACAACATGGTGATGACAAGGTTATACACGACAAACTATTTTCAAAGTAATTACCTATAAGTTAATCTGATCCAAAATAATATCCACTTTTAGTATCTGTATATTGATGTATTTTCCTAGAAATTCACAAACTTTTTACTTAACCAAAGTATAGGATTTCTATGGATATGATGAGATTTAGGCATAGTAACAGCTTTTGAGTTGTGCCTGGTGTTAGTGAAAGTAATAGCGACTTACAAAAAGGGTATAAAGTAAAGGGTTTGGGTAATTTTCCATGATAATATTAAATGGGGAGATGATAACTTGGATAAATATCATGGAATCATAAAAATTTAAATTTAAAACAGATTAAAAATAAGAAAATTCAATTAGAAAATGAAGATAGAGAAGTAGGAAACCTTACCTCTCTTGAGCTTCTTATATTGGAATATAACCATAGATCTAACAAAAATATTCAATAATGAAGATAGATCAAAGTAAAAGACTCCTTGAGAGATAAATAAATAGTGAAATTTGAATTTTGTGTGTAACAATGAGAGTATGGGATGGGTATTTATAGGTGTGATGAAAGGAATTTCGAGGAATAATTTATTAATTATTTTATTATTATACTTTCCTTTAGTGCCCCACTATTACCATTATGGTCCACTACCACACTTAATTCCCCAATATATTTTTAAAGTGAAAAAAATAGTTGAATACAACTTGGAAAAAATTTGTCATGATTAAATATATATTATGTCATATATACCGTATTTTACTGCATTCCACAATTTTTACCATATTTTTCTATTTTAATAAAAAACAAAAAAATTTAAACCCTTGGATAATTTTGAAATCTAGATAAAAAATATTTAATCCATTTTATCTAGTTAATTATCCTTATACCTATAGTGTATCTTTTATGTTATGTTGATATATTCATAAAAATAAATTATAAGATTAAACATTATTTAAATTTCTTAAAGAATTTACATTATAACATAGATCAAACCTTAGATATATAACCACTAATTTCACTATCATATTCCTTGAGTTTAAGGTGTGAAATGGTGGTATTTTCATGGGGTGGTTCAACCAATATTAATTGGGTGGTAATATCCACTAACATGAACTTCACCCATATACGGTTTAAGTCCAACTTCACTTGTTGTATTTATTCTTGGGCATGGACAAGGGAGAACCTCAGTGATGCTCCCTCCTTCCCAAAATATAATAAATGAAATTCATATGGGATTTTTCTACTTATTGAAGTCATATTTACTCCCTTATTTGATAATTAACATTCATCATTGCCCTTAATATAGACTAATCCTAATAGTCTATTCTTAATCATTATACCACTAATGATTATAATTACTAATAATCATGTTTACCAATGGTCATATTAACAAATAGTCATAATTTCCAATTGTCATATTGATTCTTATATATATACCAACATCTAAATCCCTTCATAAAATCCTATAAGTTCTTACACCATGTCAATTTCAATGTTTATTGTCTTCTTCTTAATATCAATATATCTTGTGTACTTGTTATACATTTTTTAGTATGATCAAAATAAGTACAAGATTACAGTGTTGATGCACATTGTTAAATGCTTTATGGTACTTGTTTTAGATTTTGTTTTAAATTTAATTACTTAGTGTATTTTTTATCAATATGTGTTTCACTATTTTGATTAAAAAATAAAGTGTTCATTATGAAATAATCATGTGATAAAGGTTTTATTTAATATTATAAAATACAAATTATTACAGTCTACCCCCCTAAAAATTTTTACTAGAAATTGTAAATCAGTAAAAAAATAGTTGTGTATAGGAATTTCTCATAATATTATCTAGATCCCATGTTGCCTCTTCCAAAATATGATTCCTCTAAATTACCTTCACCGGTCTAGTTATTATATTTTATATGACATGTTCTCTTATATCAATAATCTGAATAATCTCTTCTCCCTATGATAATTCTTACTCCAAATGAATATGATCAATATTTAGGACATAGGTAGGGTGTGGAATATAATTACATAGAAGTGATATATGGAAGAAATCATGAACTTGGGATAGGTTTAAAGGAATGTCCAAATGATATTCCACTACTCTTATCCGCTCAAGTATTTCAAAAAAACCCAATATATCTTGGAAATATCTTCTCTTTCTTTCAAAAACTCATAAACCATTTTTGTGGATATATATTGAAGATTATATAGTCTCTATATTGGAATTAAATATCCTTCCTTTGATTATCAGCATAACTTCTCTATCTAATTTGAGATATCTTTATATGATTTTGGAAAGAAATTAACTTATCAATTATTTATTCCACACGTTCTATACCTAAATGATTCCTTTCTCTGACATCATCCCAGCACATCGAAGTTTAATATCTCTTTCCATACAAGGATTAATATGGTGTCACCTTAATGATAAAGTGATAACTATAATTTTAGTAAAACTACACAAGTGGTTAATGTTAATCCCAACTTCATTGTAAGTCAACAGATCATGGCTTTAGCATGTCCTTCAAAGTCTAGATAGTCTATTTAGACTATCCATGTGTTTGAGGGTGACAGGTCATGCTAAGATTAATCTCTATATTTAAATACTCCTGGGGACTCCTACAAAATTTTGATTTGAACCTTGGGTATCGATTAGATACTATTTATAGGTATGTTCCATAAAGTCTCACAACACCATTTATATACAACCTTGTATGATGATCTAGATAAAAATATTATTGAATTATAAGAAATTTGGTAACTTTGTGAGATAAACAACAATGACCAATATATCATTATCCCCTTAGATGTATTAGGAATCCCAATAATGAAATACATATTAATATTATCCCACTTCCATTATAGTATATATATAGGTTGTATTACTTCTTTTAGAATTTCTCTTTTAGCCATCACCTCCTAGCAAACTAAGAATCCTATAGAATAATCTGCAATTTCTCTCTTCATAAGTTCTCAGTAGAAGTGATCTCGTATCTCCCTATAAATTTTGTTACTTCAATTATTTATAGAGAATTTTGATATATGAGCCTCATCTAAGAGATCCTTCTTTAACTCTGGTATATACAGGACACATAACCTCTTACCAAATCATAAAACTCTATCATCACTAATGTTGAACTCTATTAATTTCCCATTCATCAAATATTTCATCTTCTTTTGTATGAATTTATCACCACATTGATCTTTATTAACACTCTATTATAAATATGGTTGGGTGATTACATAGAATAATAATTATGCTTCCCCTTCCAATATAATACCCAAGTCCATCCTTATTAGGTATTTATGAATTTTATCGTTCTTTATCCTCATCGTGGATAAGATACCATTGAATTTTAAACTCAAATCATCTAAAACCTTGTCACTTTCCCCATATGATAATGGATAGAATAGTCAAAATCCTTTATTATTTTAACGATATTATTTCCCTCATATTAAGATATTTTGGAGTAAAGATGTATTTCAAACTCTTATGGTCTATTTATATATCACATCCCTCTTCATTGCGGTAATATATCAATATATTCAGATCAAATATTACTGATTCTAATTATAAATAATGAGTTGGATAATTAATCTCATGTGGTTTCAACTATATTTATTCATAGTCCACAACTCTATAATTTTTCATTATAATGCATCCAAGACCTTTCCATGACATGTTACTATAAATAACAAATCCTTCATTACCATATGGAAATTCAAAACATGCACATTCACCGATACCTTATTTAATTATTTAAAACTATCTTCACACTCATTTTCCAAGTTAAATTAACCCCTTTTATGTTAACTTGGTTAAAGGGTTATCCAATCAAGAAAAAAATTCAACTAATTACTTATGGTAGCCTGTTAACCCAAGAAACCATCATAACTTTGTTCTGTTGGTGGGTCTTGACCATTCCTTGACAGCCTTCATTTTTTGAAGGGCCAATAGATCTACCATCCTTGTACACAATATGAATAATTAAAATAAATATTTGATACCCAAATTTACATTTAATAAATTTATTATATAACTATTTTATCCTTAATGCCTCAAGAACTATTCATAAATGACTATCATGATCCTCATAACTCCTAGAGTATATAATAATTTCATCAATAAATACCACTATAAACTTATCAAGGTGGTATTTAAATACATTTATCATAAAATAAATAAACATATAGGGATCATTTTTTAACAAAAACTACATTTTTTTGAACAAAAACTGACCATACCTTGTATGAAATAATGTTTTTGGAATATCCTCTTTAACTTCTAACTGATGGTATCCAGAATAAAAATCAATAATAAAAAAGAAATCATCCCCTTAAATTTGATCAAAGTGGTCATCAATTTGAGGAAATGGATACTTTATATTTATAGTAATTGCATTATTTTCCCTATAATTGATGCATAATCTCATTGTCCCATCCTTCTTTTTTACAAATAATACAAATGCTCCCCATAGTGAAACACTCAGATGATTGAACCCTTTATCACATAAGTCTTGTATTTTCTTATTCAACTCAACTAACTTGATTAGAGATATCATATATGATGGATTATATATTTTTTTCATATTGGGGAAGATATCAATATAGAATTAAACTTCTCAATTTGGAGGTAATCTAGGAAATTAATCGAGAAACACATTAATATATTCTCACACAACTGGTACCAATTCTAATATCAAAAAATATTTACCCATTATAGACTTAATTCTATCCATATCATCCCTAATAATTTCATTAATTTGGGATACTAGGGGTGTTTTAATAAAATAATCCGATAAGGAAATATCTCCTCGAAAAACAAGTAATTCCTTACTTGCCTAAAAAAATTAACTTTTTCTCCCAAAAATAAATTCTTTAATTATAGTTCAAGATATAATATACACCCAAAATTACATCAGAGTTTACCATAGGTATAATAATAAAGTCTACAAATAGGGTATGTATATGTGTTATAATGGGTACTAACTGACACATACTTGTTGTAGTAAGAATTCTAATTAGATTATTAATTGATAACACCCTTCTTAAAGTGTAGGGAAATATCTAATTTTCCTGGAAAATATTATGGATATAAATAGTGAAAAGATCCATAATCAAATAAATCATTAGATAAATTTTAGATTATAATTAAAGTACCTTCAACCACATCCTTAATAACTCCAACCTTATCTATAGTGATTGCATAATCTTTTCCTTTCTCACTATTGGTGAAATTTTGGTACTTTTTGGATAACTTTCATTTTCTGATGAATAGTGAAAATTACTAAATTTTAATTAAAAACAACCTTTTTAATCGAAATAATTAATAGTGATAAATTATTAATTTGAGTGGTTTTAAATTATATCTAGAATATATTTTTACAATTTAATACAATGTTGTTCATTGGGTGTAATTTCACATTTAAACCAGACATAAACAAGTGCCAATCTTTTGATAGTTATTATCTCTTAAGAACACGCTATTTGTTTTGACGACGGGAATTAATTTTTAAATTAATTAATGCAACTGATATGTTTTGAATTTGGTAAAATAGACATAATTTTTGAGTTCATAATATCAAATATAGCTTAGGCCTAATTTTTAGTATTTTTCTGGAAACTTTCATTTTTTGATGAATAGTGAAACCACTAAGTGGTAGTTAAGAAAAATGAATTTTTCATAAAACTTAATTTTACCGCTTCTATGAGTGGAATTTCAAAAATACGAGAGACACGGTTGATTTCAGTAAGTAAAATGTGATTCAATGAGATGAAAATAATTTTTTATGAATAGTAACTTTTTACTTTTTTTTACCACGGTTAAAAGTAAATAGGGTAATTACGGGTAAATATGATATTATTATTACCCTAACACATGTCCTAATTCTATTGGATAAGTGTAATTCGACCAAAAACAACCTTAAGAATAAAATATGACCACTTAGGCCCACTTGGATTCGATTAGGATATTTATTATTAATTTATTTAAAGAAGGGTTAAAATAGTTAAAATCAAAGTTTAATAAGTATATCATTTTTAATATAGGGTTATACATAAGCTAAATTAGACTATAAATATTCATTAGAAAGCTAAAACGATTTACTACATAATTATAGTTTATTTGTAATTTTTAGACTTTAAATAATTTAATTTATTTATGACACAAAGATTATGCAGTAATTATCTTATTAATGAAATATTGACATAATTGATGTTATAAATACCCAAATAAATATAATTTGAGACCTTTTATGAATTCCACTAATTTTTTAGGTTAATATGACATGTTATTATTCATTTAATTAACCTTTTGTGAACTAATCATTCTGTTATGATTTCAACAAAAATCAATTACTAAATAGTGTCAAAATTGACCTAAAATAGGTTTTAAAAGAAATATTATATTATTAATTGTTATTTTATTCCTAAAAATATAAGGTTTGGCCAAATGACTTATCTAAGGTTATATATATTAATAATAAACAACTTGGGGTTCGTTTGGCTGCTTATAGTAAGTTTATTAACCTTATAGTGTAAGAACAAAAGAAGACACGGTAAAAGTAAAATTATTTATCTTAATGTTAAATCTAAATGATAAGGTTACAATTGGAAACTAAACTTGTCGAAATTCCATTGGATGAGAGGATTTAGACCCATACCCACTTTAGCTTTGAAATAAATCAATTTGGATCTATTTAAAACCGAATTTGACTTTATAATAAAATAATATTTTTTGTTATTCCAAAGGTACCCCTCTCCTCCCTTATAAAAGGGCACCTCCTCCCTCTCTTCCTCACACAACTTTGAGCCTTAAATCTCGTCCAAACCCTGTAAAATTCTATTCGCCACTTCCCTAGAAACATCCTAGAGGTTCGTTTCTTCCTAAAATACCAATTTTAGTGCCCTAAAAGGAGATCTCATAGAGGCGCTTCAAAGAAGAGGTAATGTCTGTTACCGATTATTTCAAATTTATTTCTTCTTCCACTTATTCTTATTAGGTTGTTTAATTTTGAAGTAATAATATCAGTATCACTAATATACTGATATGTTATTATAAGTATGAAACAACCCTATTTCACCATCTATCCATCCTACGGAAAACGAAATCACCGCGCGTGCGTACGTACGGAATACCGTCTCCACACCGTGGTGTAATCTATTTTCCACCACCACCTTACATGGATGGGTATAATGTTGCAAATAAACAACTATATATGATTATTGTAAAGTGTTATTAATTATGAAATAGTATACATAAACTCCAATACAATTACACTATCATGAGAATGATATCATCGCTCGTGCGTCCGTACGGACTACAATCTCCACGACGTGATGAGATTCATTCTCCACGTTAACCATTCATGAATGATTATAAATTGTATATAATAAGTAGTCATGAAATATATGACATAATAATGATACTGGATTTATGTGTATATATATGTATGTCATCTAATTAATTCCATTCAATTCAATGAGGAAACAAAAACAACGTTCATGCGTACGTACAGCCTACCGTCTCCATGAACGGTGTATTTCTTTCCATTTATCGATATATTATATATATGTATATTCTAAATATATATTATATATAAATCATGTTTAATATTCTGTAATTAATGAATCATGATCTAAGTAATCATATTAATAATTACAAGTCAAAACACAGACGACAAATGAAACGATTTTACCCAAAACGCTCTTTAACATGGAATTTACAAAAGAATGGGTAATATAAAGTCATAAGTGAACCATATATGATATCATAACAAGGAATATGATTCTGTAATAAGTCAATGACATTATTTAAATTATTATACAGGAGGTTCGGATACGTACGAAGCATATTGGACTTAAGGTAAGGGATAATTTTGCAAATCTCATTTTTTATCCGAGATTGCTTATTCATAAGTATTTACTGGGGTTATTGCTATCATCCATGTACATGTTTTATAAAAGTGTATTCATGTATGTTTAAATTCCTTTTTACCCATTTTTACTTTTACCCCATGGTATGGGAGGAGTCTTTCCTTTATTTACCCTACAAGGTACTTTTTGACTTTTCCGACAAAAGTATGAGAAGAATGTTTTTTTTAATGTATACGGCATGAAAGGATTTTTACGGTTTTAAAAATCCTTATTTTTATTAAGATTCCTCCAAAATATTTCATGACTATTTTAAACAAAATTATATTCTTTTAAAATTTCATGGCATTTTGTAAAAAGAATATGATTTTGAATAAGAAAGGATATTTTCGTCAAGAATTCATTTCAAGTGTTTTATTAAAACCATTTTTCATCTAAGATAACATTATTTCATATGTGTATGTTTCAAGTATAATGTCTCTATGATTTACATGGTTTCACTTTTCTTATTATGTAATGATATCAATTTCTTTTATATGGATTATGTGATGATGGGATGATGTTTATGAAACCCATTTTATTTATTGGGTTTTTATGAATGATGTATGTTTATGAATGAGATTTAAATTTATCATGGAAATTGATGATAAAGTAACATTCATAGGGGATGAACCTACAACCTACCTTGAGACTATTAACAGTTTATATTCTAATAAATTTTTAAAATCCATGTAATCTAAAATGGAATTCGTGTACACTAACCATGTTTGAATCTTGGTGGATGCACTTGAAGGGTAAGAAAAATAGTGTACAAGTAGGTTTTAGATAAGAAAACTAGCATGGATGGTAAAGTGTCTAATTATAAAGCATGATCTATTGTGAAAGTTTATAAACAAATTCATGGTATTTACTATGAAGAAACCTTTTTCAGTGATAGTGATTATTAATTCCATTGTAATTTTACTATCAATAATATATTATTATGATTATGATACATATCAAATAGATTTCAAAACCACTTTCCATAATAAAAATTTAATCAAGGACCTTTATGTTATAAAACCTGAATGTTTTGAAGTTCTAAATGAGTTTAATAAGGAAATAAATCGCTAATGGTCTATTTATGGATTGAATTAAGTTTCTTGAAGTTGTAATATCTAGTTTTATAATGAAATTTGAGAGTTTTTTTCATCAAAAACTTAGATGAATCCTATGTATATAAGTATATTAGTGGGAGTATTTTTGTGTTCTTGATATTGAATATAGATTAAATACTGCATATCAAAATGATATTTTGACTCCTCACTCTATGAATATATGCTTGTGGAAATACTTCTTGAAGAAAGACACAAGTGAAATGGCTCGTATACTTGGTATGAGGACCTATAGAGATAGATCTAAGAGGTTTCTTGGACTAAATCTAGACAGCGACACAGGTAAAATATTAAATATGTTTAGTATAGAGAACTCCAAAAGGGGGTATTTACTAGTGTTACATGGAATTAATCTCATAAATGTTTGGGATCCTTCAAAAAAGTTATCAAGGATGGATAGAATTCCCTATGCATCTGTTATAGGTTATATCATGTATAACATGTTGTGTACTCAACCTAATATCTCCAATGCTCTAAAAATAGTGAGCAGATACTAATCTAATATTATTTTCAGTTAATATATTACTATTAATAACATTTATAAGCACTTGAGTAGGATTAAAGATATGATCTCGGTCTTTAGAGGAGAGGATGAGCTCTATGTAAAAGGTTACATAAATGCAAGTTTCTAATCTGATAGAGATGATATGTGATATCAGACTGGTTTTTAGTTTTACCTAAATGGTGGAGATATCACTTAGAAGATTTCCAAAAAAATCCACCATAGTATACTCAATAATATGAACAAAATAAATATCTACATTTGAAGGTGAAAAGGCAGTTTTTTTGAAATGGGAATTTAATCTCTAAACAAGAGGTCGTTCCTCACGTTCAAGAAGAAATCAAGCTCTATTATGATGATAATAGAGATATAACTCAAGAAAAAGAATCCTAGTCCCACCAAATAACTAAACACATACTTAAAAAATATTATCTCATACACAAGATTGTTGACAGTGGTGATGAAAGGATCTATCAGGTGGTTATAGAGGACAATGTAGCATATCTATTGATGATGCTATTATTGCAGTAGCAATACAAGGGTCCTTTTAGGTCTCTAGGTATTCGATACTTAAGATATTTATGTAATGTTTGTATAATGTATCATGATTTTATAATGAATTTAATACCTATATTAAATTCAATTATTTATGGTTTAATATATTTTATATTAATGGTAGAATGTTTATATCCCCTCTAAGTACAAATTTGAGTAATCTTTATTAAAATATCATCACTGGGTATTATGGGTTCTGGTGATATATTAAGATTAGAATGAATCAAATATTATACTCATTAAAAATTATTGTATATGAGATATAAAGAATATATTTATGAGGTAATAAGTAGATACTTATTACATTGATTGGCCCACTAAAGTATATCACATGGAATATCATACAATAATTGATTTACTTAAGTGTGTATGATTATAATAAATCCTTCTTACCTATGGTTATTGAGATAAATATCATGAGAACCTCCGTACTTTTATACCTTTATTAATTAAGTAAAAAGTGACTTAGCTGGTCCGGGGATATATGGGTATGTTGTTGATCATTTCAACCAAGATGATATTTTTCCACTTGTGTGACAAGTAAAGACATCTAGGCCTTGATTTAATTAGACTAAGAAAAGGAATATATATGCATAATAGAGCCACATATGATATGGTTGACTACAAGGATTAGGGATATTTTATATATTTGTAATTCCCCCAACCCTAGTTTCTTAGAGATGATGGTTTATTTATTACATTGAAAACAAAGTAGAATATATTAAATTATAAGGATCAAGGTATAATAGTCCTCAAGAGACTAGATACATTGAATTACAACTTTATAACATAAAAGTAGAAATATTTATTCCACAATTTTATCCTTATTCAATCATAGAATTCCACTTTATTACCTGGGGAAAAGGGTAAAAAATAAAGGTGGTTATATTAAATTATCAGTAAGGGAAAAACATACATTAGATGCTAGTAAAGGGTAACTATGGAATATGAAACATCATGAGTACATTTAAATCCATAATAATAAATACATAAGTGTAATCCATAGAAGAAAGAGAAATGCATAATCACATAGATCACAAAATTATCTAAAATATATAATTACATAATACCAAACATCATAAACATATTGTTGAGGCTTTTAGACAAGGTATTATATATAAAGGGTAAGGACACTCCCATTACCTAGTCTTATTTTTCCCATATGACCTTCTAGTGCACTAAGGGGATATATAATTATTGGACCCACCTATCACATAAAATTACAATTAATTCCATAACATTACAAATGATTAGAGGTTATACATGGAATAATGTTCAAGGATAAATAACTAACAAATACATAGCACATTTTCTTAATGGAACTTATCAGACATGATCTACCCATATGGGACAATAAATTATAAGAATCATTAATAGATTAACCTAACCAATGAATTAATATTAATTTCTAAGTTAATTCCCTAAACACATATAAAAAATAATTATGGATTTATAGTTTTCAAAAATTACCCGTAACGAGTGATTAATATGAAGTTGTAACTAATAGGTACTTATAAAGATTAAGGGTTTTCAATGTGTTTAAAATTTGTATTTAAAATTTTAGGATAATAAATAAATAGATAATTTAAACACCGCTATACAAATTCTATATTTTATTTTATAAAGAGTTCGATAATTCTTCATAGTATATCCCTCTGGAGTGTCAAACTAGATGTGCAGTAAGGGACCACTCATTGTACAACATGGTGATGACAAGGTTATACACGACAAACTATTTTCAAAGTAATTACCCATAAGTTAATCTGATCCAAAATAATATCCACTTTTAGTATCCGTATATTGATGTATTTTCTTAGAAATTCACAAACTTTTTACTTAACCAAAGTATAGGATTTCTATGGATATGATGAGATTTAGGCATAGTAACAGCTTTTGAGTTGTGCCTGGTGTTAGTGAAAGTAATAGCGACTTACAAAAAGGGTATAAAGTAAAGGGTTTGGGTAATTTTCCATGATAATATTAAATGGGGAGATGATAACATGGATAAATATCATGGAATCATAAAAATTTAAATTTAAAATAGATTAAAATTAAGCAAATTCAATTAGAAAATGAAGATAGAGAAGTAGGAAACCTTACCTCTCTTGAGCTTCTTATATTGGAATATAACCATAGATCTAACAAAAATATTCAATAATGAAGATAGATCAAAGTAAAATACTCCTTGAGAGATAAATAAATAGTGAAATTTGAATTTGGTGTGTAACAATGAGAGTATGGGATGGGTATTTATAGGTGTGATGAAAGGAATTTCGAGGAATAATTAATTAATTATTTTATTATTATACTTTCCTTTAGTGCCCCACTATTACCATTATGGTCCACTACCACACTTAATTCCCCAATATATTTTTAAAGTGAAAAAAATGGTTGAATACAACTTGGAAAAAATGTGTCATGATTAAATAAATATTATGTCATATATACTGTATTTTACTGCATTCCACAATTTTTACCATATTTTTCTATTTTAATAAAAAACAAAAAAATTTAAACCCTTGGATAATTTTGAAATCTAGATAAAAAATATTTAATCCATTTTATCTAGTTAATTATTTTTATACCTATAGTGTATCTTTTATGTTATGTTGATACATTCATAAAAATAAATTATAAGATTAAACATTATTTAAATTTCTTAAAGAATTTACATTATAACATAGATCAAACCTTAGATATATAACCACTAATTTCACTATCATATTCCTTGAGTTTAAGGTGTGAAATGGTGGTATTTTCATGGGGTGGTTCAACCAATATTAATTGGGTTGTAATATCCACTAACATGAACTTCACCCATATACGGTTTAAGTCCAACTTCACTTGTTGGATTTATTCTTGGGCATGGACAAGGGAGAACCTCAGTGATGCTCCCTCCTTCCCAAAATATAATAAATGAAATTCATATGGGATTTTTCTACTTATTGAAGTCATATTTACTCCCTTATTTGATAATTAACATTCATCATTTACCTTAATATAGACTAATCCTAATAGTCTATTCTTAATCATTATACCACTAATGATTATAATTACTAATAATCATGTTTACCAATGGTCATATTAACAAACAGTCATAATTTCCAATTGTCATATTGATTCTTATATATATACCAACATCTAAATCCCTTCATAAAATCCTATAAGTTCTTACACCATGTCAATTTCAATGTTTATTGTCTTCTTCTTAATATCAATATATCTTGTGTACTTGTTATACATTTTTTAGTATAATCAAAATAAGTACAAGATTACAGTGTTGATGCACATTGTTAAATGCTTTATGGTACTTGTTTTAGATTTTGTTTTAAATTTAAATACTTAGTGTATTTTTTATCAATATGTGTTTCACTATTTTGATTAAACAATAAAGTGTTCATTATGAAATAATCATGTGATAAAGGTTTTATTTAATATTATAAAATACAAATTATTACAGTCTACCCCCCTAAAAATTTTTACTAGAAATTGTAAATCAGTAAAAAAATAGTTGTGTATAGGAATTTCTCATAATATTATCTAGATCCCATGTTGCCTCTTCCAAAATATGATTCCTCTAAATTACCTTCACCGGTCTAGTTATTATATTTTATATGACATGTTCTCTTATATCAATAATCTGAATAATCTCTTCTTCCTATGATAATTCTTACTCCAAATGAATATGATCAATATTTAGGACATAGGTAGGGTGTGGAATATAATTACATAGAAGTGATATATGGAAGAAATCATGAACTTGGGATAGGTTTAAAGGAATGTCCAAATGATATTCCACTACTCTTATCCGCTCAAGTATTTCAAAAAACCCAATATATCTTGGAAATATCTTCTCTTTCTTTCAAAAACTCATAAACCATTTTTGTGGATATATATTGAAGATTATATAGTCTCTATATTGGAATTAAATATCCTTCCTTTGATTGTCAGCATAACTTCTCTATCTACTTTGAGATATCTTTATATGATTTTGGAAAGAAATTAACTTATCAATTATTTATTCCACATGTTCTATACCTAAATGATTCCTTTCTCTGACATCATCCCAGCACATCAAAGTTTAATATCTCTTTCCATACAAGGATTAATATGGTGTCACCTTAATGATAAAGTGATAACTATAATTTTAGTAAAACTACACAAGTGGTTAATGTTAATCCCAACTTCATTGTAAGTCAACAGATCATGGCTTTAGCATGTCCTTCAAAGTCTAGATAGTCTATTTAGACTATCCATGTGTTTGAGGGTGACAGGTCATGCTAAGATTAATCTCTATATTTAAATACTCCTGGGGACTCCTACAAAATTTTGATTTGAACCTTGGGTATCGATTAGATACTATTTATAGGTATGTTCCATAAAGTCTCACAACACCATTTATATACAACCTTGTATGATGATCTAGATAAAAATATTATTGAATTATAAGAAATTTGGTAACTTTGTGAGATGAACAACAATGACCAATATATCGTTATACCCTTAGATGTATTAGGAATCCCAATAATGAAATACATATTAATATTATCCCACTTCCATTATAATATATATATAGGTTGTATTACTTCTTTTAGAATTTCTCTTTTAGCCATCACCTCCTAGCAAACTAAGCATCCTATAGAATAATCTGCAATTTCTCTCTTCATAAGTTCTCAGTAGAAGTGATCTCGTATCTCCCTATAAATTTTGTTACTTGAATTATTTATACAGAATTTTGATATATGAGCCTCATCTAAGAGATCCTTCTTTAACTCTGGTATATACAGGACACATAACCTCTTACCAAATCATAAAACTCTATCATCACTAATGTTGAACTCTATTAATTTCCCATTCATCAAATATTTCATCTTCTTTTGTATGAATTTATCACCACATTGATCTTTATTAACACTCTATTATAAATATGGTTGGGTGATTACATAGAATAATAATTATTCTTCCCCTTCCAATATAATACCCAAGTCCATCCTTATTAGGTATTTATGAATTTTATTGTTCTTTACCCTCATCGTGGATAAGATACCATTGAATTTTAAACTCAAATCATCTAAAACCTTGTCACTTTCCCCATATGATAATGGATAGCATAGTCAAAATCCTTTATTATTTTAACGATATTATTTCCCTCATATTAAGATATTTTGGAGTAAAGATGTATTTCAACTCTTATGGTCTATTTATATATCACATCCCTCTTCATTGCGGTAATATATCAATATATTCAGATCAAATATTACTGATTCTAATTATAAATAATGAGTTGGATAATTAATCTCATGTGGTTTCAACTATATTTATTCATAGTCCACAACTCTATAATTTTTCATTATAATGCATCCAAGACCTTTCCATGACATGTTACTATAAATAACAAATCCTTCATTACCATATGGAAATTCAAAACATGCACATTCACCGATAACTTATTTAATTATTTAAAACTATCTTCACACTCATTTTCCAAGTTAAATTAACCCCTTATATGTTAACTTGGTTAAAGGGTTATCCAATCAAGAAAAAAATTCAACTAATTACTTATGGTAGCCTGTTAACCCAAGAAACCATCATAACTTTGTTCTGTTGGTGGGTCTTGACCATTCCTTGACAGCCTTCATTTTTTGAAGGGCCAATAGATCTACCATCCTTGTACATAATATGAATAATTAAAATAAATATTTGATACCCAAATTTACATTTAATAAATTTATTATATAACTATTTTATACTTAATTCCTCAAGAACTATTCATAAATGACTATCATGATCCTCATAACTCCTAGAGTATATAATAATTTCATCAATAAATACCACTATAAACTTATCAAGGTGGTATTTAAATACATTTATCATAAAATACATAAACATATAGGGATCATTTTTTAACAAAAACTACATTTTTTTGAACAAAAACTGACCATACCTTGTATGAAATAATGTTTTTGGAATATCCTCTTTAACTTCTAACTGATTGTATCCAGAATAAAAATCAATAATAAAAAAGAAATCATCCCCTTAAATTTGATCAAAGTGGTCATCAATTTGAGGAAATGGATACTTTATATTTATAGTAATTGCATTATTTTCCCTATAATTGATGCATAATCTCATTGTCCCATCCTTCTTTTTTACAAATAATACAAATGCTCCCCATAGTGAAACACTCAGATGATTGAACCCTTTATCACATAAGTCTTGTATTTTCTTATTCAACTCAACTAACTTGATTAGAGATATCATATATGATGGATTATATATTTTCTTCATATTGGGGAAGATATCAATATAGAATTAAACTTCTCAATTTGGAGGTAATCTAGGAAATTCATCGAGAAACACATTAATATATTCTCACACAACTCGTACCAATTCTAATATCAAAAAATATTTACCCATTATAGACTTAATTCTATCCATATCATCCCTAATAATTTCATTAATTTGGGATACTAGGGTTGTTTTAATAAAATAATCCGATAAGGAAATATCTCCTCGAAAAACAAGTAATTCCTTACTTTCCTAAAAAAATTAACTTTTTCTCCCAAAAATAAATTCTTTAATTATAGTTCAAGATATAATATACACCCAAAATTACATCAGAGTTTACCATAGGTATAATAATAAAGTCTACAAATAGGGTATCTATATGTGTTATAATGGGTACTAACTGACACATACTTGTTGTAGTAAGAATTCTAATTAGATTATTAATTGATAACACCCTTCTTAAAGTGTAGGGAAATATCTAATTTTCTTGGAAAATATTATGGATATAAATAGTGAAAAGATCCATAATCAAATAAATCATTAGATAAATTTTAGATTATAATTAAAGTACCTTCAACCACATCCTTAATAACTCCAACCTTATCTATAGTGATTGCATAATATTTTCCTTTCTCACTATTGGTGAAATTTTGGTACTTTTTGGATAACTTTCATTTTCTGATGAATACTGAAAATTACTAAATTTTAATTAAAAACAACCTTTTTAATCGAAATAATTAATAGTGATAAATTATTAATTTGAGTGGTTTTAAAGTATATTTAGAATATATTTTTACAATTTAATACAATGTTGTTCATTGGCTGTAATTTCACATTTAAACCAGACATAAACAAGTGCCAATCTTTTGATAGTTATTATCTCTAAAGAACACGCTATTTGTTTTGACGACGGAAATTAATTTTTAAATTAATTAATGCAACTGATATGTTTTGAATTTGGTAAAATATACATAATTTTTGAGTTCATAATATCAAATATAGCTTAGGCCTAATTTTTAGTATTTTTCTGGAAACTTTCATTTTTTGATGAATAGTGAAACCACTAAGTGGTAGTTAAGAAAAATGAATTTTTCATAAAACTTAATTTTACCGCTTCTATGAGTGGAATTTCAAAAATCCGATGATTTCAGTAAGTAAAATGTGATTCAATGAGATGAAAATAATTTTTGATGAATAGTAACTTTTTACTTTTTTTACCACGGTTAAAAGTAAATAGGGTAATTACGGGTAAATATGATATTATTATTACCCTAACACATGTCCTAATTCTATTGGATAAGTGTAATTCGACCAAAAACAACCTTAAGAATAAAATATGACCACTTAGTCCCACTTGGATTCGATTAGGATATTTATTATTAATTTATTTAAAGAATGGTTAAAATAGTTAAAATCAAAGTTTAATAAGTATATCATTTTTAATATAGGGTTATACATAAGATAAATTCGACTATAAATATTCATTAGAAAGGTAAAACTATTTCCTACATAATTATATTTTATTTTTAATTTTTAGACTTTAAATAATTTAATTTATTTATGACACAAAGATTATGCAGTAATTATCTTATTAATGAAATATTGACATAATTGATGTTATAAATACCCAAATAAATATAATTTGAGACCTTTTATGAATTACACTAATTTTTTAGGTTAATATGACATGTTATTATTCATTTAATTAACATTTTTCGAACTAATCATTCTGTTATGATTTTCACAAAAATCAATTACTAAATAGTGTCAAAATTGACCTAAAATAGGTTTTAAAAGAAATATTATATTATTAATTGTTATATTATTCCTAAAAATATAAGGTTCGGCCAAATGACTTAGATAAGGTTATATATATTAATAATAAACAACTTGGGGTTCGTTTGGCTGCTTATAGTAAGTTTATTAACCTTATAGTGTAAGAACAAAAGAAGACACGGTAAAAGTAAAATTATTTATCTTAATGTTAAATCTAAATGATAAGGTTACAATTGGAAACTAAACTTGTCGAAATTCCATTGGATGAGAGTATTTAGACCCATACCCACTTTAGCTTTGAAATAAATCAATTTGGATCTATTTAAAACCTAATTTGACTTTATAATAAAATAATAGTTTTAGTTATTCCAAAGGTACCCCTCTCCTCCCTTATAAAAGGGTACCTCCTCCCTCTCTTCCTCACACAACTTTGAGCCTTCAATCTCGTCCAAAACCTGTCAAATTCTCTTCTCCACTTCCCTAGAAACATCCTAGATGTTCTGGTCTTCCTCAAATACCAATTTTAGTGCCCTAAAAGGAGATCTCATAGAGGCGCTTCAAAGAAGAGGTAATGTCCGTTACCGATTATTTCAACTTTATTTCTTCTTCCACTTATTCTTATTAGGTTGTTTCATTTTGAAGTAATAATATCAGTATCACTAATATACTGATATGTTATTATAAGTATGAAACAACCCTATTTCACCATCTATCCATCCTACGGAAAACGAAATCACCGCGCGTGCGTACGTACGGAATACCGTCTCCACGCCTTGGTGTAATCTCTTTTCCACCACCACCTTACATGGATGGGTATAATGGTGCAAATAAACAACTATATATGATTATTGTAAAGTGTTATTAATTCTGAAATAGTATACATAAACTCCAATACAATTACTCTATCATGAGAACGATATCATCGCTCGTGCGTCCGTACGGACTACAATCTCCACAACGTGATGAAATTCATTCTCCACGTTAACCATTCATGAATGATTATAAAGTGTATATAATAAGTAGTCATGAAATATATGACATAATAATGATACTGGATTTATGTGTATATATATGTATGTCATCTAATTAATTCCATTCAATTCAATGAGCAAACAAAAACAACATTCATGCGTACGTACGGCCTACCGTCTCCATGAACGGTGTATTTCTTTCCATTTATCGATATATTATATATATGTATATTCTAAATATATATTATATATAAATCATGTTTAATATTCTGTGATTAATGAATCATGATCTAAGTAATCATATGAATAATTACAAGTCAAAACACAGACGACAAATGAAACGATTTTACCCAAAACACTCTTTAACATGGAATTTACAAAAGAATGGGTAATATAAAGTCATAAGTGAACCATATATGATATCATAACAAGGAATATGATTCTGTAATAAGTCAATGAAATTATTTAAATTATTATACAGGAGGTTCGGATACGTACGAAGCATATCGGACCTAAGGTAAGGGATAATTTTGCAAATCTCATTTTTTATCCGAGATTGCTTATTCATAAGTATTTACTGGGGTTATTTCTATCATCCATGTACATGTTTTATAAAAGTGTATTCATGTATGTTTAAATTCCTTTTTACCCATTTTTACTTTTACCCCATGGTATGGAAGGAGTCTTTCCTTTATTTACCCTACAAGGTACTTTTTGACTTTTCCGACAAAAGTATGAGAAGAATGTTTTTTTTAATGTATACGGCATGAAAGGATTTTTACGGTTTTAAAAATCCTTATTTTTATTAAGCTTCCTCCAAAATATTTCCTGACTATTTTAAACAAAATTCTATTCTTTTAAAATTTCATGGCATTTTGTGAAAAGAAAATGATTTTGAAGAAGAAAAGATATTTTCGTCAAGAATTCATTTCAAGTGTTTTATGAAAACCATTTTTCATCTAAGATAACATTATTTCATATGTGTATGTTTCAAGTATAATGTCTCTATGATTTACATGGTTTCACTTTTCTTATTCTGAAATGATATCAATTTCTTTTATATGGATTATGTGATGATGGGATGATGTTTATGAAACCCATTTTATTTATTGGGTTTTTATGAATGATGTATGTTTATTTCGTGGCACAAGTAAGAATGATTTCATTATGAGATGGGTGGGACCTATATCTCCCTCCAATGAATTGGGTAAAGATTTTATATCTCATGAGATAGACATGGCTAGAACGGTAAGTTAATCTGGTTCAGTGTTACAGGACTGAAACGAGGAGTGAACTCGATTCAGAATGGGACTTTGTCCACTAAGATGGTCTTGGTAGCAATGTCTTGGCTACTATGGAAATCATTACATGTGCTTAATGGAAGCCACAATTACATGTTTTATTCCCATGCTATTTTATCATGATTTATGTTCCATTATGATCTATGCCTTATGTACTTCCATGTTTTATGTTGTTGCTCAAGATTTTTAATGTTCATGTTTTTTTTAAGTTCAAATGTATATGGTATGTTTTATTTTATCCATGCTTACCCTTACTGAGAATTTGAGCTCACCCTTTTTATGTTTTATTTTCCCCCAGGATTAAAAGAAAGATTTTAGGTAAGGAAACAAAAATGGGAAGATCTTTATGGGAGATGTTGAAGATCTTTCCCCACGATTAGAAGATTACATTCCGAGTTTCCAAAGACACTAAACTATTACGGTCCTTGTGTGTCTGTTTTTGTTATGTATTAAGTATTCCGATAAAGAAATGTAATGTCCATGTACATCAAGCTTCGGGTCTCTACAGTTGGTATCAGAGGAAAGGTTTAATCAACCTTTGGAAACTAGGATGCGAGAACTTTAGTGAGATCCCTAGAGATATTTCTAAGGTATGTCTAGGGATGTCCCTAAGGTTAAGTATAAGCATAGGTTATAGTACTAGAATTATGGTAACCCAAGATGTTAGATATTGAAGTTACTCCCCCTTTATTATATTGTTTTCCCTAGCGTGATTTTTGCCTCTCACACTATTCTTTTTGGGTTTTAGATGATGGCTGGAACCCGAAGGAACCGTGTTGATCAATGTAATGGACAATGAAATGATTTTCCTCCTGAACAAACAAATGTTATGGGAGATGGAGTGCAAAATCTTATTGCTATACTTACACAATCTATGAATCATTCTGGACTTCCAAATGAGCAGAGAAGGGAACAATATTCTATTGAGTCCTTCATGAGGCAACATCCACCTTCTTTCAGTGGGTCTTCTGATCCACTTGTTGCTAAACAATGGATCAGTACCACTGAAAAGATATTTTCAATTCTTCAATGTTCTGAACATGATAATGTCATCTTAGCAGTATATCGTTTGGAAGGTGAAGATGATCAATGGTGGAATCTTATCAAGAATACGAGGCCAAGAGATGAAATTGAGTCCATGGAATGGGATGAGTTCAAGAACTTATTTTTCAATAAGTACTTCCCTCGTATTCTTCGAACAAATATGGAGAAAGAGTTTCTTGAACTAAAGCAAAAGGATGATGAATATGTTGGTGTATACGAAGCGAATTTTACAAGGCTTGAAAGGTATGAATCTGGCTTTATCATCCAACCTGAAAGTAAATTTGATCGATTCTTCAGTGGATTAAAACCAAATCTTCGAAGGGAATAAGCTATAAGAGACTTCAGTAGCTATGAAGAAATTGTGTGATGTGATATTAAGGTAGAAATGGAAGTTGGTGTTACATATTCATCTCATGGTTTTGACAAGATACGAAAGATGGAATTCAAGGAGAAATCTTAGAATAATGGTGAAAAGAAGATGAATGTTTCCTTATGCTCAAAGTGTGGAAAGAAGCATGGTGTAGATTGTCTTAAAGGGACTAGAAAATTTTTTAAGTGTGGAAAAGAAGGTCATCGAGTAGCTGAGTGTCGAAGTAATGGAAAAAGCGTTGCTAATGGTGTGAATAAAGAAAAGACTGCAAAGAACGCACCAACAACACTTCAATGCTTCAAGTGCAATGAAATGGGGCATTATGCTAATCAATGCCCTAATACAAGGGTTAATGATGATCTACATGAGCAACCACTTAAGGCGAAGGACAAAGGGAAGTCACATGCTATCACTATTGGTGATGTTCAATATAAAAACGATGTGGTGGAATGATTAAGTGTTTATGTAATGGGATTCCAAAATAATGTTGTATATAGTATTATGGAATATTGGAATATTTATGTATTGGTCTATTGTGGTTTTCAATAATTTTATGGTACCGGCAACCATGGAAAGTGATTGAGATATTTTTGGGTAAACAGATGATATGTGCATAATGAAGGGATAAGAAGATAATGAGATGTTTGATTGTATTCATGAGCTCATGATTGATATAAGGACTAAGTGATATCATGGTTTGAGTATATAGAATTTTGAGGATTTTGGTATGTGGAAAGAGTTAACTTTTAACAGCATTCATCTTTTCAATAAGGTTCAATGGGTATTCATTCTTCAAGAGAATACATGATTAAGGTATTCACATGTTTATGGGGGATAAATGATGGAATTCACATGATCATTTTCTTTATACTATGAGCTTGGACCAGAGTATTTTAGATAAGCGTAAAAATTGGAATGGATTATGTTGGACATAAGTTACTATTGTTTAAGGATAGAACTTTTTTTTGATATTATTTATGGGATGTTATAGTAATGTAGTTTTAGAAAAAGGACAACTTGCAGGACGGGCGACAGCCCATCGCGTCGGACAAGGCTGTGGGAGTCGAACCCAAAATCGAAGTGCGACTAGCCTTTATCGCCTAACACTGGCCTACAGGAAGTCCCTGTTTAGTAGAAACTAGTTTTATTATATTAAGCAGTATGATATATGAAGTATAAGTCTATTTTAGGAACCATATATGATTAATCTCACTATAGATGGACTTATGTAAGTTTTGATAACTTTTCTAACCTTTTGTTTGAGACAGATGGAATGACCCATTATTCTATCACATGATCTGCTAACACATCATGAATGACAAATTCAACTTCATTTCTTTAAGAGATGAAGTGTAAATTGTCCAAAGAACGACCAACGGTGAGACTATACCAAAATCACGAAAGTATTTCTTCTAATTCCAATTTCATCAACTTTAGGGAAATGATCTTGAAAACCAAAAAATTTGTCCTAGTACTCTTATATCTGATGAATCAAATGGTACCTTAGATCATCACAAATTTATGGCTTTGTGATTGCTGGATTTTCCATAGCCATGTTCTCTACCACTCTCCATCAGAACATGATGGTTAGATTTCTCTTCCAAATCCATATTTTCTCCTATGTGGAAACCCAGTGATTAGTTTATTTGGGTAACCGTTACATTTCATACTTTTGTTTTTAAAGATTGGTTTTGGTATTCCTTTTTACGATATGGGTTTCTTTTAAAGAAACTTTCGAGTAGTAAACCATTTATAACCTCGATGAATTTTGAGGGTGAAATTCATTTTAAGGGGGGTAGAATGTAACACCCTGAGATTTTATGAAAAATATTCTTTTTAATTTCATTAATGTCTTGTGTTGTACGCTACACCAAAAGGAGATTTCACAACACGCATCCTTGAATTGCCTTGCATTACACGCAATCGCGACCTTCCTTGATAGCGTGTGTAGTACGCAATACCGAGTTTCACTAAACAGCGATATGCTATTAAAATATTATTAAAACTAGCACGTATGAATAGTAATAAACACTTTTTAAAATTTTTTAAATTTTATTTTTCAAAATGTAATTCATTTTTGGATTCGAAATATCGAAATTAGCTTTGGGTGAAATTTTGGTACTTTTCGGATAACTTTCATTTTCTGATGAATAGTGAAAATTACTAAATTTTAATTAAAAACAACCTTTTTAATCGAAATAATTAATAGTGATAAATTATTAATTTGAGTGGTTTTAAAGTATATTTAGAATATATTTTTACAATTTAATACAATGTTGTTCATTGGATGTAATTTCATATTTAAACCAGACATAAACAAGTGTCAATCTTTTGATAGTTATTATCTCTTAAGAACACGCTATTTGTTTTGATGACGGGAATTAATTTTTAAATTAATTAATGAAACTGATATATTTTGAATTTGGTAAAATAGACATCATTTTTGAGTTCATAATATCAAATATATCTTAGGCCTAATTTTTAGTATTTTTCTGGAAACTTTCATTTTTTGATGAATAGTGAAACCACTAAGTGGTAGTTAAGAAAAATGAATTTTTCATAAAACTTAATTTTACCGCTTGTGTGAGTGGAATTTCAAAAATCCGAGAGACGCGGTTGATGTCAGTAAGTAAAATGTAATTCAATGAGATGAAAATAATTTTTGTTGAATAGTAACTTTTTACTTTTTTTTACCACGGTTAAAATTAAATAGGGTAATTACGGGTAAAAATGATATTATTATTACCCTAACACATGTCCTAATTATATTGGATAAGTGTAATTCGACCAAAAACAACCTTAGTAATAAAATATGACCATTTAGGCCCAGTTGGATTAGATTAGGATATTTATTATTAATTTATTTAAAGAAGGGTTAAAATAGTTAAAATCAAAGTTTAATAAGTATACCATTTTTAATATAGGGTTATAAATAAGATAAATTCAACTATAAATATTCATTAGAAATATAAAATGATTTCCTACATAATGATATTTTATTTGTAATATTTAGACTTTAAATAATTTAATTTATTTATGACACAAATATGATGCAGTAATTATCTTATTAATGCAATATTGACATAATTGATGTTATAAATACCCAAATAAATATAATTTGAGACTTTTTATGAATTCCACTAATTTTCTAGGTTAATATGACATGTTAGTATTCATTTAATTAACGTTTTTCAAACTAATCATTCTATTATGATTTTTACAAAAATCAATTACTCAATAGTGTCAAAATTGACATAAAATAGTTTTTAAAACAAATATTATATTATTAATTGTTATTTTATTCCTAAAAATATAAGGTTCTGTCAAATGACTTAGATAAAGTTATATATATTAATAATAAACAACTTGGGGTTCGTTTGGCTGCTTATAGTAAGTTTATTAACCTTATAGTGTAAGAACAAAAGAAGACACGGTAAAAGTAAAATTATTTATCTTAATGTTAAATCTAAATGATAAGGTTAAAATTGGAACCTAAACTTGTCTAAATTCTATTGGATGAGAGGATTTATACCCATACCTACCTTATCTTTGAAATAAATAAATTTGGATCTATTTAAAACTGAATTTGACTTTATAATAAAATAATAGTTTTAGTTATTCCAAAGGTGCCCCTCTCCTCACTTATAAAAGGGCTCCTCCTCCCTCTCTTCCTCACACCACTTTGAGCCTTCAAGATCGGCCAACCCCTGAAAAATTCTATTATCCACTTCCCTAGAAACATCCTAGAGGTTCTGGTCTTCCTCAAAGACCAATTTTAGTGCCCTAAAAGGAGATCTCAAAGAGGCGCTTCAAAGAAGAGGTAATGTCCGTTACCGATTATTTCAACTTTATTTATTCTTCCACTTATTCTTCTTAGGTTGTTTCATTTTGAAGTAATAGCATCAGTATCACTCATATACTGATATGTTATTATAAGTATGAAACAACCCTATTTCACCATCTATCCATCCTACGGAAAATGAAATCACCGCGCGTGCGTACGTACGGAATACCGTCTCCACGTCGTGGTGTAATATATTTTTCACCACCACCTTACATGGATGGGTATAATGGTGAAACTAAACAACTATATATGATTATTTTAAAGTGGTATTAATTCTGAAATAGTATACATACACTCCAATACAATTCCACGATCATGAAAACGATATCATCGCTCGTGCGTGCGTACGGACTACCGTCTCCACAACGTGATGAGATTCATTCTCCACGTTAACCATTCATGAATGATTATAAAGTCTATATAATAAGTAATAATGAAATATATGACATAATAATGATACTGGATTTATGTGTATATATATGTATGTCATCTAATTAATTCCATTCAATTCAATGAGGAAACGAAAACAACATTCATGCGTACGTACGGCCTACCGTCTCCATGAACGGTGTATTTCTTTCCATTTATCGATCTATTATATATATGTATATTCTGAATATATATTATATATAAATAATGTTTAGTATTCTGGAATTAATGAATCATGATCTAAGTAATCATATAAATAATTACAAGTCAAAACACAGACGACAAATGAAACGATTTTACCCAAAAGGCTCTTTAACATGGAATTTACAAAAGAACGGGTAATATAAAGTCATAAGTGAACCATAAATGATATAATAACAAGGAATATGATTCTATAATAAGTCAATGACATTATTTAAATCATTATACAGGAAGTTCGGATACGTACGAAGCATATCAGACCTAAGGTAAGGCATAATTTTGCAAATCTCATTTTTTATCCGAGATTGCTTATTCGTAAGTATTTACTGAGGTTATTGCTATCATCCATGTACATGTTTTATAAAAGCGTATTCATGTATGTTTAAATTCCTTTTTACCCATTTTTACTTTTACCCCATGGTATGGAAGGAGTCTTTCCTTTATTTACACTACAAGGTACTTTTTGACTTTTCCAACAAAAGTAGAGAAGAATGTTTTTTTTAACGTATACGGCATGAAAGGATTTTTACGGTTTTAAAAAGCCTTATTTTTATGAAGCTTCCTACAAAATATTTCATGACTATTTTAAAAAAAATTATATTCTTTTAAAATTGCATGGAATTTTGTGAAAAGAAAATGATTTTGAAGAAGAAAGGATATTTTCGTCAAGAATTCATTTCAAGTGTTTTATCAAAACCATTTTTCATCTAAGATAACATTATTTCATATGTGTATGTTTCAAGTATAATGCCTCTATGATTTACATGGTTTCACTTTTCTTATTATGAAATGATATCAATTTCTTTTATATGGATTATGTGATGATGGGATGATGTTTATGAAACCCATTTTATTTATTGGGTTTTTATGAATGATGTATGTTTACTTTGTGGCACAAGTAAGAATGATTTCATTATGAGATGGGTGGGACATATATCTCCCTTCAATGCATTGGGTAAAGATTTTATATCTCATGAGATATACATGGATGGAACTATAAGTTAATCCGGTTCAGTGTTACAGGACTGAAACGAGGAGTGAACTCGATTCAGAATGGGACTTTGTCCACTAAGATGGTCTTGGCAGCAATGTCTTGGCTACTATGGAAATCATTACATGTGCTTAATGGATGCCACAATTACATGTTTTATTCCCATGATATTTTATCATGATTTATGTTCCATTATTATCTATGCCTTATGTACTTCCATGTTTTATGTCGTTGCTCAAGATTTTTAATGTTCATGTTTTTTTTAAGTTCAAATGTATATGGTATTTTTGATTTTATCCATGCTTACCCTTACTGAGCATTTGAGCTCACCATTTTTATGTTTTCTTTTCCCCCAGGATTAAAAGAAAGATTTTAGGTAAGGAAACAAAAATGGGAAGATATTTATGGGAGATTTTGAAGATCTTTCCCCACGATTAGAAGATTACGTTTTGAGTTTCCAAAGACACTAAACTATTACGGTCCTTGTGTGTCTGTTTTTGTTATGTATTAAGTATTCCGCTAAAGAAATGTAATGTCCATGTATGTCAAGCTTCGGGTCTCTACATTGATGACCTCTCTATCCATGTTTGAAGTATTCACCCAATCCTCTTAAATAGGTTACAGAGTGTTTTTTCCATATTTATTACATGTAGGGACCTATGGAATTCCTTTTTTCCCTTCTTAGACACTCTTTCTACATGCTGATCAACTATACACTTCTTCTCAAGGTTCCCTTTATAATAAAAATATGTGTACAACTATTTTTTGTCTTGATAGCGCTTGTTACTATCTCCTTATATGTTGAAAAAATTTTAGATACCAGGGATATTTTAATACTTGGAACTAACTTATCAAATAATCAATCAATATTCCTTTTTAGGATTCATAAATAATATAAAGCATACCTCTATAACCTAGAAAAATTTTCCACATACTTAGCCATAATATCCTATCCTTTTTGGATTAGTTTTATGGTTTTTATTTCCATCTCTGAATGTTTCTTTCAATGAAGATATTTTTCCATAAAAATCAATTTAAATAAATTCCATTCTATGTTTTGAATCTTTTCTTCTTCCCAGTTATTTTGAATTAAGGACTGCCATTGGTCATAATCACCTCTTAAATTATACACAACCATAATGACCTTTTCCCTCTCAAATCATCCTAAACCAAAAATATTTTATCAAGAGAATTAATCCATAATTATTCCTTCATGAGATTAGTATTCCAACAAAAGAGTGGAGCTTTTTTTCATATAAAACGATCTATGTGGTTGATCCCATTAGAGGGGAAACTGGATACTCAATTTGGGCAAGTGTATTTGTCTTAACCTGATTCAATTTTCCTATAATAGTAATAATTTTATCAGTAATAATATTAACTCCATTATCCAGGTTATTCAGACATTCATTGCATTGTTCATGGTTGTTGTCCTAGTTTTCAATTCTCATAAAAGATTCCATTATCTAACAATAATGTTAATAATTAATTATTTAACTTATGATGGAAATTATAAGAACAATTGTAGAATAATATCTAAAAAAATCTAGTAGTAAGATTTATTTCCTCTACAAATGTTTTCATAATTCTAGTTCATAAGGTTTCTACAAAACCTTCCTATAATACCAAATATACTGCCTCTAACCCTAGTTTTCTAGAGTTGTTGGGTTATTTATTACATGAAAAATATATTACAATATATTACAATTCTAAGGATCAAGGTTTAGTAGTCCTCAACAAAATTAGATAAATTATATTAAAACTTTACAAAATAATGTTATAAATATTTATTCAATAATGTTATCCTTGTTCAATCATAGTATTCCACTTTACTGCCTAGGGAAATGGGAAAACAAAGTAAATTTTTTGAGATTAAATGTTTAGTAAGGGGAAACATATGGTGAAATATAAAAAGGGTAAATATTTAATATGAAAAATTATGAGTATAATTGAAATCATAAAAATTAATACATAAGTGTAATCCATAGTAGAAAGAGAAATGAATAATAACATGGATCAAAAAAATTATCTAAGAGATGGAATTTCATAATTTTAGACATCATAAACATATCACATTCCAAATGATTGTAGGTTATACATGGAATAATTTTAAAAGATAAAAAACTTTGAAATACATGGATCATTTTCCCAATGGAACTTTTCATACATGAACTTCTTGTATGGAATAATAATATATATAGGTCTATTATATATTTTCCCTGTCAATTAATTAATAGTAATTTTGAAGTGAATTCCAACAACACATATAATGAATAATTAGGGATTCATATTTTTTAAAAAGTACCCATAATAAGTGATTAATATGAAGTTATAGCTAACAGACACTTATCAAGATTAAGTATTTTCAATGTGTTTAAGAAATTTTATTTACAATGGTAGGAGACCAAATAAACACCTAAATTATATAACACTATATAAATTCTATGTTTTGGTTTATAAAGTGTATAATAATTATTCACAGCATATTCCCTGAGAGTGTCAAACCAGGTGTGCAGTAAGGTCCCCCTCACTGTACACTAGGGTGATGACTGGGGTATACTCAAATATCTATTTTGGGGTTATTAAACCTAGATTCATTTAATTTAAAACCATGTCCACATGTTATATCCAGAAAGGTATTTACTTTCTTATAAATCACCCACTTTTTACTTAACTGAAGTACATGATTTCTATGGCTACGAGGAGATATAAGCATAGTAATGGCTTATGAATTGGACATTATGTGAGTGAAATGTATGATCACATTGGTTATATGTCTTAATAATGGAACATAAGATGATATAAAAAGAATACTGGGATAATAAATTTTGTATTAAAAAGGGTATGAAAATGGTAATATAAATAAGAATTGTAAAGAGAGAGAAAATCAACCCTTCAGCATATTAATGACTTACAAAAAGGTTATAAAGTAAGAAATTTGGGTAATGTGACCCTGATAACTGTAAAATGGTGAGATAATAATATGTATATATATCATGAAATCATATAAAAACATATTTAACATTGATTAAAAATAAGGAAATTCAAATAGAAAATAAAGAGAGAGATGTAAGAACCCTTACCTCTCATGAGATTCTTACATTGAAACCCAAAATTAGATCTAACCAAAATATTCAATAATGAAGAGAGATCTAGGGAATATACTCTTTAAGTGAGTAATGAATATTTAACTACGAATTTGGTGTGTAATAATGAGAGGATAAGTGGGTATTTATAGGTGTGGTGACTGAAATTTTATAGAATAATTTATTATTTATTTTATTATGTCACCTTTCATTAGTTCCCCACTCTAACCATTATGCTCCACTACCACCCTTATAACATCCCACCTTTTTAATACATAATTTTTTATTACATTTTACATACAGAGGATCTTAAAAGTCTAGTGTCTTGGAAATCAGGAAAAATAAAACTTGAATACAACATAAAAAATTATTCTAAACCACTTGTAAGTCTTTATAATAGGTTCATCCTATGTACATTTACTGCATCTCATATCCTAGAGACAGACATCAAAGGAAAGGGTGAGCAGAACGCCCAGTAAGGGTAAACAAGGGTATCAATGTACTTGTGATATCAATAAGAACTTGAATAAAAACATAAAGACATGTGTAATGAAAGAATAGGAATATCATAATGAAAATAACTTGAATCATAACTTGAATATGTTGCTAAAACATTTTATTTATACATTAATGACCATATCAAAAAATTCCATCCCCAAGGTGTTATAAAAATTACCAAGGTATCGTGAGACTTCTCATCTCTAGAGATTAAATCTTTACCCAATGCATTAGAGCGCTATCAGGGCGCACCCTTAATATGTCTTTAATTTGATTTGATACACATATATCATAATCAGTAATTTCATAAATAACCCAAATAGATTCAATGAAATGGGTTTCATGTCAAAATCGTGATGTTTGAAAAGAGCTTAAAAATGAGATCATTATGTCATTTATAACCCATGGAAAGGGAGTGAGGGTTATATGTATGTCAATTACAGAATAAAATAGATCATATTTATATATTTATGAACATACAAAGAAACGAAATAGGTCTGGGTATTCAAATAAATAAAACTAGATAATTTCTTGAGAGAAATAGATAGAAATTTTGAGGCAACATTTCCGCAGCATAACGGCTATATGACATGGTTTTAGAAAACATTTAAAAGAGACGGTACAAGAGTAACCCACTCATAAATAACTTATAGAACATTATAAATAAATAATTACATTTAGATAAGAACATGGTATGAAAATTTGAATTAAATACCACATGAAAAGGAAACATGAATGGAAAGAGAAGATGCGATTCCTTTTACGAAAAATTCAGCAGCCTAACGGCGTCACATAAAGATTCAGAAAACAAATTGATGAGAGAATAAAGGGTCTATCATAATTTTAACATGAAATGGAAAGTAATAAGAAAATATAATAACATACCATCAACATAAAGAGATGGATAATATAACACAACATAAAGGAAGTCATGACATAAAAGAAGAGGGTGAGAGATTCCCTTACCTTGAAGAGTAACTTCGAAAGCGTGAAGGTCGGGACCTTGGATGGCTTGATGGAACCTTGGGAAGACTAATTGGGAGTTAAAGAGACCATAAATTTTTTGGGGAGGATTTGGAAATAAAATGAATGAGGTAAAGTCTTGGTATTTATAGGAGAAGTGAGGGGACAAAGCATTAATTGCCAAGGGACACCTCATCGGTGGTATTGGAAAAACCATGGGCTTTCCCATGGTATTTGCCAATGGTATTGGCCACTTGGGACACCTCATACCTTATCTTAATATTCATAATTATACCAGAATTATTTCATAATTATTACATCCTTAATGATGTCATTAAACACCTGAAACTCAAAAACTGTATTTTCACTATTCACAGAAAATACAACTTTCTCAAAAAAATCCCAAAATTTAACCTTAACCAAATATCGATGCTCGGATTTCAAATATGAACTCCATTTTATGAAAATAATTTTCAAAATATTTTTAATTTAATTTTTTAAATAAAAAACACTATTCACTCAAAAAAACTAATACTTGACCAATAATTTCTGAAATAGGTATTTACCTATTTTATTGAATCACATTACTTAATCAAGGTGCCTAAATTATATTAATACTTTCTTAAGTGAAGTTACTTAATCCATTTGGTAACATTACTAATCATAAGCATAAAATCACTATTCATAATTTATTATTCATCAAAAATTAAGTTGATCTTATTAGACTCTAAATTTTATACTGAACATAGTTGTAGAAGACCATTTTTTGAAAATCATTACACATTATTAATTATTTAAGGTTTACATAAATTTTTTAAAATATCTTTTTTTCTAGAATTCATCAATAATATGCATACTATATTCATCTGGGCATTTGAAAATTCACAAACTTCACTATAAGAAGACATCACAATTTAAATGAAAGGATTACACAAGGCAGTTACGATCTCGTTACATAACCCCTTATAACACCAGCGTAGGACCTAAGAGTAAGGTGTGCTAGGGTGATAGAATCTTGGGGCAGCTCGGCCAACATTGACCGAGTAGTGATTTCTATCAGCTTGAAATTCTCATGAAGGTGATTCTGTTCTATCTTCAAATGATGAAGTTCGGCTTGGGTTTGGTCCAGAGCAAATCCCAAAGGTGCTACCTCCTTTCGGAGTTCCGTCATATGGGCTTTGATCGGCCTAAGACTACTGGATAGAGCCATCGAATCTTCTTTCTATATTAATTAATCAAGATCACTTGTATTTATAGATAATAAACGCAATATTTAGTTTCCAACGGTCTTATTGACCAACAGTCATATAACAGTCGAAAACCAATGGTCTTATTTTAATTATACTCATTTTATAAAATGAAATAGTTTTGTTGAGTATAAAATAAAATAATACACAAAGTTAGGAAACAAAATTTATTCAAAATTTCGGGCCGCTATAACCCTTAGTGCCCCACTATAGTTTTTAGTGCCAAAAATAGTGGAATAGAACTTCCCTAGCCGAAATTAGTCATGATTACATAAATATGATGTTATACATGTCATATTTTTTTGGTTACATTAGATAGATCCCAAATAATTAAAATTCATTTCAAATTTTATGATATGTTCTTTTGGCACATCATTGATTTAATTATTTTATTTGAGTCTGGGTATTAAATTCTTGAGTATATATATATATATTTGTGACTAAAGTTTCGGTATCAGATGATAATCTTGGTCCATAGGTAGTTCTTAGGGGTTTATGCCATGTTTTATGGGTAGCCTCTTAGGTTGAACCTTTTTTCAACCCCTTGTGTGTGTCTATGATTTTTTATCAGTCTTCTTGGTTTAGTCTTTGCATTTCTATAAAGTTTGGTATGAAATTTTAAGAAATCACACCTCATAAATGTATTACGCATCTAGTAAGGAAGTATAATTAGAATTATTACCTAGGGGAAGTTATAATTATGATACTTATCATGTAGGAGGATGAAAATAAGCATGCTCTTATGGTTGCTCCATCAGATCAATCTATAGAACCGATCTAGTTAGATATCTTCCAACAAGTAATATTCCAAGGTGTAGGGGCTTATGGTGGTGGGCCGACTGTTGATGATCCTTTCCCTCACAGATTCCAACGAATGAAAAGGTAAATACCATAAACACAAAGTGATTTATCCTTTGAAGAAACATCAAAAATCGACAAAGGCATGAACAGGGATTCCATTAAGTAAGGGCCGCGCAAGTTTCATCATGGTCAAGAAAGTATACTTGCGCACCATATATTGGGCGCATAGGTGACTTGCATACCCTATTTGATTTTCACCCAAGGTCTTTAGTAGCCTATAAATACCCCTTTTGGGGCCCCCATTTAGGGGACGAAAAATTCCAAAAGTTAGATTTGAGCTCCCGGTTCCCTAGTCTCTTCTTGAAATATTCCGAACACTTCTAAGGTAATTTCTTACCTAGAATGGAAGATCTAAAGAGGGGAAACAAGGCCTAAGTGTTGAAATCCACCAACACTTACGTGCCTAAGGGTCTAACCCTTAAGGAAAAATGTCCACACTTGTGTGTCGCCTTATCCCTTCAACAGAACTTGTGCGCCACTCATTTGAAATTATTTAGGGATAAATCTAAGTGCTTGAGCCAAGATTTTCCCAAGTATTACCCTATGGGTTGACGGGCACGCAAGTACCCAAGTCTTGAGCAGGTATACTTGCGCGACCAGGACTTGCGCACCCCACCAAGACTTGCATGTCTACCTCTTTTTGGGTGTCCCTCCTGTCCATTCATCTCTTTTCTTCAAATCTGCATCTCCTCTTAAAGATTTAGCCTTTAGAATCCTCTTCAAAGCCATTTATTGCATGATTCCTTGGTTTTCTTCCTTATCTAAAAGGAATTTTGTGCAACATCTCTCAAAACCTAGTGATTTACATATCTTCATGTCACTAAGGTGAGAGATTTCATTCATTCAACCTCATCCTTTAAGATGAGAAGATCTTTAAACTGGGCCTCCTTTTCAGGAGTAAGCCCCAGTCATAATTCCCTTAACCTGGGCCTCCCTTTCAGAAGTAAGCCCCAATCCAAGTTCCCTAATTTTGGGCATCCTCCTTAGGAGTAAGCCCCAAATCCCAAATTCCCTTAACCTAGGCCTCCTTCTCAGAAGTAAGCCCAATCACAAGTCCCCTCCAAATTTGGTCATCCTCCTCAAGAGTAAGCCCCAAGTTAGAGTATCCAAATATCCATAAAGCACATATACATTTATGGACTTTGTTTCTAGGCTTCTTCTCTAAAGTAAGTCATGATCTTTATCTATTTGGGAAAACATACATACATAAGCCCCATATCATTCCTTGTGACTGCATCTTTCGTGGCACAAATTGTTAGGTTTACTGATACCTCTTGTTTCTCATATCGAGCATGACTCAAATGAGCTCAAAGTGTAAAAGAAACCACGACACATCTCTTTATGCTCTTAATCATACATAAGACCCATAATTCCCAACTTAACTACGTGGACTTTGATCTCTACATTAAAAGTGGAGTACGTAGGAAGCCTTTTTGAGGTTCAAGCCCATCACCCATTAATTCTCATCCGTCCCATATTAAGTTAAACTATATCTAAATTCCCAAACTATGTGGGTTCTGATTCCTTTTCTACATAAGGATACGTAGGTAGCCCATATGTGGGTACGATCCAAAATCTGAAATAATCCATGTCCTTCTGAACGACGATAAACTTCAAGTGCCCTGCTGAGTGGCTTTAAAACTAGTATGGTTATCATAATGACCAAGAGATCTTTATATAATGTGTTTAAGGATACCATTGACTAAGAATCTCTAACAAATACAGTTGATTCCCTATCGATGAAGAACCTCGGATATATTTAAAAGATTCTCTAAATCTCGTACATATCAATCCTTGATTGTCAGATCTAAAGGAAATCTCATTTTCATACTTGGTAATTTAATAAAGATTCATGAATATAATTTAAATCTATAAAGAGAGTCTCAGAGTAGACAATAATTCCCCTCAAAAAGGTGTGATGATTCCGACCTCCCATCCTCTCGACCAATGAAAATTCTTAAGCCTCATTAGTCCAGAACTGATGAGCACCTACCTTTGGAAAGTAGGCCTAAATGGATATAGAATTATTGGATGTTTCCGGTTCTACAAACAACCCTCTTAGAAAATTACTAGAATGTTTGAACCTTAAACAAATGAGGTCATCCCCATTTCCAGAGGAAACAAAAAATGGTGAACCCGACGTGAATCCTTAACCAAGTTAAAATGATGTTTTACTTATTTTTTAGTCCCTTATATAAACTCAATGAGAGTGCCAACAAAACAATCAATAACATATGTGCTCATCCAAAAGATGTAGTGGCCGAACTTATCCTGATTATGTTTGTTATATCAAACAAGCACTCTTTTCCAAGATCTTATGCTTTACATAAATGGCTTCTCTAAAGTTCACACCTATAAATACCTATGCTGCTACTCCTGCTGGATCGTCGTCTTCTCTGAGAAAGACATCACTTACTCAGCATCTTCAACGATGGGTATCAAATGCACTGGTTGAAAAATACCATCGACATGGTACCATTACGACTCTAGAGGTTGCTCGACAAGCTCTCCAAGTCAATAATTCACCCTGGTTGTCCAGACAGCGACAACCAGCGATCAAGAAGCAGGTGGTTCCAACCACCGTTTCTAACCATTTTGGGTCATTATCCCCGGAACGCAATCATCTGTCCCTCCCATATTATGAGGAGGTGAATGAGAAGTTCACTCAAGGCCTTAATTCAAGGAGACAGGAGTCCTTCCCGAGGGATCCCAACAACAATTGCCACCAGACTCATGCGGCAGTGTGCCCTCAACATGATGAGGGTGTCATTTCCAGGCGTTTGGCTTAGGTTCCTCAAACCTGAGCAGGCAAGACAAACCACCAGAGGTGACGACTGGTCAATAGTGAGCAGGTTATTATCTCTGCCATTTTCGGAGAATTCCACCAACCTAACTTGGTGGAAAGAAACGAGCGGGCACGTACATCCGTCCATTCTAATCCCGCTATCCAGCAGACTCGTCTAGCAGCAACACACCAATCCTACCAGGGAATTCTAGCAGAGTATTATAGGTAGGAATATACACTTGTTTATAACTCATCAGCTAGTCAGCAGGCTCGTCTGACTACAACCAAAGAAAGTCACCAATCTGATATGGTGGCAACTGATAAATAGGAACATACACCTGTTTACAATCAAAAATTATGTCAGTTGTCTCATCTGCCAGTATTGAAGGAAAATCATCAACCATACTTGATGAAGATTACACAGCAGGAACATACACCTTCCAATTTTCATCAGTCTAACCAACAGTCTCGTTTGGTAACACTTGGAGAAGTCAGTCGGAAAGCCCCGACGACAAAATTGGAGCAGACTCAACTCTCTTCCCCCACACATAAGTACTGTCAGAACTCACTGATAGGAAAAGGAAAATAGGAGCAGTAACACACACCTACTCCAAGCATGGAATGGATGTATATTCCCGTTCTGGCAGCTGAAGTCACCAAGCACATTCTGACGATGGTGAAAGAGAATAAGCAAATCCCTACTCATATATTATGGATGCATGTCAGAATAATATAACAGCTTCAGCAGCATCACAGGGAAAGAAATGAAAATTTGTCCCTACCAGTGGAGTGGAACATCAACAGATCACTCCGGAATAGATACACACCTCTGTTCCAGTCCAAGAGGGTTATGGGGCATACTCTCCCATATCAAACGAACAATCAAGTTAGGCACATACACCTGATTTGAGTGGAGATAATCAGCCTAACCTGACTATTTCTCCTTAGCAGGAGCATACACCTACCCATAATAACCACTTTAGTCAAAAACTAGTTCCCAAAGTAAGTAAGAAGGCTTCTAAGAAAAATATCTGTCCAGAACAATCAAGAAATCAAGATCCAATCTGTAATAAGGCCTTGCTTGATGCTAGAGTTCTTGATGCACTCAGAAAATTATCTATTGCAACTCAAGATTCTACTCTCTCATTTCCCAATAGTGGGAACATTAATTCTGAAGTTCTGCATCAGACACTTCCTCATGAAGTCTTGCTTCATGATATTTCGGTCGATCTCGAAGTATCATCTTTAGATGAGAGTCGCGACAACCCTCTATGTGGCCAGAAGATCAAGGAGCAAAAGGTTTCATCTTTTGTTGTAACCCACCATGGTGGTCCTCCCTATGATGATGAATTTAGCTGCGAAAGTCCTCTTCGTAGTAGTAATTCACATTTCCTGGAAAATGCTCCAATGGACAATGTAGTAACGAGAAAGCCCTCTTATCTTGAGGAACTTGCAAATGTGAAGCCAGCCATGTCTGATGCTTTACCAATAGTAGGTGAAATACTTTCTCAATCAGAAGATATCATGGGGTGTAGTTCATTCTCCAAACCACCCCTGGGCCATTCATCTTCTAGTTTGATAAATTAATTCTCTACCAATCTTGTTGAATAAGATGAAGCAACAAGGAAGCACCATCTCTGGTCTAATTAGGTTGAATAATATTCATTAAATGATAAAGAGGAAGGGTTGAATATGAGAAAACAACTGAAAAAAGGTGAAGTGCCATTTATGTTTTGGCCTTTGGCTGACTCTCAGTATGACATTCCAGAAATGTTGACTAAAGATTGTATTCAAGATATTCGTCTCAACATGTGGAAAACTCTTTGTCAATTGAAAAATAAAATATTAACTTATGATGAATATTAAAATCATGTTAAGATAATAGAAGGGTTGCAATGCCAAATTGACTTGGCCTCTCTCTCAGTTTCTCGATATTCGAAGGTTGAAAAGTAGTAGGGAGACCTTCAGCGTTCATGCCTTGGCATATTAAGAAGATTGTGCCGGTTAATTTCCAATTCCCTATATGGTATTCATATCATGGGATTGGGTGTCCATGGAGCACTAAATTTCACTGTACTCTCCAGCCAACAAAGCCCGCCAAAAATGGTCTCATGCATTATTATTGCCCATGGTCGGCCACAGCCAATTGGCTTTGTTTGTAATCAAAGGCTCGCTCAAGAACAGGCCTTAACTAGTTATTCTCAAAATCAGTCATATAGAGAACAAGTTGTCAAATTACTTTTTCATCAGGCCAATGAGAATATCAAACAGTCTTCTCATTTAGAGAGAGTGCATCATCAAGTTACAAAAGTGTCAGAAATCATCCAACGTTCATTTGAAACAGGTGATTTGATTAGATGTAGTTTAATGCATCCAACCAATTTCCGGACTAAAGTCCGCAAGATCAGGAGAGATTTTAAGAAATTCTCAGATTTAGCAGCTCAAGAACCACCCCAGTTTGACAGACTGGGGACTCTTTTAACCCAACACTCAGAATCCACAAATAGGATTCAAGGAGTTGAGCAGAAATAGTAGGAACAGCCCCAGTCCACTAGACTGGGGACTTTCTCAAATCCTCAAACTCTTCCTTAGAGAAAGTCAGTCTTTTCTTGATTAGGTAAGAATCCCCAAGAGGAACGAAGAGCCGAATTATCAGGAGATTCCCTCCAAATTACGGTTCGTCAAGAAGTTCCTGAGGGATCAACTCAACACAAGGCAGTGTCTCATGAGGGATATGGAAGAAGACAATATCGCAGAAATGCCGATGGAAGGTATGCAATGAATTATGCATCAATAAATGTCATCAATGCCATTGTTGATGATCCTCCAGAACATGAGGCTCACTCAGAGGGATCAGATGATGAAGTTCCTACTCAAGAGCTTGTGCACACAGACACAAATGAAGAAGGTGTGCATACAAGAAATCAAAGGCTTACCCAGAATCTGGGTATTCCTTCAAATAACCAACTTCCCCCTCTCTGAAAGGCATCCAACACGGGGAAAGGAAAGAATCAGGTTACATACCCTTCCTCTGGAAAAGGCCAATCACTCTCACTAGAGAAAATATTCTCACAATAAGAGGAAGAAATGAAGGAATTAAGGAGGTTGAATGTAGAAATACTTCAAGTTAGTCTTCGCCCTAAGTGTGCTGGAGTTTGTCAGCCAAGGGAATTTGTTGTAGCTACTAAGATGGATCAAGAGTATCCTCCCTTACTAGTACACCCTCACAGGTCTAATCTTATGGGTCAGGTGCAACAACAACCAGTGGTGTTATCCTCAGTTGCATTACCATCCACCACATCTATCCAAGCTCCAGTTATTGCACCTGCTCAGGTCCAAGCTCAACCGGATGTTTCTCAAAAGTTAATAACTACCATTGAGTCATTAACAGCTCGGTTGGAAGCTATAGAGGGAAATCATGCACAAATTAAACCAGAGAAGAGATCTTACCCTGAATGGGTTGATGCAATTCCTCCCCCATCAAATTTTGAAAGTACCACATTCCCAATATTTAATGGTTCGGGAGACCTAGAGCAACACTTAACACAATTTGTTTCTTGTTGTGATCCAATGATGGGAACCCCTCAGCAACAATAAGCAGTTAAGCTCAAGTGTTTTGTACAGTCATTATAAGGGCCTGCTTTTTTCTGGTATACAAGCTTGCAATCCCAATCAATTACCAGATGGGAGGATCTTCGTCAACAATTCCTTCTTCAATTCAGCTCAACTTTTCCAAAGACAATATTTTTTTATCTTAAAAATTGTAAGCAAAGGGAGAATGAAAGGGTTTCAGATTTCATTGCTCACTAGAAGGGATTAACATATTCCTTAAGCTTAGCACTCCCTCAAGAAGAGTTCTTGCCAATCTGTGTGGAAACTTTGTGTGATGAATTACACACACCATTGATCCCTGTGAAATACACAGGATGGTTTTGAGACCTTATTTCGATCACTCAGCAGATCGAAGACTCTCTTACAAAGACTAAGGATAAAGCTAGTGTAATTCCATCAGCTCCAGGAAAGAGAATGGGTAAAGTAGAGACTGCTATAGTTACGCTTAAACAAGCACCTGTACCAGCTTCTACTTCAAAACCTTCATCTTATCGAAGGGATCCACCTCCTGAGTGACAAAAACAGAGGACGTTTCGTCAAGATGGTCAAAGAGATCAAAGACAGAAACAATTTAAGGATCTAAAGAGTAAAGTTTACTCTTTCCGAAATGAACAAGTTCCTGGTTACTTCATTTCAGATCTGGAAAATAATTTGGTTCAGTTTCCAAGGCCCAAAAGGCCTAACAAGGAAGGAGATGAAGACCATCCCAACTATTTCCCATTTAATCAGATGTTGGGGCATCCCATCCAGCAGTGTTTTGTCTTCAAAGACCTCCTGAAAAAAACGGTGGACTCGGGACAAGTCAAATTGAAAGGTTCTTCAGCTCAGGTAGCATGTTTTACTACTACAGATCTAGAGGAAGAAGGCGAGTGGTAGGAATTCAAAAACAAAAATGTGCAGAAATATGATGATTGGATGGTCAGGAAAATGATCAACCGAACCCATGCCATTTTTCGAACGCAATTGAAGAAACCAATTGTATCTTCTCCTATGAATGTCATGACAAAACCCACTTCAATAGAGGGAAAATCCTCGAAGGGGCGGTATAATTCGAAGAAATATGAACAATTAGAAGAAGATGAAATCGTGTCAAATCTCAAGTTGTCTTTGACTCTGGCATATTTTATGCCATCTACTTCAAATCCATAGGCACTGCCCCACCAAACGGCACAGCCTAAATGGGCTAATCAAGCAGAATCTTCATCAGATGAAGATTTTATCTTTGGTTCTATTAATATGATTCATTTAACAGATCCTTATTCCAGTCATAGATTCGATCTTGATGAGCCTGAGTTCCCTGTATCAAATAGAGGAATTAGAGGGAGTTCCAGAGGTATGGGATATAGAGGATGACGTGGATATCTCAGAAACCACTATTCCAATTCTACCCCTGCTAGAATTGTGTATGCAGAAAAAACTCATGGTAGAGCCCTTCAGTGGGATCAACAAGAACAAGAAAGTTCTTCCATGCAGGGCAGATTCAGTCCTGGTACAGTTATTTTGGAGGATCGGTTAGAGGTTCCATCTTCTTCCTCTCAGCAAGTAAATAGACCTAGTCAGTCTAATCTTTAAAAACCAGGAGTATTTATAACTTTTACCCGATACAAGATGCATCTACTTCCAAAGCATCAACTTATAAGGAACCTGTGAAACCACATGTTCCTGTTAGGAAACGTAGACCTTTGGATCAAAAATCTGATTTCTTGAATCATTTGGCCCAAGTACCGGCCAAGTTATAAATTTTGGATGCGTTGAATTTATCAAAGGATCTTCGAGAGGCACTCATTGAGGCTTTTTCAAGTCCTCAGGAGTTCAAAATTGGAATTGTTGCTGCTGAAGTCTACCATGTAGAGAATAATCCTGCAGAATTCCATGTAGTGATATCTTTTATAGATGAAGATGAAGATGATGTTGTTCATAGACATATTAGACCTTTGTATTTATCTATCAACGTCAATGGTGTAGACATCCGAAGAGCTTTCATTGATAATGGTTTAGGAGTCAACCTCATCCCCATTCATACACTTCATCGATTGGGACTCATCAAATCTGATTTATCTCCTTCTACTTTGATGTTGCAAGGATATGATCAAAATGAACAAGAACCTATGGGCGAGATCACACTCAGAACTCAGTTTGGAGACCTTGTATCCAATTCAGATTTCATGGTTGTTGATCATGATACAGCCTTCAATGTTTTTCTTGGAATACCTTGGCTACATCAACATGCGGTTATCCCTTCATCATACTATCAATACCTCAAATATTGTTTCAATGGTAAAATTGGGACATTGTATGGTGATAAATACCCATTCAAAACATGTGAGTCTCAATACATTGAGGAATAATTCTATCACAAGGGAAGGAGAAATCCGAGACAAAGGAGGTCACCAAAATTAATGCTCCATATGGTTTGGAAAATATTTCAGTAAACCCATTCACACATGTGAGTATAGATTATGTGTTTCCTATAAGTCAAATTGAAAGGATAGACATGAATCCAAATACTCTTATAGAAACTTCCATAATGTCAATTATGGCAATCAAGCTAGAAAGCATGGGAGAAAGTGATGATTCACCAAGCAATGATGAAATCTCAAATGTAGATGTCTTCGTTTCATCCGCTGAAATCCATAAAGTCTATACTTCACCAACCAGGCCAGAATAAGTTATAGTAATGTTAGATGTGAATGATGATGTTGATTCTCAATCCGTCATCTCCTCTTTATTACCCAAGGAAGACCCTTCATCATCAATAGGGTCAGAAATGGAAGCTTCTTCCTCAAGATGTTCAAATGTTAACATCTCTCCTGGTCATGGAAATTCTGGTTCATCATCTACTATGCAAGTAGAAACAGAAGAAGTAACACATGTTTAATAAGAAGAGGAAGATCTCAGGGATGCTCCTCCAGCATTTGAAGAGAGTATCTCTACCACTGTGGATGAACTCAGAGAAATAAATCTGGGTACAAAAGAAGATCCACGCCCCACTTTAATTAGTGTGGCCATGACTCTTGAAGAGCAAGAAATTTATATTTCATTTTTAAAGAAAAATCAATATATATTTACTTGGAACTATACAGAGATGCCAGGGCTTGATCCTAATGTTGTTACTCATCATTTGGGTTTTCCAGAAGAACAATGAGGATTCAAACAAGCTGCAAGAATAACACACCCAACTTATGCTTCCAAAATTGAAGTTGAAGTGGATAATCTTATCAAGGATAACTTCTTCATATAAGTTCAATATCCCAAATGGTTGGCTAATATTGTCCCGGTGAAAAATAAAAATGGACAAATTAGAGTTTACATTGATTTCAGAGATCTTAATCAGCATTGTCCCAAGGATGATTTTCCAGTTTCGATCACAGAACTCTTAATTGATGCAACAGATGGATATGAAGCACTTTCCTTCATGGATGGATATTCTGGAAAAATCAAATCCGAATGGCTCTAGAAGATTAAAAATCTATATCCTTCATATCCCCTCAGGGTGTGTTTTTCTATCGGGTAATTCCCTTTGGCCTAAAGAATGCAAGTGAAACATATCAACGTGCCATGCACCGTATCTTCAAACCCTTTTTAGGGAAATTTGTTGAATGTTATGTGGAATATTTGGTGGTTAAATCCAAACAATGTTCTAATCACTTGGTTGATTTGCAAATAATATTCCACAAACTTCGACAACATAATTTGAAGATGAACCCCTTGAAATGTGCTTTTGGGGTAACCTCGGGAAAATTTCTCAGCTTTGTTGTAGGCCATCATGGTATCGAAGTTGATACTGAGAAGACAAAGTCAATCCTTTGTATGTCACCTCCTCGGAATTTTAAATAATTGAGAGGGATTCAAGGAAACATAGCCTATATTCGGTGTTTCGTCGCCAATTTGGCAGGCAAAAGTTTACCCTTCACCAAATTCATGAAGAAGGGAGTCACTTACTAGTGGACTAAAGAATGCCAAGAAGCATTCAATATTCTCAAGAAATATCTATTGATTCCACCGGTATTAATTCCACCTATTTAAGGAAGATCACTTATCCTCTATGTGACAGCTTTAGAGCGATCATTGGGTGTCTTCCTTGCCCAAAAGAATTATGTTGGGAATGAAAACAGCATTTACTATCTCAGTCGGACTATGATTGAAGCAGAAACCCAATATTCAAGTATTGAAAAGTGCTTCCTAGCGTTAATCTTTGCAGTTCAAAAGTTGAGACACTTCCTACAACATCATGTGGTCCAATTGGTATCTCACAATAACCCTCTCAAATTCATCCTTAGTCATCCAATGCTTACAGGACGTCTAGAAAGGTGGGAAGTTATTTTGCAGAAATTTGATATCTAGTATGTGTCTCAAAAGGCAATAAAGGGCCAAGCTCTGGCTGATTTCCTTGTTGAACACCCTTCAGCAGAAGATACATCTTTAGATATTGAACTTCCTAATGAAGAAGTCTTTTCTATTCAAGATAATCTTAAAACATGGGAAATTTACTTTGATGGTGCTTCTAGAAGTCCAACAGGGAAGAAAATGGAAGATCCTAAATTTAAAAAATTTGGGTTAGGAATTGTGCTCATTTCTCCAGACAAGGCAGTGCTACCCTATTCCTTCTCATTGTTGGGAGGCAGGACAAATAATGAAGCAGAATACCAAGATCTTATCGCAGGATTAGAGTTGGTGCTTCAAGCACAAGTGAATCACTTAAAGGTGAAAGGTGATTCAGACCTGGTAATCAAACAAGTCAATGGGGATTATGCAATCAGAAAAGAAGAACTAATCCATTTGTATGATTATTTCAGAGAGTTAATGGCGGAATTTCCTTCAGAACTGACATTCTTTTATGTCCCGTGATCACAAAATGCTCAAGCTGATGCATTGGATAATATAGCAACTGCTCTAGAAGATCCAAATCGGGACGAGACAATCATCAGTATTTCCCACCATCATAAAATTTCACCTTATGTTCAAACCAGAACCGAGGAAATCAATGAAATTAGTCACATTCCTGAACCATATGGTCATAATACAGGATGGATGACACCTATCAGGGATTACCTTCAAAATGTAACACTTCCACCTGATAGAGTCGGGAAAGAACAAATCCAGCGATGTGTGGTCAATTTTATGCCTTATGATAGCCCAGATCACCTAAAGAAAATTCTCTACAAAATAGGTTTTTATTTAATTCTCTTCATATGCATTGAAGGTGAAGAGACAATGGATGTCATGAAAGAAGTTCATGTAGGAGTATGTGGTGCCCATCAGTCCGGACATAGACTATCTGATAAAATTCAAAGGCTTGGATACTTTTGGCCTTCAATGATACAAGATTGTGTTGATTTTACAAAGAAGTTTCATTCTTTCCAACTACATTCCAACTTCATTCATCAACCCCCAAAGTTGCTTCATACAGCTAAATACTCGTGGCCATTTTCCACATGGGGAATGGATGTAGTAGGACCTTATCCTTCAGCTACATCCAAGCAGTTTAAGTACATTCTTACTACTACTGACTTCTTTTCCAAATGGGCAGTGACAATACATCTCAAATAAGTTAGTTCTAAAAGCATTGTTATCTTCTTCAAGTCTAACATCATTACCAGATTTGGTGTCCCTCATACCATATTGACGGACAATGGCACCAACTTCTGTTCATTTGAGGTAAGGAAGTTGTATCAAGAATACAACATCAAATCCAAACATTCTTCTCAGTATCATGCAGCGGCCAATGGACAAATAGAAGCCTTCAATAAGACTCTTTCAAACATACTGCAAAATATGGTGGATAAAGATAATAAATCATGGCTTGATATACTTTTTCATGCTTTATGGGCTTATCAGAACACCACCCGCACTGCAACGCGGTCAACTCCATATTCATTGGTATATAGAATAGAACAAGTCTTGCCCATTGAGGTTAAACTACCCTCACTTAGGGTAGCCTTTTGTGATCAGTCATCTACATATGAAAAATCTCAAAAGCGATTGGATGAATTGAAACGATTAGACGATAAAATAGTGTGCACCTTGCACCACTTGGAAGTCTATCAAAATAGAATAGCACAAGCTTTCAACAAAAAAGTTCATCTTAGTTAATTAATTCAGGGATAATTGGTATTAGTTATCAGAACTCCAATGATACTAGGAAAGAAACCTCCCAAGATGGAGCCAAAATGGGAAGGACCATATTCAATACATAAGTTCTACTCCAATGGAGCTTATTCTTTAATCTCAATGGATGGAGAACTCATTACGACTCCAACCAATGCAAGATTCTTGAAGAATTATTTTGTGTAACACAAATACCCTATCGTCCAACATGACGTTAAACTGTGTTGTCCTTACTGCAAGACTTTAAACTGCATAGTCCCTTACGTCTAACATGACGTTAAACTGTGGCATCCCAGCTACATGAAGCTAAACTCTATAGAAGTCCCTTACATCCAGCAAGACGTTAAACTGCATAATCGCGGGTCCATGCATATGACCTTAAACTATTTGCACCATCATCCAACATGACATTAAGCTATATTGTCCTTTCTACGGTCCATGAATATGACCTTAAACTATTTGAACTTACTTCCAAAATGACATTAAACTGTGTCGTCCTTGCTATATGGCGTTACACTATACATCCCCTCTTTTGTCCTTAATGCATGACTTTAAACTGCACAGTCACCCTTTCATCCAACATGACGTTAAACTGTATTATCCCCATCATCTTAGCTATAGGACACTAAACTGTACATCACCCTTATTGTCCAACATGATACAAAACTATGTTCACGTCCAACATGACGTTAAATCGTGTCCATGTATTTGTCCTACTTGACGTTAAACTGTACTTCTCATTCATCCTACAAGACGTAAAACTGAACAAAGTCTCTTAATACATCCTACACGACGTTAAACTGTATTTTTTCCCTGCTACATGACACTAAACTGTGCAGTACCAATAGTCCTCACTGCAAGACTTTAAACTGCATATTCCCTTCATATGTCCTACATGACGTTAAACTATGCATCGTTAAGGTTGTTTCTACCTCTTGTTTCTCACACCGAGTATGACTCACGTGAACTTAGAGTAAACTTCAACCATAACACCCTCTCTGGGCCACTAACCATGTGTAAGTCCTGACACTATTTTTTAGGTTGTTGTCCTCAAGAACAACTTGACTACTAATTCATTCTTTAATTGAACTACGCAGACTTTGATCCTTGCCTTCTAGGCTGGGTACGTAGGCAACCTCCAGAGGTTAAATCCCAAAACCAATATTTTCAGATCGGTTCACCTCCATCTCATATGGTATAGATTTGTGAAGCAGTCCCAGAACCAATAATTTTTACTTTGGTTCACCATTGTCCTTGCTATATGATGTTAAACTATTCGTACTTTTGTCCTGAACGATAAAAAACTTCAACATTCTTTGAAACCCTTACCTAAGAGGGAATCATTATTTACATTGATCTCAAATCATGTTATATTCCAAAGACTATGTGCATACATAGCAATTTCCAAACCTTTAATCTTCGTTCAAACCATCATTGCACTAAAGTCCCCTTTCACCCTTCACTTGTAGGAACCAAATTTGTACAGAGGGTATTTCAAGAACTACGTGAAGCTTGATTCCCATCCTTGTGGGATACGTAATAACATTCGAGCATCCCTCGAATCCAGCCCCAAGTCTTTGGGCCTAACCCCAAATCTCACTTTCAGTCCCTTGGCTGAAAATTCACCCTGTGAAAACATGAATGTGGTATGAAAACCCTAGTCTTCATTCACATCAGGTTTATAAAACACGCACTGTGTATTCATTATTATGGTCTGACATCTATGACCCTAAACTAATACTCTTGTCCCACATGACGTTAAACTATATTTCAAGAACTACATTTGGCTTGATTCCCATCCTTATGGGATACGTAGTGAAGTCCATCACCTCAATTCAGGACCCATCCACAACATGATTATGGTTAGCATTTGTCTGTTTATCTCCTTCATGCATTGGACAATACTCATTTTCATGTGCCATATTCCTAACCTTAAATACTTCCAGATCTCCATAACCCTTTTCTTGACTTCTGGTCGCAAAATGTCTGATACCCAAGAGTTCTTTTTCCTGAATATACAACATGTTCCCTTAGGTGGCCTTGTATAAACAGTCAACATAACAGACCTATCAGCCAAAAAATGATATTATTTGATTATAAATCCAATGCCCTTAAGTGGACCTACATAATTCAACCCCCCAACGGGTTTTTCAAATAGTGGTAACTTCATTCTTGGGGGGAAAACCTCTTTTGTCCTTATTTTTCTTAACGACAATATGTAGGGATCTACAAAAATAGACATCCTTAACATATTTGTCCCATACTCTTTTTCATGATCTGAAAGTATTCAAGTATATGGTTTATATTTCCCTTCCCTACACTTGGGTCAGACCTTCGTAGGAGTGACATTCATCCAATTCTTTGACAATCTTGATTGGAAATATGCTCTCCATATTCAAGTACCTCTCCCCATACAGCAGACTCTGTGCTTTGGAAAATTTGAATTTCCATAAACTTTCATTGGATTTTTAGTAATAGAAAAGTAAAATTTCTGAGAGTTCTTTTGCCTGACTATGCAGCATGTGCCCTTAGGAGGCCTTTTATAAGTAGTCTACATAATGGACCTATCAGCCAAAAGATGTTATTATTTGACTATGCATCCAATTCCCTTAAGCGGCCCAACAAAATTCAACCCCCGAATGGGTTTATTAAATAGTGATAACTTCATTCTTGGGAAATAATTCTTCTAATGCATTTTAGCCCTTTTTCATATCATTCCTCAAATTCAAAATTTCTTAAGTCATAGTTTACATTTTTTTTTCCATACTTAAATATGGTAATATGTTTTCAGATATATTATCAAGGAATTAAGTCAATTTTAATCCATTCGGTCAAAGCTATTTCAACCTTAAACATTAGCCTTTTTATGTCTTACGTGCATGACTCTAAACTGCTCACAAAAGACAAGGGAACTCTGAATAAAAGTCAAGTCTCAGCTCACTAAACATACACTTTGTACGATTTAGGTAATATTGAGCAATTAAAAAGATTCAAAGTTTGTAGGTTCATTCTTATAATCCTAGAAAAAATCAAACTATGCTTATTAGGCCCATTGGCTTATGTAACATTTTAAAGCAGATAGCAAAAGAAGGCATGCACAAATGATTTAAGATGAAAGTATTTTTCATTTGATGCACAAAAGTTAGAAGGATATCCACAGATTGAATTCTATTATCTTTTCCAATAATACAAGAGGCTATCAACATAACTCTTTACTTGATTCACGGCATTCTGAGCTTCATCAGTAGCTACTTGAAGCTCATGCATTCGACCAGCTTCACTCTTTTCATCTTGATGGAGTGCTTTCTTGGCATCTGCAATGGCTTTCATACCATTCGTTTGAACTCCTTCCAGTGAAATGTTAAGCCGGTCAAGTTCCCCAGTAACAACATCCAACTGTTGCTAAAGGTGCATCTACTGGAAAACTTTCTCCTTGATCTTATGCTTTAGTTCCTTCAACTTGGAAGCATGATTAGCCTCAGCTCGGGACACCGCAGCCTCAAATTCGCTTATATTGGCTGACAGCCTTACTCTGGTCAGGTCTTGATGGTACCTCATCTCCTGCTCCCTTCTTAAAATGACTTGTTTCACCATGTCATAGATCTCTTGACATCCAAAACCGCCAAGTCCCAACATGACTAATAGGGATGACAGTTGCAGGATCTTCGAAGAGAGCTCTTCAAGAGGCACTTCAGATATGATCTTCCATATATTCTATGACAACCCTGCTTTTTATTACAACTTAAACATGATTTATTACATAAAACTTCACTTGATACAACGAAGAAGATCGAGATTTTTAGTGTCTTTGGGGCTTAGTATCATTACATAAAAACTTAAGACATGAAATACAACATCTTTATTGAAAACTTCCTTTACATGACCACTACATTCTTTCGTACTTAGCATTGCATGGGATAACCTGAGGACATGCATAAGAAAAGGGTGAGCTATAAAGCCCAGTAAGGGAGTACACATGGAATAACATGAGGAGTACAATACATGTTAGACAATAGGCATATACATAGAGCATAAGAAAACCATGAACATAAATGCATGATAAAGCATGATAATCATAACATGGAAATGTGGCAACAACACTTAACATGGAATTAGCATTAGCCAAGGCTCATTGCACATGGAGCATGAGTAAATCCTCATTGCACATAAAGCACAAGTAAACCCTTGTTGTACTTGAATTAGCATGAGTCAACACTCATTGCACATGACGTATCATGATACTATACTTTACCCAATGCATTGGAGCTCTATAAGGGCGCACCCTTCTTAAACATTTCATTTCATGCATAAGTGTGCCACATGGATCATAAAACATGGATTCATAAAACATAATAATTTATTCCATGATAAAGGAATGTGTAATTCATACATGGAACTTTATAATCAATAATTAAATGTGCATAAAGTTGAATACCCTTGATGGAGAAATGGGCATGGTATTCACTACACAATGGCATTGGCTTAGAAAATCGGTGTGATTGCGGCAGTGTAATGACGTGACATAAGAATTAATAAAAATGGTTGATGAGAGAGAAATGGGTTCCAAATCATGTCTACATGTAATGGAAAGTAAGGAGGTCATATAGATACATTTCCCACAATTGTAATGGAATTTAGATTCATGATACAAAAGTATTGCTTGAATGTAAAAGAGGAGAGAGAAGTTCCTTTCGGAATTTCGGCATAGTAACGGGTGTACATGGGAGGCATTTAATGAGAGATAAAGGGGTATCCCATCATTCAAACATAAATAGGGAAGTATGAGGGAGGTGTGAAACCATACCACAACATTCATAATTTAAATGAAAAGGGAAAAACAACTTAAAGAAAATTGGAAAAAAATGAGAAAGGAAGAAAAAACCCTTACTTGGAAGTGTGCTTCCAAAGGCTAGAGAGAGGCTTGTGAGAGGCTTCTTGGGAGCTTGGGGAACCTTGGGAGGATTCTAGAGGGAGTAGGGCATAGGTTGGACGAACTCAAAAGGCTTTGAGTGAGGAGGAAGTTTGAGCTCGGGTGGGTTTATATAGGAAAGGTGAGGGAATTCTTTATTATTTAGGTTTGGGACCCCTTATATTAAACTAATCCAAACCACAAACCATCCAATGGTTTTTGCCCATGGTTTTTGGAAAAGGGAAGAGGAAAATAATATTTTATAAGGCTAAGGTCCTAACCTCTTAAAATATTAGGGTTGCTTATGTGGAGGTGAGTCACACTCCCATGGAAATTAATTTAAAAAGACAAGGTGCTTAATAAGTCTTGAGGGGTCCATTAATGCTTTGAAAAGTAAGCCAACAAACCCAAAATCACATTATTTTAATGGTAAAACATATATTTTCCGAACATAAAGATTATAGTATTTTATTACATCACTATTTGGTCATTATGATGTCATAAAACACATTATATATTTAAACGGTATTTAATTTTTACTCAAAAATTTGACTGTCTCAGAAAATTATGAAAAATTCACCGTTGGATAATTTCGATGTCCTGATTCCAAAAATAACATTCATTTTATCTAAATAATTTTCTAAATATGTTAATTTTCACTTTTAAAATAAAAACCAACATTTATAAAAAATTCACGGGTTTTGACAAAAATGGCTTTCAAACCTTAATAAAAATTATAATTACATTCATACAATTACATGATAATTTATATATAATAAAATTAATCTGATAATAATAATAATAATATTTTATTAAAATATTATTTAATTCAAAAATCTCTTAATTTAATAAAATAGATTTCCTAATTAAATAATAACTAAAAACACCATTTGTACTTTAAAAACTATTTACAATGTATCAATAATGACAAGAAATTATATTCATTATTATATAAAAAAATAATGTACATGAGCATTGTACTATAGATTAGTTACATAACCTATTAAAACAGCCGCATAAGACCTAAGGGTAAGGTGTGTGATGGTGACAGACTCTTGGGGTAGCTCGGATAACATCGCTCGAGTGGTAATTTCTATCAACTTCCACTTCTCCCGTAGACGGTCCCGTTCGTGCTTGACATGGTGAAGCTTAGCTTGGGCTTGGTCAAGAGTGAAGCCAAAGGACGCCACCTCTTTTCTAAGCTCTGATAAATGGGCTTCGTATGGGTAAATTCTACTGGACGAGGCCATCGCTTCCTTTGTCTAAGTAAAATTGGATGTGTTAAAGCCCTATATTTATACTAATCATGTGATCACTGTTCAACGGCTATAAAAGTAACGGTCACAATTCTTAACATAAAACCAATGAAGTTGACATTTTATAAAAACATTTTATATAAAGAGACATTTAATAAGATCAATAGGTATTTTCTATTAATGAAACTTTGGGTCGTTACAATATTCCCCCCTTAAGAAATTTCTCCCTCGAAATTTTCCTTTTCCCACACTAAAACAGATGTGGGTAACTCAACTTCATCACTTCCTCTGATTCCCAAGTTTCTTCTTGAAACTTGTGTTTTCTCCACAACACCTTGATGAGGGGCATTGTCTTATTTCGTAGAACTTTTTCTCTACGATCTAAGATCTTCACTGTTTGCTCCTCATAAGAAAGATCATCTTCCAATTGTACCACCTCAGAAGAGAGTACATATGAAGGGTCCGGTATGTAATTCCTTAAGAGGGATACATGAAAGACATTTTGTCTATAGTAGGTGGAAGTTCTAGTTTATAGGCCACAGCCCCGACACGATCAAGAATCTCGAAGGAGCCGATGTACCTTGGACTTAACTTCCCTTTCTTTCCAAACCCCATGACCTTCTTCCACGGAGATATGCGTAGAAAAACCATGTCTCCAACTTTAAACTCAAGGTCTCATCGATGATTATCTGCATAACTCTTCTGTCGACTTTGGGCTGCCTTGATATGTTGCTGAATGGTTTTCACCTTCTCCAGCATTTCCTCAACCATTTCTGGTCCAAGCAGCTTACGTTCACTGACCTCATCCCAACATGTCGGTGTTCTACACCTTTTCCCATACAAGGCTTCATATGGTTCCATTTGGATGCTCGAGTGGAAACTATTATTATAAGAGAACTCAACCAGAGGAAGATGTTGATCCCATCCTCCTTTAAAGTCCATTGAGCATGATCTCAACATATCCTCAAGTGTTTGGATATTCCGCTTGGATTGCCCATCAGTTTGAGGATGATAGGCCATACTGAAGTTCAGTTCAGTATTCAGAGCATGTTGAAGACTCTTCCAAAACTTAGAGGTGAATCTTGGATCTCGGTCAGACACAATAGATAGTGGTACTCCGTGCAACCTTACAACTTCCCTGATATATATCTATGCCAGTTGATCCAATGAAAAATCCTCCTGAATAGAAATGAAGTGTGCAGTCTTTGTAAGATGATCCAAAACAACCCATATTGCATTGTTGCCTTTGGATGTCCTCGGAAGTCCGGTGACAAATTCCATGGTGATGTTTTCCCATTTCCATTCTAGTATGGGCAATGGTTGCATCATCCCCTTAGAATTATGTCTCTCTACCTTTACTTGCTGACACACCAGGCACTTTGATGTATATTCAGCAATCTCCTTTTTCATATTATCCCACCAAAAGTTTTCTTGGAGATCTCAATACATCTTTGTGCTCCCTAGGTGAATAGAGAAATTTGAACTATGTGAATCATCCAAAAGTTCTTTCTTCAGCTCCGGACTTGATGGAACACATAGTCTTTTCCCAAACCACATAGTTCCTTCTTCATTAACATTAAACTCTGAGGATTTCCCTTTTTTGATAGCTCCCACTTTTTCTTGAATTCCCACATCATCCTTTTTAGCATCATTTAACCTTTCCAAAAGATACGGTTGATCAATAATTTGTGAAAGGATTGATGATTTTTCCTTCTCTATTATTCCCATGTCCATCTTCATCAAATCTAAGAAGATTGGATCCTTCTCAATTATCATCATTGATAGAATCGCTAGATCCTTTCTAATTAGGGCATCTGCCACCTTGTTTGCTTTCCCAGGGTGGTAATGGATTGAACAGTCATAATCCTTGATGAGCTCTATCCATCTTCCCTGGTTCATATTAATCTCTTTCTGTGTGAATATATATTTAAAACTCTTGTAGTCAGTATATATCTCACATTTCTCTCCATAGAGATAATGCTGCCAGATTTTCAAGGCAAAGATCACCGCCGCCAATTCCAGATCATGCGTTGGATAGTTTTGCTCATTGATTTTCAACTGCCTTGAGGCATAGGATATCACTTTATCATTCTGCATCAGCACACATCCTAATCCCTTCTTCGAAGCATCACTGAATACCACAAAAAGTTCCCCACTTGTTGGTAAAGTGAGCACGGGCGCAGTGGTAAGCCTCCTTTTCAACTCCTTGAATCTTTCTTCGCATTCATCACTGCAAGAAAACTTTACTCCCTTTCGAGTTAGTTTGGTAAGAGGGTTGGACAATCATGAGAAATTTCTCACAAATCGTCGATAATATCCATCTAACCCCAAGAAGCTACAGATATCTGTTACCGATGTTGGCCTCATCCATCCCTCAATTGCATCTGTTTTGGAGGGATCCATAGATATCCCATTACTTGTGATGATATGGCCCAAGAATGAGACCTTCTTCAACCAGAACTCACACATTCTATACTTTTCATAGAGTTTCTCCTTGTGCAAAGTCTCTAGTACAGTTCCTAAATGTTTTTCATGATCCTCCTTGGTATTGGAGTATATTAGAATATCATCTATAAATAATACCAAAAATTTGTCTAGGTAATCTATAATTATTCTATTCATTAAGTCCATGAAGATTTCTGGAGCATTAGTGAGACCGAAAGGCATTACTATGAATTCATAGTGCCCGTATCTTGTGTGAAAAGCAGTCTTGGGGATATCTTCCTTCTTCACCCATAGTTGATAATATCCCAACCGCAAGTCCACCTTGGAGAAGTATTGTGCTCCACGCAGCTGATCGAACAAATCATCAATTCTTGGGAGAGGATAATTGTTCTTTATCGTGATTTTGTTAAGTTCACGATAATTGATGCAAAGCCGCATTGACCCATCCTCCTTCTTGACGAAGAGGACTGGTGCACCCCATGGTGAAGCACTTGGGCATATAAACCCTTTATCCAGATTCTCCTGTAGTGGTTTCTTAAGCTCTTCAAGCTCTACAACAGCCATTCTATATGGATTCTTGAATATTGGTAAAGCCCTGGGTATAAGTTCAATTGAGAATTCAACATCTCTTCTAGGAGGAAGACCAGGCAGTTCCTCGGGAAACACTTCATCGAATTCCCTCATAATAGGCATTTCTTCAAGGATGGTTTCTTCCTTGGACTCAATCATATGAGCCAGATACGCATGCTCATAAGGCAGTAATATCCATGCTTGAGATGATGGATCTAAAGGAGATTCATCTTCCTCCTGACACTTGTAAAGAATCGGGGGTCGATTCTCCATATGGAGTGTGATTTCCCTCTCCTAACAATTTATGTTGGCTCTATATAAGGAAAGCCAATCCATGCCAATAATTTCATCAAATTCCACTAGAGGGAGTATGATGAGGTTCGCCAGGAAATTCATTCCACAGATTATAATAGGGGAGGACTTATATTCATGGGATGCAATGATTTCCCCATCTGTCGTACTCACCGATATCTTCACTTCCATGATTTGTGGTGGTGCGGGGATTGTTCTACTAAACTTTAGAGATATAAAAGAATGCATAGAACCTGAATCAAAAAGTACGTTCACTATTCTTGAATGAATAACTAGTGTACCTATCACCACTTCATTTTTGCGGTTCACTTCGGCAGAAGTGATGGAAAAAGCTCTTCCTTGCTGCCTTGGAGGTTGTTGGTTGCCTCCAAAAACCCTTGGATTAGGGAACTGATTTGAAAAATGACCCGGTTCTTTGCATTTGTAGAATTGAACAACGCGTTGAGGTTCAAACGGAGCGTTCCTCTCCTCTGTCACAGCCGCGGGTCTTTCTTGCTGACAGTTAACATCTAGGTTCCCTTCTCTTCCACACCTAAAGCATTTCCTCTTCCCCTTAAGGCAATTTCTAGGGTGCTTCTTTCCACACTTTTGGAAAGTGGGGTGCTGGATCTTCTTAGCACCATTGGATTTATCCATCGGCCCACCATCATTGAAGTCCACCTTACGATTATTATCCCCATGATACCCCTGTGATTCTTCGATCTCCATTTCGACCTTTAGGGCACATCGGACAATTTCATCATAGCTGTCGAAATCACGGATCACTAATGCTTTCCGTAGGCTAGGCTTCAGCCCACCAAAGAAGCGGTCAACCTTGCATTCGGGGGTAACGACAAAGCCGGAAGTGTATCATGCAAGCCTTGTGAAGTTTGCCTCATATGCTCCAACAGATTCTTCATATCTTTTCTTGAGGGAAAGGAAGTCCCTTTCCATCTTAAGCCGGAGGGTGCACGGAAAATATTTATCGAAAAATGTCTTCAGAAAATCCTTTCATTCCAACGCCTTGATCTCCTCCTCAGGCTTCGTATTTTTTATCAACGTCCACCATTGATCAGCTTCACCCTCCATACAATAAGAAGCCAGTAGAACCTTCTCTTGTTTAGAACATTGAAGGATGGAGAAGATCTTTTCAATGGAGATAATCAATTGTTCAGCGATCGTGGGATCGGATGATCCACTAAAAGTAGGAGGCCTTTGTCACAAGAATCTCTCGATAGCAACTTGTTCTTTCTTATGGGGGTTTGGATGTTCCTCTTGACCTGTGTTTCTATTCAATTCTTGAGTTATCTAAGAGATAAGCGTGACAAAGTTTGCGATTCCTGCTCCCATTGCATTGGGCATCTCATTAGTACAGTCATCACACTGATCTTCACATCGGTTGTAAGCCCGAGTCCTCCTATTACTGATCATTGGATGGAATAAAAGGAATGTTGAGGGTAACACATAAAGGGTAATCCAAAGAAAAAAGTTGATGACTTATAAATAAACTTTCATTTCCTTAACTCATGAGTCTATAAGCTTCAATCTAGGCTTTTCATGATCTACTTTCTAACATATATTCTTAGGGGAATTTTTTAATTACCTTAATAAGGGTTCATACTAAGCTTGTGAATTTATCAAAACATATCCCCCAGGAGTGTTTTAACCAAGAGTGCAGCAAGGCCCGTTGTCGTGCACCAGTTCCCATTCGATTCTAGCTCAAAGCAGTGTTTTCGGGTTTTACCCCTAGGATACATATGTGTTAGAGCCGCCTCTACCAGCTCGTATCCAGACAGGGATGTATTTTCTTGATAACCCACTTAATCAATACTCACAAAAACTTAGGGACGTTTTATTGTACTTAGTCTTATATCTAAGGCTTTACTAGGGTTTTCTAATCCTAATCCCAAAAATAACCAAACCTATCCTTTGATACCAACTATGACAACCCTACTTTTTATTACAACTTAAACATGATTTATTACATAAAAATTCATTTGATACAACAAATAAGATCAAAAGGTTTAGTGTCTTTGGGGCTTAGTATCATTACATAAAAACTTAAAACATGAAATACAACATCTTTATTGAAAACTTCCTTTAAATGACCACTACATTCCTTCGTACTTAGCATTATATGGGATAACCTGAGGACATGCATAAGAAAAGGGTGAGCTATAAAGCCCAGTAAGGATGTACACATGGAATAAAATGAGGAGTACAATACATGTTAGACAATAGGCATATCAATAGAGAATAAGAAAACCATGAAAATAAAGGCATGATAAAGCATGATAATCATAACATGGAAATGTGGCAACAACACTTAACATGGAATTAGCATGGGCCAAGGCTCATTGCACATGGATCATGAGTAAATCCTCATTGCACATAAAGCATGAGTAAACCCTCGTTGCACTTGAATTAGAATGATTCAACACTCATTGCACATGATGTATCATAATACTATACTTTACCCAATGCATTGGAGCGCTATAAGGGCGCACCCTTCTTAAACATTTCATTTCATGCATAAGTGTGCCACATGGATCATAAAACATGGATTCATAAAACATAATCATTTATTCCATGATAAAGGAATGTGGAATTCATACATGGAACTTTATAATCAATAATTAGATGTGCATATAGGTGAATACCCTTGATGGAGAAATGGGCATGGTATTCACTACACAATGGCATTGGCTTATAAAATTGGTGCGATTTCGGTAGCATAACGACGTGACATAATAATTAATAAAAATGGTTGATGAGAGAGAAAGGGGTTCCTCATCATGTCTACATGTAATGGATATTAAGTAGGTCATATAGATACGTGTCCCACAATTGTAATGGAATTTAGATTCATGATACAAAAGTATTTCTTGAATGTAAAAGAGGAGAGAGAAGTTCCTTTCGGAATTTCGGCATAGTAACGGGTGTACATGGGAGGAATTTAATGAGAGAGAAAGGGGTATCCCATAATTCAAACATAAATAGGGAAGTATGAGGGAGGTGCTAAACTGTACCCCAACATTAATAATTGAAATGAAAAGGGCAAGACAACTTAAAGAAAATTGGAAAAAAATGAGAAAGGAAGAAAAAACCCTTACTTGGAAGTGTGCTTCCAAAGGCTAGAGAGAGGCTTGTGAGAGGCTTCTTGGGAGCTTGGGGCACCTTGGGAGGATTCTAGAGAGAGTAGGTCAGAGTTTGGACGAACTCCAAAGGCTTTGAGTGAGGAGGAAGTGGGAGCATGGGTTGGTTTATATAGTAAAGGTGAGGGAATTCTTTATTATTTAGGTTTGGGACCCCTTATATTAAATTAATCCAAACCACAAACCATCCCATGGTTTTTGCCCATGGTTTTTGGAAAAGGGAAGAGGAAAATAATATTTTATATGGCTAAGATCCTAAATTCTTAAAATATTAGGGTTGCTTATGTGGAGGTGAGTCACACTCCCATGGAAATTAATTTAAAAAGACAAGGTGTTTAATAAGTCTTGAGGGGTCCATTAATGCTTTGAAAAGTAATCCAACAAACCCAAAATCACATTATTTTAATGGTAAAACATATATTGGACGAAAATAAAGATTATAGTATTTTATTACATCACTATTGGGTCATTATGATGTCATAAAACACATTATATATTTAAACGGTATTTAATTTTTACTCAAAAAATTGATTGTCTCAAAAAATTATGAAAAAATCACCATTGGATAATTTTGACATCCTGATTCCAAAAATAACATTTATTTTATCTAAATAATTTTCTAAATAAGTTAATTTTTACTTTTAAAACAAAAACTGACATTTATCAAAAATTCACGGGTTTTGACAAAAATGGCTTTCAAACCTTAATAAAAATTATAATTGCATTCATACAATTACATGATCATTTATATATAATAAAATTAATCTAATAATAATAATAATAATATTTTATTAAAATATTATTTAATTCAAAAATCCCTTAATTTAATAAAATATATTTCTTAATTAAATAATAACTAAAAACACCATTTGTACTTTAAAAACTATTTACAATATATCAATAATGACAAGAAATTATATTCATTATTATATAAAAATAATAATGTACATGATCATAGTACTATCGATTAGTTACATAAACCCTTAAAATAGCCACATAAGACCTAAGGGTAAGGTGTGTGATGGTGACAGACTCTTGGGGTGGCTCAGATAACATCGCTCGAGTGGTAATTTCTATCAACTTCACTTCTCTCGTAGACGGTCTCGTTCAAGCTTGACATGGTGAATCTCAGCTTGGGATTGGTCAAGAGAAAAGCCCAAGGACGCCACCTCTTTTCCAAGCTCTGATAAATGGACTTCGTATGGGTAAATTCTACTGGATGAGGCCATCACTTCCTTTGTCTAAGTAAAATTGGATGTGTTAAAGCCCTATATTTATACTAATCTTGTGATCACTGTTCAACTGCTATAAAAGTAACGGTCACAATTCTTATCATAAAACCAATGAAGTTGACATTTTATAAAAAAAAATTATATAAAGATACATTTAATAATATCAAGAGGGATTTTCCATTAATGAAACTTTGGGTCGTTACATATTCTGTCCTGCCTTGCATCGTGGAAATTGGAGCTCCTTTTTTACTTCCGGGTATGACTCAGCATCACTGTCATAGGGGGGAATATAATCCGAGATTAATGCACTTAGAGAAGTGACATGTTCTTCTCCTTCCCCCCTGACCCTTGTTTTTTCACTTTCTATTCCCGTTGGGGAAGAGGCTGAGGCTTTACCTCCAGATCTAGCCAATGAAATTGATGGCCCTGCACAGTCAATTGAAAGTTTTGGTTAGTTTTAAAGGATAACAGAAGTTTATTAAGTTGTCTTTCAAATTAATTTCAGCCACAAATTTTGTTATCTATTACCCAACGATAGATCAACTGCAGGAGAAGGCTCCTCCCCGTCTTTCCTAGCTTCAACAGGATTTTCAGGATGAGTTTGAGGAAGCTCTACTAGGTTCATCTCCACTTGAGCCAGTGTTTCTGCAATAGTAGGATTGTCTGTACCCCCTTCAGGCATTGGCAGTTCGGCAGCTTGTTCATATGGAACTGCACATTTGAACCAATCATGGTCATAGATGTAATAAGAATTAATTTTAACAGGATGAAGGATAACACTCACATCCAAAATCCTCTAACTGACATGGTAATTTAACTTGATCTAAAATATCTTCAAAAGATGCTCCAAGTTTCATCATTTCATCCAATGATATCTCATATTCCTGGTTAGTCTCACCAGTGGGGGCATTTGATGTGTCTTCTTAGAGACCTTCATCCTGCGGTCTCTGAAACTAGACAGCTTCTTCTAATAAAATTACGACATCAGTTGCAGTGGCCGCCAGATGTTCTGGTGTAGGGGTTGAACCTAAAGTATCACATAATGGATGTTAGTTGATGTTTTCATTCAAGATCTTATGAAGCATGGTTAATTTACCAGAAGTAGGCTCTTCTCTCCTTGCAGCAGTAGCAGGAGTGGTACTAGGAATAGATGTTGGCTCCTCTTTAGGAGCATCCAAGCCAGCATAAACTTGTGGTTATTCACCAGTACCCTCTGTCGTCCTCAAAGGATGGCCAATCCTCTCCCTCAAAGGGTAAATTGAAGAATTCCCTACAATCCCAAGAATTATGACCAACCTTTTCATGGGTTAAGACTCATGACTATTCGAAGGACTTACCGCTACTGATGAATCATTTAGCTGTGGACTTCTTCCTTCGATGACTTTGCTTCTTCATCTTTTTGGGAGTGATGACATCATCATCTCCAAATACAGGAATTGGGGAATGAAGAGCTATGTCTAACTCCTCATCCATGGCTTGCTTGCCTAGAGATATTTCACCCGGCTCGTGACGAGTTTTAGCAGCCCCGATGGCAGTACCACCAGGGCTATACTGTGGTGAAGGAACCTCAGCAGTTCCTTTCTTTGTAAGCTACAGGATGAAGAAAGTAATTTCCTTGAGTAACAAAGCTTTAACTGGAATCAAGTTGAAAAGAAAATAAGGAAATAGGCTTACATCTTCAGGATCCACATAGTCATGCCGCTCCTCATCTCCAAAAGCACCAGTCCCCTCAATGGCGCCACGATCTATCATTTCCTTCACCCACTTGGTGACAGGAATGGAATCATCGGTGGAATATATGATCATTTACAGCTCTCTGATGTAAGCTCACACTTCATCAGGGTTATCCTTGTAACAGATGTTTGTAGAAGCCAAAAGATTCCTTATTCCAGGGATGTGTATCCCCTCGCACAGATCCATCCAGGCAGTTTCAGCATCGCAATATAAACTTCTCCATGTTTGGACAGCCTCCAGTCATAGATATTCAACATGTGTACCAGAAGGCTGCGAGGAGGGTCCTACAATCTTAGACTTAAGATTCTTCCCAACTCTTGCAACTATAGATAAAGGATAAGAAAATATAACTTGTTGCTCTATAAAGTAATGGCGATTAAATTGCCTCAATAAAGTAACTCACCAGGAGTCGATGGAGTGGGTCTCTTGATTCTGAAAGGAGGATTATATCTGGCACGAGGCTGCTTTGACAATGTTGTGCCTCATCATCCCCATCTTGGGAATCTGATGAGTCGGCCTTAGGGGAGGAACCTGGTGAATCAGCTCCAGGTGGGGAAGATTCACCTTCCAGAAGAAGGGTTTATTTCTCTACATTTCTTTTCTTTTTTCCCACCTGATGAACCGGGTGATTTAGTACTCCTTCAGGGTATGATGTTATCCAGTTCTCGGCATACCATGTTGTTAAGTAACTCGCCACTTTAGCAACTGGTAGATCAAACACTGCCCCGGTTTTCTCCATAGATGTTAGCAACCATAGCTGTCGGGAAACCATCAGATGCTGCTCTGACCTGACATGCACGGGAGGGGATAGAATAGTCTGCTGCAGACACTTGAATTCGCGTGCAAATCTGTATGGAGCATAGGCCACGCATATAATCTCTCTTCAAATCCTGGTGGCCAGTACACCATCTCTGTAAGCCAGTATGTATGACCTCAGTTCCAGGTCAGTTGTTCCATCATCAAAAAACCTCCCATTTGACGGGTTTCCATAAGGGAAGAAATTGAATTACTTGAACATGCTCAGCCTCACCTTTATATCGTAGATATTGAGAGCTAATGGAGAAACTCCAGAAAATGCATGCACTGATGGCCTAAAAGAACCTCCAGGAACCTGTACTCCGTTTTGTACAGCATAGGTCCTAAAATAAGTGGCGATCTATCCCCACAAAACATGGAATAGTACCACTATTCTCAAAGGATACTTAACCATAAATACATGGAGTAAACTCCTGTGAATCTTTGCCAAAATGGGGGTGGTCAACCCAACCATCCTCCTCTCATCCGACTTGGATACAAAAATGAAGGTCCCTGTCCTGACGCCTCCCTTTGAATCCCTAACTAGCAGAAGATAAACACTGATCCACAAGGCTAAGAAGCCCGCCAGACAGGTCTTTTTTGGGATTCTCTAATCCACTTCGTACCCCCACTTCTCAAATTCCCCTTCTTCTAGAGTTGGCCAAAATTTGCCAGAAGCACCCCTCTTCTTTGTTCTGGGGCAGGTAGTAGGATGAGTAAATGTGGGCCCCTACACCTCCTTCTTGGTAAGAAACATATCCATCCAATCCTCTGGATGAATATCCTTTCTAGAATGAGTTTTGGAGGTCTTTGAGTTCTTGAGCTTGTAGAAAATTTTCAATAACTCCTGAGCCAAAGCTGGAGTCTTCTCCGAACCATTACAAGTTGCCTTGGGGGGGATGAATTCATCATACATATCGCCAATAATTGGATCCCCCGAGACCATTTAGACATCCCACAAACTGATTCCTACTTCTCCATGAGTCAGATGGAAAGAATTGGTTTTGGGGCTCCAGCGGCTGATTAGCTCTGTCACAAAGTCATCATTCCTGTAGACATACGTCTGCCCAGCCCAGACGGCTTCATATATTGCAACTCCTTTCATATCCTCGACAAACTCTGCACAGGTTTGCCACACCCAATATTACCACATCCAAGTTGGCTTCACACCTCCTCCAGGACAGAATTCCCAACTCTTCTTCCAACCTTTGGATTGATCTATATGAGAATTTTGGAATATTGAAGGATAACAATGTGGTTGCAGCTCAGGATTGTGAGGTTTCAGATCTGGGGCACAGGGGCTATGATGCATTATATAGGCCTTATCCACTATTCCAGTATTTACAAATGATCCTCCCATTGAGATATTTTCTGAATCAAAATTGGTGTAAGTCTGAAACCAAGAATGCGGAAGATAATTCTTTTCCTCTAGAATGTTGACTTCTTGCAGATGACCATGGCCATACAGAGGCAAGTAGATGCTCTGTGGAAAATTAAGATGATACTTCATCAAGTAATTGGAAAAATCTAGGAAAGTGTTGTCACATATATCATTGTAATCATGGTCTAAAATGTTCATCATATCATCAATTCACTTGCTCGCCAGTTCATCAGTCGTTCCAATTCTTCTAGGATCCATTTAATCTGCACAAAGGTCAAATAATTAACTCTTAAGTAAGTTGATTTTTCATAAAATTTGTGAAGAAAAGTGGGGAAATGTATAAGGCATTAAGGCGTGAAAGTATAAATGTTGGCACGCAAGTCTCATCAGGTCGCGCAATTTTTGGTGTGCAGGTATCACCACACAGGTCAAAATAACTCTGCAGAAGCGCGACAGGAACAGAAGCAATGAAACTACGGAAAATCAGCAACCTACGTGAAGAGAGAAACCTGCATGGAAAGATCTTAGAAGCATTAAAATCAGGGTGCTTTGCATGAGAATGAGGCGCATATTTATAGGCAAAGCCACAGCCCTACGCATCGAGGCCTCTGAGGCTCGCACCTGCGCGCCGCTACCTGCGTGCTCAAAACTTGCGCGCCATTTTTTCCTTGGATTTCTCCTTTACCTCAAGATTCAAATCCTCCTTCCTTTCGGATCCAAATCTGAGGGGGGACTTTTGTTGATGCTCCTTTCTGTCATAGATTCCAACGAATGAAAAGGGAAATACCATAAACATACATTGATTCATCCTTTGAAAAAACATTAAAAATCGACAAACGCATGAACAAGGATTCCATTAAGTAAGGGTCATGCAAGTTTCATCATGTTCGCGCAAGTATACTTGCTTTCCATATATTAGGCACGTAGCTAAATTGCATGCCCTATTTGATTTTCGCCCAAGGTCTTTATTAGCCTATAAATACCCCTTGTGGGCCCCCCATTTCGGGGATGAAAAATTCCAAAAGTCATATTTGAGCTCTCGGCAACCTAGTCTCTTCTTGAAGTCTTCCAAACACTTCTAAGGTAATTTATTACCTATAATGGAAGATATAAAGAGGGGGAACAAGGCCTGAGTTTTGAAATTCACCGACACTTGCGCACCTAAGGGTCTAACCCTTAAGGGAAAATGGCTACACCTGCTCACCGCCTTATCCATTCAACAGAACTTGTGTGCCACTCATTTCAAAGTCTTTAGGGATAAATCTAAGGGCTTGAGCCAAGATGCTCCCAAGTATTACCCTATGGGTTGACCGGTGCACAAGTACCCAAGTGTCGCGCAGGTATACCTGCGTGACCAGAATTTGCACGCCCCACCAAGACTTGTGCGCCTACCTCTTTTTGGGTGTCCCTCCTTTCCATTCATATCTTTTCTTCAAATCTACATCTCCTCTTCAAGATTTATCCTTCAGAATCCTCTTTAAAGTTATTTATGGCATTATTCCTTTGTTCGATTACTTATCTGAAAGGAATTATGTGGAACATCTCTCAAAACCTAGTGATTTACATATATTCATGCCACTTAGGTGAGATATTTCATTCATTCAACCTCATCCTTTAAGATGAGAAGATCTTTAACCTGGGCCTCCTTTTCAAGAGTAATCCCCAATTATAATTCCCTTAACCTGGGCCTCCTTTTTAGGAGTAATCCCCAGTCTAAGTTCCCTAATTTTGGGCATCCTCTTTAGGAGTAATACCCAAATCCCAAATTCCCTTAACTTGGGCCTCCTTCTCAAGAGTAATCCCAATCACAAGTCCCCTCCTAATTTAGACATCCTCCTCAGGAGTAATCCCCAAGTTAGAGTATCCAAATCTCTATAAAGCACATATACCTTTATAGACCTTGTTCCTGGTATTCTTCTCTAAATTAAGTCCTGATCTTTATCTATTCGGGCAAACATACATACATAAGCCCCATATCATTCCTTGTGACCACATATTTCATGGAACAAATTGTCAGGTTTACTAATACCTCTTGTTTCTCACACCGAGCATGACTCACGTGAGCTTAGAGTGTAAAAGTAACCACGACACATCTCTTTAGGTCGTTAAACATATGTAAGCCCCACAATTCCCAACTGAACTATGTGGACTTTGATCTCTACCTTAAAAGTGGAGTACGTAGGAAGCCTTTTTGAGGTTCAAGACCATCACCCATTAATTCTCATCTATCCCATATGACGTTAAACTATATCTTAATTCCTAAACTACGTGGGTTCTTATTCCTTTTCTAAACAAGGATACGTAGGTAGCCCATCTTCAAGTACGATCCCAACTCTGAAATAATCCATGTCCTTTTGAACAACAATAAACTTCAAGTGCCTCGCTGAGTGGCTTTAAAACCAGAATGGTTATCATAATGACCAAGAGATCTTTATATAATGTGTTGAAGGATACCATTGACTAAGAATCTCTAACAAATACAGATGATTCTCTATAGATGAAGAACCTCAAATATATATAAAAGATTCTCTAAATCTCATACATATTAATCATTGATTGTCAGATCTAATGGAAAGCTCATTTTCATACTTGGTAATTTAAAAAGGATTCATGAATATAACTTAAATCTATAAAGGGAGTCCCATAGTAGACAATAATTCCCCTCAAAAAGGTGTGATGAGTCCAACCTCCCATCCTCTCGACCAATGCAAATTCTTAAGCCTCATTAGTCCAGAACTGATGAGCACCTACATTTGGAAAGTAGGTCCAAATGGATATAGAATCATTGTATGTTTCCGGTTCTATGAACAAAATGGTTAGAAACCGACTAGAATGTTTGAACCTTAAACAAACGAGGTCATCCCCATTTCCAGAGGAAATGCTGACGATGGTCAAATGTGATCGTGACTTCCAACTCCAGCATCTCCCATACTTATAAGAAGATGGAGGGACACATGATGCAGCATACTGGATACAAATCATCAAGAGGATCTTTGATCTGGTGGAATCCCTATAGGATTGAATGGTAAGGCTTGTGACCTTTATGCTTTAGGTAAATACTAGAAAGTTGTGGAATATTATACTTCAGGCTGGTAGACATGAAGGGATGACATGGGTGACCTTCAAGGACCGCTTTTTTGAGAATCGTTTACTTGATGTGATATATTTAGACTATACTTCGGAGTTCATAAAGATATAATAGGGGATAATGTCAGAGTCATCATATTCACTTATAACAACTCGCCTTTTTATCACATAAACTTTCATTACATTTCACAAAACCGAGGATCTTTAAGGTTTAGTGTCTTGGAAACCAGGAACTTAAAACATGAAAACATAAAACATTATTCATAAACACTTGAAAGGATTCTCCTTATGTTCATCCTAGGTACATTACTGAATCTCATAACCTGGGGACATACATCAAAAGAAAGGGTGAGCAGAAATCCCAGTAAGGAAAACAAGGGGAAACATTTAACATGTGAACTTGAGATACATCAATAAAGTCCTGAAAAAGAACTTTAAGGCATGAGAAAGAAATCATGAGGCATATCATAATAAAAATAACATATTTCATAACTTGAAGATTTGGCTAGAAAATTTAACATAGACAATCATTTCCGTTTCACCAAGGTCCATCCCCAAGGTTTCATTAAAAATTACCAAGGTTATTCACCAAGGCCTCGTTAAAAATGGTCATCTCTAGAGATTAAGTCTTTACCCAATGCATTGGAGTGCTATCAGGGCACACCCTTAAATTTTCATTTTTTATCATGTGAGACACATATATCATCATCAAATATTTCATAAATAACCCATATAGAATAAATGAAATGGGTTTCCTTTCATAATCATAACGTTTTAAAAACTGCTTTAAAGACATGATCTTTATGTCACTTTAAATCCACTGAAAAGGAAAGCGGGTCTCATGTATGTAAATCCAAGAATTTAAAATAGAACAATTTGGTATATATGTGAATACCCTTTTAGAAGAAATATCTTTGAGTATTCACTTAAAAAAATAAAATAATTTGAGAAAAAGGGAGAGACATTTTGAGACGGAAATTCGGCAGCATAACGGCTATGTTGTAGGGTTTTAGAAAACATTGAAAAGAGAGGGGAAATGGGTCACCCACTCATAAATGATCCATAAAAAAGTAAGGGGATAGGATATAAAGGACTTAAGAACATGGTAATGAAATTTGAAAGATATGCCATATGAAATGAAGAACATGAAAGGAAGACAAAAAAAGATTTCTCTTATGAAAATTCGGCAGCCTAACGGCGTCACTTAAACTTCAAAAAAATGAATTGACGAGATCAAATAGGGTCTCTCATCATATGAACATAAAATATAAGTATGATAGATATATAGATCATACCTCCAACATAATAAAAAGGAAATTGAAAGACTTGACAAGAAAATAGAACTTGAAAATGAGAAGGGCGAAAGAATCCGTTACAAAAATTTCGGCAGCCTAACGGCGCCACTTAAACATTCATAAAACGAAATGATGAGAGTAAGAGGGGATCTCTCATCATATGAAAATGAAAATGGAAGTAAAATGAATATAAAAGAACATCCTCCAACATAAGAACATGGAGAATAAAATAAATTACTTAAAAGAGAGTATTTGAAAAGAAAGAGAGAGGTTGGATCCCTTACCTTAAAATGTAACTCTTAAAACTAAAAGGTTGGGACCTTGAGGGAATGGGGGAACCTTGGAAGGACTCTTTGGGAGGTAATGAGACCAGAGCTTCGTTGGGGGAGAGTTGGGATTGAAAACTAAAGGAGGAAAGGGTGGGTATTTATAGGGAAAGTGAGGGGACGAGGCATTAATGGTCAAGGGACACCTCATTGGTGGTTTTGGCAAAACCATGGGCTTTCCCATGGTATTTTCCCATGGTTTTAGCCACATGGGACCCCTCATACAATAATTCATCCCCTTTAGTCAGTTTTCCCTTAAAATATCTCATCACATCATCATGATGCAGTTATGATGTCATTAAACACTCGTAACTTAAGAACCGTATTTTCACTATTTATCGAAAATTCAATTTTCTCAGAAAAATCCCAAAATTTCACCTTAACCAAATATAAATGCTCTAACTTCAAAAATTAACTCCATTTTATAAAAATAATTTTCTAAATATTTTTAATTTAATTTTTAAATAAAAACACTATTCATTGAAAATTCATTTTTTCATAAAAATCCCCAAAAATTACCTTAACATAATATCGATGCTCTTAGTTCAAAAATAAAGTCCATTTTATAAAAATAATTTTATAATTATTTTTAATTTAATTTTTAATTAAAAATACTATTCACCAGAAAAAACTAATACTTGACTAATAATTTATGAAACTGTTATTTAACCATTTTATTGAATCACATTACTTAATCAAGGTGCCTAAATTATGTTAATACTATCTTTAAGTGAGATTACTAATCCATTTGATCACATTACTAATCCTAAGCGTAAAATCACTATTCATAATTTACTATTCATCAAAAATTAAGTTGATCTTATTAGACTCAAAATTTCATACTGAACATAATTGTAGAAGACCATTTTCTGAAAATCATTACACATAATTAATTATCTAAGGTTTACATAAATATTTTCAAATATCCTTATTCTAGAATTCATCAAAAATATGCATACCATATTTATCCGGACATTTGAAAATTTATAAACTTCATCATAAGAAGAAATCACAATTTTTATTGAAAACAAAGGATTACACAAGGCAGTTAAGGTCTCCTTACATAGCCACTTATAACCCCAGCATAGGACCTAAGTGTAAGGTGTGTTAAGGTGAGAGAATTTGAGGGCGGCTCGGCCAACATCGCATGATTAGTAATTTCTATTAGCTTGAACTTCTTGCGAAGGCAATTCCGTTCCAGCATCACACACTGAAGTTTGGCTTGGGTTTGGTCTAGAGCAAAGCCCAATGGGGCTCCTCCTTCCCAAGTTCTGTTATATGGGCTTCGATTGTCCCGATACTACTGGATGAGGACATCAAATCTTCTTTCTGTATTAATTATCCAAGATCACTTGTATTTAGAGACAATAGCCGCAACATTCAGTTTCCAACGGTCATACTGACTAACGGTCATGTAATAGTCAAAACCCAACAGTCTTATTTTAATTATACTCATGTTATCAAATGAAGCAGTTTTGTTGAGTATGAAAAATAAAATAACACACAAAATTAGGAAACAATATTTATTCAAATTTCGGGTCGTTACATCACTGATATTCATCAAGTTGTTTTATATTTCTTCTCTTATGGATGAGAACAAGGCACAAAATCTAGGAATTCAAAGATATACCTTTTTCAAGATCCAAAACTCTAATTAAATATATCTGATATAATGACCTATGAAATAGTGATTTGTAAGGATCTAATGATATATAAGGGAATCAATGGAGATAGATATTTAGATCTCTTTCCATACGCTCATGGTTTTATTGGTGTCTTCTCCAGCACAGTCCCAGTTTATTATTCTATGAATAATAAAATAAATTCAGGGGATGAACATTAGGGAAATGTTTTATAATCATAGCAGAGCTCAACTCCCACTATGGAAGATGAATCTTCTAGTTTATATAAACACGGGTAGAAAGAACAGTATCTCAATGAATATCTATTTTTATCAACACATTTCACTAGTGTGGCAAGACTTTTCATCTAATGTTGTTCTGTGTTAAGTCTTCACGAATGCAGGTAGAAAATTAAGAATATGGTGTAGGTGGAGGACCACAGTAGTTGGTGTAGACCTCATTAGGGAATTAGGTGACTTGTGAGACTTTGGGAAATCATGGATTTATTATAGGAATTTTTTATTTAGCTAATCAATCTCCAGATGATGGTGGAGAGGAACATTCAATAGTTCAAGGTATGGTACTGATTTCTTTATCACTCTCAATGTCTTTGTTTAATACAGGCATATCTTATTCGTTCATATCTACTCAAGTGTTTTTTTGGTTAAACATATAGGTTAAGTTATATACTGAGTATTTATCTATTAATAAACCCTTGGGAAAGAAATTGGATCATCTTCCTATCTATCCAGAATGTCTAATAGTGATGTCTGGATTCAAGCATGTGTGGAGCTTCACAATTCTGGAGATTTCATATTTTTATATGATCCTCAGAATGGAATAGTTTTATAGATACCATGAACACATTGATTTTTATTTGAGAGTAGTAAATTTTACAATACCTAAACTGGAGAAATTTTTGTTAACCAATGAGTGGGACATCAAAGAAAGCATAGTGGGACTAGATCCTTCTTGGATAGAATCCATTTCAGCATAGCTGGATGGAATGATCCTTTTAGAAGATTAGAAAGTGACTCCCTCATATTTTCCTCATGTGTTGTACTATCTTCATGATATTTTTTTGAATATTTATTAGAGTTGCCTTTAAATAGTGTAGTTTAGTTTGATATCAATCTCATGATAGGTGTGTGACTCATATTGATTCCATCATATTACATGGAATCAGATAAAATAAAATAGATCAATGTACAACATGAATATATGGAAGATAAATAAATCATAAGACCGACAAATTCCCCTTAGTGTGTTCTATTATTGTTCACTTGGATGTAGGATGGTAGTATTCAACTTTATGTGTACTATAATAAATTAACACATATCATTATGAAAACCTAGTACTTATTACCAAGGATTGATAAATTGTTTGGTAAATTATGGGGAGCCTAGTGGTTTTTAAAGAATGATATATGCTTTGGATACCATCGAATTTGAGTCAGGTAGGAAGACATATCAAAGATAGTGTTTAGGAGAATATATGGTTTGTATGATTATATCATTATGAATTTTAAACTAATGAATTCTCATATGGTGTTCATGGATCTCATGAACAATTTATTTAACCCATAATTAGAATCCTTCATCATTGTATTCTTTAATAACATCCTGATATATTCTCTGATGTTGGAATCACATTCTATACACCTTGATATCATACAAAGTATTCTTAGAGCACATGAACATTGATCCAAGTTATAAAAGTGTCATTTTTAGATCCAAGTAGGGCATTTTCTTAGGAATTTGGTTTCTTAAGATGAGATATATGTTGATCTGGAGAAGGTATAAGAGTTTATGACTTGAAAATGACCTATTAATGTGTTTGAGATCCATAGTTTCCTTGGTTTTCCTGGGTACTACGGGAGGTTCATTTATTACTTATAATTATTATAAGTCCATGTGACCACACTTACAAAGAAGGGAATCAAGTTTGAATAGATAGATCAATGTGAAGAGTCCTTCTTAATGCTAAAGAGTATCTTGGCATCACCTCTAATTTTGATTCTTTCTGAGATGATAGTTTGGTATGCAGTGTATTTTGATGCATCCAGTGTTGGATTGTGAGTTTTTTTATGTATGGTGAATAGGTAGTTTCTTATAGGTATTTTTGTCTATGACCCCATAAGTAGAACTACACTACTCATGACATAAAGTTGATAGTTATGGTTCATGCATTGAAATATTGGCGACACAACCTATTTGAGGAGATATCTATAGTATACATAGACCATAAGAGTATATGGTATATTTTCTCCCAACAAGACATGAATATTCATAAAAGTTGTTGGGTATAATACATGAAGATGTTAAAATTTGGGATTGAATATGATCCTAGAAAATGGAATGTAGTTATGGATGTTATTAGTAGGAAGATACAATAAGTTGGAGAGTAGACATCAGAAGGAGGATGGAAGCTGATGGATTTACTGATAGACTAGAAGGTGGGTGTAAATGAGGATCGAGGAACAGTAATTTGTGTTCCCTTGGTGATCGCATACTCATTAGTGGAGTGAGTAAAGAACAATCATGAGTCTAATCTAGACTATATCATAATTCATGAGAGGTTTGTGTAAAATAGTTATGTTCTAGTTTAGACCTTAAATGGAGATGGTGTGCTTGAGGTTCATAAAATAGTGATGGTTCTTTCTCCTGTGAGGGAAGATATGATGAAAGAATCTCATGTTTCATAGTGGGCGGTTCACCTGAGATCAACCAAAATGTATAATGATATTAGATTAAAATTTTGGTGGATTTATATTAAAATAAACATTTTAGGATTTGTCTCCCATTTTATAACTTTTCAGAGGATCAAGGTTGAGTACCAAATACCTGGAGAGTTGATATAGACACTTCCAGTGCCCATGTTGAATTAGGATGAAGTAATGAAATACTTCATGGAAGGATTGTATAAAAGATAAAGAGGTCAAGATACCATGTGGGTTGTAATGGATTTCTTGACCAAGGTGTCTCGGTTCTTGCTGATCTAGGAGACTAACTTGATATATAATCTAAGAAATATTTATATTTAGGAGATTATATAGTTTCATGAAGTTCTTTTAAGTGTGGTATCTGATAGAGATGCTCAGTTTACATCTCAGTTTTGGAAAGTATAGCAGATGGTGATAGGGACTTAGCTAAATCTAAGCATGAATTATCATTCTTAGACTAAATTTAAGTCGAATATAATTATACAAATTTCAGACGATATGCTTCATACGTATGTTATAGATTTCGGAGGAGATTGGGATGATCACTTGGATCTGATATAGTTCTCCTAAAAAAATAGTTTCTAATCTTCAATTAAGATAGATTTGTTTGATGCACACTATAGATAACCATGTAATTCAGTGCTATTCTACATGAGGTAGGTGAATCATTAGTTTTTGGCTTATTATGGTACAGGAAACCTCAGATCGAGTGTAGATGATTTGGAAACTACTAGTTATGGATTAGAGTGGATGGAAATTATATGTTGAATAGAGGAAAATACCTTTAGAGTTAATTGTGGGTGAAATATTTTTATTACATGTGTCCCCTAACTTTGGGAATATGCAATTTAAAATGTAATGGAAATTGTCCCTATTGTAAGTTGGGACATTCAGTATCATCGAACGCATCGAGGTGGCGGCCTATCCTCCTCTAATGGCCCTAAGGACTTCATTTTTTATTGATTTTTTGATAATCCACCATTTAAGGGTTGAGGTGGAACCCTTACAGGGCCCGTATGAGTAAGTATTACATGGATCATAGGCTTTAGAGGAATTCAATCCCCATAGGCTTCAAACATTACATAAAACTCAGACTAACTACTTAGAACTTCTCCTCCCCATAATCTTCATCGTGAAATTAGCTCTCCACCTTCGCATGGTTGTTCTACTAGGATTTCCCATGCATGCACAAGCTTGTCCCGATGGCAAGTGTCATACCCTCTCATTCTTAAAATCTGTTTAGCTTTAGCAATGGTGAATGTTCCTTGCTCCTCCTCCTTTGAAGTTTGTCCCTTGTAGGTTTTTTGGTTTTCATCTGCACTTAAGGTGGATCTTTTTATACAGTATCAAGGCATGCATAATGTGTTCCATGCACCTCAACTTCAAAGATATGAGTCTAATATAGCTCATGTGATCAACTGTGAGGAAATTAAGTTAGAACTAGTTTCATATTTTATGGAGTGTCCAATTTAGATTATTGATTGAAGAAAGATAGTGTTTTGTGGGAAGACCATTCCTCTTGTTCAGGTTCAAGGTCAGTAAAAGCATATATAAGAAGATACATAGGATAAGGAGATATAAATACAGGCATAGTGGTCCGAGTTATTTGAGAATACCATTGGAAACACTTGTTGAGGATGATAATTGGTTATAGGGGGAGAATTATGACACCCTCTATTTAAGGTATGACTCATTTTATCTGGTACAAATATATTGTATATATTTTAAAGTTTTTTTAGATAGGTTACAGGTGTTTGGGAATATGGAACTAGAAAAGGGTCCTACTAGTTAATATTATTTTAGATTAAAAATATATGCTAGCTCCACCATCTTGATGGTGGGGTTCTTATGCATAGGTTTTTCTACCCAAAATCCATCATCTAGTCATTAGAGGCCATCGGCTCACTGGTGGTGCCACTTAGGGTGCAGTAATACTAGGAGTGTTATATATTGTTTTTTAAAAACCCAAAACTTGTCACATTTTCTCACTCTCTTAGTCCACCCTTGACTCTAAGAACCTTAGAAGCTCTCTTATAATGATTTTTTTCTCTCTTGTATCCTTCTATAATCTTTCATCGATGTCTGAACATTAGTTTGATCTATAATTTCCAAATAAAATGAGTTATATCTCAATCTAGATAAATTATCTCCTATTATACTTGGTCAAACCAATTTGATTCACAATTTATTGATTAGTTATAAGGGTTTTGGCATGTTATTACAAGGTAATTTTTTGTTGTCGATAGAATCAGTATCCAGATTTGGAGATTTTACATATATGCATCATTTGGACCTAGACTATTTTCAGCGGTGAATATTCTCGGTTATGTGTGATATCATACTACCTTTTGGGTGTGTAAATATCTTCAACCTTGATCCTAGAATTATAAATTATGATGGAATAGGATGGTTATAGAATTTTTAGAGGTACAATTGGACACGGATAGTGACCCATTTCATTAATGTGTCGTTGCACCTAAGTTTGGTGGTTCTTATCATTATTGCATGTTTATATGAGTTCTTGTTATGTTTGTTAGGCATGCATGTGTAGAGTTTGAGACATATTCTTCATGTTTTATCACATTTGGTGTGATTTTGTAGCCTTTTGAGACTTATTCCTGATGTTTTATCACATATGTATTTTTTATAGTTATGAATCTTGCTTGAAATGACGTGATATTGATTTTTCATCCTGTATTTAAGTATTCCATGTGTTTTTCCTCTATATTTTGCAGTTGAGAATTCAGTTTGATCCATATGGACTATCCCCCAAGGGGTATGTGTCAAAGGTTTGGTCAACATGTACATAGGTTATCCCTTCAAGGGTGGATGTGTCATATATGTTTTTGGACTATTCCATTGAGGGTGATGATTTAGGTGGCTAGTTGACATTCCTTTCAACATGGAGCCAAAGTAGGTGGATCCAATCTTTAGGGACTTAGTGTATATTTTAGGCTTGTGTTATATACTTTTTTATAATTTTTCTTTGGTTATTTGATGTAATAAACCTATATAAATTGTGAACTTATGTTAAGTACCCACTATTGGGGTGCTACTGGGTTTCGTACTCATACCCTCTGCGGGTATCTTGGTGCACATGTATATTTCATGACCAGGGATTAAGTGAAGGGAAAGGTCTATATGGGGATTAGTTGAGTAGGATTAATGGGTGGGTGTGTCCATTTGAATATAGAATTTGGGTTTGTATGTCTGATTTTGTTTTGTTTAGTTACTTTTATTAGTATATTGATCCACCGCATGTGGGGGTCCTTTTCTTTTCTTTGGTTTATGTGGATGAAATTCTATATTGTTACTATATTTTGGGTGTTACTACTATAATTATTTTTTTATTCTTTACTTATTGATTATGTCATTATTGTTTCTCTTATTACACTAATTATTACCTAATATAATGGTCATAGTCTCCCGATTATTTTCCTCTTGGCCTTCAGTTCTAGTCAGCAATCTCTTTCATGTGGGGAAGCATGCATAAGGTCATGTGGAACTCAATCTGGTATCATGGTGATTTTGGTTAGGGTGTTACTATATGTTTGAGGGTGGTATGTTGTACTAAAACACAATCATGTCCCAAAATCATCCTACAAGGTCCTCCATAACCAGGATGTAAAATGAGAAACATGATCATAAATAATCAACAAAGGTATCCCATGCAACCTAAGGATCACAACCACATACAATTATTTCATGATTTCCACTAAAATATACTCCAAGATAGGGAGAAAGTGGGCTTAAATGGATATTTATCCATTGATCACACAAATAACATCATGAACCTTCACTAAATGTGGAATTCCTATCAATAATTCCATAGTCATACCATCCCACTTCCCCTCTAGAAACTCTAGGGGTAGGGCAAAACCTATTAAAACCTAGTGTTATACCTTCACTTGCTAATAGGTGAGGCATCGTGAGATAAAGTCAATAACACTCTTCTTCATATCAGGACAGCTATAAAGATACATAAGGTCTTATTACACCTTTATTGAACCTTTATATACCATTAAGGGGAAAGTATATGCCTCCCTCAGCACCACCTCATACAATGTAACTAATACCACTGCCTACTCCCAAAAGAGGATGACACGTACCCCACCATTGAAAAATTCATATGGTACATCATTTGAGGATATATGGTCACAAAATAACTAGAAATTGAAACCTCCTAAATGGTCCTCCATCATGTGTTGTAGAAGAAGAGTTTTCTCCACTATCAATCAAAGATATGGAACTTCTGCCACACCCACAAAGGAAAATTACATCACCGCTAACTTCTTGGAATCCTCCTCCATAAACTAAGCTCATAATTTCCTACTAAGGGAATTATCCACTACATTTACCTTTAATATAGTATATATGATCTCAAAGTTTTACTTATTTAGGAACTAAAACCAATGCCTATGCCTCAAGTTAGGATCACTCTGGGTGAAAATGTACCTTAAGGGTCTTATGGTTTATCTAAACTATGAACCACTCAATGAAAAGGTAATACTCCCAAACCTTAAATATAAAAACTAATGCTCCAAACTCTAAATAATAGGTTGTATGGATCTACTCATTAGGTCTTAACTATCTTGACCTATAATTGATCACCACCTACCTATACATCAAAACACAATCAAGCCTAGTGTCAGAAGTATCTTACAATGCCACCTATAAAACTTCTTCTTCTTACAACATTATAATAGGATAACTTTTCAATCTCAACTTCAAATCCTATAAATATATTTGGAACCACTCAGACCAAAAGTTTTACCATTTCATGTAAGGTAAGTTATGTGTGCTTAAATCCTAGATAAGTCTTCCATAAATCTTTGGTAGTGTCCTACCAACCCAAGAAAGTTATATACATCAAACTCACTATTGGTGGATCATAAGGAAACACTACCTTGATATCTACAAGGTCAAGATCTAATACAACATTTGAGATATAAATCCCTAATAATTGGACCTCTCAAATGCAAAACTAACACTTCAAGAGCTTACCATAGAGTCAGTTATCTAAAAGAAATTACAATATAATCCTCATATACTCTACATGATCACCCTCTATTTCTAAATAAATGAGGATTCCATTGATGTATATAACTATGAACTAGCCCAATAAGTTCTAGAAATGTTGGTTTTTGATACCCATGAACACAGATAGGGAATTCATCATGTAGAAGGGAATCACCATAAAATCATAATGGGTGTAGTGGTTCTTGAATTCCATGTTTAGGATATCCTCTTAAAAAAATCAAATATGGAGATATCTAAACCTAATATTAATCTTAATCAACCACTTCACTCCTTTTAGTTGATTAAAGAGATTTTTATCCATTGAATAGGGTATTAGTTCTTGATTTACACCTAATTTAAATGATGATGGTGAGTAATTGTGAAAAATAAAATCTCTCTCTTCAGCATCCCAACAACAATGAAACCCTAGCATCTTGCTATGGGTAGTGGTGATGGATGATCATTTTTCCCTAACTTATTCACAGAAGGGGCAGGATTCTCCAATATTCTCTCCCTTTACCAACCCTACATCCCTACCTGTCCTCAATCTACCTTTTCCTAAATGTACCTTCTTTGAATCCCGATGCCCTATAGCTTATCCTATCCCTAAAAGAGTTCTCTAAATAGTCGGCCCTCCACAATATCTCCCAAGTCACTCATTTTTTTCTAAGGCATCTGTCTATAGACAGCTTTAACCATTTCATCAATATCACCTAGCCTTTGAAGGAGCGAGTTATCACCGAGTTATTGGATCCCTATCACTTTATTCTCTATTTTTCTGACGTGGATAATCTTGGATCTACTTGGTCCAAGGGACGGTAGTGCTATGAGGGTTCACATTTCTTTATCTTTGGATGGGGATATGATTTACACAAGAATTAGGATCTATCCACCATTCCAATCTTGGTTAGTTTCCCAAGCTTACCCTTTCTCTTCCAAAATCCCTTTATTTTCAAACACTTGGTAACCTCTTCAGAAGATTTCGGGCATTTTATGACTGCATGAGACCCTTGTGCCACCCCATTTCCCAATGTATTTGTGTGTAACTAAATCTCTTAAATCCCCCCAGTTGAATCAGTGTGTATGGTGGTGGCAAAAGAACTCAGATACCGAGAGACGGTGGTTTTTGAGGCTTGGTTCGACTTTTGCTCATCGTGTGGTCATTTGGGCTACTCACAGCATGTTTTTCTTCTCCATTCGATAGACGAGATATCATCTCATAACCTAGAGGTTAGAAATAAGGGGTAAAATTTACATCTATATAATCATTTTCCACTTTATAATTCTTGTTTGAGTGTTCTTGGTTTGAATTATTTGGGTATGGTCATTTCTTATTCCCAAACGTTGGTGTCAACTCACATTAAATCAGGAAATGATAGTAAGGGAATGAAATTTCTCAGCCTGAGGGGAGGGGAAGTATGACCAAAAGCACCCACCATTTCAGTGGTCTTAGTGTATAAATTAGAGGTAGTGATCTATCATATAGCTCCCTCAAACAATGTTTCATTAACAGAGGTTATGCGCACTAATGATTATTTTCAGTGGATAGATTGGCATATAAACATTAAAATCAGGGTACCTTGGATTTATATGAATGTGGGGGGGGGATGTAAAGAATAGACTGATTCCTAGAAATACCACTTTTCCTATTAATTTGAGCAATCAGTTTAAATATTTGGATGTTCCATGTTCAGATCCTAATGAAAAGTAGGAAGTTGTTGATCATGAAGGGTGGAAGTCTATTGTTACAATATAGAAGAGGAAGAAGGCTAGATCTTTGAATCAGGGGGTTGTTCAAGAGAGGGACACTAATTCTGACTTACACTAAACTTCAGATTGTAAGCATGATACACATGCAATAATGATTGTTGGGTATGGATTGAGGAAGGGGAAGAAAGGAAATGTTTCTTTTAGAAATTTTCAAGCCAATCAAAAGAAAAAAAATCAATTAAAGGACTCCTCCAATCATCCAAATCCCATGGTCACCATATCATCAGAAAAACTGAAGAAGATTAGGGTAGGGAAAAGGCTGTATCTAGTGGTTTCTCATCAAGTATCACCTCTAAATGAGGATATAGCCAGTGATAAGGACAAGATAGTGATTTCTCATTCAGCATCAACTACTGATGAGTAGGTAGATAGTGATAGGGATAAGAGGATGAAATTTTATAGGTTAGAATATCCTTACCATCTGTTATAAAAAGAGGCGTTGGATGGTGTCTAGAAGGTGAAAATGAAGGAGGATATTGACCTAAATCTTCTCTTACATTAAATAGAGGAGATTTTAGAGGAATATTTTGATATTAATGTTTCAAATGTGTATGTGGATATAATGTATGAGAGATTGATCCAGGTTGACCTTAATGATGAGAAAATTGATTGCATCAAAAAATGAGATCAAATATTGACATGTGGAATCAACTTAGTGCAAATAAACTTGGATTAATATATAAAGACCTGGGACAGATTGGACTACCACTTCGATGACCTCGTAAAAGATGATCCTGAGACAAAGGTAACCTCTATCACATGGAGTTTACATAGGGTAAGTAACTCTAATTTTTTTAATATTTTTTGGAATAGCTTGATAATTTTCTATTTGATTTGAATTTTTTTCTACATTTAAACTTTTTGGGTTTTCACTTCCCCTCAACAGTTTTCTAGAAATAAATTTTTTAAAATTTTCAGGTGAGATGATGATATTCAATACAAAGCCTCAAACTCCACCTTCTTGGTGACCAACACCGAACCTAGAAAATAGGACACAATGGGTCTGATGAAAATTTTTCTATAAGATATTCCAACTACATATTCAATTCCTTGATCTTATCTAGGGGTATCTAATAAGACATATAAGATATTGGATTGGTATTAGAGTGAAAATAAATATATAATTTAAACTTTTAATGAAGGTAAATATAGGAACACATTCTATAAATATGTCAATATATTTCACCACGACAACTAGAAGTTGATCATATGAAGTATCAACCACAAATAGATCTAAACTCCCTAGAAAATGGGTGATCAGCTATGACTTCCACACACATTCCATTTTCATCTTGACTAAAGGTCTCCCTCTCCCATGTAGGAAAACCTTGATACATCATCTTGGAAACATATCACTCTCTAATGGTAATATTCTATCCAAGTATGAATTTAGGATATCTAATCCATATCAAGGATGATGTCATAGGGATTTATCCCATCCACTATGAGGTCCCATGAAAAACTCTCTCCACTAAGTGCTTGCTCACATCATCTGTAGAAGTGAGTGAGTATATTATCACTTCTAGTAGGAGTCTCTAGACACATAGATCTAGCTAGGGGATTTACTAGGATATATAGCTCTTGAAATAGGGATACAACAATGAATTAATAGGTTATCCTAATATCTATGAGTATGGGTTCTGGGTATTAGTAGACATATATCATGCCTCAGATCATGTCAAGTGTTTTTAGTTGTAACCCTTTGTCCCCTACATCTATAAACATCTTAGATCACTAAAATTCATGTTCCAAATGGGAACCACCTAAGATCACTGGTGGTGGAAAATGATTGTAATGATTTTCACTTATATTTCCTCCAACCAGTGTGCTTTTAACTCTAATAAAATAGCTTCCCCCTAGAGGACCACATTATCTACCTTGAGTAGGTTCTTGATCGCATCGCTGCCTCTAACTCAAGGTTCTATCAACAAAATAACTTCCCTCTACTATATGTTGAATTTTTAAATCAATATCCTTGTTACCATAACCTTTATAGGAATATTATAGCATGTATCTTGGATAGATGGATCTTTTATGAGACTCATGGGTTGTTATCCATCATATCTAGGACTGCAGATTAGTATACCCATGGTGTCGCAACCTTGAAACCTACCAAATGTTAGTCAAAACTAGTTAATCTACTCCAGGATATTCATTAAAAGAACTAAATATATACTTCTCCACTACAAAAAATTTATCAATCACCAGGGCCCTCTCCAAAACCCCAACAAAGGTGTTGATAAAGAGGGGATCAACTCTAACTAAGATCTGTCTACAAAGGTCATACTTAAACTTATGTGATCAAAGTATCCCATAAAAAAATTAAGGGAGTATTACATAAGGTTAATAAACCTTGATACATACTCTAAAACACACAAGATGCCTTATTTTAGCTTCAATAACTCCCAGATTCATACAAACATCAATGTAGCTAAGTAATACTCATTATGAAAGAGGTGATCAAACTATATTCATAGGAGAGTCACTTCATCATGTGTTTAGATGATTAAGGTCTACATGTGACTTGTTACTCCATGGAGAATACTGGATTCTTGTAATGAAATCTGATCAGAGGGTGTTTGGACAAGGTGGAATGCCCAAATTGTTGTCTTAAGACAATTCTAAATTGTTTGAGGGTATGGATCACATCAAAAACTAGGTGGCCATTGATACTAAAGACCATGAATAAAAATAAGCCTATGTGCATCCTCACTGTTTCCCACTAGAATCATCTATTACTCAACATGCACTACAGCATTAATAGTTGTTTGTGACGGTTTTTTAGCGGTGGTTTACTAAACTGCCGCTAAATATTTTATTAGTGTTTTAGCGACAATTTTCTAAAAAACGCCTGTAAAACTTTTTTTTCAGCCCCAACACTTCCCCCCACCCCACCCCATCCCCCATCCCCCCATGACCCCCCTTCTCTCCCCGACCCCCGCGAGACCCCCCCCCCCACCCAGCGACCCCTAAAACCCTCATCACCTTTCCACCTCGCCCCTCACCGCCTTGCCACCTCACCACGCCTTGCCACCTCACCGTGCCTCACCACCCTACCGCTGCACCGCCTCACCGCACCTCACCACCTCACCCATTTCAGAGGTAGTTTATCAAATTGGTTATGGAAAATACCATATTTGATCTTAGGTAATATTTTACTAGTGCACACTTATTATTTGTATACCTATTTGGATTCCATAATATAATATTCATTATTTATTCATGTTTTATATTGTGATCATGTGTGACATAGAATTATGTTTTATTGATATTATAGTTAATGTATCATATTCAATCATATTTACCTTTTGTTTTGTTGAGAATTAGATTCATTATAATGGAATTATTTCTTAAGCATGACTATTACTTTGATATGTTGAGCTTGTTTTTACTATTTTATACCAAACATGTTGATTAGTATAAATAATAATGCTACCTTAACCATGGATATTATTTTGATACATAATGAGTGTGTTATAAGGGGTATTTTTCTATTGTATAACTTGTGTATTGGTATGTATTGTATGGAGATTGATGAATGGGATGGTATCAAAATGATTTGAATTTTGTATACCCCTTTCACCTATCCCTAAATTTATGTGATGATAGTTCCCTGGTTCTTTTATACACCTTCCTCTTCCAAAAATACAAGGATTTTCCCATGACTCAACAATGAGAAGTATTGCTATGATCTTAGTTTGATGGAATGGCATCATGGATTCCTTGACATGATGTCACATATCCAAGTCTAGGATCAAAGAAATTATGTTAGGTATAGACACTCCCATTATAGGGATTTATTGTTTATAATTGATTATATTTTATGAAGTTTTCCATTATCTGATACTTCCATGTTTTTATTGATAACCATTTTTAAATTTTTTTTTATATAAATATATATATAAATGTTTATATCGATATACGGAACATATGTAAGTATATTCCATATAAGTTAGAAACCAGGTGGTTTATTACTGAGTATTATATTCTCACACTCAGTATATACACTTAGGGGGGACATGAAATTTGATAGTCTATTTTTCAGGTACCTATATGTACAAGTACATGTTTGTATGAATTGTTTTTTCTAAGAATGTTTGATTTTTGTATGACTCATGTTCCATTTAGTGTTGTAAATGGAGACAAGAGATTGATTTTTTCATTTAGCCTTAGGTTTCAGGGATCATTTTATATTATTGATCTTTATATGATTTGTAAATATTTATCATATGGAATTCAATCTATTTGGATCATATTGGTTTTCTTGTATTTTAATTTATTAATAAAATTGGGTAAACCATATACCTATGGTCTTCTTAGAACCTTGATGTTATTCTCCAGCCTTTAGTGATCGAGAGGTAAAAATGAGGTCATGTAGTTCTCTATCTAAGTACTATTTAGGTATCTTGGTCACCATCACTAAACCATATGTACTTTTTTTATTACATAAGATCTTGAATCATGGAGGTGGTCTTTTCTACTTGTACATTTATCTCTTATATCCCTTAGTTTAATATCCCTACCTATTACTCCATATCAACCATTTATAGTAATTAATTATGGTTTTTTAATTTAAATTGTTGATATAAAGGATTTAAATATCGATAGTCCTATTTGTGGTTATTTTCCCATCAAAAATATTTTATTAAATTTCTCCATCCAAATTAGTTTGTATGTAATATTATTCTGAATACTATAAGTTTCTAGATTAATTTTTTGAGACTTTATAATAGATTGGATGTGTGTGATGAGTTTTGTATTTTCTTGTATCTTTTATAATGAAAATGTTTTTAGTATTCTCCTGTATATGTATAGAATTATCCAAACCACATAAATATTTATTTTCTATTTAGTTTTATTTTGTGTGAAGTGTGTTAATAGAGTTTTTTTTAGTGATTTAGTGATATCACTTCCTAGTTCCAGTGCATAGATTCGATAGAGGCAATTATCAGACAAACCTCTATTTGATAGGATTATGGAGATTTCCACTATATAGAATGGGGTTCATCATACAAATTTATATCCATTGTATATAATATATTTTATGGAGCTTTCCACTCATTTATTATGATGTGTTGTTTGGATATTTAAATTTTATTAGATCTTATATTCCTCTATCTGATTATTTCTACCTGATAACCACCATGGGCTATTGGGAAAGAGTGTCATTGAGGATTTTTTTGATCTAATCTTGAACTGTTTTCAAATATTTAACATATTTATATATATATTCAACTAGTATATATGAATATATTTCCCTATTTATTAATAGTTATGTGTTTTAATATTTTTTAATATTGTGTAGGCACATTGTGATATACATGGATAAAAGCTAGATCACATTATCAAGTAACACCCCTCAGTACGATAAGGGTTTGGAGGAGTTTTTAGATTTTTCAATTTTCAATCAATTCGTTGAAGAGAGAATAATATGTTCATGTCATAAATGTAAATTTAGAAGATGGTTGAAAAGAGATGAAGTTTATGAACATTTAATATTGAAGCAATTCCCTAGTCAATATTTGTGTTGGATGTGGGATGAATAATTGAACATTAAAAAAAGGTTGAGCACTAATGTCAATCCACAGAATGAGCTCCCAACATCATCGATAATGGTAAATGAAATGAAAAACCTTATAAATAATTCATTTGGCACTGTAAGACACCACCATCAACCTCAAAACATATCAGAACAACCAGATGAGGGTTATACAAATTGCAACGTGACAAGTGATGTTTTTGTGACTTTAGGACAACCAAATGAAGATTTTAACATATCAGTGCATCCTCCTCTTGATTATTTGGAGACTAATGTAAGAGAAAACTTTACTAAGGAAAATATTTTTCATAATTTAGTCGATGATGGAAATCAAGATTTTTATAGTGGATGTTTGAAATATTCAAAACTTTATTTTTTGCTGAAGTTGTACCATATCAAATGTCTGTGTGGAATTACAAATAAGGAAATGTCTATGATATTGGAATTATTGTGTGATGAGTTTACTAAAGCAAAAATCCATGATTCTTTTTATGATATGAAAAAAAAATAATAGGATTGGTTTGAATTATACAAAAATACATGTGTGTCCCAATGATTTTATGCTTTATTAGCGAGAGGATTCAAGTAGACAGGATTGAAAAAAAATTCTTCTTCTAGATGGCAGTCTATGGGTGATGTTGGAAGTCTAAATCAATATACTACCATGAAGAAAAATAAAAGTAACACACCTATAAAGGTTTTTCATTACTTTTTTTTAAAGCCTTGATTGCAAATATTATTCATGTCATCGAAAACCTTCGAACACATGAAGTGGAATTTTGTAGATAATAACAATGATGGGTTAATGTGACATCCACGATATTTATAATCATGGAAGTCATTTGATTAATTACATATAGATTTCTCAGTTGATCCTAGGAATGTTCGATTGGGATTGGAAGTAGAGGGATTCAACCTATTTGGGACTTTGAGTACCAGTTATAGCATTTGGAAAGTTGTTTTGATCCCTTACAATCTGCTTTCATGGATGTGTATGCAACAATTGTATTTTATCATTTAAATGATTATTCCTAGAAAACAAAAGCCTAGAAATGATATTGATGTATACAAGTGGCTTTTAATTGAATAATTATAGGAGTTATGGAGCAACTGTGTTGAGACATCTTATGTTTCTTCTAAAATAATGTTCAAAATGCATGCTGCTTTAATGTGGACCATTAGTGACTTCCCTATGCTTGGGAATTTATCTGTTTGGAACACTTACATGGGTTTTGATTGCCCTATTTGTAACTTTTATTTTGAGACCAAATGGCTACCTCACAGTAAAAAATGGTGCTTCTTATGCCATCGAAGATTTCTCGACGCATCTCCTAGATTTCGGCTGAACAGATCAAAATTTAATGGTTTTGTTGATCGTAGACCACCTCCAAAGTTGTTAACTGGTTCTGAAATATTGACACAACCTGAAAAAGTTGAAATAGAATTTGTGAATGTTTATCATTTGAATGATAGTGGGAAACAGGTTCGAAGTGCATCATCAAGTGAAATCGGAATGCAACAATGGAAGAAAAAAATTATATTCTTCAAACTTCTGTATTGGAAATTTAATTTGTTGAGGCATAATCTTGATGTGATGCATATTTAGAAGAATGTCTGTGATAATTTGATCTTCACGTTACTTAATGAGCATGGAAAGTTGAAGGATCATCTCAATGCTCAGATATACTTAAAAGTAATGAACATAAAATGTGATCTCTAGCTAGATGAGAATCAAAAGTATGCTCCGGAAAATTTTGCAATGAAAAATAGGGATAAGGATACATTCCTTCAAATTTTAAAAAATTTAAAAGTATCTCATGGGTATTAAAGTAACATATCAAGGTGTTTTGAATTAAATAATCATAAGTTACATGGATTAAAAAGTCACGAGTCGCATATTTTATTACAGCAGTTACTACCATTGGCATTGCGTACATTATTACCTAAAAAAGTTAATGTTGTTGTACTTCAATTCTGCACATTTTTTAGGAAACTATGTGAGAAATATGTATATTCATTTGATCTTGAAAACCTTTAGGAGAGGTTTGTATGGACACTTTGTGCAATGGATATGATCTTTCCTCCATCATTTTTTACTGTCATGATGCATTTAACTATGCATTTGGTTGAGGAAGATAAATTAGGAGGCCCCTTTCATTATCGATGAATGTATCAAATTGAGAGTTACTTTATTTATATATTTTTTAGTTAAGTAAACAATTTTTTTGAACTTAATTAAATACATAATTATGTTTTTTTTCACAGATATCTTGGGCATTTGAAATCATACGTGAGAAATAAAGCTCAACCAGAAGGATCAATTACTAAAGGATATTTGGAAAAATATTTCCTTACCTTTTCTTCTAGATACTTGGATGATATTGAGACAATATTTAATCGAGTTGTACGTGTTGAGGACACATCAACTCAATCTCAAATACATGGGAAATTAACAATATTTCTTGTTATTGACCAATTAGTTGGGAGGACCTCCAATGTTACACTAACAAAAATTGAATTATTACAGGCACATAGATATGTGATGATAAATATTGAAATTTCAAATCCATTTATTGAAGAGTTGAAAATACAAACAAAGATATGAATAAGAGTCCAAATATGAAATGAGAAAGATATAACAAAAACTGTTAATAAAGAGCTTGTAGAATGGTTTGCCTGATGTGTAAGTTCATAAATATTGCAATAAATACGAATATTAAGTTGACACGTATATTTTTGTAATTATAATAAAGTATATTTCTTTTTTTAGAACATGAATACTGATACTCAAGCAGAGTTATTAAAAGATTTGAATTTTCTTGCTCGAGGTCCTCTAAAACAAGTTATAAAGTTAGATGCTTACACCATGAATTGCTTTAGATTTCATACTGTTGATCGAGAAGAGGGTTTGGAAACACAGAATAGTGGTATATTTACATTTTTTGAATTGTACTACTATGTAAAGATGACTGATATTATTAAATTAAACTACCATGGGCATTTTCAGTTGTTTTATTAAAATTAAATTGGGTCGATATTATCAGGGGTGTTAAAAGAAATTCCTTGCAATTTACTTCTGTGAACTTATATCGCTTGATGGATGTTATTGATCATGAACTGTATGATCCATATATCTTATCATCGCAAGAAAAAATGGTATATTATGTGAATGATGTAGTGGATGAAGGGTGGAGTGTAGTTTATCATGTAAAATAAAGAGATTTGTATGATATGGGTGATGAAGCAGAATATTTGACCTCTGAAATTGAATCTCATAAACAACAAGAATCGAAATTATTTATCCACCATGATATTGAAAATATTGGTCTAGAAAGGATGAATGAGTTGGATGAAGTAATGTAGTAGGAAACATACATGATTTAAGGAGAAAATGATTGTATGTACAGTTATGAATTCATTTAGCATCCACTTATTTCATTTTTGTAACCATTCATTATCATTGTTATATATATTTTGTTTGTTAGTACTATGCATCTGTTATCTTTTTTAATTTTTTTTCTGCATAAATTTTTTGAAATATATGTTCTGAACAGAATTTTATTTGATTAAATGATAGGATTATCGAGGAAGCAATATAGTGTTTCATCGACCACTTTAACAGATGACAATCTACCTGTCTCCCTCCCTACGACATCTGATCCACCATCTGCATGCCCCCCTACAACATCTCCCCCTACATCATCTCTCACACCCTCTATGAGTATCCCTTTAGAATCTCAGTCGTCACCTCCTACTTCAGGAGCCTCAACAGTGGGGGAGTGGGGTGCCACTTTTATTTCTTTGTGGGGATACTAGAGGGTGACTATTATAGGTAAAAAAAATTATATGAATAAATTTAATGAAATTTTTTATACTAACTATTTTTTCATTAAATATGGAAATAATGCAACTGTGGATAAAAATATAAAAAGTTCATATGTATGGAATCTAACTTGAGAGAAGATAGTTATCCCATTTAATTCATATGGGGTCCCTACGGATGATTCCATAGGAATACTTGGTAAAATTTTACGTCAGCTGGCCACGGAGCCCATTTCCCTTCCTATTTCATATGATGATTGGAGACATATGACTGAAAGTTAGAAAAATGATGTTTTTTATTCCCAAATAAAGGTAATTTCAATACATTAAGGTGTAATTGAATGTCATGTTATTAATATTTTAAAATGAATTCCTATGTACATATGTTTTTTTACTTTACAGTTATTGATGTGATAGTATGAAAGTGGACATTGAAAAATCTTCGAAAAAAAAGGAAAGAATATAAATGGAGATTTTGGGTTGATGTCAATGATACTTCATTTACCTCCCAATTGATTTCTGAAAAGCTACCTGATGGCGTATCCAAGGAGCAGTGGAAAGTTTTTGTTGATAGACATCGTGATGAGAAGAAGATGGTATTTAAATATATATTACTATAATAATCTCATTTTACATTTATAAATGCATATGAAGAGGAGATGAGATTTAATACATTGCTATTAAATTTCATTTTATTTATTTTAGGAACTTTCAAGAAAGAATGCATCAAGTCGGGCTAAGTAGGCCATCCCTCACACTACAGGGTCAAAGTGTTTTTCTAGAAGTTGATATACTCTGGTAATATTTTCATTAGTTTAAATATTTATAAGACAATATTATTTGTTTAATATATTAAATTGTTGATTTGTTTTTGTTTAATATAGTCACAGATTTTAGGGCATGAAGCATCCCGAACAGAAGTGTGGTTGAATGTTCACCAAAAATCTTATGGAAGTTTTGTTAATGAGCAGACCAAAGAAGTTGGGGTATGAACTCATTTTTCATTATAATGACTTATTATAATTTGTTATTATGTTAATATATATTGCTTCTAATATGACTGTTATTTTATTTATTGGTAAAAATTCAGGAACTATGGGATTCCAATCCTGTGCAGTCATACTTAGTCTCCCAGGATGACCCGGTTGCTAAAGTCTTTTGGAAGGAGCATCTTGGTAGAGTGTGTGGGATGGGTTTGGGACCAGTACCATCTGAGGCCTTTGGAAGGCCACCAGGTATTGTAGCTTCATATACTCTTGGTTGTAGTCAATTCATACCCCTAGAGACTTAGAGAGACATTTTTTCTCTACAAAACACAGTTCACGACCAGGGGGATCAAATATCCTCTTTGTAGAAAGCATTAATCGATTTATATTAGAAGATGATTGGATCAGCCCCTGGTGGTATTGCATAAACTGGTGGTGAGTAGGTAAATCACAAAAATTAAAAATCATTTAGTTTTCAATATTTTATTGGTTTTAATTTTAAATATAAATATACAACAGTATTTAATTTTTAATATAATTTTCTTTTAGGTGGTAGCAGGAAGTAGAGATGGAGGTGGATAGTGTGACGAGCTTTTTTCATCATTGGACTATGATTAGTTGTTTTGTTGATATGTTGGACAAATATGGTAATAGTCAGTTTGTATATGTATCATGTGTGGTACATAGTTTCCACCAAACATTTTCATGACCTAACATTTTCTTGATTTCTCATGTTTCCTTTAATGTATTTTATTGATTTTTGATGTTTCCTTTTATGTATTTATTTCTCGAGTGTGGTATTCACCATATATATCGATTCTTTTTCGTCAGGAATCATGTTTTATGATTCATTTTTCCTAAATTTATTAGTTTTGTTACCCAAGGATAAACAATCAAAAACATATCCTATAGTAATAGGAATCAATCTATTCATAGTTCTTGGAAAAGGTCCTCTATAAAAAAAATTCTTCTGTATAAGAGGAGAAGGATGAGATGTATGGGAACCATTATGTGAGAAAGAAATAAACAAATTTATGTGAATGAGGTGTGATTATAATTTTCACCAAGGCTTATTATAGGAGATCCTAACATCATTACATATATTGAAACATCATGAATAAATCCACATATAGTTTTTATATAATGCCCCTATGCATATTAAGCTCTTTCCTAGGGTAAGAGTCATTTTTTTCATAACATTGGTTTATGGATAAAGAACCACATGCAAAGGATCCTTATGTAGATTTAGATAATATATAGAGGAAGATGGTTCTTAGTAGGTAGACTGATCTAAGAAGTTTCAAGTCTTATAAGATGGACCATGAGAATCTTGAAATGGCCTTGGGTGGGTATTGAATATCAGAGGACTGCCTATCCAAAATAGAAAACCCAAGATCACCACATTGTATCCTTGGGAATGTTGAGGGTAAAATGGTTGGTAAATGGGAACTAGTTCATGGATTCTATACATGGAAGAATATAGAATAACCACTATGGCTAAGACCACTCCATGTTCTAATATTTATGGGAGGCCAAATTCCATTTTAAAATAGGAAAAAAGATAAAACGAAAATGAGGGTTCTAGATCACACTTTTACTAAACCCACCACATGAGTTTTGGATATTTACCATGTTTTTGTAGATTCCAGTGTGATTCACTTATAAATAGGAGTTTTATTACCTCCTTGTTTTGAATTTTTGACTTTCCCTCAATTCTTAATTGAACCTTACTCATCCTTCACTTCCCCAGTCACTTCCTTGGTGTTCCGAATCACTTGGATCATATTGGATCATTTAGATTAAATTTATTTGATTAATGGTATCCCTCTCTTTCCCCATTACTCCTTTATTTTCTTTCTATTATATTCAGGAGTTCATTATGGTGGTAATTATCCTCTTTTTTGGGTGGTTTTTGATGGATAATTATTATTGATTGGATTAAAAAGTGATTCACTTGAGATAAGTGGTTGTGATGTGTTGTGGTTATGATTTATTCTCTGTTATATCTATTAGAATGGTTTTTTTTCAGGGCATTGGTAGTGGGCCTGCTGTATTAGCTGCATTTTTTTTGTAAATCTGTCCTTAACAGCGGTTTTAACCGCTGCAAAATATAATATATTTAGAATCAGTTTTAACCACCGCTACAATTAAGGTATCTTTCTATCCATGGTGGATAAAACTTCTACTATAGACAATAATTTATCATAGGTTTTAACCACCGCTACACAGTTTTCATATTCCTTTATTATATCGCGGTGGTTTTAATAGTTTTAGTGGCGGTTTTCCTGGGAAAAACTGATATTTTTTTAGTGGTGGTTTTAATCGCTGCTAAACAGTTTTCATATTCCATTATTATATTTGTGGGAGTTTTAATGGTTTTAGTGGCGGTTTACCCCCAGTGAATCTGGTTTTTTTCACGGCGTTTATAACCGCTATGAAAAAAAACCAGTTTTTCTGGAGGGGAAATGCCACTAAAACCATTAAAACTGCTTCGAAATGCAACCACTACGATGGTTAATATAAACCACCACTAAATCTAGGAAACCTCCACCTATTGTATTCCAACACACAATTTAGCAGCAGTTTCAAAAAACTGATGCAGAACCAAATGGAGGCAGTTTAAACCGCCGCCATTTACAAAAAAAACTGTCTGAAAATGGTCTTTTTCCTATAATGATGTGGTATATCATCAATATTTACCCTAGTTGGTGGCTCTAGTTACAGCACAACAAGTGTATGTACAACTCCCCCACACACTCGATGGGGACCTCTCATTGTCCAATCTATGGATAGAATCCTATTCAATCAGTTGTTTGATGATAGGAGGCTCGATTATTGGAACAGGAATGTTATAACCCTAGCTAAAGGTACTGGTTCAAATTATATGTGTTAGAATCTAATAATCAAAAAGATAAATTTTGTTTTTAATGTATATATAGAGATTTTAATCAAGGACATGGAAATCAATGACCAAACCTTACATGATGCATACACCATTTACATATTCATAAAAAATGATGCTTTATAGATCCTAGTTGATAAGAAGGTTATCAGATTCTTAGTGAATGGACATTCCAATCACTACACCAACACGGTTTTTCCTTTCCTAAAATCCAAACTCAAAACCCCTTGGCACCACTATCCTAAATTGAAAAAATAGTCTCATAGAAACAAAATTATGATCTCCATACTCGAGAAAAAGATGCTCTAATACCACAATGAAATGAGTGGACCCACCACAACCCCACTCGGGCTGATAGTGATCCAAGTGTGTCACCCCAATCCCCCTCCAATAGGCCAGAGGCTAGTTACTGGCACTGAATAAGAATACCATACATGATGGGAGGACTTATCATAATGTACAAGTACATAATGATCAACATCCATACATGATAACAATAAAGAAAAACTATTTAAATAACCAACTTTAATATGTATAAATGCATTCCACTCACACTAAGATTCACAAAGGAGTAACAAATTCATAAACTATAAAGTAATTGGGGGAAAATACACACCCAACAAACCCAAAGGTAAGCCTACCTAAATTAACTCAGGTGAATGTATATTTTCATTAAACTAGCACTAGACATTAATTTCATATTCTTTTATCACCTTGAAGTATCATTATACTCCTATTGTGTCAACATCATGCCAACCTGGGTTAGCATCCTAATGTCCATAATCTACAAAATACATAACACATGTGAGTGGAACACCTATATATAGGTGATTATATAAATACATAGTACGATACCCCGATAACCAAAAAGGAATAAATAAAGTCCCTAGTCATCTCAAAATTACAAAGGTAAAGAGTGACCCACTTGGGGAATAAGAATAATAATACATAAACTCAGATATGATTTTAAGTTATTAAACACCATAGACCGATTCCTACTCATCAATATCCCAACTCCTTAAAGGAAAATGTCACCCTAAGAAATCCAACAATACAATCTTACCAAATTAATCAAACCCAAGCCATCTCACTAATAGTAGTAGGGGACCCTTTCCTTTCATCGATAAGTTTCATTCTAAGGAGCACAAAACCCCTAATGGGGGATTCAATCTTTTTCAAAAAAGTAAATTGAATGAGGGAGTACCTAACTCTATAAATAGAGTACCCATACCTTGATTATTCATAGAATATGTATCAAGGGGTATCAAAATATGTTTACCTTATAGAGGACCTCCACTATGTCAGGTGAAAGAAAGTGTTGAATCCACACTTAAACTATAGAGCACCCACACCCTATGAATATAGGTGAGTACCAAACTCTAAAACCCTCATGGGAATTGCGAATTACAACTGAAAAGTATATAGTGGAGTACCAAAACCATAGGGTACACTCCATTCACCATAACTAAACCCCTTCATTATCCATATGAATCCAAATCCTAAACCTACCCAAAACATTATGTAAACAACCTTGAGTGGTCTAAAGAATTATCCCATAATTCCATATGTATAAAAAATATTATGAAAGACTATCTCCTCAACCTAATCTAATATATTAGTGAAAATACAAATATAATCCCATGAAGGGATTTTTCTAAGTCATTTATCCCTAGGGATCAACACGGTGATAACAAAAACCATGCTTCTAGGATAAAACACTTGGCCTACTAGTTTCAGTCCACAAAAAACTCATCATGCCACATCTAATTCCCATAGATGCCTTCAACATTACATGAACATACATACATTCAGCAACATCACCAGCATATCATAGCCAAAAATATCAAACCCCAACACACTATATGTAGGATTAACTCAAATATCATGGCCTCTATATATGAATTACTCTTATCCCTTCACAGTGTGTCCCTTATAATCTTATGCACCGTTGGAAGGTTGGTAGTAATGGAATAACATGGAGTGTTGTGGTGTGATCCTCCCTATAAAAGGCTATGGGGGATTCATGATACCCTTTGTTATAGTGTGATTGGTTATATCACACTGAAACATGACACTACACATCATAATATCATTGTTCTCATCATTCCATACAGTGTTATCATATTTGCGTCGTGCCTCCACTAATGAGAACCAATTCCACAATACACCATCGTAAGGGCTAGTGGCATCTATTAAATCAAATTGTGAGGAGAAATATGAGATTTAGGAGATATATAAAGATGATATATCAATTATGAGAAGAAAATCAAGAAGGATTTGATTATAAATAGTAAAAATATTATATATATCAATAGATATTCATAAAATTGATAACATAAAGAAACAAAAAATATAAATTAGATAAATTCACAATTATATTATGAAATAATAGAGCATTGTATTAGAAAATAATTCTAAATCATATTTCATTTTTCAACGCCACAAAAATCCACTGATTGATTTTTCTAAGACAATCTCCATGTGATCGTTGATGGTTGAATGGTCATCCAATATGTTTAGGTATCCAAAACCACACCATCATAAGTATATAGATCGAGGGAGGAAAACTAAAAATCCTAGGGAGAGAGGGTCCAGCTTGTATTTGTAATGAAAATTTGGTCCAACCCAATCATGACATAATGAAAAATTTTTCACTGTAATTCCACAAATCCCGACCAAAATCATTTTCAAAAAATGACTATCATGAAAAAAAATTCCTCAATAAAATAAGATCCAAAAAAAATTGTGTGATCAAATATATTTGCAACACCTCAAAAAACTTTTTCAACTCTCATAACCTCACATTTCTTAGACCCTATTGTAGTGTGAAAAAGGGTGTCATGGTGTAATGTATCTTATAAAATATTAACCCAAGATTATTATTTGAAAATGAAGGCCAAAATTTAGTTTCTGCCATTACAATGAAATACCAATTATATAAAATAAATATAAAAGTTATACACTCTTCACTTCAAAACTTTCATCAGCATGAATTACGATTAATAATCATAGTGGAAACTAAAATACCATGCCATAATGAGAATTTCCAACTCAAAAACTTTAAAGTATCCAAATGTAAAAATCTGGGTCATTGTATAGAATATTATTATCATGGATTCTCATCCCCTATAATTTTACACTCACCACATTAATACTCTTTTAAATATTAGATAAATAATGATCAGTAACCTTGATTATATTTAAAATTGATATAACTACCAGTTTCTCTTTTTTAATCATCATGGACTATGAAACATACATGTAAGTCTTATTATCCTCATCCAATTATAAATTTAAAGGTCTTAAAAATCCCATTTCATGAAAATCACATTATGTATTGGAACAATCCTCTAATTTTTCCTCAAATCCCAAAATGGTCTTTGTTATATTATCGTACATATTTTTTAAATATGTATCACATCCAAATTATGCCTTAAAATATGACCTTTTTAAAAAGGAAGTTTGAAGAAAATACTTCCCTTATTCCAATTATAATTGCACTCTATATTTACAGTTGGAATGGATTTCAATCTAAGAGATAACAAATCCTAAAAATTACACACTATGTGAATGTTTTCTCGATCAATTTATGCTAAAATTTGAACCCTATATATAATTTGTGGTGTTGGGATATACTCTTTGTTCCAATCAAATGGCACTATGTATTTTTAAAACTTTTTCATTTGAGGATGAAATCATTTATGATTGATGTTTTCCCACTTTTTATAGTGCTCTAAACATATTGATTTCTTAATTTTATTGAAATAAGGAAAGTGAATCCTCCTTTTGTACCCCAACCTAAAAAGTTAGCATACACTAGGAAGTCATTAGATTTCTATGAAAAAGAAACTTGAAGACTAAAAATTTTATTACTTTTTGAATCAAAATTCACCACACCATCCACTCAAAATTCATACAACTCATAAAGTAACAATTTTATATAAACATCTATTTCATCATCAAAGCCTATTGATCCATCAATAAGAGTAGAAATTATTAAAAATGGTTGTCTCACACACAACCACGGGGTGAATTTATATAGAACCAACAACAATGACCATGTATTATGTTTCACACTAACTATATACATGAAAGGGTTAAAACCATTTTCATCCAAACCTAGTGGAACATTAGGAATATCCTAGGTAAATTATGAGTGTCTCTAATCAAATTAATTTCATTCCAAAGAATCCTTTGGGTGAGTTAACTTATAAAACACTTTGTTTCACTTTTCATGCACATAATCAATTTAGCAATCTTAGGTGAAATGGGGAATCTATTCAAGATCAGTTTTAATGGGAAGTAATATGACTACTTCATGTGGTTCAAGGCCCTACTGGGGAGAATCTAAGGACCTTGATTCATCTCTTTTTTCTTTCACCTGGATGAGTTATAAATATTAAAATCATTGAGCTATGCATTATCTTTTCCAGAACAATATAAAATTGTTAGAGAATGCATCAATGGTCTTATATGTGAAACCAAGGTTTCCAGTCAACTTGAGATCTTAGTAGTATTACTCTAGATTCTTTTCCTTAGTAGGGATTAAATTCTAAAATAGTACCAAGAGTATATATAAAGAGGTATTTATCAACTTATTCTAGTTATTAAATTGAAAAGGTTCAATGATAAATGAAAATTTAATTATTCTTGTGCATCTATGATATAATTTAGTGCATACATTGTCAAGAATCTCAAATAATTTCAATTTTTCTTTATCGACACCAAAATAGGGATTACTCCCTATAACATCACCATTCTCAATGTTACTTTATTCATGAGGAAACTGATGCATATTGTCTTTAAGAATTACATTCATCCGATCAAATATCATCAGATCAACATCCATCTAAACACTTTATGATTTGTGATAGAGAACATATTCTTCACCATTACATGTCTATTTCTTATATTTTTTAAAAACCTTTTTAGAATCAGATGTTCCCTCATGGTATCTTTTTCTAAGAGATAATTATTTGCACATTTTTAGTAGATATAATTAATAAAATCTCTTTGAAATCCACTAATGGAGTCAATAAATTACTTAATGTACTCAAAATATTTAACAAAAAAATCTATTTGATAAATCAATTCTTTTTTTATTCTTTTTTGTATTCATAGATAAAAAATTAAAATACAGAAACAATATTTATTAATATTTTTGAAATACTAAAAAAACAAAATGTTTGTAATGTTCACATAAATCATAACTAGTTATTATCAAAAAAATAAAATAAATATAGATAAATTTATTAAAATAGATCGTAGTTATCATAAATATCCCAAAAATATCATATATATATAAATAATGCAACACTCGCCCCCTTCTGTCTACTATTCTCTACTATGATTTAATCACCATCATTCTGGAGGTTATCCCAGATAATTTGGTTCATTATCTCTTATTTTATTCATTTATTATTATTGAAATATATAGTTTTATTGTTTTATTAAAATTATTTAATTAGTTATATTTATTAATGTAAATTGAAATTTATGTTATATTTGATGTTTTTTACTTAGATTCTTTATTTAAATTTATATTTTCCTAAACTAAAATTGTATAATATATTTAAAAATAATAATAATGTTTCTTATATTAACAAACCAATGTAAGTAATATTATTAAAAATAAAATAATGAATTTTAAAAAAAAATGAGCCACATATGTAATATCAATCAAGAAATTTAATTGATTAAATATTTTTATAAAATATTTTAATACAAAGGGTATGAGTAAATTAATTTTAAAAAAATTATGGAATGATAAAACAATATATGATATATAAATAAAAAAAATTATATAAAAATATTTAAAAAACAAATTTATCTGATTTACCATAATAATTAAAACGTAAAAGTATAAAAATAAAATAATTTACAAAAAATGTGAATAAATTCATATTTAAAATAATCTTCAGAAAAATTTATATATAAATAAAGTATAAATGTTTATATATTTTAAAAAATAATATGATTAAAATATATATATATATATACATAAGAGTTATATATTATTATATCATAAATGTTTTTATATTTCAAACAATAAAAAATAAAATGAATAAAATAATTATTGTATATAATTACATCGTAACACAATTAAATATAAAAAATCTAAAATTAGATGTTCCAACAGCTATATCAATTTGATCATCAAATTATAGGTTCAACCAAGTTTCTTAAACTATCAAACCTCATTTAAACATCAAATTTAATCAAAAAATCCTTGGAATCTAGGGATGGGAATCACATTAAAAAAATAGAATAAACAAACCCTAAATCCAAACAAAAACAACAAAACCCTATTATCAAAATAATTAATCATTACAAAATAAAATTAAATGTGATATAATTTATTTTATACATTTATTTTATTAAAATGTTTAGGGTTACTAATTTTTCCAATCAATCAATTAATAGTAAAAAGAATAAATGTGTAGTTGACCAGAGGGAAGAGAGGGAACTCAAAACAGAGGAGAGAGAAGGTGACCATAGGAGAAAAGGGGGTCACGTGTGCTATTAGGAGAGTGCTTGCATGATTTTAGGTGATGATCGATGAGTGGGAGGAGGCTACAAGGAGATGCAATCAGGGGAATAAGGTATTTGGTGTTTTCTTTTAAAATTGCATCAAACTCCATTTAACAATCGTTATTGGTATTGTAATGACCCAAACTTATGTATATGGAATTTACCTTCTGGGTAAATATGTGTGTCATGTTTAGTAATATAGTATAGTATAAATCAAATGAAACACATAATAATAATGATAACACTTAATTTTAATAATGGATAATGTTAAATTAAGTCAATAATTAAACCAAATAAAATTGACATAATTACAATAGGAAAATAAAAACAAATAAATAAAATAACTACAATAGGAAAATTTGTATCATCTAAATCTCATAGTATTATAACACCCACAAATAACATTATAAAAATGATACAAAACATTAGTAATGGAATCAACATTTTCAAAATGTAAAATATGAAAACATGAGAGGAATTGAAGTGAATGATAAATGAATGAATTAAGAAGTATTTATAGAAAGTAATATGACTATTGTAATATAAAAATAGTATTTATGAAACCTATGAAATAAAAATATAATGAATGTATACCATAACATAATTAAAAAATTGCTAACATGATAAAATAAATGTTAATCACAAAGAAAGCATAATTGCAACTTTTATTAAAATATATATGTTCTATATTAATTAAAATATATTTTTATAGTAAATTTGGAATTTTGAAATAAAATTTATTTTCATGAAATTATTTTAAAAAACACAAGATATTTTTATATAAATGAAAATATAATTTTATGAAGTTCCGCATAATTTTTTAAATGGTCGGAAAATTGGATTTGTCCCAAAAAATAGAATTTTTCAATAAATAAAGATTTTATTTAATAGTTAAATTTCCTCTATTTGAAAAATTGTTTTGAAAAAATGGAATTTATTTTTAGAATTTTATAATAAAAAATTATATTATGGTGAATTTTTTTTATTTTTCTAAAAAAAATTAAATTTTTTATGAATAGTAAAATGTGAAAAAAAATGGTAGTTTGTATTATAAGTTAAATTCATCGTTAATTACATATGAGATGATGTAAGTAACCATTATATTGACCTCACATGCAAAAAATATAATATATATTCACATGAATCATCAATATTAATAATCTTGAGAGAAAATAATAAACTAATGAATATTTTATTCAAAAACACTCATCTACTCCCCTTATAAAAAGCACCCACCTACATCCATTTATCTTCACTTTCAAAACACCACGTATCATCCAAAATCTACCCAAATCCCACCCCAACTCTCTCCCAACATCCTAGGATATTTGATCTCATAAAAAGATGAATCTAAGGTTGCTTGGGGCATTTTCTAAGAGTGAATATGCAAAGAGGTAATGTTCCCAACCTAACTCTCTTAAATCCTTTTATTCATATTATACATCATCATATATATTGTATCCATGATAGTATAATAATATCAGTATTATAAATTTTATTATACTAATATATTATCCATTATATAAACCCTCTCATTCTAATTCAAAATGAAAATTATTGTTCATATTATGGTCGGTTCACCACCTCCATGAACAGCTTGTTTTATTTTTCACTACCACCTTCATGGAAGTTTTAAATTCACATATTCTAGTTAAAAATGATATAAATAAGTATATTTTATATTGATTTATAATTTTTAATGGATAGGTATTCACAATTTCAAATAAAACCAAATAAGTTCATTATGGTCGGAAAAACCACCTAAATGAACAAACCATATAACAGTAACATTTATACTAAAGGAATCATACCTATATCAGAACACATATGGATATTTAGGACCATATAAACATTTTTAATTTCATTAAGTTCATTATATTACACTTTTGGTGTTATGGTTTCACTAGAAAATAACTTTTATAATTATCGATAAAATAATGCAACTTTTAAACTATGTAACAAACATCCACGAGATATTGAACATAATCATAATATTGTAAGAAAATAAGTATAAAATAATATAAATATTAGTAATAAATGAATTATATATTAAAAAACTAGGAAAGTATTTAATGAACTTAATTTTATTATTCATAAACTTATTTGATCATATTGATGAGTCAAGTACCCAAGGTAAGGGATTTTCTAAACCACCCTCATTACTTTTGGGTTATGTATTATCTTCATTTATCTCTCTTTAACTCTATCCTCTTCACATGTAATTATTTATTATTTTCTATATATATTCCTTACATATATACCTAGTATAGTTTACATTTATTTTTTGAGATAATACTTGTTCTTAAAGTTCCCTTCTCAATTCTTTGTTTTAAGAAAACCCATTTAATGGGAAATTGTTTATTTATTATATCTTTTCATATACCACTTCATATATTTATTTTATCCTTATATTATTTATAAAAACACTAATTTTTTATTTAAACCTGTTGGAGTTCTTTTTTTTAATGTAACTTATTATGTTCTTACACTTTTTAAAAACTATATACCCTTTTTCTTAAAACCCTGCTTATAAGGTTCATTTCCAAACTTACTTCTCCAATTTTTGTATGCCTTCACTTCAATTTAACTTCAAATTAATGAAATATTCTTCTTTATTCATTCATTAAATTTCAAGAATGTTTTAATATATTCATTCATGGGAACCTTGATGATAGGTCATTTGGTTATGCTCTAAGACAATAATATGTAACCAATTTTCTTTTCATGAATTTTTCTTATTCTTAAACATTTTGTTTGATTTCCTTATGTGGAACACTTATGCATGTACATGATATGAATTAATGGGTGGTCCCATAATTATATATCCCTTTTATTAATTAGGTTATGTTTTCATCTCATGTGATGTCATGTATGGTGCACAGGCAATTAGCCTAGTACACTATGTTATGATGCCTTGGTAGTGAGTCTTGAATTTTGCTTAAGTTGTCATGTTTTATGTTGTTTTTACATTCCTATGATTCCATGATCTTATAATATCATGTTATTTATTCCATTATCTCATGTGAATCTATATGAGCATCCTATTTTAGGATACGATGTTCTGCCTCTTGGATCATATGTTATATTTCATTATCATTTTTATTCCCTTCCTCAGTTTTATAGATCACCCCTTATATTTACGTATTTTCCCAAGGTATCCTATACAATAATATAAAATAAATGGTATTTCGAATCAATTTATAGAGAATTATATTTTATTTATATTATGTTTAAGTTATTTTATAATGTTTCTGATTTTATAAAGGCACTACACCTCTAGAATTATAAGATGTATTTTATGATTCCTTATGTTAAAAAATCATGAAATAAAATTTTTAAGAGACTTGGGTTTCTATTCTTAGTATGAGAATGAGGTTTATTTATTTTGGGGGATTATGATAAATACATTAGTGAAAACCCTAAATATAAGTTTAATTATAGTAAATCATCCTAAAATTTTATTAAAGTAAAGAGTGTACGGTTTCCTAGAAATTACATCCCTATCTAGATAAAAATAAGTGGATGTAAGTTCTGGAATAGATTCACCTAGGGGTAATAACCCTGAAAAAGTTTGGTTAGGTATTAACTTGATCTTCATGAAGTGGACAAAAAATGGTCTTAACTGGCATACCTAGGTTGACACTCCTAGGTTATATAATTTAAATGATTCATAATCTCTTTAAAAACATTGTGAGGATTTGAATACATAACTAGTTGGGTTAGATAACCTAATTTAAAAATGACCATGGATAACATAGATTAAAAACTATAAATTCATATGTTACGGTATACATTTCATTTATAAGTTATTCTTTCTAGGTTCATGGTTTTCCTTTTTTAAACTTATCAATTGGAGTATTCTCATCCCTATTTTATAATTTTCTTTTATTTTAGTTAACGGATGCAAATAGTAGAAATCATGCTGAAAATTTATAAAATGGGAAATATCACCACGGGAAAAAGGACTTTTTGCGACGGGCTTTTTGCGACGGGAATAAATCCCCTCGCAAAAGTCTGTCCAAGAGGTTATTTGTGACGAGGGTAATAACCCGTCGCAAATAACCGATTATTTGTGATGAGATTTCGGGTCCCATCGCAAAAGGTTTGGCGCGAGTAGCGCGCTAAAGCGCGCGAAGGTTATTTGTGACGGGGGGATCCCCCCATCGTGAATAGTGAAGTATTTGCGACGGGGCCCGTCGCAAATACCCGGCAGCGGTTAATAGCTTTTTGGGATTGCACGTCCTCCCGTCGCAAAAGGTGTGTCTGCAGGCACTATTTGTGACGGGACCCGTCGCAAATAACTTTTTAACCGCCGACAGTAATTAATGCGGGCGTAGGTATTTGCGACGCATCTCGTCGTAAAAGATACTATTTGCAACGGGTTACCCAACACAAATAGTCCCATCGCAAATAATCTAACCTATATATACCCCTATCCGTTTTTCTTCTCATTCCTCTCAATTTCTAGATCTTGTTTCTCTCTAAACTCTGATTTCAGAGGGAAAATTTTTCTAAGTTAATTTTTTTGGTCACGAAGAAGTTGTGAAGCTGTCTACATCAATAGAAAATCAAGTTTAAAGGTATTTATGTTTTATTTAATTAATTAATTATTTCAATTTTTTATGTTAATTTTTATTATTGTTGATTAGTTGAAATTAAATTGAATTTAAATTGTTTTGTCATGACTATTTATTTGTACTAATAAATTGACATTTTTAGTATTAATTTTTAATAATTAGTAGTAATTAATAATTATTGACGATAATTAGTAATGTAAATAATTATTTTGTAGTAATTAATAATAATTGGTAATAAATAATAATAAATACTAATAATTAGTAATAAATATTAATAATTGTTAATAAATATTAACAAATAGTAATAATGGGTAATAAATTGTAATAAATTGTAATAATTAGTAATAAATTGAAATAATTAGAAATAAATTGTAATGATTTGTAATAAATTGTAATAATTAGTAATAAATTGTAATAATTAGTAATAAATTGTAATAATTAGTAATAATTTGTAATAATTAGTAATAAATTATAATAATTAGTAATAAATTGTAATAATTAGTAATGAATTTTAATAAATAGTAATAAATTGTAATAATTAGTAATAAATTGTAATAATTAGTAATAAATGGTAATAACTTGTAATAAATTGTAATAATTAGTAATACATTGTAATAATTAGTAATAAATTGTAATAATTAGTAATAAATTGTAATAAATTGTAATAATTAGTAATAAATTGTAATAATTAGTAATAAATTGTAATAAATTGTATTAATTAGTAATAAATTGTATTAATTAGTAATAAATTGTATTAATTAGTAACAAATTGTAATAATTAGTAATAAATTGAAATAATTAGTAGTAAATTGTAATAATTAGTAATAAATTGTAATAATTAGTAATAAATTGTAATAATTAGTAATAAATTGTAATAATTAGTAATAAACTATAATAATTAGTAATAAACATTGATAATTACTAATAAATTGTAATAATTACTATTAAATTGTAATTATTAGTAATAATTACTAATATTTATTAATAAATACTATTAATTAGTAATAATTTGTAATAATTAGTAATAAATAGTAATAATTAGTAATAATTAGTAATAATTAGTAATAATTAGTAATAATTAGTAATAATTAACAATAATTAGTAAAAATTGGTAATCATTAGTAATAATTAGTAATAATTAGTAATAATTAGTAATAATTAGTAATAATTATTAATAAATTGTAATAATTATTAATAAATTGTAATAATTATTAATAAATTGTAATAATTAATAATAATTAGCAATAATTAGGAATAAATAGGAAAAATTAGCAATAAATAGGAATAATTAGCAATAAATAGAAATAAATGGGAATAAATAAGAATAATTAAGAATAAATAGGAATAATTAGTAATAGGAATAATTAGCAATAAATAGGAATAATTGGCAATAAATAGGACTAATTAGGAATAAATAAGAATGATTAAGAATAATTAGGAATAATTAGCAATAATTAGGAATAATTAGCAATAATTAGGAATAATTAGTAACGATTAGGAATAAATAGCAATAAATAGTAATAAATAGAAATAATTAGTAATAATTAGGAATAAATACTAATAATTAGGAATAAATACTAATAATTAGCAATAATTACTAATAATTAGTAATAATTAGGAATAATTATCAATAAATATAAATAAATAGCAATAAATAGCAATAAATAGTAATAAATAGCAATAAATAGCAACAATTAGCAATAATTTGTAATAATTAGTAATAAAGAGGAATTATCGGTAATAAACAGGAATAATTAGTAATAATTAGTAATAATGAGGAATATTTAGGAATAATTAGTAATAAATAGGAATAATTGATAATAATTAGGAATGATTGATAATAATTAGTAATAAATTGTAATAATTAGTAATAAATTGTAATAATTATTAATAAATACTAATAATTAATAATAATTACAAATAAATACTAATAATTTAGAATACTTAGCAATAATTAGAACTAATTAGCAATAATTAGAAATAAATAGGAATAATTAGTAATATATAAGAATAATTAGTAATAATTAGGAATAATTAGTAATAATTAGTAATAATTAGTAATAATTAGAAATAGTTAGTAATAATTAGGAATAATTAGGAATAAATAGAAATAAATAGGAATATTTAGTAATAAATAGGAATAATTAGTAATAAAAAGGAATAATTAGTAATAATTAGTAATAACTAGTAATAATTTGTAATAAATAGGAATAAATAGTAATAAATAGTAATAGTTACTATTAAATAGTAATAGTTACTATTAAATAGTAATAGTTAGTAATAAATAGTAATATTTAGTAATAAATAGTAATAGTTAGTAATAAATAGTAATAGTTAGTAATAAATAGAAACATTTAGTAATAAATATTAATAGTTAGTAATAAATAGGAATAGTTAGTAATAAATAGTAATAGTTAGTAATAAATAGGAATAGTTAGTAATAAATAGTAATAGTTAGTAATAAATATGAATAGTTAGTAATAAATAGGAATAGTTAGTAATAAATAGGAATAATTAGTGACAAATAAGAATAATTAGTGACAAATAGGAATAATTAGTAATAAATAGGAATAATTAGTAATAATTAGTTAGAATAGTTAGGAACAGTTAGAAAGAAATTTTAAAAAAATTTAATAAATTTTAAGAACTTGGCACAATTTCCAATGGATTGACGGCACAACTTTTGCTTGATGAATTTTCTCCTTTCAACTCTCACTAACTCAAAACATTATGAAAAATGTGTTGCTACATAGGCATATTCAATCGGATATGCATTCGTAGGATCACATTTTTTATAATTTTTTCAAGTAGTGGCAGTTGGAAGAAGACGATTCATTAACGTAAAGGGGGATCTTTTGTCCCATGACTCATTTACTTGCGTCTTTCTCACACTAAAATCACAATGAAGAATCTCGTCCGAAATACGAATATTCATTCTCATGCATATGAGAATGAATATACGTACCTCCGACCAGATTCTTCATTGTGATTTCAGTGTGAGAAAGATGCAAGTAAATGAGGCGTCGGACAAAAGAGTAGCTGTCAATCCACTGGAAATTGTGTCACAGTTAATTAATGGTAATTATTAAGAAGTAGTAGAAATTAGTTATATTTTTTTAGATAGTGTTTTTATAATTTCAAATTATACAAAAACAGTGATGATTTTATATTTTGTAGAAAAATATGGAACAAGGAAGTCAACATCAGTCATTATTAGATGATCACGCTTGGATAAATCACCATAGAAATCCAAATGGTTCTGGTTTAAATCATGTATATATTGAGGGTGTTGAAGATTTCTTTGCATTTGCATCATCAAAACCAGAATATCTTTCAAAAGTCACAATTAAGTGTCCTTGTAGAAAATGTTCTCTGAGAACGTTTGACACATTTGACAATGTTGGGGGACATCTCTTGTCGTTTAGTTTTCAACCAGATTATGTTTTTTGGTATCAACATGGTGAACGCAGTTCCAGAGAAGATACTAATAACTTGATTCTGGATCCATCACGGTTCCAAAATTTAGTACATGATGTTGCAGGTCCATCTCTTCGATAAACTGAAACTCACGATGATATCGATTTAACTCCTGAGTTGGCACCATCTGAATTTTATAAGTTGTTGAGGTCTGTTGAGGATGCATTATATCCTGGTGGCAAGATAAGCAAATTAGAAGCGGTTACAAAATTTATGGCTATTAAATTAGATAATGCAATGTCAAACAACTATTTTGATTAGATATTTTCTTTGGTTAAAACACTGTTACCTGAAGGAAATGTGTTACCTATAAATTACTATAGGAGCTAGAGGCTGGTTCATAATCTGGGCCTTTGTGATGGGAAGATTCATGCATGTTAAAATGATTGCATATTATATTCTAGTGAAAATGAGTCGTTCGATAGTTTTCCCACATGTGGACAATCGAGGTATAAAGAAGCTCAACCAGGGAAGTCTGGATCAATTCCTGTAAAACAGTTGAGATATTTCCCCCTTAAACCCAGGCTGCAATGTTTATTTATGTCTCATAACACAACATCAATGATTTCATGGCACAAAACCAATATTTCAACTGGTAAAATCTTGAATCATCCATCTGATGGTGATTCATGGAAACATTTTGATCGCCTGCATCTGTCTTTTTCTTTAGAAGCCCGAAACGTGTGATTGGGTCTTTTTACTGATGGTTTCTGTCTGTTTGGTTCTTATGGTAGTTAGTATTCATGTTGTTCTATCCTTATAACTCCGTACAATATATCTCCATGGATGTTGATGAAGGATCCCTATATATTTTTGACCTTATTAATCCCAGGACATCCGAAAAAGAATATTTATTTTTATTTGAAACCATTGATTCATGAGTTAAATGCATTGTGGAGTAATGGTGTTAGCACATATGATGTTGCTACGAAACAAAATTTCACATTAAAATTTGCATTGATATGGATGATTAGTGACTTTTCGGCATATGTCATGTTATCTGGCTAGAGTACACATGGTCCAAAATCATGTCCTTACTGTATGAAAGACAACAAAGCTTTTATGCTCGTCAATGGAAAAAAACCTTGTTATTTTGATTGTCATCGCATATTTCTTCCAACCGATCATCCTTTTCAAAGGAAAAAATCTAATTTCAGAAAAGTCACAATTGAAAGGGATGAACCTCCAAAAATGATCCCAGGTATAGAGTTAAAATCAATTGTATTGTCATTACCTCCCATCACATTTGGGCCAACAGTAAACCAACAGAAAATTCATGTCTTTGGGAAAGAACATAATTGGATAAAACAAATCATTTTTTGGGATCTCCCATATTGGTCTGATTTGTTGGTCCGCCACATGTTGGACATCATTCATATTGAGAAGAAATATTTTGATAATTTATTTCTTATAGTTTTGGATACACCGGGTAAGACCAAAGATACTATAAAAGCATGATTAGATCATTCCCAAATTTGCAGGCGACTAGAACTTGAACTATTTGAAAATGTCAGATCATAGAGGTTAATGAAGCCAAAAGCAGTTTATACACTTTCCAAAGAGAGTCGATTATTATTTTGTCAGTGGATTGCAGATTTGAGACTTCCAGATGGCTATGCTTCCAATTTGGGAAGATGTGTTAAGAATGGTCATATTACCGGATTAAAAAGTCATGATTGTCATGTTATAATGGAAAGACTTATGCTGATTGGATTCAGAGGTTTGTTGAATTCTATGATTTTGGATTCGATAACAGACAAATCATATTTTTTTGAGACATTTTTGCAGTGAAAACAGACTACAATGCGCTAAGAAAATTGGAAGAAGATGTTGCTGTAATTATATGTAAACTGGAAAAAATCTTTCCACCTGCTTTATTTGACTCATTAAAACATCTGGTATTACATTTTCCACATGAAGCTAAATGTGGAGTTCCAGTACAGTTTCAATGGATGTACCAATTAAAGAGATGCATGCAGAAATTAAAGAAAAAGGTACATAACAAAGAATTAGTTGAAGGCTCAATTGTTGAAGCTTATTTTCAAGAGGAAATTTCTTTTTTCTAATCTCACTATTTTGAATTTGAATATACCTCAAAAAAAACCACACGGGACGGAACGAGGGAAATATTAATGATGAAATAGACAATCAATTATCAGTTTTTAATCAGCCAAATCTTGGCTTCAGTGGAGTTCAAGAATGATGGATTTCTGACGATAAACATCACAGAGCTCATACATATGTTCTACTCAACTATGAAGAAATGACAGCATTTGTACTGTGAGTGCTTCTATCACTTATTTTATAATTTTTGTTACAATATTTAAACATATTTTATTTTAAGGTTATATGATAATCATATCAAGAAACAACTTCCATAAATTACAGCAGCTTCTCGTGAAGAACGCAGACAAAAAAAATTCTCAATGGTTTCAAAAACTGGTAATACAAATTATTGATGCTTTAATATCAATTTAGTTTACGATTTATTATATTGATAATTGTTTTAAAAAATTTCAGGTGTCTGAGCATGCTAATAAAATTGATAAGAGACTGTGTATATTAAGTAACCCACCATCCAAAATGGTTAAATCTTATAATCCATATGTGGTGAATGGTTTTAGATTTCATACACGTTAATATGGGGAATCAAAAAAACAATTAACATTGGAGTTTGTTTGAGAGGATTGCATCATAGAGAAACTGAAGTTAACTTTTACGTCATTTTGGATGAAATTATTGAGCTATGTTATCTTGTAAAGAATTACATAATGATGTTTAAATGTCGGTGGTTGGATACTGATAGAGGATTGCGTGTTCATCCGACTCATGTAATCGTCGATATTAAATATAAAAGTCTTCTTGCAGTAAATGAACCATTTTTACTGGCTCAACAGGCACATCAAATTTATTACCAAAGTATTGTGCTACTTCAAGAGACCTGATTGATTGGTGGAGCATATTAAAAATGAAATCTTGGTAAAATAAATTTACTCAAATTGAATGTGGTTCTGTTGAAGTGGAAGGAATTGAAATTTTTCAAGAGACTACTCAAAATACATCTTCTTCACAAAGAAACGTGAATATCAATTATGGAACCCCACAATTAAGGGTCGATGGTGATGAAGATGTTAATGATGTTACAAATGAATTTGAAATGACAAGGGACGGTGAAAGTGAAACTCATATGGATATTGATGATGCTGAGGAGGAATATGAAGACATTGACATCGTCAGATATGAAGATGATGATGAAGGTCAACATTGACACAGTTAAATGTTGGTTATGATCATAACTAATATATATCTATATATGATAGTTATTTTCAACTATCTGCTAACAACAATAATTTTTTGTTTCAGATGGATTCTAATCTATTTCGCGAGTTACAGGAGGCTGATCTACCTTTGGATGAGGGGGATGTGGGATCATTTGACCCTCAGCCTACTGGTGGTTCAGAAGGTACGTGAAGGGGGAGTGGTCTTGCATGACTAATTATTCTTGACCCTATCCCTGAGCGACGTCCACGTATTGGCTTTGATCCACGCACATGGAGGTATGATAACCTGTATATTTTAGTTATCTTTTTCATTAATTTATTAATATATATACTAATTGTTTAATTATTTATTATGTTTTCACAGTTTTCCGCATATAGCTATTGGACAGTGGAGCGCTATCTTGCGCAATTATTTTTCTCAGTCATGGATCACATGGGAATAGATTCCCATTGATGTGCAGCTCTCCATGTACAACCATATGCTGGTACGTAAATAAATCATATTTATTTTGAAATTTATTTTATTAATAACTTGATATTATAAATTATTTGTAGGTTTTATGGTATCTCATCGATGATATCATGCGTGACGCTATCCATGCAGCATGGGAGGTAGCTATGCGTGAGTGTTTACATTAGTTTTTACACAATTTGAGAAAGAAGGCCACTAAGAAAGTAGGAGCGACAGTATTTGTTGAGTCGGGTAGAGACGACCGACCAGAGTACATTTCATCTCAGGTTTGGGCTGGATTATGTGCACACTGGTTGGGTGGTGGATTTTAGAGGAGGTCTTCATTGGGTCGGCAGAACTGGGGGAGACAGGAGGTGACGCATCGAGCTGGTAGTCATACATTCAGTACGCATAAAGAGAATCTGGTAAGTATTTTTTTAATATTTTTTATAACTTCAAATATAAACAGTTTATTTTATATTCATAAAGGCAGTCGAGTATCCCGATATTACAGAGTACGATGTTTATCGGAAGATGTATAGTGATCCAGCCACTGGAGAGATTAGAGGTGATCGCCAGCATCAGATTGTGGTTAGTATTATTTTTTTGGTTTGAAAATTAACTGCATATAATATTTTCACAATTTAAATTTCAAATTGGAATTGAAGGATTCATATGAGGCTGCGACCTCTCAGACACAGGCTAAGGATCAGGACGAGGCAACTGATCAGACTAGTGCACACCATTTCGATGAGGCGGCATGGATGCAGGCGACTCAGTATGGCTTTGAGAAGGGTTGAGTAGTTGTTATTGGCTCTCATGCTACTTATGGTACTTATTATGGTACTAATGGTATGTCAGCATCCATCTCGAGAGGAGCTCGGGTAGAGGCATCATCTTCTGCCTCACAATATCAGGAGCAGTTACGAGTTTATAATGACCTTATAGAGAGTTTGCAGAAGTAGCAAGAAGAGATGCGTCAGCAGCAGCAGCAGCAGCAGAAGCAGCAGCATGAGGAGGAGATGTGTTGATGGCAGCAGTAGCATCAGGAGTAGATGAATTACCTAATATGATAAAGGTGTACTAATTTTAGTGGATAATTTTGTCCCCTAATCAAGTAATAATGGAATAATTCCATTTAAAATATATTCATTTTTCTCTAAAGATATAAGAAACATAAATTCATATTTTTTATCTACCACTTAGAGGGATAATCCAATAAAAGGAAGACACTAATCATTAATACAAAGCCTACGGAATAAATTAAGTCAATGAAGTGGGAATGATTAAATAAAATATTTTTTAATAAATATTTCCCTCACACTATTCATCTTAAAATAGAGAGGCAATTCTTTATACTCAAGAAAAAGGAGGATTAATATATCAATAATTATGAGGAAAACCTAATAATGATTTCATAGTATGCCTCAAATTTTTTTATTGACCACTTCATTAGTGGACTAAATTCGAGTCTTCAAAAATCCTTAGAAATTAAAGGACTTGATAGCTATGTGGAAATTGTTTAATGTGCCCTTAAAATTGAGATGGATATTGGTGATTCCAAATGGTCTCATGGGATTATAGGTAATAAGTGGGGAATAAAGTATAATTATAGATAATAAATAAACAAATAAATCTCATAGAGGGAAGAAAATATGACTTCCCACTTATAATAAGTGTGAGAAAAAGCATCCTAAAAACTACCTCAATGGAATAAGGTGGTGCTTCAAGTGTGGAAGAGAGAGACATAAAGTTAATGAATGTTCAAGGGAGAGGAATAATCCCACTAATTTGATGGAAGAAATGAATGTTTTGATTAATCTATGACATTTTGTCCAATTTTCCAACTATAAAGAACATAGACATTCTGTAAGAAAATTCTCAGAGCTAAGGGCTATCAAATATAATATATGATAATAACCTATAAGTTTAAGATATAAAGGATAATTTTATGATATCACTACTATTGAGTTGTATCCTTATAAGGAAGTGGTGACATTTATATTGGTCATTCACTCAACAATATCAAGAATAATATTTTATTTTTGGTTCTATGCATTATTTAATATCATGTAGTTTTAGTATAACTATTCAAACACCTCCTCAAAACATGGAGTTTAAGTTATCACTGAAAAAATAAAATAGGGAAATTAGTGTACCTCAATCATATAACTCCTCCATAGTCAATATTTTTTGGATGAATTTTCAAGGAAAACTTGTCATGTTCTGTTTAGTGGAATTTAATGTTATACTTAGCATGGATTGGTTATCCTTATATTGATCCAACGTCAATAGTATGAAGAAGAAAATCACTTTGTGTAAGGAGGAGGATAAATATCCTTTGGAAAATTCATCTCAAGAACGGATATTAATGCCTCCTGAGAAACTATATCCATTTCAAATGATTGAGATAAATGAGAGAATCATCCTTGAATATATGACCATTATGATGTATTCCTTGAAGAGTTACATGATATTCCTCTTGATCATGAAGTTTATTAACCAATTAAACTTATACCTAGAGCCTTGAAAATATCCAAGACTCCCTATATCATGCCCCCATTGAATTGGATGAACTAAACAAGTGACTACAAGAGAATCTAGAAAAGGGTTCTATATACCCAAGTTTTTCACTATAGTGTGCATGAGTCCTCTTTGTTAAGAATAGTAATGGGTAAATGTGCTTCAATATTTATTATCATTAAATCAAAAAAATAATGATAAACAAAAATTACCCCGTTGAATGGATTGATAAATTGTTCAATCATCTATGTGGGACTTGCTATATCTATAAAGTGGATATTCAATCTGAATATCATCAATTAAAGGTGATGAAGGAAAAAATTCCAAGGATTAAATTTAGAATAAGAAATGGAAGCTATTAGTTCATATTGATTCCATTTGAACTCACTAATTCTCCATCAATCTTCATAGACTTGTTTAATATAATTTTTAATGATTACCTCAAAAAAAATTGATAATATTTATAGATGATATTTTTTTATACTCTAAAATAAAGGATTAATATGTATAGAATTTGAATTCTGTGATGAATACTTTGAGAAAGTAGAGGTTATATGAAAATTATAGTAAATGTGAGTTTTTTGTGGATCAAGTATCATTATTGGTCCATGCTATCACATGTTAGGGGATATATGTGGATCCTCTGAAAACAATAGTGGTTGAGTAATGGCCCAGACCAAAATTATAATAGTGATCCATAGTTTACTTGAATTATTTGGTTACTAATGGTGGTTTGTTAAAAACATATCACAATTTTCAAACACTCTAATAATACTAACTCAAAATATTGGAAAGTTTTTATGGATATATGTATGTTAAGAGAGCTTTAATTATTTGAATAATAGGATAATAACTACATCTTTACTCACACTACCCACATGTGGTGAAGGATTTGTGATCAATAATTATGCTTAAAATAAGCTATTAGGTTGTTCCCACATGAAAAATGATAAAGTAATATCATGTGCCTCAGAATAGTTAAATATCCATGAGAAGAACTATCCGAAACGTGATCTGAAGTTGGTTGTAGTAATCTCAACATTGGATATTTTATGGAATTATCTCTATAAAGAGAAGTTTGACTTATATATAGATCATAAGAGCCTAAATTGTATATTCCCAAATAAGAAGATCAATTTATTCTAATGAAGCTAGTTAGATATCAATAAGGATTATGACTTCTCAATGAATTATTATCCTAGGAAGGTGAATAAAGTGTCATATTCTCTAAGTATAAAAGATCATGTAAACTTATCCATGGTTATTATTGAGAAGGATCCAATATTATTAAACATGCAAATGATGTACATGGTAATATTAAAGGACAGAACATCATCTTACCTTTCTCAAATGATTGTTCAACCATCCATTCTAGAGAAGATTGATGAAGATCAAACAAATGATGTATAGATAAAAAATAAGGTAGATGTTATAAGAAAGGGTAAATCCACTAAGTTCATTTATGAAGGATTTGTGAAATTTGGTCAGTGAATATGTGTACCATATATGCCTCCTATAAAGATATATCTACTGGATGATGCACATAGATCGATATTCTCCATCCACTGAGGGATCTCAAAGATGTATAGAGTTCTCCATAAGCACTATTGGTGGGAAAATATAAAATAAGTATATTATTAAATGTACATAAATGTTCTTGGTATTCGAGCAAGTGAATCCAGAAAGACAAAAATATATAATGTGGTGACACAACTATTACCTTACCTTCAGGGAAATGGGAGAACATAACCATGGATTGTTTCATGGTTCTTTCAAATACATAAAAAGGATATAATTACATATGGGTTATAGTGTCAAATATTAAAAAAACTACTTTATAATTATTCTAGAGGATTTCTTGCTCAATCATATTATAAAAATATACATAAAATAATTTGTGAGGCTATATATAACACTGATATTGATTTTAACTAATAAAAATCAAATATTCACCTCAAATTTTTGAAAACTTATCCAACACTATCTAAACACAGAGTTGGACTTCAGTGTGACCTATCTCCCTTAGACTGATGGCTAATCTGAGCAGACTATCCAAACACTTAAGTATATGTTGAGGTCTTTCTCTATGGACTTCAAAGGAGGCTAGGATCAGAATCTTACTCAGGTTGAGTTCTCATAAAATAATTTCATTCACTCTTGAATTTATATATCTCTAAAGAAATATTTCTATGTAAAGAGATATAAAACATATGTATGATGGGATGAATTTAGTGAACATAAGATTTTAGGGCCAGAACTGGTCGTAGAAATGGAAGAAAAGGTTAATCCTATCTAGTATCACATATGAGAAGCTCAAGGGTTATAGAAGAGTTATGATGATAACTATTGAGAAGAATTGTAGTTTGAGGTTAGAGATAAATTGTCCCTTCACATATATCTATGGAAGAGAGTCATGAAGTTTTGGGAAAAGGTAAATATAATCACCAAATACATTGACCCTTGTGAGATTATGGATCGCATCAGAGTTGTGTCATATCTAATATAACTCCCATAAAACCTATATCAAGTACACAAAATGTTCCACATGTTGCTCTTAAGGAAGTAGATATCAAATCCATCATATGTACTAAATCTATAGGTGGTGAAATTGGATCATGATATATCATGTTAAGAGTATCCAATGAAGATATAAGACTATAGAGATAAATATCTTTGCAAAAAAGAAAAATCACCAAGACAAAGTACTTTAGAGGGACCATAAATTTGATGAGGTGAAATGGGAACATGAGGAAGTGATGAAGCTGAAGTACCCTCATTTTTTTCATCTTAGTGTATAAAATAAAATTTTGATTGTTAAATTTTTAAAGGGTGAAGAATGTAATGACCCAAACTTCTATATATGAAATTTGTCTTAAAAGTAAATATATGTTCCATATTTAGAAATATAGTATTATCAAACCCATGAATATCACTGTAAAAAGGATACAAGACATTAATAATGGAAACTACATTTTTTAAAATTTAAAATATAGAAACAGAATAAGAATTGGAGTGAATGATGAATGAAGGAAATAATAAGAATCTATTAGAAGTAATATGACCACTGGAATAGTAAAATAGTATTTAGTAAACCTATGAAAAAATATATAAGTAATTTATATCATAATACAATCAAGTAAAGGTGTTAATATGATAAAATAAATGTTTGATATAAAGAAATATTAACTGTACTTTTTAGTAAAATATAAATGTTCTATTTTAAACATGAAAACATTTTATAGTAAATAGGTAATTTTTAAATAAAATTTATTCCCATATATAGTCTTATAAGACACTAGATTTTTTTATATAAATGATAGTATAATTTTATGAATTACATCATAATTTTTCATAGGGTTGTAAAATTAGCTTTGTCATAAAAACTAGTATTTTTCAATAAATAAAGATTTTATTTGAAAAATAATTTTTTTCGATTTGTAATTTTTTTTGTAAAATGGATTTAATTTTTTTAATAAATGTGTCAAAATTATCTTATGGTAATTTTTTGGTATTTTTATAAAAAATTGAATTTTTTTATGAAATATAGAAAAATATAATATTATATATTAATGGTAAAATACATGATTAATTACATATGATATTATGTAAGAAACCATTATATAATCCTTTCAAGCACAAATTAATGTATATATTCATAATAATAATCACTATTTATAATCTTACAAAATAATAATGAACTATTGAATATTTTATTCAAAATCACCCTTCTCATCCCCTTATAATTATTACCCTCCTCAACCCATTTCTATTCACACTCAAAACACTTTACCACACTCAAAATATACCCAAAAATATCCCCAACTCTCTACCCATGTACTAGAATATTTTGCCTCATCAAAATACCAATCCAAGGCTCTTTAAGGTGTAGCCTAAGAGTGAACATCCAAAAGAAGAGGTGATATTCCCAACCTAACCCTATTAAATCCTTTTCTTCATCCAAATCCTAAAATATATTCTATCATGATATTATAATTACATTATTATAATTAATATTCTTGAATTTTATTATACTATTTTAATATCAATTATATAACGCCTCTCATTCTAATTAAAAAATGAAAATGATTGTTCACATTATGGTCGGTCAACCACCTCCATGAACAACATGTATCATTTTTCACCACCACCTTCATAGCTGGATAAAATTCAATTTTTTTTAAAAAAACTGAGAAAAATAATTATATTTTATTTTATTTTATTTCATAATTTCAAATGGATAAGTAATCATAAGGATAAATAAAACCAAATAAGTTCAAGGTCAAAAAAACCTCCTAAATAAACTAATTGTGTAACGATAACATTTATACTAAAATAATCATACCTATGTTAGAATAAATATGGATATTTAGGAATATATAAACCTATTTAATGACATTAAAATCATTCAATTTCTTCAAACCTCACTTAAGAGGTTCACATAAAAACTTACTTCTCCGCTTTTATTCATTCATGAATGTCCAATAATTCTTTAATCCATTATTTTTTTGTAACCTTGATGATATTCCATTTCGTTATACTCTAAGATAAGATCATGTGACCCATTTCCTTCTCATGGGTTTTTCTTATGGTTGCATGATAGAGAAAATATTTATCAATTAATTTATTCTTAATTTTAATTTTTTAATCCCACCAATGTTTTATTTTAAGGTAAATTTTCATATTTTATGGTTTAGAAGCATTTTGTGTCTTAATTTCTAAAAGTTCCTATCTTTGGATTTTAACTGTTTAAATTTATTTACATATTTTATTCATTTATCCAAATTCAAAAATTATTCATTTTTATGTTTTTATACATGTTGGGATTCATTTTATCCTTCATTTCCCAAAGTTCAATCCACCATTTTAAGAACCAAAACTAGCTCACAATATAGGCCTCGAAATCTATGCACAAAACTGTAGAATTTTATTGTTTGGATGATATCTCATAAAAGAAAAAACCTAATGAGATAAAAGTAAATATGAATAAATAATACATCCATAGGAAGAATTTTTATTAATTTTCATTCCTAAAAACGTCATTTTCAAGGCCATAAATTCATTGTAACTTGGTGTATTTGGAAATGAACACTACGTTTGGGAAGATCAAAAATCCATAGTAAATCAGCCACAACTCAATAATTACATGGAAAATCTATCTAAAATTGCATGAGATGACATATAAAAAATATATGAACACATTTTAAGAAAAAATATGTTCTGATTATTTCATTAAATTGGGATACCATGTGGAAACATTTAGAAGATTATTTTGGAGGAAAAAATAACCTCTTTTGGATATAAAAGAGTGTTTCTTCTTCATTTCAAGTTGTTTTCAACTTTGGGGTATCCTTTTTTGACCATTTTCTAAATTTCTTTAGTTTATTTTAAGTTTTAATGGTATTCCACATTTTTAGTTTATATTAGTCTTCTTCTTCATGCCTCATTCTTCTATTTTCACTTTTATGTGTTTCTTCCACCGTATTCTCTTATAACTCGATGAGAATGGGGAAATAACCAGGAAATTTATTCAAGGGAGATAATGGTAGTTGATTGAGTTTAATTAAAATTCAATTTGAATATATTCATTTAATTATGATAATTTTTGTGTTGATTAAATTAATTATGGTGTGTGATTGCCCCATTTTCTCTACCATCGAGTTCTTCTTCTCATTCAATATTCATCCTTACCTTCACTATCTATGTCATGCATATGATGGAGTATATATTGGGTAGATAAGGCCATAAAGTAGATATTATAGCTATATTTAGGAAGATAATTTCCCCACATACAATTATCTTGTTGTTGGGGTAATAACAATTCGAATTATATCGTGTAGTGTGACAGATCATGATCACTAAATTGAATTGATATTGAGAATATTTTAATGTACAATGATATCAACCATTATGATCACCCTAGAATGAATATCTTCCTTTATTATTTATAAAATCATTTCTTTCACATTTCATGTATATATATATATATATATTATGCATCTTTAAAAATCATCTTTATATTATTTAGTTATATATTAGTTTGAAAATAAATAGTGACAATAGAATTTTGGTGTTGTGTAAGTTTCCTCCTCGAGATTGAACCTCGTTGTGTACTATATTTCATTATGAGTTAAATAATCTATTGAATGGGGATCTATGATAAATCCCTATGCATCAATTTGTAATTTTTATTGGGAAGTTTCTACACTTAAATGCATTGTTTTTCATAAAAAACACAAAAAAATCATAAATTTAAAAAAAATTAAAAAAAACTATTTTTTCATGATGTATTTCAATTAAAATTTTTATGCATGGAATAAAAAATATCAGGTTAAATAAGAAATTAAAAAATCTCATGTGCAAGAAATTAAATAAAAAATACAAAAACTAAATATCAAATCTAAAAGTGTTGAAGAATATATTCATTCACTGGTGTAGAAACCAGAACCAAAACCTAAACCTAAACCAAAACCAGTGGTGGAGGACATTTCACCTATCATTTTTTATTTTAGAAAATATAATTTGGGTGATAAGTAGCAACTAAATTAATTAATCACATCATCCCACACTCTAAAATTTCTTTAGGAGGTCCATGATGAAAATATTCTAGGTGATATACTTATGCGATATAAATATTTTTTGGAAGAATCCTAGAAACTCTTTGTTAAAGATAACATGAAACTTTATCTTACCATTCTTGACATTGAAAAATCAGAACCTCTCCACATATATCTTTCTTTGGTAGATTATGATAAATATTCACCTATTGATATAGAGTTTCTAATGGCCCTTCCATAAGAGATCAATCTCCAAGATTCCTTACTTGTAAGGTAATATTTATTTATTGATTCTTCATTTTTTAATCTTATTCAATCTGAATTTTTTTATAAATTATCTTTCTTTGAAATTTCAGATATAGTAAAAATGGAGCAGACTATGGATTTTATGGAAGATACCACTCAAGTGGTGGTGGTATAGGAATAATACATAGATAAACTACTTGTGGTATGACTACCTCCTCTATAAAAACTTTCATATCATATGAAGGAGGACACCATCGAAGCTAACAGAGAGAACTTCTATCTTCTATACCCCCCCCCCCCCCTCACTCTTGGACTGAAATTATACCTTCATTCTTTCTTAGGGGTTGGGAATTTTCTTATCTTATTTGGGGTTCTCTATTTTTACTGTCTACTCATGGATACCGAGAAAAGTCACATTTGGGGCTTTATCTCTAAGAAAACACATCCACCTTCTGATTGGGGATAGTCCACTTTAACTATCTGGATAGGGTTTATAAAAACCTAACACCTATTTTAGGTTCTAAACCAAGAATTATACCTTTTATTTCCCCTTTACTTTTCCTTTTCTTTATTTTTATTATGTTTTGTTTCTTTTTTTATTGTATTTTTAAAGTGGTAGCAGCAAGTAACTTTACTCAAAGTCACCACTGAAAAATAAATCAAGTTGTGTCTTTCCTTTTCTTTATTTTATTTTATGCCCAATTTAAATTCCGAGTGAAAATCCATCTTTATCTGATTTAAGATAAAATAGGGTAGTTAATTGACTAAGTATGGTGGGATGTCAACCTGTTTTAGTGATTTTTTGTGTTCTTTTTTATTTTTCATGTATTTTTTTAAATTTTAAATTTTTTTGTGTGTTTTTTGGGATTCTTGAGATGAATCGAATACTTTGGAAAATTCAAACCACCTTGGTGTTTTTGTAACATTTCTTGATTTTAATATTTGAGGATTTAAATGATTTATGAATGGATTTTTTTCCTAACTTACAATATTTTCATTTGAGTAAGTTTGATTGATTTTGAAACTCATGTGCATTAGAACTGTCTGAATTGAAAATCTTACCCAACCTGAGAGGTTTCTAAGCCTTTTTTACATATTATTTACATTTTTATTTTTCTTGAGAGTCTTGATACATTTTTTGTGATCCATAAATTGTTTTTATTCAATTTTTCAAAGTTGTTAGAGTTCATGGAATGTGTCAAGTATTATTGAGGAACTACTTTGAAAGGAACTCTAATTTTGTCTTACCTTTACAATGGACCTTTATTAATCCCCTAGAAGCCCTTGAATACCATGTTATGTAGCCACATTACAATAAATTTACCCCTTTAAAATATTTTCTATAAGATTAATTCATGATTTTTGTTGAACTCAAGTGTGGGGGAGGGAGAAGATGAGTTGTGTTTTTCTTTCTTAAAGAATCTGTTTGAGCTTAATTGAAGGTTTTCTCATATTTATTTATTCTTGGGTGGAGTAAATTTAATGATGGAAAGATCTATGGGTGACCCAATTTTCATTACACATTTGGGTTGGGTGTTCACCAATATTTTAATATCAAAACTTGCATCTCTTTTCTTAAAAAACATGATTCTGAAGAGAAATCCATTTCTAAATTCAAGATGAAACAATTCTACAAGTTGGGGAAAGGGGGAAAGAAAATCATTGATGCTAAAAATTCATAGTGTGAACTTCCCAAATAAATAAATTGGTGTTTGGAATTGATTAATTTTTGAGATTATTAAGGAGCACACCATTCTTGAGCTAAACTATTTTCATACATTTACATCACATTAGAGCTTAACCCTCCTCATTCTACCTCAGATGTTTTTACATTTTAAACCTACCAACCCTTAGCCTAAAAACAACCCATGAAAAGTAAATCATGATTATCACATTTATGAATCTTTGATTTGGAGATACTAATAAGATATCAAGCATATGAAAATCACACATAATCTTGAGAATGAGAAAAAATCTATAAAAAATCCTTGAGTGAAGATAGAAATATTTTTTCAACAAAGTGGGTACAAAATTTAAGTGAGGATTGACATCAAATTGAATGGATCATTATAATTTTTTAGGAGTTGGGAAATATTTACACATATAGTAGGAATGATATTTTCTTTTATATGATAATTGAGTTGTGATGTAATTTATGCTTTGGAAAGATTGATTTGACCTTTGTATAAGATAATTTCCTAAGAGTGCAATGTTTAAGTGTGGGGGAATTGATAAAAGAAATATTTTCAATTATTTAATTCTGAATTTTAATTTTTTAATCCCACCATTGTTTTAATTTAAGGTTAATTGTCACATTTTATGGTTTAGGAGTATTTTTGAGTTTAATTACTAAAATGGCATATTTTTGGATTTCAACTATTTTAATTTATTTCTTTATTTAGGCCATAAAAGTTTCTTCACATATCAAAATTGAAAAATTATTCTTTTTTAGTTTTATATACATTTTTTTATTCATTTTATCCTTTATGATCCAAATCTCAATCCATCATTTGAAGACCCAAAATCATCTCACAATGTAGGCCTCAAAATCAGTACACATATCTATAGAATTTTATTTTTTGACCGATATCTCATAAAATGAAAAACCTAATGAGATAAAATTAAATATAGAGAAACAATAAATCATGAAGAAGAACTTTTATTAAGGTTTCCATGCCCGAATCCTTCATTTTCAAGGCTATATATTTGTTGGAACTTGGTACATTGGAATACGAATAGTCTATCTGGGAATATTAAAAATATGGAGTAAATTGGTCATAACTCATTCATTATGTGTCCAATCAATCTAAAATATCATTATCTGATAGAGGTGAGATATATGGACAACTTTTAATAAGACCATATGTTAATATTCTTTCATTAAATGGGGATACCATGTGTGATCATTTAGAGGATGATTTTCGATCCAAAAATTTCACCTATTTTTCCTATAAAAGAGTGTTTCTTCTTCATTTCAAGTTTTTGGAAGCTTGGGGGTAGTCTTTGTTGACCATTTTCTGTATTTTTGTAGTTTATTTTATGTTTTAATAGTATTCTACATTTTTTACATTATTCTTCTTCTTCATACCTCATTCTTCCATTTTTACTTTTATGTGTTTCTCCCACTGTATTCTCTACTAACTCCATGAGAATGGGGAACTAACCTTGACATTTGTTTGCATGATATAATGGTGGTTGATTGAGTTTAATTGAACTTCAATTTAAATAACTTTATTTAATTTTAATAATTTTGGTGCTGGTTAAATTGATTATGGTGTGTGATTGCCCCATTTTCTCCATCGGTGAGTCCGTCTTCTCATTCCACAATAATCCTTCCCTTCACTATATAAGTCATGCATATGATAGAGTATGGCTTGGGTAGTGACGGCTGGAAAAGAGATCCCCTAGCAGGGTTTAGGAAGATTATTTCCTTGCATTCATAGATCTTGGTTTGGGGGTAATAAAAATTCGAATGAGAGGGTGTAGTGTGACAGATCTTGATCAATACTTTGAATTGATATTGAGAATATTTTAATGAATAATGATATCAACCATTGTGATCTCCCAAGAATGAATGTCTTATTTTATTCTTTCTAATGTTATTTTCTCACCTTGTATATATATATATATATATTATTTTATGCATCTTTCAAACTCGTATTTATATTATTTAGTTATATATTAGTTTTCAAAAAAAATAATGACAATAGATTTTTGTTGTTTTGTAAGTTTCCTCCTCGATACTGACCCTGGGTGTGCACTATATTGTATGATTAGGTAAATAATCTATTGACCAGGGATCTATGAAAAATCCCAATGCATCACTATGCCTTATTTTTTATTTATTTATGTAGTAAATATATACATGTACATGTAATGAAGTGATGGGTGACCCTAGAATTATATATTCCCCCAATATATTGGTTAATTCTTTCATCTTATGAAATATATGAAGCATTTTTCTAGAGTCTAATAGTGATTATTAGATCCAGTGAAAGTGATTAAAACCCATTGTCTGAGGATCACCCAAGAAAGAAAATATAAAACTATATAAAATACTAAAATGAATAATAATATTGTTAATATATCACACCTTACACCGACGATCCACTACATCCTTCATGATCTCATTCTGATGAGTTTGATAGAGATCACAAAGTGGAAATAAAAATCTTACCGCCTTCATAGTTTATCCACAGGTTGTGTGGATTCATCCAATTTTTAGATGGAAACCATATTCTCTCCATAGCACGTTATTAACTCTATATATAAAGGAGGAAAATGAAAGAGAGTAGTGGGTTAGGTAGTATCATCCAATAATGAGTATCTAAATACACAAACACACACACACACTATCATCGCATGGAAATAGTTTAAATAGGAAATTAAGGATTCTCCTTAATTGTTTTATCATTTATTCATGTGTTGACACACATGAATATATAAATTCATCATATATATTTACTCCCTTATTGTTTCATCTGATGAAAGAGTTTTTCTAAATGATATCCTGGGTAGAGAATGGTTCGGGTGTCTAGCACACATAGAATAATATACCCAATGCATGAAAATCATAATTTTCATGAAATAATATATAAATAACATAAATATATCATATATAAATATGGATTTATTCTATATCTCCTTCAATATCACACATTAACTAAAGCTTAATAGACTTTTTTATATTTCACCTTTTATTGTTTCATATAAAATAACTTGTGAACCCATATCCAAATCTCTTTTAGATATCTTCCCAAACTCATATGTAAAGTCATCATTAAATTCACCTCGTATTACATCATAAGTAATACCTTGTGAATACCCATCCAAAAACACTTTTGTATTAAATCTAAAACACTTTTAGAATAGTTCTATAATTCAAACTGAATCCCCATTTAGTCAGCAAAAATGTGTAACCCTAAAAGACTTTATAGTGTTTCCAAAAAAATATGAATATTTATATCTATATATGTAATCAAAGAGTTTCCTCTAGTATAGCATCAATATTGGTCAATCTATAAAGGGATCTAGCATGATATCCATAAAACACATGTATCTCTATATTGATTTCCACCATTCTAAATCTTATTAAAATTTGCATTATCATATTTTACCAATGACTAAGACATCGAGTGGCCTTGGGACACTGAGCGTGTCAAATCAGATCTCTGAGTGTAGACTAATCTGATCAGCGAATACATCACATGCCATTAATCCTTATGGATAAGAACATCACATGTCACTTATCTATATAGATATACATTTTCTAGGTGTTAACACACTCTCCCATGATCTATCTCAATCTAGGGCCAAGTTTTGATACTTTTCATATGAGAAAAAATCCTATCTTGGTTAATTTCCAACCAACAACATGATAAGTAACATACCCAACCACCCCAATATTAGCTAAGTAGATATATAGACTTTCATAAGTAGTATATCAAATTTTAAAAGTTCTAGTTCTAGGTATCTCACCAACATTAGGTAGTGGGGGATAAAATATGATCCATGCATCCCTATTATACCAAATAAATCTATATAACACACAAAGTGGTATACTTATTAGGTCATATAGTGCACACACAAAATCATATCCTTTATTTTGTGCCTCATGAGAATATTTTGTATCTCTATACAAGATTATTACTCACACATACCTGAACATTCCATCATAATCTATATTGAACCATGAAGAACATGGACTAGGGATAAACTCAAAGTCATACATTGAGAGCTCAATTATCATTGCACTTAACAAAATGTATATCTATATATAAATTTATATATCCAATGTGAAATAATGATAAAATATAGGTTTCTTTAATATGATAAATTTTAATATTATTAAACTCCTTAAGAATATTTAACAAAACCAACATAAGAACTGCTTTTTCATATCATATTTGATAAACTACCAAACTAAACATATGTTTTCTATACTTTTTTATAAACCATTTACATCATATGTAATTACTGTCACATCTCTTTGTGACCATCTGATAAAACCCTCCCATTAAACTCTTTAGTGAGAAACATCTATTAATTAAGTCGGCTTAAAAAATAGTGAGACTTAGGAATCATATCCCTAACTATGCAACTTCTTTAACACATTAAAACTTATTACCTTCACAACATCAAATTTTACGATATAAACTTCCATTTTTTACTTAGAACTCTTTCTATGTTCATAATAATCATCCTTGGAATCCCATTCCATCAAAAAAATCCTATAAATAATGTAACTACTTATATTATTGTTAACAGGTACTCCTAAATTATTTAAGGATGTTAAGTAAAATTCACTTTAAACTTAGATTTGTATAATTCTTTTTTTTGTTAACTTTAAACTTTTTTAATTGCAAATATACTCCCACTTTCCCCTTAGACATTATATTCTCTTCATAATATCTTTCTAAGATAAAAAAATTCTTATCTATTAAGAAATAACATTTATTTGATTTCAATGTGAATATTAAACAAATAAACTATATTATATATGGTATTTTAAATGTTTGGAATGTTGTTATTTGAAAAATGATTTATTAAAATATATATTTGGTATCACATACATTTTAAAATCAATTTCTATAAAATTCCTACCCGGCATGGACATTCCATACAGTTTCACAAACTCTATCAGGTATATCTTGGATAATCCAATCATAATTAATTATTACTCTTCCTTTCTGACAGCCCTAGATTTTAAGGACATTGATTGGAATATTGAACAAACATTATTTAAGTTTTAAACCAAATTTTCTTCTTCTAGTTTGAAATTTTTCCTAATTATATTGTCTATCGAGTACTTTAGAACCTAGACACCGTATTCCAAGTTCATATTTATATTCCCAAAACTTTGATAATATCGGGTAAAAATTCTTTGAATTAAATCATATTGTCAGAAAATTTCTATAGATTGAAATAGGATAAAGTCCCTAAGCATAAAAATCTATTTTTAGACTCCCATTAAATCATGTTATATAACTAAAAAAATCGTAAACCATGTGTATTAAAAACACCCATCTTATTTCATATAAACAAATATTGTTTACATGTTATTCTAAAGAGATAAATTACATAAAAATACATATCAAATGACAATTTTATCCAATCATGAAATATCTAAGTAATCAATAAAGTAACTCTTTTTTATATTACTTGAAATCATCCATCAATATATATCCTTCAATTCTTTTACATATTCTGGCCTTTCTGTAATTTTATAACATATGCAAATCATATATTCTATATCATATATATTTCATGATAATAGAATTGATTTTTATACCAATAAAACTTTATGGAAATGCTTGGTCTCATCGATATATTCAATAAAATTGAATGTTATTTGATGTGATCAATCATGTTCAGTATATGAGACTAATATTGGTATATCGAATCAAATTGAGTACATGAGTAGAGACTAATATTTCATTGTTAATTTTTCATTTAATACCATTGAAACATTAAATTAATCACTCTATGAAAACTTAAGCATGTAGGTTCACTTGTTAAATAATTTCAACACTTACTTACCCAGGAAAAAACTATTCTGACACATGGAATGTTCCTTAAGAACTTTATTAAATAACCAATCCTTCATAACAACTTTTCTTAAGTTACCAGTATTATGAGTAACTTACATCAAGATAATCCTTACCAAGGATTAGTCAAAAAATTTAACTTGACGATAATTATGATATTATCTACAACAGAATATTATGTCATATGAGTATCATATATTATTAACCATTGAATAAGGAATTTTTTTAAATGGGATCCCAGTAAAATTATGAACACTTTTATGAATCATATTTATCAATATAACAATATCCATATTATAATAGGAAATGAGTCTAATTTTTTATTTCCCTCTCCACTAAGTTATCTAAGTAAGGCATCATCCCAAACATATCATATATAGATCTTGGATAACTGAGTATAAAATCCTTTTTCCAATACATCATATAGATAAACTTAACTTTATTCCTATGGTAATCTAATACCTATTAGGGTATCCCAACTAGTGTAACCTAAAAAATTCCAAAAACAGGATAATAAAGGATAATCTAGGGGAACCCAAATTTGGTATGACCTACCTAGGACATTCTGGTGTCACTTATCCTTGGTTTCTTTAAACAAGATAATCCATGAGAACCTAGATTTAGCATGAACTACCCAGTTGGATAATCGAGGTCTTGAAAAGTTCCACTTTGGAAGGAATCACACAATTAGTATTTAAATGGAATTTTAATCTCATAATCTTATTTCATGTTATTCCCTTTTATATATGCATTATTTGAGTAATTTAGTTTGGAATCATATTCCCTCCACTAAATCAATATTCTCAAACCATATTGATGAATAACTTTTTACACACCCCACAAGTTTGTATTACTTACCTCAAAATAAAAGTTAAACATATTTATACATATCTAGATGTTTTGTATGCATAAATTACATGAAGAATTAATGTAAAGTAATATATTTATCCATATAAATAATCCTGGGGTAATGGAAATCCAACCCCATTCACCAACTTAAACAAGGTGTAAGGCTATAGATTTTAAGGTAGTCTAACCCCAATTATCACTACTTAGGGATACACTAATCAATAGAGAATACAATTCATCATAAATCTAACATATAATGTGTACAAACTATATTAAATAACTAAATTAAATATAATAAATTTGATTATAAACTGATGTCAGGTTTGATGAAAAAATAAATTCATTATAGAGCCATTCCATGCATGAAAATTCAAGGAGTTATCATATATTAAATTTATCATCTAAATTTTGGAATACAAATATTCATAATATAAAAAAATTATAACTATGAATAAACATGTAATAACTATTAAATAAATGAAAAAATTGAATTATTTAAACATTATATAAATATTTATGAACAATTCATAAATCAAAGGTAATTATAAGTCCTTTTATAATTTCCAACTTTAACATTATGATCATTCCAGAATTTTGAATATAAACAACTTATTTTCATTTCAATATTAATTCTTTTATATTTATCATTATATGGAATTTTCATTTTAAATATATGATATTATATGAATTGTAAACTATTTATAATCAAATTTCTATTATGTAAACATTTTACATAATCTAAATATCATATACTAGATAATTATTTAAAACATGATCATATCAATCCTTAAAACACTTTTGATGCGGATTAAATAATACCCAAATAAATACCCCTTTTATCTTGAACACTTAAAAATAATTAATTATGAGTAATTCATAATTTAAATATAAAAAATTTTATATTTTGGCCTTATTTCATAATTTATAACTCTTTATAAATTATTTCTTATGATTTCATTCCATATAATTTGGTTAAAAGATATTTAAAATGTTAATATTTAATATTTGGGAATAAATTTTTTTATAAAAATTAAATTAACTATAAAAAAATTGTAAATAATTAGTATTTAATTAATTATTTATAAATTAAATATACCCCGAAATAAGTTTTAATATGATTTATAAACACATTATAAATAATTAAAAACATTTAATTTATTAAAAACAATTGTTAAGAATATTTATGTTTTCACTTATGTAAAATCCCTATTCTATATAAGGGTAACCTTATTATGTCTTGGTGATATGGAAAGATTGACTAAAGGGGATTAAATAGTCCTTTTACAAAAATTAATCAATCAAAATATAATTATCAGAGTAATAAACCAATAAAGAAGGAATTAAATGTATGAACGCAATATTTTTATAATGGTTCAGATCACCAAGATCTCAGTCTAATATTTAATCTTTTCTACTCATTGAGAATATCTATTTTCCCTAATTGATCAATTATGATAGAGATTAATAACCTAGTTATATACATACCTTTTGTGAAACTCATAGTATAACCCTAAATGGAATTTATAGGAGTCACAACCCACATGAAATTTATCAGAGAGTCATAACCCAACCTTCCTTTTGGATATGAGGAATAACCTAGTTAAACAACTTTTGGATGGGAAAAGATTAAACCAAATCTAGAATCATAAATAGAAGATGGAGGAAATACAATAATGAAAACCATATAAAATTAAGATCAGTAGTGGAACATATAATGTTGAATTTATATGAAACTCAAGAATTTTTATCAAATTAGTAGTGGATGAAAAAATTATAAATTCCTTTATGATTGCAATAATGTAACAATAGTCATTGTAGAAATTCAATAGTTTTCAATTCTTGTATGAAGGTCGTATTTTTCTTTTGTTATGATCATATATCATCGGTGTTGTCAATGATTTTGAATAAACTATGTCGAGTTTATTTTATCATATCCCACCTTGATTGAAATCCAATGGGTAAACCCAAGTAATTAATTCCAAGATCTTGGAGCATTTAAATAAATAATCACAGAATGCTATATTATAAAAATAATAAACACTATGAATAATATTTTTACCAGTCATTTGAATTATTTCACTCATAATTAGATAGTTCTTGATCTCTTTTATTCCTATATGAAAAGGCTTTTAAATACATCAAATATAATCATTACAATAAATGAGACATTTTAAAATATTTAAAATAATTAAAAAGGATCCTACTAACTTACAGTAATTTGATAATTCAAATACTATAAAAATTGAGTATAAAATAAATAATATGAAAATGATTATTTCCATAATAATTTTCCTAAATATTTTTATTCAACAATTTATATCATAGATGTTATAATATATAATTAATTTAAAAATCAATATAATAGTTAAAAAAAATAAAATAAACTTGCAGTTAATCATTTTATAAAAATAGAAATTAACAGAAATTCTAGAAAATATAATTTTTTATAAAATAAACAAAGTAAATAACTAAACGTGTAAGCCATAAGACTTACGGTTAGTATACTTACCATTTCATCACGTCCAGTTGATATACTGATCATAAGAACAAATTTTTCATGTGGTCAGTATACTAATCGTATGAACAATATTTTATGTGGTTGGTATATAAAAGTGTGAAAAAATAAATTGTGTGACCGGTATACTGACTGTGCAAACAATATTTTTATGTGTTTGTTATACTAATCATATAAATAAATTTTTCATAGATTCATTATACTGACCATGAAGATAAAAAAATGTACGGTCAATATACTGATCATGTGAATAAATTCATCATGCAGTAACTTGAAATATATTCATGATCACTTAAAAAATTGTGGTCACTTTAAAAAAATACATTTTTTGTAAGTTAAAATAAAATAATTCATGCAGTAAAAAAATTGATCCACGTGGAAAAAAATACTTTTCATTGAATTAAGTTTGTGGTTACTCACAACCACTTGGAAATGTACTAGTCACGTTAACATCAAAATTATGATTCATGGTCACTTTGAATTATCTTCACAGTAGGTAAAAATAGTACCCATGGTAACATGATTTCACTACATGGTAACTGTATAAATATCGCAAAATCAGTGCCCCCTCATACGGTAACTCAATTTATAATAACTTCATAAGCCACACAATAACTTAATATATAAATTTATGGTAGCTTCATATATCCTTCTAAGTAAATCATCAATACCTCATGTAGTAATTATATTTATGGTTACTTCAATATATGTTGCTCATTGTAAGTTGGCCATGGTAGGTTGGTGTCATTTTATGTGGAGGAGACGAAGTGGAAAAAGTGCATGGACTTGATGAAAGCTATTATGTCAAAGATTCCTAGGACTATGGCTAGTGTTATGGTAAGGACAAGCTAGGGAGTAATGCACTATTGAATATTGCCACTGGTTTTACACTACTTATGGTGAGCACGAACCACATCAAGGTTGAGAGAGAGTTTGAGCATTTTTTTGTTCGCATACTAGATAGTAGAATTGTTGAGAGATGGTGAAGTGTCATACCAAGTGGAAATGAGGTGTGAAATCATGTCAAGCTAAAATTGTGTTTTTGTCGCTCGTACAAACTAGTGAAAGAGGAATTGGGTGTTGTTGAACATGATAAATAGTGTACATTATATATACATATATATATATATATATATCTTTTTGTGTGTGTGTATTGATATATATATATATTAAAAATAATTTAACATAACATAAAATATGTATTTTTAAAAATATAACAGTAACAAGATATAAAATATTTATTTTGAAATTATAATACTAATTAAAAAATAAAAAACTTAAAATATATATATATATATAATAAGATAATTATATATGTGATAAAATATTAATAGTATAATTTTATTAACTAAATTAGTTAGTTTGAAACATTAATAATGTAATATTAAAAAATTTCAAACATTAACACATGTAATAAATTAAATTTAAATAAATAGAAATAATAAAATGATGGATAATAAAATAAAATAATATTAAAAATTAAATGATTTTCAATTAATATTTTTTAATAAGGGAATTTAAATTTAACAATATGATAAAACATATAAAAACATAAACTCTCAGTATAAATAATCTCCTCATTTTTTTAAATTGAAAAACCAAAACTAAATTTTCAATTTAAAAAATCTAAAATTTTCTCCCCCTTTTTGAAATTTATAAAAAAGAAAAAATAAAATCCATATAAAAATATTAATAAGAATAATATTGAGAAAAAAACCAATCAAGGATAACTCCAATAGAATAAATGTATAGAAAATTATTTTAAATGTAACAAACATACGAAAATTTAATAGAAGTAGAAAGTAAGCATTAAATAACATCCAAATTGTTTTAGACTATGTTTAACAAAATCCAATTACATACAAAAATATATATTTTTCTAGGAAAAAATATTAAAGAGAATTAGTGATTCAATAATAAAAATTATAACATTTTCTTGAAAAAAACAATTAATAACAGTGCCCATGAAAGTAGAAATCTGAAATTGTATCCAGTTTTAACAAGTAGTAATCAAAATAATCAAAAAATCAAGCTTCTAACCTACCAAGTTCAAACATGGGAAGATAAATAATACTATTATAGTTAGATTTAATGTGATTTATAACAAAACAAAACAAACTTACATGAAAAAAAATCAATTAAAACATTATGCTTTTTGCATACTATTTATAAAAAATAAATCAATTCTCTTCAATAGTTAAAAAACTCCCACGTAGTTAATCATGTAAATTATCGGATAAAAATAGATAAAATACTACCAGAATTAAACAAATATATCAAATTCTATTTTCATTGAAACATTTCTACCCTTATATTAATCATTATGGTGTTGGAGATACCAAATTGTATATTATATTAAAATATATTTAGGGAGTAAAATAAATTTAAACAAATGGGGGAAAGTTCAAACAAATTACTCAATCCATGAAATTTATCTTAATTTCAATAAATAAAAAACAAGTTCAACTTTAACATAATCAAATATATTTGAGAAAAAATTGAAATTTTTGAACCAATTCATAATTTCAAATATTAAATCTTCATCCCAATTTTAAACTGGGAAAAACTAAATTATAATTCATAAATACAATTTATAAGCTATATGACTTATTTGAATTATGAGCATTTTAAATTTTATTTCAAGGAACCAATATAAGAGACAAACTATTAAAGAGGTAGGTCATTAAAAAATTTAAAAATATAAACTTCCTAGAACTAATGTATAAAATCAACATATTAAAATGTAATAAGTAGAACATGAGTTCTTTCCTAAAACATAAATCAGATATTGAAAAATATTTCAAACATACTAATCAAATCTAATCTCTATATAAAATAACTATTTTAAAACTATTTTAAAACTAAAACACAAGAATATTGAATAATATAAAAAACAAGAGGAAAATCACCTTAAATTCATTATTTTTTAACAATAAATATAAAAAAAATTAAAACTATCATTATATAAAATACAAACACATAAACAATAACCATGAAACTAAAATTTTAAACTATGTAAACTACAACATGTTTACTTTCAAAAAAAATAAATAAATATAAGTTGTGGTACATCCCTAAATATAAAAAAGTAACATAATATTATAAAATATATTTGATATTATATATTCTAGTGTAACAATTTAATGAAATATTATACAATATTCATGTTGTCTATATACCATATATATTTTAAACTATTTAGTTTAGTTTCCTATAAAATAGATTAAGAAGATAATTGTTTTGGTACCCAAGCTATTTTGGGTCTAATTGGATTAGTGATAAAACTCTTATGCACCCATATTGACTTAGAACATTTATTATAGGGTAATCTAGAAGATGGGTTCTTATAAATAAAATCCTTGGTGTAGACTAGTGACTTATCAAATTTAATGAACATTTTTTTTCATAATTTCCTTTCATATTTCCTCTAATTCATTAGACAGTTGAGAAATTCCCTTAACTTCCTTCAACAAAAGTAGTTTTATACATGTTAGGAATATTAATATTATAACCAAATCCAGTTTTATCTTTATTGGGTTTGGTTATATCCATCATCTTATCAAATTTTTCTTTTCCTTGAAAAAAAAAGATAAGTTTATTTTAATCCAGTAATTTCCCTTTTATGATTTTCAATCTCTTTTTGAATAACTTCCAGGTTATCATGGATTTTCTCATTTGAACATAAACCTATATTTATCAATTTTTTATTTTCATATTTAAGCTTCTTATATTAATTTTTATTTTTATATAAATAATAATAAACTAACTTAAATCTTATGAATTGATCTTTATTAGTTTCTGACAAGAAATATTTTATTATTTCATTCTTATCTTTGAGCTTTATTAGTTCAGAATATTTAACCACTGTCTCTTATATATTATTTAAAGATGAACATTTTAATTTTTAATTTACTTCTTTAACTTTATTATTTTTATTTTCAATTCTCTATGTTTTTCATCTATTGTCAAAATATTACTTTGAAACTTTTCATTTTATTTAGTTAAGAATTTAAATTAATTTTTTATATCAAACTCATATTCAAAATTATAATCATAATTAGTGTTTACCTAATTCATAGTTTTCTCCATCAAAAAATATTTTTAGGATTTTTTTCACTCTTAAAATCATCACTACCCATGTCTGACTCCTTTATGTAACCCCATCCAACATGATATTAACTTTTCATTATTTCTTATATTTCTTATATTTCCCTTATTATTTCAATTTTAGAAAGTCGTATTTGATATGTACCTTTCTTATATACTCAAATCATATTAATTCAGAAACATTTTATTTACTATTATTACCTTTCTTACATCTCTTTCAATCATCCTCTTGATGATCTCTTCTAGGGTGATTCTGAAAACCTCTCTTTATTTTTATGTGCATATAGACACCTTTATTAAAAAAAATATTTCATTTTTATCACTTTTCTGCAACTCAAAATCAAAGGAATTATAAGAAACATTTATATTGTATTTGAATGTAATACCTTTCCTTTTTTCATGATCTTCACTATTATCATTCTCCATCTCTAACTCTTATTGAAGAGGTGATCCTACGATTTCATCTATTCTTCCCTTAAAAGGGAATTCCCATGTGTGGCCTTTTTGAACCCTCCACACATGGCAACCCCCCTCCCCTAAGAAGTGGTCACTACCCTGAGGTATATCCCCAGCCGGGGAAGGATCCATTTCCATTCGATATGGAAGATCATCTTGAAGGGTAACAGATGTGTTTATGGGTAACGAGGTATTGTGTTGGCCTCCACACCTGCACGCCACACGTCCCCAACTAGGCCCAAGGTGGAAAACCCTTGGGCTTAGGCCATTTCCTAATGGGGTAGAGGGGCCCATGAGAGGTTTTTTAGCATATAGTGTGTGTTACCGTGTGAGGAACTTGAACCCAAAATATTGGGGTCAGGATGCCCCCGTCGTTAACCAACTCACCCATGCCCCGCAGATATATTATTTTATCCATTGAATACTCAGAAAAATCCTTAATTTCTTCAATTTCAACCTTCTTTGAGTGTTATCTTTTAGGAATATATCAAAGTATTATTTAAAAAAACTTCATTATTCATGGTCTCCTTGAGTTCACCATGTTATTTACAATATTAGTGAATCTATTGCACATCTCGGGGATGCTTTATTGATCATTCATTCTGGATTCTTGAAACTTAGCTCTATGAATTCTCAACTTGGTTCTCTACAACTTAACAATTTCTTGATGAGTGAATTTTAAATTTCTCTAGATGTCATATGTAGTTTTACATAAAGAAATACGGCTATATGTATTTCTACTTAATGAAAAATATAAATAATTCATAACTTTGTAGTTTAGAACACATTTTGAAGCATCATTTCATGTTAGAATTTCTAAATCTACATAAGGCTGTTTATGAGGTTATGACATGATAGCCCAAAATTCAAGACCTATATTTCTTAGAAATACCTCCATCAGATCCATCAAGTATACATAGATTCTTTCACTAAAGTGAGGTGTTATAATTAGATTTAATAGCTAAAATTCCAAACTTTCCATAAAAAAGCAATGGATCTTTACTTAGACTATTAGGTCTAGGCTAATGGTTAGTTTAAAAAGATAATGAAACAGTAATAAACAAATCTTAAAATTATAACCATTCTCTGATACAAATTTTTTGGTCTTAGTGATAAGGAAAGATTGACTAGAGGGGAGTGAATAGCCATTTTAAAAAAATTAATCAATCAAAATATATTTATTAGAGTAATAAACTGATGTAGTGGAAATTAAAAGTACGGACATGTAATTTTTATAGTGGTCCATATCACCAAGATCCTAGTCCACTCTTTAATCTTCCCTATTTTTTGAGAAGATAAGTATTCAATAACTCCTCACTTTTAATAGGGATTGATAACCCAAAAATAGAATTATCATTTGTACACCAGGTAGTATAACCCTAACTAACTTTTAAAGGAGTCACAACCCACCTAACTTTTTTCTAAGATTCGCAACCTCACCTTCATTTTTTAAAGGAGGAATAACCTAGTTAAACAACATTTGGATTGGAAAAGATTAAACCGACTCTAGAAGTACAAATAAAAAATTAAATATATCCAAAAATTAAAACTAAAAATAATTAAGATTGGTAGTGGAGCATATGGTTTTAAACGTTGATGAAACTTAAGAATTTCGATCACTTCAACAGTGGATGGTCAAAATGATGCAGTCCTTTATGATCACAGCAATGGAATAATAGTCATAGAATAAATTTAGTAGTTCACAATTCTCATATGAATGTTGAATTTTTCTTTTTCTATGATCATATATCATTATCTTCATCAAGGATTTTGAAAAATCTGTGTTAAGTTTATTTTATCACATTCTCCCTTGACTTCATTTCAATAGCTAAAATCATGTAATTAATTCCAAGATATTGGTGCATCTAAAAATCAAATCATATAATTCCATGTTATAAAATAATAATTAATTAAAAAATATTGTTAGCTATCATTTGAATTATCACCCTCATAATCATATATTTCCCATACTCTTTTATTCTTATATGACAAGGCTTTGAAACACTTCAAATGTGGTCATTAAGATAAATGGGATAATTTCAAATAATTATAAAAATTATAAACAATACCACTAACTTTCAATAATTTGATAACTCAAACACTATAAAATAGAGTATAAAAGAAATAATATGAAATTTAATATTCCTATAAGAATTTACCATGATATTTTTATTCAATATCTTATATCATAGTCATTATAATATATAATTAATTTACAAAGCTTAAAACAAATTAAATAAACTTATAGTTAATAATTTGATAAAAAATAATGAATAAAAAGAGTATTATATAAAATATAATTTTTCACAAAATAAAAAAAGTAAAGAACTAACCATGTGAGTCATAATCCTTGTAGTCTGTATACTTATCATGCCCTCTCATTCGGTCAGTATACAAACCATGTGAATAAATGTTTCATGCGGTCGGTATACTGATTGTGCAAACAATTTTTTTGTGTGGTCAGTATACAGACCATGCAAACAAATTTTTCATGTGATCAGTATACTGATAGTGCGAACAAGTTTTCCATGTGGTTGATATACTGACCATGAAAACAAATTCATCAGTTGGTGGCTTGAAATTTATTCATGGTCACTTGAAAAAAAAATATAATCAATTTTAAAAAAAACTGCATTAATTTAAAATAAAATAATTCATATAATAAAAAAAGTTAATTAATGTGGTAAAAAATAACTATCATTTGAATTAGGTTCATTGTTACTCACGATCACTTAGAAATATACTATTCACTATAACTTCAAATTATACATCACTGTCACTTTGAATAAGTTCCAAGGTAGATAGAAATAATACCCACGGTAACTTCATTTCCCTTTACGATAACTTTAGAAATACCATACGGTCGATTCTCCCTCATGAGGTAACTCACTTTACAGAAACTTCAAAAGTTTCATGATAACTTAATATGTAGATTCATGGTAGCTTCATATATCCTTTACGGTAAGACATAAATACCTCATGTGGTAACTATTTTCATAGTTAATTCAAAATATATTGCTCATAATAGGTTGAGAAGGGTTGGTTGGTGTTGAGTTGCATAGGGAAGACGAAGTTGAAATAGTTCATGGACATGATACAATCTAGGGAAATAAAGAGTATGATGACTGTGGGTAGTGTGCGGATGAGGACAAACCAAATAGGGTTACCCTATCATTCTGTTGTCACCAGTGTTGAACTACTACAATTAAGGTTTAACCAAAGTGATATTTAGAGAGAGGTTGGGCATTACACAACTCGTATACTAGAGAGGAGTGTTGTCCGGCGATGGTCAAGTGTCATCCAAAGTGGAAACGAGGTGTGAAGTCGTATAGAGCTGACATGGTGTTGGTGTCACTCACTCAAGCTAGTAAAGGAGAAATAGGGTGTCACCGAAGATGATAAACAGAGTACATTATATGTGTGTGTGTGTGTGTGTGTGTGTGGATATATATATTAAAAACAATTAAACATCGCATAAAATATGTGTTTTAAAAAATATAATTTTAACTAGACATAAAATATGTATTTTTTTAATTATATCACTAATTAAACAAAACTAAAAAACATAAGACAAAAAAATATAAAACAAGATAATAATATATGTGTTAAAATATTAATACTCTAATTTTATTAACTAAATTTGTAAACTAAAAACCTTAACAAAGTAATTTTAAAGTTTTTCAAACATTAACACCTATAAAAATTTAAATTTAAATAATTGAAAATAATAAAATGATGAATAATAAAATAAAATAATATTAAAAAATAAATGATTTTAAATATATATTTGTTTATGAATGAATTTTAATTTAAAAAAATAATAAAATAAATAAAAATATAAACTCTCAGCAACCAAATATTCCCCTTTTCATAAATTGAGAACCAAAACCAAATTTTTAATTTAAAAAATACCATATTTTCTCTCCCTTTTTGAAATTTATCAAAAAGAAAAAAATAAAATCCAAATAAAATTATTATTAAGAATAATATTTCGAAAAAATAAATCAAGGGATAACTCCCCCAATATAAATTAATAAAAAATTATTTTAATTCTAACATATATATCATAATTCAATATAAGTATAAATTAAGAATTAAATATCATCCAATCAATTTTACACTACATTAAAAATAAGTAAATTACATACTAAAAAATATATTTATCAATGAAAAAATATTTAACATTATTAGAAATTCAATAACATAAAGTAGAAAACTATCATGAAAAAATAATGATTAATAATAGTACTTATGAAAGTAGATATCTGAAATTGTATCCAGTTTTAATATACAGTAATGATAATAATAAAAAATTAAAGCTTCTAACATACCAAATTCAAACAAAAAAAGATTATAGAATATTGTTATAGTTATTTAAAAAATCAATTCATCTAATATAATTTATAACAATACAAAACAAAACAAACTTTCATGAATAGATAACAAAAAAACAGTACTCCTCTTATATACTATTTCCAAAAAATAAAGAAATTTTCTTCCATAGTTAAAAAAGAAAATCCTTTTGAGTTATGTATGTAAAGTATATGATCAAAACAAATAAACTATAACTATAATTAAAATAAATATATAATTATATTTTCATTGAAACATTTATCCCTTTATATTAATCATTATGTTTTTTGAGATACCAATGTGTATATTATATCAAAACATATTTAGAGAACTAGACAAATTTAAGTTAGTTGGAATAGGTTAAAATAAATTACTCAATCCATGAAATTTATCTTAGTTTAAAGAGATAAAAAATAAGTTCACCTTGGATAGAATTGGTATGACCCAAAGGGTGACGGTAGATGGTCTAAAGGGGGTGAATAGAACAGATTATTAAATTATAAAATAAATATATTAATTATGTAAAGTAATTATTAAATTTAATAATGTGAATTAATTTGCAGCGAAAATAAAATAATAAACTCAAGGATGTGTTTTATAGTAGTCTAGTCTAAAGTGGACCAATTCTACTTCTGTGCCTCTCTACTCGGAAAGAGATACATTGTGCGCTAATCTGATTTTTGAAGGGGATTCAAAACCTGATTATAGAATCCTTCTCTACGAATTGGAGGGATATTCACACTAAAATGTTGATTTTTGTATGGGGAGTCACAACCTAGATACAATAGGGACTTTAGACAATAGGATTCACAACCTGAATAGTCTTGACTTTCGAATCCAAGAGTCACAACCTAAGGAATAGAAGAATATATGATTTTATATGTAAAAGAATAAATAGTAAATGAGAGCATGCATGAGAGATAGTAAGTAGTGTTACAGGCTCAAGAAACTAGGATAAAGTATAAGATATGTGACGAACCTGACCTAGATACCCTCTCAAATGGGTACCTGACCCAAACCATCACATACCTGAACGGAATTCCTGATCCCTATGGTCAGGAAACTAACACCCGGGTATCAACAACCACAAGATGGAATGATTTCTCCCAACCTGAAGCAGAAAACATGACATATATATATATACGATGGGAAGAAACTTTAGAAGAGTAAAATAAGAAATATATTTCATATCAAAAAGGAAACAGTAAAAGTCATATAACTCAAAATTAGTTATCAATCTCCAAGGAATAAGTCCAATAGAAAAGGAAAACTAAATTCAAAACAGCTACTCCATGTGATAGCATGGGAAATCTCCCACTATCTCACCACCATTTACCAGGACATAGCTGAGAGAAACCCCATCACCTCACTATGGGGTATTTCCTTTCCCTACATCAAAATACATAACATGGTCTATGCACCGTCGAACGGGTCACTGGGTTTGAGATAAACAGGCTCAATAGGACCCCACCTGGGTGTTCCATATCAAGTATCTATACAGAAATCTAAAAAAAATCAACTTTAAAGTAATAAGTCATGATAATTAGTTAATTAATTTTTATATAAAAATCATGGTAAATCATTTTCCCTTTTCTATAGTTCCAAATAATCTAGGTAAAATAGTATCAAAGCATTTCACATATATCAAAGCAGTCAAATCAAATTAGGTATCACATATCATATCAAATCCATGGAAGTACAAGATAAAAAAGTACAATCCAAAGCATAGGTAACATCATGCCAAGAATCACAGTAGGTTGGGTGAGATAGTACACTCATACCCAGACATAGACAATAGAACACATTAAGCCTCTAGGCATATGCATTAAATCTAGTGAGTATAGCAATGCCCCAGAAATTGAACCATCGAACAGTGTCTAATAAGTACCTAGAACAATAGGCCTAGGGATTAGAGGAACACCACACGAGAGAACCACTCAATGATTTCAATAGTAAATTTCTATTGTCCCACCTTCTACCTAAGTACCAAAGTCTTCTCATGTGTAATATTTTCCAAACCATGTCATCAAAAACATGCTTTGAAACCCATTTCATAAATCCATTTCACAATTTTTTTTAAAATACCTTTTTATTTACCAAAACAAGGGAAACCTCATCCTTTCCCAAAAACTCATTTCCACACACACAACTCAATCATGCAAATTCATTTATATACCAATTTATAAAACAAGATCAATACAGTTCATCCAACATAGGACAGAGACAAAACTATTTACCACAAACCTGAGTCACACATTCTCATAAAAGGATCCACCAACACTGAAGAATGAAAAGATAACAACGGAGTCCCTATAACAAATCCTCACACCTTAGAATAAATTCAATAAGAAAAATGGTTGGCAAAGAGGACATATTACAACATACCTTAAATAAAGCTCACACTGCACCACAACCAACATAAGGGTCAGCCTTCAAAGAAAGATCATGAAACAGATCTAGAAAGGATTGATAATATTATCATCATAGGTCAATAGATCCAATAAATCAATATGATAGTGCTATCATGATCCATAGTAATCAAGAAGGATAAGTATATCTTACTTGGAGAGATTCTCCATAACCACAAATAAGATCAATCACTTGAAAAATGATCTAGAAGGAGTAGAGATCCCTAAAATTACATGGGATAGATCCTTAGTTTCGAGGGACAATCCTGTGGTATAATGAAATATTAACACCCACATAGTTCCCTAAAAGGAACTAATCCTAAAACATTCATGAAGAAATATTTTCATGATGTGAATTTATCGATTGACAAAATATGCCAAAAACTCATTTCCTGATATTAAAAATCATGATTTTAACCATTTCACTGCATGAACTCAGTTCATGGCATGTAAACCTTTAACGCCTCAAACCAATTCATGACATCTTCCCTATAAAGGTTTCATGCCATGTAATCCTTTCACAATGTGAAAAATTATAGAATAAAGAAAATAGTATAGATTCTAAAGGATTTCCTCTTAATAAATTTACACATTTATACCAATACTCTATTAATTCCAACAAACATAAATGCTTAAACTTTAGGTCATTTTCCCATAAAATGATCTTCATCCATAAGAGTCCCAAAAAACACCCTAATAATTAGGAATATGAAAATATATATGATAAATACTTGAAAGTGGGTAATAGGATGTTATAAACACTCCACCATAAGACTTTCCATCCCTAAGAAATTATATGGAAGAATAGTGTATGAAAAGAGGTGAGACCACTGCTCCCTCATCAACAACTCATTATCTCAAGCATTGTAAGAATTTAATTTGTATCTATATAATACTATAATCAATATAATTTACTTCCCATGAATAACCTTTACCTAAGAGTCAATGATATCCAATTGATGCTCCAAAATAGAAATGTCTCGCTCCAGCTTGATCTCTTCCCAACTCAAAACGTGAGAGGGATCAGGATGGTACTTCCTGAGATGAGGTATGTGGAAAACATCATGAATTCCCAAAAACTAAACTAGTAATTAAACCAATAATAAGCCTTCCTAAGACTCTTAGGGACCTTAAACGGTCTAATATATCTCTGAGCCAACTTTCCATGCTTTCCAAGCTAGCGGTGACTAAACCAAGGAGAAACTTTCAAGAAAAACTATTCAACAATGGAAAACTATAAAGGAAAATGTTAACGATCCACATACAAATTATTTTGAATATTCATGGTAACCATACACCAATATATATCCTAAATCCTCACTAACATCTCCTAAATGAGACTTAGTCCTACAACAGAGGCTTCACCCACCTCTTACCAACAAAGTGCTAACCTATACAGATGACTATAAAAATCCTCAAAGGGATCCATTTTGATTAAAAACTGATAACTATTATGATAAGAAAATTTAACCATTCCCATATGTTTATCCCAAGATCCACCTAAATCCAAGACATAAGCACATAGCACATTTTCTAGAATATGAATAGCACGCTCCGTCTGACCATCTGTCTATGGATGGTAAGTTGTACTCAGCCTAACCTAGGTTACCATATTCTTCTAGAGACTCTTCTAGAACTGATAGGTAAACCTAGTATATTTGTCCAAAACAATGGTAGAGGGAACTCCATGCAACCTTATAACCTCTAACACATACATATAACCAAGACCTTCTAACATAGTGGTGTCCCTGATCATAATGAAATGAGAATACTTCATCAACCAATCAATCACCACACAGATAGCATTCCTCTCTCATGGAGTTCGTAGTAATACAAAAAATTTCCATGGACACCTCATCTCATTTAAAAATTGGCAAAAAAAGATATTGAATCAACCCAGAAGGTTTTAAATGTTATCCCTTTATCTTTTGGAAGGTGTAATAGTGGGACACAAAATCTTCAATGTCACACTTCATACCCGACCATAAGAATCGTCGTCTCATGTCATAATATAACATCATAGTACCCAGATGAACAGACCATGAATAAATATAATAGCCAAATAAAAATGATCTCCTTAAATATTCTTGAATGAAAAACTGATCCCCAAAATTTAGAATACCATCTAAAGAGAGAGACCAACCAAAAACAGTCTCTCCTCCATATAAGGTCTCTTTAATTACCCAAAATTCATCATCTTCTTATAATACTACAAAATAGACTTGATGAGAGATGAAGATAACTAAACACTGGGTATAACCATACCTAAAACATCCTCATAAGAATTTGAGTGCAACTGATCAAATATTCCCATAAGGTTTCACTCCTCCATCATTTCCAAAACAACATGTGATGGTAATTTACAACTGAGATAATTTGTAATGAAATTTTCCTTACCCAGGGTGTGAGCAATGTCAAAGAAAATTTTTGGAAGGTATTACACCCACATCATCTATCTGAGATTAAATTATTTATTATAAAATATATAGATCATAATCTTGTAGTTAGAAAAGTCCCTGAACCTCTCCCCAAAAAAATAGTGACTCCAATATTTAAGTGAATTCATAGCCACGGAATGATATAAATAATGAGTGGGGTAATTAATCTCATGTGGTAAAAGATGTATAGATTCATAAGACGCCATACGATCATATTTCATAAGCACACAACCTAGGATAGAACTAGAAGCATCATCGAAAACCACATGTCCCTTATTGGGATCATGTAAGATCAAAATAGGAGATGATGTCAGAATTCATTTCAACTCATAGAAAGAAGACTAACACTTTACATACCATATTAATTGAACCCATTTCCTAGTAATAAGAGTCAAAGTTGATGTCAACTTTGATAAATCCTTGATGAACCATCGATAGTATCCATCAAGACCAAGGAATATCCAAATCTCGAAGACATTTTATAACTCTTTCCATGAAAAGATAGCCTTCACCTTCTTAGGATCAACTGATAATTCATGATTAGAAATAATTTTCTCCAATAAATTCACTTCTTGGATCTATAAATTGCATTTCAAAAACCTTCCATACAAACAGTGACTCCTAAGGATTTCCAAAACCAAACTCAAATGGTACTCATGCTCACACTCAGATCATGAATAAACCAAAATAGCATCCATGAACACTAACAAAAAAGTGCTGATTTACTCATGGTATATATGATTCATAAAATCCATGAAAACATTAGGTTTTTTTGTTAAAACAAATGGAATCATAATATAATCATAATGGCTATACCTACTCCTAAAATTCAAATTCGGTATATCAGACTCCAAGATGCTAAACTGATGATAATGAAACTGAAGATCAATCATTAAAAACCACTTTACCCCCTTTAATCAGTCAAAAAATCATCTATATGGGGAAAATGATACTTATTCTTAGACATTAACCAGTTCAAAGTCTGATAGTCTACAAACAATTGGAGTGACCCATATGTCTTCTTGATAAAGAGCATAGGGGCTGGACAAGGTGAAACACTAAGGTGAAAAAAACCTTATTCCATCAGATCATCCAACTGAATCTTGATCTCTTTCATCTCTATTGGTTCCATATGATAAGAAAGTATCAAAATCAGTTGTGTACCTAGAATCAGATCAATCATAAAATCTACCTCCCTCTCTTTAGGAAGACCAGATAAATCAACTGGGAAAACATCAATAAAGTCCCAAACAATATAAAGAAGATCAAAAATATAATAAAAATTATCTGGATAAACTATTACATCATAAAAAAACTCCTAATCTTTGAGTGGGAAGGTCTTGCACAACCTGACCATGGATCCCACTCTCCATGAAACACCCGATAGATCACATTGGAAATAAATAAAAAATCACATTGATGATAATAATCAATCTCATCACAGTGATAAATAGTCCAATCCATCTCTATGATGACATCAAACAAATCTATATTAAGAATGAGTAAATTCTATACTAACTCTACACCAGCTATCAACAGCAAACAAGGACATTGAAACTTCTGTTATTTCCTCTTTCCTAGAGTTGTAAATCCATATAAAAGGATATGAGTTCCATTGTAAGTTTAAGAATTTCCACAAAATGGTCAGATATAAATTAGTGGGAGTCACTTATATCAAATAAAGAAGATGATACTAAAGATGAAGTAAATATGGTACCTCTAACTGTCACTGGACCCACGTCTACCTTTGTTAGAAACACATCCATTGTGTAAAGGTGCTTCACTCATCAGACCTATGGAAGTAAACATATAGTATTTTAAGAATCTAACTATGCTACAATATCCTTTGGAGCTAATGATACTTGATCATGATGAGTCATAGACTTATTGTAGAGATACGAATCTTAACGTACATAGACATTACATTACTTTTTCGGAATACTTGGTACAAAACAAAAACACACACACAAGGACCGTAATAGTTTAGTGTCTTTGGAAAATCAGAATATAATCTTCTAATCGTGGTGAAAGATCTTCAACATCTCCCATAAAGATCTTCTTTTTTTAAACCTAAATCCTTTCTTTATATCCTGGGGAAAAGAAAACATTAAAGGGTGAGCTCAAATTCTCAGTAAGGGTAAACAAAAGAAATATCAATCACGTCATATTCATAAGAACATATCTTTCGGAAATCTTAACCTGCAAAAGAGATCATAATTTCATAACATGGGATAAATCATAGTAGTGAAATGTAATCCCAATAATCATAACATAAAACATGAAACTTTGTGTCATACACACATAATCATAGATAATCATTTCTTATTAGTCAAGACTCATTGACAAGACTATCTTATTGGACAAATTCCCTTTCTGAACCGAGTTCACTCCTCGTTTCAGTCCTGTTTCACTGAACCGGTATAACCTACCGTTCCAGCCATGTCTACCTCATTAGATATAAAATCTTTACCCAATGCATTGGAGGGAGATATAGGTCCCACCCATCTCATAATGATACCATTCTTATGTGTGCCACAAAATCATAAATCATACATCATTGCATAACCCATGTAATAAAAATGGGAATCTTAAACATCATGACATCATAAAAAAATTAATATAAGATAAAGGAATTCATAAAAATATTTCCATCACAACATAATCAAGTAAATGTAATAATAGGGATAGAAACAGAACCCTATATTATCTTATATGGAAAATAATTTTGATAAAACACTTGAACTCCATTCTTGAGGAAAATATCCTTTCTACTTCAAAAACACATTTCCTTTCTTAACATGTCGTACAATTATAAACTAAAAGAAGTTGATTAAAAATAAACTTGAAAACTTGTAAATTAATCTTCTTGGAAATAATGTTTTGAAAACCCATTCATGCCGTATAAGTTAAAAAAAACATTCTTCGTACTTTTGTCGGAAAAGTCAAAAAGTACCTCGTATGAAAAACGACAAAAGATTCCTTTCATATCCTTTACTAAAAACTCACCGAAGGGTAAAATTGGATTTAAAAAATTTTAGGTGGATGGAAATAATATTACATATTGAGGAAACATGGATGTGGATGATAAAATACACCCCAGTAAATGCCAAAGTATAAACAATCTCGGATAAAAATAAGATTGTGATATTTCCCTTACCTTAGGTCCGATATGATTTGTACGTGTCTGAACCTCCTGTATAATGATTTAAATAATGTTATTGACTTATTAAAGAATCATAATCATTGTTATGATATCATATAAGGTTCACTTATGACCATATTTTACCCGTTTTTTTGTAAATTCCATGTTAAAGAGTGTTTTGGGTAAAATCGTTTCATTTGTCGTCCGTGTTTTGACTTGTAATTATTCATATGATTACATAGATCATGATTACTTAATTACAGAATATAAAACATGATTTATATATAATATATAATCAGAATATACATATATATAATAGATCCGTAAATGGAAAGAAATACACCGTTCATAGAGACGGTAGGCCGTACGTACGCATGAACGTTGTTTTCGTTTCCTTATTGAATTGAGTGGACTTAAGTAGATGACATAAATATATATATACATAAATACATTCATATTATTATGTCATATATTTCATGATTACTTATTATATATACTTTATAATCATTCATGAATGGTTAACGTGGAGAATGAATCTCATCGCGTCGTGGAGACGGTATTCCGTACGTACGCACGAGCGATGATATCGTTCTCATGATCGTTGAATTATATTGGAGTGTATATATACTATTTCATAATCAATATCACTTTAAAATAGTCATATATAGTCATTATTTACACCATTATACCCATCCAAGTAAGGTGTTGGTGGAAAAATAGATTACACCACGGCGTGGAGACGGTATTCTGTACGTACGCACGTGCGGTGATTTTGTTTTCCGTAGGATGGATAGAAGGTGAAATGGGGTTGTTTCATATTTATAATAACAAATCAGTATATTAGTGATACTGATGTTATTACTTTATAATTAAACAACTAAAGAAGAAGAAGTTGAAGAAGAAAGAAGCTTGAAAGAATCGGGAGAAGAAATTACCTCTTCTTCGATACGCCTCTTTGAAACCTCCTCTTAGTGCACTAAGATTGGTCTTTAAAGTAGACCAGAACCTCTAGGATGTTTCTAGGGAAGTGGAGAAGATAATTTGGTAGGGGTTTTCCGAGCTTGAGGGCTCAAATTGGTGTGAGGAGGAGAGGGAGTAGGTGCCCTTTTATAATGGAGTAGAGGGGTACCTTTGGAATTCTTAAAAATATTAATTTATAATAAATCTAACCCCACTTAAAAACCTCCAAAAATGACTCATATTCTAATATTAGATGATATAGGGTTGTAATCTCTTCAAACAATCAAATTTAGACATGTTTCGATCTTATTTTAAACCTTATCATTTTGATTTATCCTTATTTAATCTATTTAAGTTTATTTGTGGTAATAAAATTCTAAATTTTAAATTATAACAAATAATTACTTATTTGTTGTGAATTTTCCATAATTGTTTACTTTATAACATTATAGACCATATAAATTTAAATTTATAATTTTTAAATATTTTTGTGATTTTTAAACAATTTTATAATATATTATTTTTATAAAATAACAATAGTGTCAATTTTGACACTATTCATTTATTTGAATTTAAATAAAATATATACAGAAGATATGTTCCAAATAAAAGCTTTAATAGATTCATAAAAGGTCATATGTATCTATAAAATTATTGGATCACATTAAATAGTTCATATAATATTTATTTTTTCATTTTTAAAACCATTTATTTGGTTTATCTCTTAATAAAATAATTACTACAACATTTTTGTATAATTATTTAATATACTGATTTGTTGCATAAAAATTTAAAATAAAATCCTATAATAAATATAAATCTATTACCTTTCACAATAATACTTTTACTCAAATTTATCATCTTAAAATAACAATATTTAAATTGTTATATTTATTAAATTATGAAGGTGACAACTTTGGCATCATTTAAAATAAAATAATATAATTGTCATAATCACTTTTATAAGGATCAAAACGGTTATATATTAGGTAATTGGATGCTTAAGGTGTATATATACACTACCAATAAGTTTTGGTCAGGTTTGTGGGCCTTTTAATGGGTATTATTACTTCAATAAAAACTATATTACTTATTTTCCACTTAATAAATAATTTATGTATCATTAATGTATCACCATTAATGACAATTATTTAATCCCTAAAAATTATAAATAAATTATCATGATGTAGATAATTTTATTAGATTTCTGTATACTATTCATGTTCGAAGTTTTATGATGTTTATCACTAAATTAAAATTATTATACTTATAAGATTTAAGAGAGTGACATGTTGTCACTTTCTTTGGTTTTAATAATAATTAAATTATTTTCATGGTCAAAAGTCCATAAAATGAATCTAATACGACACTTAGTTGATATTGGTTTACTTTTAGCCATCCAATAGAATTTTGGCATGTGTTAGGGTAATTTTATAATATTATATTTACCCTTAATTACCCGATTTACCTTTAACTATGGTAAATAAAATATATCGTAGTTACTATTCATAATTCCCAAAAATAAAAAGTATCCTATTAAAATAATTTGGAACCACTGATTCCAAATATGGAATCCATTTTTTTAAATTAAATACACAGAAGTTGCAGAAATAAAATAAAAATTAATCCCATTGTCGAATGAAAATGGGTTTTTGTTTAAAACATTGCAAAAGATTGAATTGATTTAACCTACGAATTCAATGTAAAATCAATGCTAATGTCATACATTATATTAAATGGTAAAAATATATTATATTTATACTTTAAAACCATTCAATATTATAATTTAACCATATAAATTATTACGATGAAAAAGTTGTTTTTCATTAAAATATAGCATGTTTTTACTATTCATCAAAATATGAAATTTACCAGAATAATACGAAAAAATTATCCAAAGTAAATTTTTATTTCTTGATTCCAAAGAATAATTTTATTTTTTCAAGTTGAACTTATAAACATTTCAAAAACTATATTTAAATTGGGTGTGCCATCAAAAGGCGGCAAAACTGCATTTTTTGAAAAATACTTATTTTACCCGAAAATTTTATTTTGTTCTTATACCATGTTCTAGAAAATTTGTAAGATTAATAATAATGTTATAAAATTCAAAATTTAGTTAATACTATTCATAACGTCTAGTTCATAATAATATTATAATAATATATCGTTTGTTTAGTAAAACTCGGTATTGCGTACAACACACGCTATCGAGGAAGGTCGCGATTGCGTGTAATGCAAGCCAAGTCGCGGTTGCGTGTTATGAAAGAATCCTTCGTTGTTTCATATAACATAATCCAACCATATTTCATTTATATATTGAATATATATATATATATATATACTCAATGTTGCGTAGAATAACTATTATCAAAATTGTGTGTAACACGAACCAAGAATAGTGTTGCATATACTGCAAGCTAATACGGTGTTGCGTATAGCGCAAGGTAATCTTGGTGTAGCATAAAACACAAGACATTAATGAAATTAAAAGAATATTTTTCATAAAATCTCAGGGTGTTACATTCTACCCCCCTTAAAATGAATTTCTCCCTCGAAATTCATCGGGGTTATAAATGGTTTACTACTCGAAAGTTTGTTTAATAGAAACCCACATCGTAAAAAGGAAAACCAAAACATGGCTTTAAAAACTGAAGTATGAAATATAACGGTTACCCAAAATAACTCATCACTGGGTTTCCAAGTAGGAGAACATAGTTGAAAATATGGATATGGAAGAAAAATCTAACCATCAAGTTCTGATGGAGAGTGGTAGAGAACATGGCTATGAAAAAGCCAACAATCACAAAGATATTGATTTGTGATGATCTAAGGTATCATCTGATTCATCGGATATAAGGGAACTAGCACAACATTTTTTGTTTTCAAGATCATTTCCCTAAAGTGGATGAATTAAAAGAAATACTTGCATGATTTTGGTACAATCTCTCTGTTGTTCGTGAATTGAACAATTTTCACTTCATCCCTTAAAGAAATGAAGTTAAATTTGTTATTCGTGATGTGTTAGCAGATCATGTGATAGAATGATGGGTCATTCCATCTCTTTCAAACAAAAGGTTAGTAAAAGTTATAAGTCCATCTTATGGTTAGATTAATCGTATATGGTTCCAAAAATGAACTTATACTTCATATATCATACCGCTTAATAAAATAAAACTAGTTTCTACTAACCAGGGACTTCCTGTAGGCCAGTGGTAGGCGATAAAGGCCAGTCGCACTTCGGTTGTGGGTTCAATTCTCACAGCCTTGTCCGACGCGATGGGTTGTCGCCCGTCCTACAGGTTTTCCTTTTTCTAAAGCTATATTACTATAACATCCCATCAACAATATCAAAAAAAAAGTTTTATCCTTAAACAATACTAACTTATGTCCAACATAATCCATTCCAATCTTTAGGCTTATCTAAAATACTTCAGTCCAAGCTCATAGTATAAAGAAAATGATCACGTGAATGCCATCATTTATCCCCCATATATCATAAGATATATCTTGTTGGTCAAATTACAAACATTTGAATACCTTAATCATGTATTCTCTTGAAGAATGAATATCCATTGAACCTTAGTGAAAACATGAATGCAGTTAAAAGTTAACACTTTCCACATACCAAAATCCTCAAAATTCTATATACTCAAACCATGATATCACTTAGTCCTTATATCAATCATGGGTTCATGAATACTATCAAACATATTAGATTCTCTTTATCCCTTCATTATGTGCATATCATCTGCTTTCCAAAAATATTTCAATCACTTTTCATGGTTACCGATGCCATAAAATTATTGAAAACCACAATAGACCAAAACATAAATATTCCAATATTCCACGATACTATATACAACATTATTCTGGAATCCCATTACATAAACACTTAATCATTCCACCACATCGTTGTCATATTCAACATTGTCAATGGTGATCGCATGTGACTTCCCTTTGTCCTTTGCCTTAAGTGGTTGCTCATGTCGATCATCACTAACCCTTGGATTAGGGCATTTATTAGCATAATGCCCCATTTCCTTGCACTTGAAGCATTGAAGTGTAGTAGGTTCATTCTGTGTATCCCTTCCTTTGTTTGTATCATTAGGCATCTTCTTCCCATCATTGCGGCATTCAAATGCCCGATGACCTTCCTTTCCACATTTGAAACATTTACTTGTCCCTTTAAGACAATCTCCACCATGCTTCTTTCCAGACTTTGAGCATAAGGAAATATTCATCTTCTTTTCACCATTATTCTGAGATTTCTCCTTGAACTCCATCTTTCGTTTCTTGTCAAAACTATGAGATGGATAAGTAACACCAACTTCCATTTCTACCTTGATAGCACAACGCACAATTTCTTCATAGCTACTGAAGTCTCTTATAGCTAATTCCCTTCGAAGATTTGGTTGTAAGCCACTGAATAATCGATCAACTTTACTTTCAGGTTGGATGATAAATCCATATGCATTCCTTGAAAGCCTTGTAAAATTCACTTCGTATATACCAACAGATTCATCATCCTTTTGCTTTAGTTCAAGAAACTCCTTCTCCATCTTTGTTCGAAGAATACGAGGGAAGTACTTATTGAAAAATAAGTTCTTGAACTCGTCCCATTCCATGGACTCAATTTCATCTCTTTGCCTCGTATTCTTGATAAGATTCCACCATTGATCAGCTTCACCTTCCAAACGATATACTGCTAAGATGAATTTATCATGTTCAGAACATTGAAGAACTGAAAATATCTTTTCAGTGGTACTGATCCATTATTCAGCAACAAGTGGATCAGAACACCCACTGAAAGAAGGTGGACGTTGCCTCATGAAGGACTCAATAGAATATTGTTCCCTTCTCTGCTCATTTGGAAGTCCAGAATGATTCATAGCTTGTGTAAGTATAGCAATAATATTTTTCACTCCATATCCCATAACATTTGTTTGTTCAGGAGTACAATCATTGCATTTTCCATTACATTGATCAACATGGTTCCTTCGGGTTCCAGCCATCGTCTAAAACCCAAAAAAATAGTGTGAGAGGCAAAAATCATGCTAGGGAAAACAACATAATAAAGGGGGGGTACCTTCAATATCTAACATCTTATGTTTAATTATATGATTGTTAGCGTAATTCTAGTACTATAACCTATACGTATACTTAACCTTAGGGACATCCCTAGACATACCTTAGAAATATCTCTAGGGATCTCACTAAAGCTCTCGCATCCTAGTTTCCAAAGGTTAACTAAACCTTTCCTCTGATACCAACTGTAGAGACCTAAAGCTTAACGTACATAGACATTACATTACTTTTTCTGAATACTTAGTACATAACAAAAACACACACACAAGGACTGTAATAGTTTAGTTTCTTTGGAAACTCGGAATATAACCTTCTAATCGTGGTGAAATATCTTCAAAATCTCCCATAAAGATATTCTTTTTTAAAAACTTAAATCCTTTCTTTATATCCTGGGGGAAAGAAAACATAAAAGGGAGATCTCAAATACTCATTAAGGGTAAACAAAATAAATATCAATCACGTCATATTCATAAGAACATATCTTTTGGAAATCTTAACTTGCAAAAGAGATCATAATTTCATAACATGGGATAAATCATATTAGTGAAATGTAATCCCAATAATCATAACATAAAACATGAAACATTGTGGAATACACACATAATCATAGAGAATCATTTCTTATTAGTCAAGACTCATTGCCAAGACTATCTTAGTGGACAAATTCCCTTATTGAACCGAGTTCACTCCTCGTTTCAGTCCTGTTTCACTGAACCAGTATAACCTACCGTTCCAGCCATGTCTATCTCATGAGATATAAAATCTTTACCCAATGCATTGGAGGGAGATATAGGTCCCACCCATCTCATAATGATACCATTCTTATGTGTGCCACAAAATCAAAAATCATACATCATTGCATAACCCGTGTAATAAAAATGGGAATCTTAAACATCATGACATCATAAAACAATTCATATAAGATAAAGGAATTCATAAAAATATTTCCATCACAACATAATCAAGTAAATGTAATAATAGGGATAGAAACAGAACCCTATATTATCTTAGATGGAAAATAATTTTGATAAAACACTTGAACTCCATTCTTGAGGAAAATATCCTTTCTACTTCAAAAACACCTTTCCTTTCTTAACATGTCATACAATTATAAACTAAAAGAAGTTGATTAAAAATATACTTGAAAACTTGTAAAGGAATCTTCTTGGAAATAATGTTTTAAAAACCCATTCATGTCGTATAAGTTAAAAAAACATTATTCATACTTTTGTCGGAAAAGTCAAAAAGTACCTCTTACGAAAAACAACAAAAGATTCCTTTCATATCCTTTAATAAAAACTCACCGAAGGGTAAAATTGGATTTAAAAAATTTTAGGTGGATGGAAATAATATTACATATTGAGGAAACATGGATTTGGACGATAAAATACACCCCAGTAAATGCCAAAGTATAAACAATCTCGGATAAAAATGAGATTGTGATATTTCTCTTACCTTAGGTCCGATATGCTTTGTACATGTCCGAACCTCCTGTATAATGATTTAAATAATGCTATTTACTTATTCCAGAATCATACTCATTGTTATTATATCATATATGGTTTACTTATGACTTTATTTTACCCGTTTTTTTGTAAATTCCATGTTAAAGAGTGTTTTGGGTAAAATCGTTTCATTTGTCGTCCGTGTTTTGACTTGTAATTATTCATATGATTGCTTAGATAATGATTACTTAATTACAGAATATAAAACATGATTTATATATAATATATAATCAGAATATACATATATATAATAGATCAGTAAATGGAAAGAAATACACTGTTCATGGAGACGGTAGGTCGTACGTACGCATGAACGTTGTTTTCGTTTCCTTATTGAATTGAGTGGAATTAAGTAGATGAAATAAATATATATATATACATAAATCCAGTAGTATTATTATGTCATATATTTCATGATAACTTATTATATATACTTTGTAATCATTCATGAATGGTTAACGTGGAGAATGAATCTCATCGCGTCGTGGAGACGGTATTCCGTACGTACGCACGAGCGATGATATCGTTCTCATGATCGTTGAATTGTATTGGAGTGTATGTATACTATTTCAGAATCAATATCACTTTACAATAGTCATATATAGTCATTATTTACACCATTATACCCATCCAAGTAAGGTGTTGGTGGAAAAACAGATTACACCACGGCGTGGAGACGGTATTCCGTACGTATGCACGCGCGGTGATTTTGTTTTCCGTAGGATGGATATAAGGTGAAATGGGGTTGTTTCATATTTATAATAAAAAATCAGTATATTAGTGATACTTATGTTATTAATTTATAATGAAACAACTAAATAAGAAGAAGTTGAAGAAGAAAGAAGCTTGAAAGAATCGGGAGAAGAAATTACCTCTTCTTCGATACGCCTCATTGAAACCTCCTCTTAGGGCACTAAGATTGGTCTTTAAAGTAGACCAGAACCTCTAGGAAGTTTCTAGGGAAGTGGAGAATATAATTTGGTAGGGTTTGTCTGAGCTTTAGGGCTCAAATTTGTGTGAGGAGGAGAGGGAGGAGGTGCCCTTTTATAAGGGAGGAGAGGGGCACCTTTGGAATTATTAAAAATATTAATTTATAATAAATCTAACCCCACTTAAAAACCTCAAAAAATGACTCATATTCAAATATTAGATGATATAGGGTTGTAATATCTTTAACCAATCAAATTTAGACATGTTTTGATCTTATTTTAAACCTTATCATTTTGATTTATCCTTATTTAATCTATTTAAGTATATTTGTGGTAATAAAATTCTAAATTTTAAATTATAACAAATAATTACTTATTTGTTGTGAATTTTCCATAATTGTATAATTTATAACATTATAGACCATATAAATTTAAATTTATAATTTTTAAATATTTTTGTGATTTTTAAACAATTTTATAATATGTTATTTTTATAAAATAACAATAGTGTCAATTTTGACACTATTCATTTATTTGAATTTAAATAAAATATATACAGAAGATATGTTCGAAATAAAAGCTTTAATAGATTCATAAAAGGTCATATGTATCTATAAAATTAGCGGATCACATTAAATAGTTCATATAATATTTATTTTTTCATTTTTAAAACCATTTATTTGGTTTATCTCTTAATAAAATAATTACTACAACATTTTTGTATAATTATTTAATATACAGATTTGTTGCATAAAAATTTAAAATAAAATCCTATGATGAAGATTAATCTATTACCTTTCACAATAATACTTTTACTCGAATTTATCATCTTAAAATAACAATATTTAAATTGTTATAATTATTAAATTATGAAGGTGACAACTTTGGCATCATTTAAAATAAAATAATATAAGTGTCATAATCACTTTTATAAGGATCTAAACGGTTATATATTAGGTCATTGGATGATTAAGGTGTATATATACACTACCAATAAGTTTTGGTCAGGTTTGTGGGCCTTTTAATGGGTATTATTATTTCAATAAAAACTATATTACTTATTTTCCACTTAATAAATAATTTATGTATCATTAATGTATCACCATTAATGAAAATTATTTAATCCCTAAAAATTCTAAATAAATTATCATGATGTAGATAACTTTATTATCTTTCTGGATACTATTCATGTTTGAAGTTTTATGATGTTTATCACTAAATTAAAATTATTATACTTATAAGATTTAAGAGAGTGACATGTTGTCACTTTCTTTGGTTTTAATAATAATTAAATTATTTTCATGGTCAAAAGTCCATAAAATGAATCTAATCCGACCCTTAGTTGATATGGGTTTTATTTTATCCATCCAATAGAATTTTGGCATGTGTTAGGGTAATTTTATAATATTATATTTACCCTTAATTACCCGATTTACCTTTAACTATGGTAAATAAAATTTACCGTAGTTACTATTCATAATTCCCAAAAATAAAAAGTAGCCTATTAAAATAATTTTTACCCACTGATTCCAAATATGGAATCCATTTTTTCAAATTCAATACATAGAAGTTGCAGAAATAAAATAAAAATTAATCCCATTGTCGAATGAAAACGGGTTTTTGTTTAAAACATTGCAAAAGATTGAATTGATTTAACATACGAATTCAATGTAAAATCAATGCTAATGACATACATTATATTAAATGGTAAAAATATATTCTATTTATACTTTAAAACCATTAAATATTATAATTTAACCATATAAATTATTACGATGAAAAAAGTTGTTTTTCATTAAAATATAGCGTGTTTTTACTATTCATCAAAATATGAAAGTTACCAGAATAATACGAAAAAATTATCCAAAGTAAATTTTTATTTCTTGATTCCAAAGAAGAATTTTATTTTGTCAAATTGAACTTATAAACATGTCAAAAACTAGATTTAAAGTGGGTGCACCATCAAAAGGCGGCAAAACTGCATTTTTTGAAAAATACTTATTTTACCCGAAAATTTTATTTTGTTCTTATACCATGTTCTAGAAAATGTGTAAGATGAATAATAATGTTATAAAATTCAAATTTTAGTTAATACTATTCATAACGTCTAGTTCATAATAATTTTATAATAATATATCATTTTTTTAGTAAAACCTGGTATTGCGTACAACACACGCTATCGAGGAAGGTCGCGATTGCGTGTAATGCAAGCCAAGTCAGGGTTGTGTGTTGTGAAAGAATCCTTCATTGTTTCATATAAAATATTCCAACCATATTTCATTTATACATTGAATATATATATATATATACTCAATTTTGTGTAGAATAACTATTATCAAAATTGTGTGTAACACGATCCAAGAATAGTGTTGCGTATACTGCAAGCTAATATGGTGTTGCGTATAGCGCAAGGTAATCTTGGTGTAGCATACAACACAAGACATTAATGAAATTAAAAGAATATTTTTCATAAAATCTCGGGGTGTTACACTTATCCTGATAGAAATATTGTAGATGAACATAGCATCCACAACTGTTACATGTATTTGTAGTTTTGGAACAAGAATTTTAGATGTTCCCAACCTTTCCACTCTGATAGTAGGTCAGAGGCACACTAATGGCTATAATGAAAGGTGAAGAGGAGTCCCACTATTGATAACCACCCCCGTTACTCCTATAATGATCATGCCACTTCCTCTTATTTCCCTACATGCCATTGAAGCTTCAACGAGGAGGAATAGAAGGAGTATAATAACCAACCTTCCCACCATATCTATCTTTACCATCATTTCCCTATCTACTATATTTTCATAGGTCTAAATATTTAGTATAAATACCAGAGATCTAATAGCTGGTCACAAACCATGAAGGTACTTCAGAGCCTTTAGCAGGTCATTCATTACTACCTCTTGAGAAAAACGAACCAGATCCAGGAATTGATTAGTGTATTTCGACATTGAACACTTTTCTTATAGTAAATAAATGAAATATAGAGACTTATCTATCATTAGAAACTCTAGAAAAAAACTTATGAAAAAGTAGTGCCTTGAAACCCTTATACGCAAAGCCCATGTGTCTATCTACCTGGACCATGGAATCCCACAATTTCTTTCTAGGAACCTCGAGTCTAAACGCCACACCCTTAAATTTAATATTTTTAGGTTTATATTAGAATTTAAAGATCTGATTGATATTGTCCAGCCATTCCTCCACCTTTGAAGGGCAGTTTCTTCTCTTATAAGAACTCTTGTGATTGATCTCTTCCCTGGAAACTACTGGATGTACATCAACAACTACGTTCTGGACTTGCGGTACATTTTGATCAATGTCATGAACTTACCAATGATAGACTCAATAATAGTATGTTCTAGAGTTATATTTCCATGAGTATAATCTATTATACCCTCCTGAGAAACCCATGGAAGATGTCTCAGAGGCATACCGTTTCACACTGAAATAGAATAAATGATCAGAAAACAACAAAATCTCATTTCAAACCTGAAAATCATAATCAAAAACTGAGATTAAGATCAATAACTCAAAATAAGAAACACACATCCCAACATCCCATGGTAACTTGTGTCTTGTCATGACAAGATTTAGTCAGATACCCACCACAACCTACCTCTCTAGTCCTAAAAATAATATCTCTAGTCTACTAACTTCCCAAAAATGAGAACAACCTACTCCTTTAATACCAAACTATGATGAACATGGCTCAGATACCCTCTAAAATTGGCACCTAACTTGAACCATCACATACCTGAAGGGTGTTCCTAATCCCCATGGGCTGGTGACTATCATCAAGGAATCAATAATAACCATAGAGAATGATTTAACCCAATCTAAAGTAGACAACATGACATATATATATATATATATATATATATATATACAAAACATGAAGAAGTAGTGGGAGAGTGAAACAAGAAATATATTTTTTATCAAAAAATGAAACAGAAGAAGTGATGAAACTCAAAATTAGCTATCAATATCCAAGAAATAATTCCAATAGAAAAAGACAACTAAAAACAAAATAGATACTCCTTGTGATGAATAGAAAAACTATCATCATCTCACCACCATCTACCCAAAAACAGCTGATAGAAATCTCACTGCCTCTCTGTGGTGCCTTTCATTTCCCTACATCAAAATACATAACAAGGTCTATGCATCACATAAGGGGTGTTTAGGGTGTGAACTAAACAGGCATAGTAGGATCCCACCTTGGTGTTCCATATCGAGTCTCTATACAACAATATAAATAATGATTAACTCTAAATAAAACAAGGAATGTTAATTTGTTAAACCGTTTTTACATTAGAATCATGGTAAAAAATTCCCCTTTTCCACAATTCTAAATAATCCAGATAAAATAGTTTCAAATCATTTCACATATATCAAATTAGTCAAATCAAATAATGTATTTCATATCATATCAAATCCATGAAAGTGCAGTCTAAAGTTATACAATCCAAATCCCAAGTAAAATCACACCAAGGATCACAAAAGGTCAGGTTAGAGAGGACGCTCATACCCAAACATATAAAATAGTGTTCATCAATCCTCTATACATATTCATTGAATCTAGAGATCATAGGAATACCCCAAAAAAAGAACCAACAAAATGTGTCTAAAAATTCCATAGAATAATAGGCCTAGAGAGAATAGGAAAACCACATGAGTAAACCCTATAATAGTATCAATGTTAAAGGACTATTACTACACATTCCACTTAAGTACACAAGGCTTACCATGTGATACATTGAATAAAATTATTTCAATAAAATCATGCTTTGAAAACCATTTCATAAATCCATTTCATAATGCTTTGAAAATACCTTTTCTTTTACCAAAACAAGGGAAACCCCGTATTTTTTTAAAAACCCTCTTCCAAACACACAATTCAATCATTCCAATTCATTTATAAAACAATATATAACACAAGAGTAATACATTACATCCAACATAGGTTAGATATGGAACCACATACCTCAAACTCGAGTCACACATGCCCGTAATGGGATCCACCAATATAGAAGAATGCAAAGGCAACAAGAGAGGCCCTAGAATCAATCCTCACACATAAAAATAATTTCAATAATAAAAATTTTCAATGTAGAGTAAACATCACAATATAACTCAAATAACATTCACGCTACACCACAACCAATATAAGGGTCAGTCTCCATAGTGTAATCACACAATGGATCTAGAAAGAATCAAGAATATTGTCATCATAGATCAATGAATCTGATAATGAAACACGGTAGTGTTACCTTGATCAATGTAAATGAATAAGTAGAAGGATATATTACCCATAGAGATTCACCACAACCACAATGAAGATAAATCATTGAACAAAACAATTCATAAAAAGATAAGATCCCCAAAATTTATTAGGATGGATCCTTGGTCTAGAGGGATAAACCTATAGTCAAATGAAATATTAACACCCACAAATTTCCCAAAAAAAATCCTAAAACATTCACGATGTGAAATATTTACATGATTTGAATTTCTCAATTAATAAAAGATATCGAAAACTACATCGCCTCCCATTAAAAATCCAAATTTTAAACATTTCATGATGTGAACCCAATTCATGGAATGTAAACCTTTAAAATCTTGAAACAATTTATAAAATATTCCCTATAAAGGTTTCACATCATGTAATCCTTTCACGATGTCAAAAAAATATAGCAAAAAGTAAATAATCCAGATTATGAAGGACTAAATCTTAATACTTTTACATGTTTATACCTAAACACCATTAATTACAACTAATATAAATCCTTGAACTTTAGGCCATTTTCCCCAGAAAACACTATCTATCCTTGGGAGTCCCAAAATTAACCCAAATAAAGAGGAATACAAAAAGAGAAATGAGAAATACTTGAATGTGGGTAATAAGATGTTACAAGATCAACAAAGAAAGAATAGGTATCATTTTATAAGAAATATATCAGGATGTCTCTTCAATGAAGTAGTAGTAGTCATAGACATTTTCATTCAGCACTTGATATACTCTCTAGCATAAGGAAACATGATAGCATAGGTATTGCACCTCGAAGTTTAGAGTAAAGAATTTTTTCTCAAAAGGTACAAGTTTTCATAACTTGTATGTTGTCTATACTGAATGCATCTTGAATCTTCTAAATAGGATCTATAAAATCTAACAAACCAATATTCATATGGGTAAAGCAATTCAAATTCAAACTATAGAATTATCCAGAAGATAGAAAATTATCATCCAAAATAATCATAACAAAAAAAATTAAATTCAAAACTTATATACCAATTCAAACTAATTTGAATTAACCTTAAAATATTTCAAATAGTCTCCATAAAAATAAGATAATAAAATCCCATGAATATTGTAAAATAGATTGACTATTTAAATTCAAATATTAACTATATTCTAATTTAATGTGATGTGTAAATATTAAAATTTTAAATATAATTCAATAAATATCACAAAATTTGTTTTAATAATTTATATTTCATTAATTATTAAATTAGAAAATAATAATACAAATAAATTAACTCAAAAATAAATAAATAATTAAATATTGGAAAATATGCAGTAAGAATATGTGTGAATAAAGAGTAAAATAATATATATTTTAAAATATATTAAAATATATTAAAATATTTTAATATCAATTTTCATAGATATTATATAATATATATGAATTTTAGAAACCAATAAAACACTTAAATTAATTAATACAACCATGAGGTTAATTAAAGAATAGAAAATAATGAAAAAAAGAGCATTCTGAAAAATTACATATTTAAATTAAAAACAACCCTAAATTGAAGGAACCCTACTTATGATTAAAATTATTGTTGAGAAAACTTTATTTTGATAAAAATTATGGTTTAGGAACCCTAATTTGGATTAAAATTATGGTTCAGGTACCTTATATTGGAAAAAAGACTCCAACTTTCTGTCAAAGCTTCATATGGTTAGTTTAAACTGCACATGAACATACAGTAAATTTAAACTCTCTCATGCATTCACTACATATTATTCATTAAGTAAGTTTAATTAACATACAATAACTTCCATGATTCATGGTAAGTTAGTTTACAAACTCACAGTCACTTCCAAAACATGCAGTCAATATACACTTAAGACATATGCAGCAAGTTAAAGGATTCATGTGGTACGATAATAGATTCATGTCATCACTAGGATAAAAATCATGGTTGGTAGATATGAACATTTGGTATGTTAAACTTGAAATTAATGGTAGTATGATATAATTTTTCATGGTAGGTATATTTAAAACTAATGATAGGTTGATAAATGGAAACTTGAAAACCAAAAAAAGCTTGATAATAGAAACTTAGGTGAATTTTTAGACCCTCCAAAAAACTAAATTAGTGGATGGATCAGAATTATTAAATGTATATAAACTTGATAAATTTTAAATAGATCAAATAAATATTAAATCTGATATCTATATCATAAATAATATAAAAAAATATGAAATATATAAACTAAAATCTAAATAAAAAATACTAAAATTATTGCAAAATCTAGGTCAATTTTTGAGGTATATAAATTGAATTTTAATCCTTTAATGTATTTGAATGAAAAGTATATAAATATCTTAGATTTTCATCTCAAAAAAATCATTCTAATCTGATGTATATCACTATATTTATCAAATAAAGACATAAGAAATTGAATTCTATAAATTCAATAATTCTAGAACTATTGAAGATACTTCAGGTATTTTTTATAAAAATTAAACAAAAAAATCATACATCTTATTAGTTTAATGAAATATAAAAAATCTATTTTATTTTTAATAGAACAAGTCACATGAGGATCTAAGATATATAACTCAAGTTATAATAGAATAAGTAAATAAAACTATGAAACACTATAAACTAAAAATTTATATAGAAACCAAAATCATGAAGCATCTTCAGAAAAAATGTAGACATTCTATAGAATGATTTAGAATTCATCGTAGTTAAATAAAAGTTTCAAAAACTTATTATCTTTCATATAAAATAATATTTATAAAAAAAATCATTATAACTAAATATATAATAAAAATACAATGAGCTAGTAAAAACTGATTTCTATATAAAATAATGATAGGGTTTGGAATATTCAAAAACATAACATATAATTAAATAATAACAAACTCCTAAAAACCCCCCCATTTTTTTAAACTAAAAAATTGAAACAATATTCTATAAAATTCTATCCCTTTCTAAAATTTTTCAAAAGGACAATTATTGAGAAATATAAAAATAATTTTTTTGAAAACAAAGAAACTACTCCTTAATAGATTCATATTTAGTTAAGTTAAAAACAAATTACTATAAAATTTTCAAACTAAATTTCTAACATACCAAGCTCTAATTTAATTTTCTCAATTTAAGAAAAGTCTAAAGGCCTAGTCAAGATGTCCACAAACTGATTCTCAGTTGGGATAAATTCTAAAACAATATCACCATTATTTACATGATCTCTAATAAAATTAGATATAAGGTCAATATTATTTGTTCTATAATTTTATAAAGTATTTTTAGGAATATAAATTTTAGATGTGTTATCAAAATAAATATTCAATTTATCAAGATAAATACCAAAATCACATAAATTTAACTTAATCTATAAACTTTGAGTAGAAAAACTAGTAGTATAGATATACTCAACTTCTGAAATAGATATATAAATATATAATTCTTATTATAATACCAAGAAATTAAAACTTTTCTAAGAAAATGACAGGTATTTGAAGTGATTTTTGTTTCAATTATATAACCTCCAAAATCAGAGTTAGAATAGGATATAAAATCAAAATAGTTATATTGAAGATAAAAAATCCATATATTATAGTTACTTTAACATATATAATTATTCTTTTCACATATTTAATATGACTCTCTATAGGATAAACTTGAAATATTTCACATAAACATACACTAAAAATTATATCTGGTCAAGATGTAGTTAAATAAAGAAAGCTTCCTATCATGCCTCTATAAACTTTGATATCAACAGATTTACCAGATGTATCAATATTTAATTTACAACAATTAATCATATGAGTTTTTATAGACTTATAGGAATCAATGTAAAACCTTTTAATAAACTATTTATCGAGCTTATATTGATTAAGAGAGATCTCATCTTTCCTTTAAAAATCTGAAGTTTAAGAAGGAACATTAATTCTCTTATTATTTGTGATCAAAATCATGGTGTTTGATTTTATGCTCAATGATTGATTTATTGTGGGGGGTTTGAGTGGTTTCATAATTATTCATGTCGGTTTCAGCATTTTCAAATGAATCTAATGGATTTTTTTCATGGAGTCGGAAACACCCAATGGTTCTCTCATTCAAGATATCTTACGAACCTACTTTCTAAAGGTAGGTGTTCATTAGGAAATGGATTAAATGGAACTTAGGTACTTGAATTGGTTAATAGAATAGAATTTTGGGATCAGACATCCTTTTGGGGTGAATTATTGCCTAATCTAGGACTCTCTTAAAGATTTAAGACATGTTTGTGAATCCTTTATTAATTCCCAAGTATAACATAGACTACCCTTGGGTTAAAAACCATCTATTACCATGCATGATTTTTAGGTACATCTATATGTATATGAGTTTATTCATTGATTAATACATTTTTATATATCTGAGATTCTTCATCAATGGAATCCTTTTTCATATAGGTTAGATATTCTTTAGTTTTTTATTATTACCATGCTAGTTTTAAACCATATAGTGTGTCACTCTGGATTCTATTATCTAGGGAGACGATTATTGTATTAATGTTGATATTGGGCCTATAATATGGGATTACTACATGTTCTCATAAAAGTAATTATAAGTCACATAGTTTGGTGCCACTTAATGGGACATTTCATACCTTTTAAGGTCATGTGACGAGGATGAAACTCTGTTATTTTAACATTATTTGGAAAGAAAGTCTATGAGAGAGGTACCTAGTCAAGGTTTAGATTGGGAATTATTATAAAGCAGAATAATGATATTGGAGGGGATATGGGATCTTGGTTTGGATATGAACCTACTAGGAATATTTCCCAGATGAACTTAGTGTTGATTTTGGGGTGTTGGGTTTGAACCTTAAGGAGGCTTCCTATGTATCCCATTTAGATGTGAATCAAATCATACATAGCTAATTTGTGAGGAACCATGCCTATGGAGTCCCTTTTAAGGTTTCTCCCATGGGATATTTTTCCCTTTGATGTGGTGATAACAATATTGGGACTTATACTAAATAGAAGACCCATAGGTTGATTCATCAGGAATATATCCTCATTGAAGGTTAAGGAATGGTTTCAGAGATTTCACTATATAGGAGGATACCTGGTTGAGTACCCACTCCTATGGAGGCCCTTGGAAGGTTCTTTTCCTAGGGGGTGGATCTTGGATATTGATACATGCCTTTGATGACCCATGCTAATGGAGGCCCTCTGAAAGAAGGTGAGAGGAAGATCCAAAAAAATATTCTCTACCGAGACATGAATCTAATCATGAGGATGTCATGATCATAACCAAACTCTAAGCCCACATGAGTCATGATCGGTGTGAGAAACAAGAGGAAGTGAAATATATGGAAAATCATAAAATATCTTTTGTCTATTGGTGGATAAGGACAGGGCTACATAAGAGATAAATATATTCAAGATGCCCATATCCTCTCTTGTTTTCATAACTAGGACAGTCATGTCTTGATACCCATCTATATACAGACCTACAAGAAAGGTTATGGGAATAATCTAGGAGTAATTCCAAACTCATGGTTCTATATAAGATAGGAGGATAAGACAATTACCCTAAAAGGGAAAAGAAAGAATGATCCCTCTCCTCATTGTATGAAACGGGGGGTCCTTGGTCCCAGAGACTATAAGGAAAAGACATGTCCCTATCCATCATGTATGAAACTAGGGGGTCACTATTACTTCCCCTGGGGTTTGGGGTCCTCATGAATTAAGGGATGTATAACTGTACATATCCCAAGGACCCTACTTATCAGGTAGGATAAGTTTTGGACACCTCTAACCGAAATAATGCATAACCAAATGGGTGAAAAGATAGTGTGACTTTTTGTGGTTTTTCAACTATGGAAGCTTTAGTGGAGGATTTAATTTGGTCTCCCTCATATGGGAGTCTCAAAGAAGGAGGTTCCCTAACATTGGTGGCATGAAGAGAGGGCTAAAAGGGGGCTCACACATGGTAGGATTGGGTGAGATGAAGTGATCCACATAGGGTAGGTATATGAGAGAATAATTTCTCTATATAGGGTAAGGTTGGGTGAGCTCAAGAGGTCTCACACTAGGAAAGGCCTGGGCAGAGCAGGAGAGCTTCACACATAGTAAGGCATGGGAAGACTAGAATTACTTCACACAGGGTAGGCTCGCATGAGTTAGATATGACTTCGGGATGATGAACAAGCTAGGTTAAAACACTTGGGTGAGGAATTTATCTAGGTCCCAATGGTCTCCTCATGTGTACCTAGAGGGGTCCCACATAGGTACCAAAATTGGGAAGGGACTTTCATGCTGATATATACCAATTAAGGGAGAGTGGTTCCTCATACAGGTGTCCGGTGTTTTACACACTTGAGGAACTTTAATCCCACTATTCCCCTTAATTATCTATTATTTCAAGGATTATAAATCTACTATAAATTTTTTTTGAGAGCCTGGTCTAAGGAATAGAGTGAGTCTATCTTCAAGTATTATCCATATTTTTTTTCCTGTCAAATGAGGTTCCCCAAGGTCCTATTTATAGTAAAACATGGGACCCTAGGAAAAGGAGGTTGTCCGCGCAAGTCAGTCATCCAAGTGTCTTGTGAAGGTGTTGTGCATAGGTGTGGATTCCCTTCGGGGCCACATAGTCTAGACCTACGCAAGCCTCTTGGTAGGTAGGTTGTGTACGCATAGGTTGGTTAGGGAGAACTCCTTTATTTTCCTTAGTTCTCTCCACTCCTTTATTCCTTTGAGGATATTTCCACTAAATCTTTTCATACCCATGTGAAAAAAAGGAAGTGTTAATAAATATACCCCATTAGGATTTGATCCAATCAGGATAAGAGGGTATAATACTGAGGTAAATGGATAAAAATATCTGGAGGGCTGAACAGGCCATCCACACAGGTCTTACACAAAGGTATTCCTCACATGTAGTCTACACAGGCCGTGTGTGGAGGTTGTCTGTGCATATCATCCAAGTCTATAAATAGGGTTGACCATCTAGTGGTTCTTTCCTATGTTCACTCCATTCATATACTCTCATATCACAATTCATTCACATTACCTTCCAAAGAATTCAATCATGCAAGCACATGGTATATCCAATTGATCAACCAGCATATGTGAGACAACTTGGGTGAGTGGCCTATGCAAGGAACTTGGTCAAATTTTCTACATGAGGAACTTGGTTGAATGTCCTATATAAGGCACTTTCAAAAGTGTCTGGAATGAGGCCTTTCATTTTACAAAATTTCTAAATTTTACAAAATAAAAATTTAAACTTTAATAAAAATCTCAATGTATTATTTCAAGTTTCCAATGTCTCCTCAAATGGATTCCCATTAACAAGATAATGTGCATGTTTCAAAGATGCTCAAAGTCATTGGAACTAATTACTATGACATGTGCGACTCCACCCTTATATAATTAGAAAATCATTTGATGAAGTATAAGCATGATTACCCGTGAAGTGACTATCTTCCACTCTATGGCCACAGGCTTCTAAGAGATATATTTATCCTAAAGATCCATAATTACCTTCCAAAGTACTGGTTCATGGAATATATCAGTTTCCCCACTACCAAAATCTCCTCCAAGGGTGAATTAATCAAGGAAGGAATAGTTCATAATACATGCATCATGAACCATAGCATTTGTTCCCTAGACCTGAAGCCTCAAACCCCAGAATCAAAACCTCAATGTTATCCATCAATATTACATGTTTCTAAGATGTACCGATCATATGGTTGGAAGGAATATTGGGAATTCAAATATGGAGGAGGAGTCAGTCCTAAATGGATGTTATCATACTAGGTGCACTAAACCTATGCAGAATTTAAAACTGAGCTTCAAAATGTCACAATTTATGAGTCAGTTTGGGTAGCGCAGATGTATGTTTATAAGAACCCAAACATTATACCTAAGTTATTGAGCCATAGGATCCCTCAGAAAAACACCTTCCATATGACATACAGAGAAGTTTTCATCGGCCTGTGGGATGTTTTCAAGATCTTAGGAGCCCCTATCCTCAGGGATATGTATGATGAGTTCATTCCACCAAATATGACATGGTATGATGTTCACAAGACACCGACTTCATCCCATGTGATGTTTAACTTGGATTGAAAGGTGTAGAAGAAGGACCTCCACCAGAGGGGTGATATCCATTTAGAGTCCTTGATTAAGGTATTATTGGATCCACAAGGATAAGGTCCTACCTATAAATGTCTAATAGGATTACCTCCATTAGATAATAGGATAATCCTTAGAAAATTTTTGACCACATTGGAGAAAGTCTAGTATAACCAGTGGGGATATAAGGTCAATTATTAGGTCCCTGTGAGGATATATTTTTCTGTCTTCCTCATGATGTGGTTGAGTGCCTATCTTTTTCCATTCCATGAATCTAATGACGGCATGAGGCTAGGGGAATTCCTAATAGCATCCAGATTAGTAGAAGGGGTCTATATAAGGTTGACTTCCCTTGTTTTAGTAAAGATATGTTGGTGTTTACTACATGTGAACATCAAGAAGGCCCCATATTGGATTTAGGGCTATTTAAAGTATTTTGGGGGTGTACTGAACCACACTTCATCTCTTATTCCATGCTTAGTGGAGTTCAATTCCCTAAAGGCCGATTTTTCCCATTCTTTCAAGCTATTTCTAGTATCCAGTCTTTGTCCCTGAATTATGATAAAGTAATGAAGAGCCTTAAAATATCAAGAGAGTACAAATTCTTCCCATATGTTGACCCACCTAAAGGTACGTTCATTGAAAATGTCCAAGATAATGATGATCTAAGGTTGTACATAAATTTATTTAGAGACAGTGTACTGGTGAACCATGTTGATAGCGAGATTATATGTGAGACCTATGCTCCATATTGATTTTCCCACTAATTTAAGTGTCTTAAATAGAGGAATGTCTCTCCCCCAAGAAAATTTGGTTTAAGAAGCATCTAATGGTGGCCCAACAGTTTTGGGTAATCATGGATTTGGAGGCATCCTAAGAATCTATAAAACTAACTCTATCAGCTGCATCAATCGGGATAGAATCCAGGTATGCCAATGTTTTTATTTATTCTTACCTCCAAGGTTCATTGACAATAATCATCCCTTAAGTTAAGGCCATGATGACTTTTGGGTATGGAATGCATGGTAGTAAGTTTTGTCCAGAGGGTGAAAATGATGAAGCTCTAAATTCTTTAAATTGGTCTCAAACATAAGCCACAGAGTACGTTGGGGCTGAAAAGACCACATATTTCAGGTTGAGGTGGTCTAGTCATCACCACCAGGAGGAGACCTAATCCCAAAATATCTAACATCCTACTAGATCAGAGAGAAATGATATGGATTTAAATTCCAAAGATATAGGGTCTTCCTCTCATCTAGTCACATTAAGATCAGAGTATGTGTGGCCTTCGGATATCCAAGATTGGAAGAGCATGACTCAGAAAATTGTAGATCTATGGATATTTCTCTAGGATATCTTGCGTACCACAAATATTAGTGATATCTAATATCCCTTATATATTCACCTTGACAACAATTTTACTAAGGTGTGGAAACATATTAAAGTGCTATAGATGTTGATATATGCCACTGATGATTGGATCTTAGCTAAAAAGTGGGTAACTGATATGATGGTATGAGCTATTGTTGAGAGCATATATGGTCAATCGAATAAGGAATGGGATGAGTACATCAATGTTGATGAGGTATATCTCTATTTTCTATTCTTCTTTACCTCCTTCATCTATCATCATTAATTTTAGGGGATTCATCTTTCATTTGGGATAAGAATAAGGGGTAGGAATAGTTCCCACTGAGTCACCGAAATATGGGTCGATGGTCACCCTTATCGAAGTGGGGGTCGAGTCTCCTGAATCTCTGAAGTTATCCCAAGGTTAAAGGATGATAGAGGAGAAGATGGTGGGAGGGTATTATTGACTACCACCTCATGTGAACATAACTAAGGGTAATGATATGGTTCCCTCTCTATCTTAGGGAAAGAAATGAAAATGGGTAAATAAGTTGGCCCGGTGTATCTTCCATAGTAAATCTTTTTACTCTCATTTTGATCTTATGACTCACCTAACGTAGCTGTTTAACCTCCCTTTCCTTTTATAGGATATTCTTCACTCTCCTACCCCAATGTTTTCAGTAATAATTCATCGAGGACCAAGGGGGACATTCTGAATTGGTCATGGAACCATGTTGATGAATCCATCTTTTTGATAGAAGAGGTGCCAAGAGATGAAATTGTGTCTCCTATCATCACCGTATAGAGGGAGGAGGGACTTAGTAATGTCAAATTCACATCATAAAGTTTCATGTGTAGGTCACTACCTTTATTCCTCGTGATATTTCAGATTCATATCATATATTGTAGGAACCCACAACAACTACCACTGGCCTTATCACCATTACAAAAAGGGCTGATGGACTTGGGTGATCTGATGAAGGTATCGGTGCTACTATTGAATCTACAATGAGAGAAGGCATGACTTTTAAGTAGCCAGTGGATAAAATCAATGATGGATCCAATTTGGGTCTTGATCCACATTCCACAAATACCCATATTGGTGAGGATGATATGATATATGAGGCCTTAAAAAGGAACTAATAGAATGTGAGGATAGGTTGAAAAATATTAATATTATCTCATCATTAGAGGGTTTATGATACTTTTCTAGGGAACTGGAGGGATGTTAGTTTTATTCTTATTTCATTTTCAAACATATTTGACCTTTTTTGTTCGATGTCCTACACCATAGATTGAATTGTGCATCTTTTTTAGCAAAAAACATTGTCGAAGTGATCTATGACCATGAAATCAAAGTCTATCCTACTCCCATTATTGAGGGGTAATAGATGAGAACCCCGAAGTGGGATATCCTCTAGGTCCCTCCATCCCAGCCTCTAGGAAAACATAGGAGTATGTTCCTTTTCAGGAGGTCCCTACCCAAATAATTGAGATTAGGGATGTTATAGAGGCATCAATTCTAGTCATTGATCCACCAATGAGTGATTGATATTAACTAATCTGGTTGTTTCACTACCTTTTCAATTTGTTAAATTTTTAATGTTAATGAGGGGTTCCATATTCTATCCAGTGACATCGACTTCAATGGTTGAGCCTGATATGGGGTCTTCTATGCCAATTTATTCAACACTAGTAAGCAATGCAGAAACAATTTCGTAGGGAGTGGATCAGGGTGCCTCATTGAGTTCATTGATCTCAAAATACATCTCTCCCTCTAAAAGTGGTTTTTAGGTAGACTTGGAGACAAATGACACCCTGTGCACCACATTTTGTATCATTTGGTGAGATATATATAATATAGTCTCAAACATGCTGATCTAAGTCCTACCATCATGACTTCACCAACTTCCAACCTTTTTCCCCTTTTTGGGGTATGGTAGGTTTGATTACTGCACAATCTACCATGTTTTTAGTTTAATAATTTAGTAATAGGAGGAGGAGTAAAGGTTATAATAGGTTGAGTCACAATTGGAATACCAGTCTGAAGATCTTAGAGATTCCTTATCCCAAGAAGAGCTCAACCATCCCAAAGAGGTAAAGGAGTATCAGCACTGTATTGATGAGAAATATCCCCAAATGGTATGACTTTAAGAATAACTTAATTCAATACAGGAATAGATTGTACAAGTCCACAATTCCTTGAATAGAGACTTTGTAAAAGGCAAGGACTTAGTGGTTGTGGAGAGGGAGAAACTATGTCAAGCTAAAGAGGAAATCACCATGCAACTACATGGGTTGTATAGAGTTGTAGAGAATGGTCAAGCCATAATCCAATAGCTTAAGGCCTATTTTAAGGTACATATATAAACATTGATAGAGCAACTCAAGCCTGTGGAAGATCCCCCACATTAAAAACATGAATGAAAAGGATTTATTTTTGTTCCTTGATCATCTATTTCAATGTCTCCATCCTCATCATAATCATAACAAAACACTAAAAATGACTCATTTAATTGAATTGAATTGTGTTAAAGTGATAAAATTACAAATATAAGGATGAGAGTGCTCTAATTTTTTTCTATGTCTTTTGACCAAGAGAGTGTAGTTTGAATATTTCTAAAGTCATGTGATGGAACCAATGAACTTTGTGTCTTTTTACATCACCGCACTAATTTTTTCCAAATTCAAAATGAAAACGACTTAGAGGGAGAGACTTGGATTTTTATTAGGATTACCTTTATGGGTTTTCATTCTTACAAGTTTTGTGCCTTTTTCTTTCATTGATTGATTTTTTCATAGACCATGTAGAGTATATTTCTAGTGATATAAGACTCAAATTTTACCCGAGGTTTCCTTTTGTGGGTTTTCAACTTATAAAGTATTGTCTCTTTTGGTGGTAGTTTAAAGTAGTGAAATTCAAACTGATGTGACTAGTATTTTAGGTCGAACATATTTGACCATGAGTTGTGGAATGATATCCCAAGAAAGTATTATTGGCCGAGAATGTTTTGACATTCTTCAGATACCTGAAGGGGAATTTTGAGACACATTTCATGATTTTAAGATCTAAAAAATGATTTTAGACAAGAATAAAAGGAAGGAATATAGACCATCTTTGAAAAGTTATTTCCAACATGATGTTTTCATTAGGTATTATATAGATATAATATGTATCTTTCGGGAATAAATGTGCCTTTGGTTGACAAGCCCCTTTTGTGGGTGACTCATGCAAAGCCAAACTGGGGCGTATCAATGCATAGTCAAAACAAAGGTTTCCTTAAAAATATGGCATTATATTATCAATGGTTGGGTAGTTTATCAAGATATATATTTCTCAAGACCACTAGGGGTGTTTTTTCAAGGGAAGGTGTTTGAGAATGAAGGTAGAATCTACATTAGCACTGGCCATGAATGTGAGACCTCTCCAATACAAATTTGACTTGTGTAAAAAATGGTGCATTCTGCTGGGTAACCAACATCAGGAGGAGAGGCTCATCCTAGAAAATGGTTGAAGTATCATGAAGTTTAATGTCTTTCAACTAGGATAAGAACCATAAAGTTTAGCATCTTATGGAAATTATGTTAAGAGATATATTTTAAGGTAACTTAGATTTGGCCAAATGATTAATGATTTTCCCTTTCACGATAATCTATCTAATAATGTTATATAATTTTCAAGCATGAAAGGGGAGACGATATTCTATAATATGGTGGTTTATAGATCTGAAAAGTGATACTGGGAAAAAAATTGGCCCTTATGGAGTCAAAAGAAGTATCTCTTGATAATGAATGTGCCTCTGATTGATAGTCCCTTTTGGTGGGAGACATATGAAAATCCAAATGGAGTGTATTACTTTATATTCAAATATATAAATCCTCTAACTAACAGTCCCTTTTGGTGGGTGACTTAAGAAAAGACAACTGGGGTGTATTACTACATAGTCAAACAAAGGTGTCCTCAAGCATCTGATATTCCACCACCAATGACAGTGGAAAGCTTATGGAGATTTAGGTTGTCCCAAACATAGGGTTTTGTTTGTGGAATGAAAGATCCTAAATATAAAAGAAGAATTTCATATCAAATTTAATAAAAAATGGGGAGAGATGCTTCCCTACGTAGGTTTGACCCATATGCATGAAAGAGGGATTTTTTATATATTGTGGCCAGACCCATGATTGGATATTTGAGTGTCACTATTTATCCTGTGGTGAAAGGAATCAATCCACACATATTTCTTGAAAACATTTACCACATTGATTGAATTCTTGTGTGGATAAGGGGATTTTTTTTATACAGACTTATATATATTCAAATTGTACATAGGAGAGTGGAGGAATTTCCCATTTTGTGGCTGGACTATGATATAGGATATGGTCATCAATACATATCTTGTTAAAGTGATAATCAATCCACACTTAGTTCTTAAATTTAAAATATTCAAGAGACATCAACCGTGTTGTTTAACATCATGCGGCAATGATGTCTAGTGTTCCTTTTAAGTTATTTTATCCAGGACCAAGCTAACCCTGATCTGGACTGGTATAACTTGATCATGTGATGTGGCCTCACCAAAATTTCTATGCCTGCATAATCTATGATCGATGTAAAAAAACAAGGATTTCAAAAGGTTTATTCCATCAAAAAATGGTGATAAAAAGGAAGGATATGGGGCATTTTAATTTTTTTTATGTTTGTACTTGGATGTAGGATATGGGAATCACTACATATCTCATGGTAATGAGAATAAAATCATATGTAGTTCTTTAATTTATTTCATGAAAGAGACATAAACTGTGCAGTTTAATATCATGTGTTAAAGATATCTTCCATTTAGTTTAACATCATGTAGTAAGGATGAAGGTGCCTCAATGTGAAAAAAGGAGGCATGAAGCCTTAGGAAATCATTTCACGAGATGCATCCCATATTTGTGATACAAGGATTCCTGATCTAGTTACCCCGAGAATACTATGCTTGGTACATAGGGTAAGACTACATTTTAATGTCATGTACTAAAGACCAGTTTTCATATGACTATAATGACTTTCATGAATTTTTAGGCCATATAGCTAGTACTATATGTCATGGAAACAATGAGTGATACATAAGGCTTAAAGAGCTAAGGATCATCTGACATGCTTCGCACATGGTGGTGGAAATTGTAAACCATGATCGTAGAGGTTCTTGGATCATGATAAGTGGTATGGTAAAAATTGAAAGTGATGGTTGTGGACCAATGTTTGAAAATCAGGTTACCAGTATAATGTCATTGAGGCTGATAGAGATAGAAGAGGTCTCTATTGAGGGTGAATGTGCCTCTATTTGATAGTTAGTTTAGTGGTATACTTATACATATCCAACTTGGGAATATCAATGAATAATAAAATAAAAATATCCTATGAATTAAAGGACCTTTTGGTGGGTGACATATGCAAATCCAATTAGGGAATATTACTACATAGTCAAACAAGTAATCCTCGGGAATCTGACATTCCTCTACCAATGGAAAAGAAAAGCTTATGGAGATCTGAAATTTCCCAATATAAGGATTATGATGTGTGGAAATAATATGTATGGGCATAAAGAAATCATTTTGAATGGAATCAACCATGTATCATGAAGTCCCATACATAAATTTTTTTTATGTATGAGGGATATTTCTTCTTCTATGATGGGTTCCTGAATGAGTGAACTTGGGTTAGGTTCTCATGCATAGATCTATGTTTGTCTGCAAGTGAGGGGGTATTTTTTTACTTTGTGGTTGAGCCCAGTATATAGGGTATAGGTATCACTACATATCCAATTTGAGGTGAGAATCAATACACATGTAGTTCTTGAAAGGCTCCATGTTTAGTTTTATACCGTACATAGGTATGGGAATTTTTATGTTGCAGCTAGACAAAGGATTGGAGATTTGAGTGTCACTGTGTATCCTATGATGGCAGGAATCGTGAAAAATGTATTTCTTGAAAAAAGGTGTGGTTGGAGACCAACACCAAATATTATGATCCACTCAAGAAAGGATTTAAATGTTATGCAGTTTAACATCATGCAACAAGGGCATGAACCATGTAGTTTTAAATCACGCAATGGGGACATTATCCTATATTTTAATTTCTTATGACTAGGAAATTGGGATATGTAGTTTAAATTATTATATTTTGGACTATGATGTATTGTAGTTTTAGGTTGTGTGATTATTACCATGTGGTGTGCCTTTTAAGGTCATGCATATGGAACCTTTATGCTATACAGATTAACGTCATATGGAAATTATGTTGGTGTCATGTAGTTTATCATCTTATGATGTGAATGATATGTCACTATTTTTAAGGTCATACAACAAAGACCGACTATGAAGTTTAATGTCATGAAGTAGAGACAAAACATGATTTTATCACATGAAGTATTTCTGGAGGTATCTTGACTTGGTAGGGGTCGTAGTGAGATCTCCATCCCTCAAGATCAGGTAATAAGCTCTTTTAGATTGGACCTTGTGTATAGAATAAGTTTCCTCCCACTTTGGATAAATCTTTGGAGCCTTCCTCCCTAGTATCATCAGAGTCCTAAAGACCAGTACTAGTTCTCCTTAGAGGAACAAGCAGGGGAGGAATTTATTATTAAAATACCATGCTATAAAATTTTGATGGACCTCTAAGTGATGAAAGTTATGCAATATTTTATCATCAAGTTGCTCCAATTCATCCACACATTTTTTTGAATTTCTCATCTATAGATAATTGATCACAGATGGAAACATGGATTAAGGGGAATTGTACCTCAATGGTAATAACTTATTTTATCTTGTACATAAGTGAATACAAGGTATCCCATGTGGAAATATGGGTTGAAGTTTAGTAGGTCCATAAGGAATGAAAGAGCTTGTCAAGAGAAGACTTTTTATTCATATCCACCATCTTTTGAATTATATTTGATAGGATCTTGTTGAATGCCTCTATCGGCCCATTTTACCATTATTCTTCTTCACCAGAATGATATTTTATATACATTTTTGATACTAGAATTCCCAAATAAAATCAGCTTTGACAAGCTTGTCAACTTCAACCTTGATCTTGGCGGCATGAGTCGGGTGTGTCCTTATGGATTCCTATTTCTATCCCCAATGGTCTTTTAGAAATCTCAGGTGGTGAGTGGCCACCTCAGGATTGACGCCTATAAATTATATGTAATTATAGGGAAACACATCCTGATACTTCTTCATAATGGAGGTATATACCTCTTGTTATTTATAAGACATGTATTCTCTGATCAAAGTGGGTAGTGGGTCTTCCTCTATACCTAGATTTATGTATCTGAGTTCATCAATGGTGGTAGATACACCTTCCTCAAATGATGGAGGTGTATCCGTGAGGAATTTATTTTCATCATCCTCCTCTCCCTCTTTTGACTTACTCTTATGGGAAGTAAGTTATGAAAGAAGATCTCTAGAGTTTGGAGAGGAGTCAACATTTTGACATCCAAAAGATGAAGCAAATTCCTCTGATCCAGCTAATGATGTGAATTCTCTTTGAATATCTAGAGGATATTGAATGATGTATAGATAAGGATCATATTCATCCTTCTTGGTGAAATGAAAACATATTATGACTCAACTAATGAGGCATGGATCTATTGAATCTTAGGGGATATAATGAAGGAATTTCCATCCAAGATTCCACCATTGTTTGAAGAGTCAGTGAACTTTTCATCACTATCTGGTTTAGTTTTCATAATTTTTATCATGAATATTATTGAATATGAACCTGAATTTGGGCTTATTCATTTTATTTGGATAACGGTTGTCACATATTCTTCACTAAGCTTCTTGAGGGGATTGGTTAGGGTTATTTCCAGACCACTTAGGGCTATGACCTGAGTGACACCATTGGTCATGGGTTGTTTCCCCTCCCTCTGATATAACCTTGCATCAATATAATGAGTTTTACAGGATTCTATTAGGTATTTATCACCATACAATGTATCAATTTTACCATTAATGGAATATTTGAGGAATTGGTGGTATGATGAGAGGATTATCGCATGTTGATGCAACCAAGACCTTCCTAACAAAATGTTGAAATTAATATCTTGTTAAACAACAAGAAATTATGAGTCAGATACAAGGTCTCTGAACTGAGTCCTGAGCTTGATTATACTAAGAGTATTTTGTTTACTATTGTTATAACCCTATAGAGTTAGAGTAGAAGGGGACAAGTGGGCCTTATTATAACATAATTGATGAAGTTTTCAGACAAGAATGAGGTTGAATCATGAGCCATTATCAATAATGGCTTTTAAGATATCAACGTCATTTATCCTACCAGACACATACAAGGAATTGATGTGTCCCTGTATAATGGAATCTTTGTCCTGATATGTGAAAGAGATGTTCTTATGGAATTCTATGAGATTGGTCTCTACACAATATATTTCACCAATATAAAATTCAACATCAAATTCTTAAGGTCTTAGTGAATCCTCTATAATTTATTCTTATAGGTCTTTTGATAGACTTAGAGCATCTAGTATTGACAACTGGTTGGCACCAGGGCCAGTTACTTCATAATTTCATACTTATGGACTATATTTCTATGCATCCAAATGTTAGGTTGTTCTTTCAATAGAGCTTTAGTATCTAAATCACTGAACATAGGCATATTTTCACTTAGAATATGAGTTTAAGGTTCATTTGTCCTTGGTGGGTTAGGTCAACTAGGTATTCCCAAGCACTGTGGTTGATTTGGTGAGAGTGTCCCATCTAGTTGATCTTTTGAGATGATCGGGTAAGGGTGAATCCTAGAACATGTGGGGTGACTTTATTTCTTCTACTTATCTCTCTGTAGGGCTCTCCCATAAGTTTCGACCACATAGACAGTATGAGCGGGGATGTGGCTGGAGTATTGATTTCTATTGCGACTGCATGTATCCTCAAACCATGTTGCCTCATTCCCTAATTCCCTAATTAGATTTAGGGAACTCAGGTTCATATAAATACTCATAATTGAATAATGGATCTATTAATTGAATGAAATTAATGGACTCGAAGATTAATTCCTCATTTGATGAGGACTTCGTATGAAAGTTCCACTCTTTTTGCACTGTTTAGTGGGGTGGCACCCGTTCTTTTGAAAATGAAGGCATGAAGTTTGAAAGTTTCAAACCCAACTTTGACCTTGGAATAGGTTTATCTTTCTATGTATGTTTCCTTCCCTTCCATCCATGTCATTTCTTGGAAGACAGGATTTTGGAGGACTGTGATGTGGATGTAGTCGACTGTGCCATAGCAGGAGAAGATGAAGGCATAGTTGGTTTCTTAAACTATGCTCAGAGGATATAACGAGTCTGATTGATTGTGTTTATGACCATCCAATCACTAAAATTCTATGTACCTTTTTTAGAAACTTGTCACCATTCACCCTTTACCACTAGATTGGAGATAGAAACGCATGATACTTGTGCGAGTGGCTTACCAAGATTTACTTGTCTATAGTCCACCATTTTTTAGAGGATGTCTTTGAAAATAAATTATTATTGAATGGTGTGACCCAACATCCAATGAAAGGGGAAATAGTTTGGGATATCTTCAAGACCATCCTGATCAGAAATCTTGGGCTTTGTAAATTTGAGAAAATTGTTTTAAAAATTCTCTATGAAGTACTCAAGGACTTGGTCATCTCATAAAGAATATAATTTATTTTTTAGTTCCTTAAACTATTTTCACCTCTACAACATTTACACTCCCTAGTGGGTGAGTTCTATTTCTCATGCTTAGGAGTAGGTGTCACGTGATATGATGCGGGCTTTAAATTTGGTGTAGGTGTAGGATTTGGATTAAGCATGACTGTTGCATCCACTACTTTCCATGTTCTCTTCCTTTGAGATAATGGAATTACTCAGGATTTACAATTGGTTCTCAATATAGAATCTTCCATTTTTTTAGAAAATACAACAAGATCCTAAAACCCTCCTGTATATTTCATAAGGATGAGTAGTGTGTATAACTCATCAAGTATATTCTCTATACATATGGACAAAAAGTCTTATTGGTGAAGTTGTAGGTTTAAAGAGTAGGTCAACCTTTTACATTAAGTAATGAAATATGAGACTGTCTCATTCTCCCACTATTTTTGGTTCTAGAGGTAGAGTATTTTCATCTTCTATATAATTGAGGTGAATTGAAAGAGAATCTTTTGATATAGATCTTCCCATCCTATGATTGATCGATATGAAAACCTGGTGTACCATACAAAGGTCAACCCTTATAGTGTTTTCACAAAGCATATGAGTTTTACTACTTCTTTATACATAGGTGTTACCATCATGGGATCACAGGGAGACACAAAATGCATCGAATTCTACTCTGGATCCCATTATTCATTAAAAATTGGAAATGTATGGTTTTGAAAGTTTAGAGAGGGAGGGGTTGGATCCACCCATTTAGGGTAAGGCTTCCTTTCTATATGTATTAGTGCACATCATTCCTATGTATCTTACAAATGAGCTAGAAATGAATCAATATTATTGATGATCCCTTTAGGGATGTCTGGTTGAAAAGGAGCTCCATCAAGGAAAAGAAACGGGTAGATCTATCTACAGTAGCTATACGTGTAGCTGTTGTCGGTATCCTGCAAGGGCTAGTCCATGAGGGTGTACTTAACCCGGTCTTGGATGTGTACACAAAGGAGGGAACTCCTAATATATCACTGTCATGGGGACTAGACATATTTTTCATCGATCTCGCACATTGAGTGGGTGTTTTGGTTCCATGTCAATTGATGGGGTGAACCCTATTTTTTGAGGCACATAGGTTTGGAGTGCGAGTTGAGGCTCTGTTTGTAGAACATATCTGGTAGGAATGTTTCCTCAAAGTAATTATATATTTATAGTTTTAAACTCTTTTATCTCTTCCTCATTTAAAGAGAATATTTCCTTGAGTGTGATGGGTTTTACCTCTTCAGGGGTGGTTAGGGTATAACCTTACCTTTATGCTTCTCTTTGGAAGATTCTCACTAAGGAGGTAGTAATGTAGTGGTTGAGGGAATCTCTAAATTCAAATAAATCCTATGGTCTTAGGTAAACACGCCACCTTTAATTGTTTTAGTGTGGAGTATATTATGAACTAAAACATCCTTCTACAACTCCTCTGTATTGGCCTCATGTTTTGTAGCATCTGTAGGGGTGATGGTAATGATATTCACTGATTCATAATGCATTGCATGCATTTCATCAACCTCCTTAAGAGACTGTCTTTGTCTGTGACCACTATGAGGACTCCTCCTCTCCTCTCCTGGTCCTATTGGAACTATTTTGAAGATGGTAATTTTAAGGGAATATTTGGATAATTTTTTCATCTGTGTTCCCAATGAGTACATCGGGTCATGGGATGGGACGAACTGGGAAGAGTCATTTTGAAGTGCTTCCCCTAATCAGGAGAAAACTAAATTCCATTAAGGAGGAGGAGTTTGAGGTAAAAAATCCCCTATAACTGTGGGTTGGGGCTATTCATGTTCCCTTTCCACAATATTTTGAGTATGATTTTTTGATCTTCAAGGTTTTGTTAAAAATGACACCAACCCTACGGACTATGATTGCTCCTGGATTGTTGTGGATTCTGCTTCCACTGTTGCTTTCTTGATTTTACAGGGCTATGTTTGAACATGGGTTGGGTGAATTATATGGTTTTCACCTGAACCACATGATTTTGAAAACATTTGTGACATTTTAACTATCTGGTGATTGAATTCCCTTAAGTGGGAGGCCTACTCGATAATTTTATATTCTTGATGAAATAGTCTTTCGATGGATTTATCTCATCTAGTGTGATGTTTCTGTGAGTCTTTTAGGGCTAGTTTTTTTTATCATACCATATTTTATGGATAGAACCTGTTTCTTGAAGCTGACATGAGTTTATGAAATTTCATGATGTCGCTTTTGGAAGGATTTTATAATTGGGGAACACAGTGAAATGCAACACTGCATGTTCACCCCACCCTCTTATATGAAAGATGGGTGGGGAATCTGGGATCAGCTGAAACAATTATTTTAATGCATTGAGACATGATCACTGAAGGTATCATTGTTTTTTTCCTAATTTTGGATGTTCTAAAACTAGGAGATCCTATCATGAATCAACCCAGGTCAACCCCAAATTGGTCACCCAAGTCATCCCACAACAAGGCCCGAAGGGTGTTACCGATCCCCATGGGTTGGAAACTAGTTTCGGGTATCAAAATATAGAAAATAGGATTGATTTGGACCACAAAAATAAGATATATTAACACATATAAACTGATAAATAAAAAGATAAACACTAGTAGTGGAAACAAATAAACTACTACATGTGCCTCCATGTGACCTCACAGGTCAGTTCTAACCATGAGATCATACTCACTCCATGAGATAACCAAATAAAGAAGTAGCATAAGAAGATAAAAACAAAAAAATTAACTATAGGCATGAGTATTAAAACTCAATAGGCATGCCTAGATAAACTATTCCATATTCCTTACCTTTAAAAAAGAAAACCAAGTCATGCTAGTATGAAAATACAACCATATAAAATAAGGTTTTTCCATTCTTTTCAAATTCAAGTAACAAGCTTCCATTGTCAAGAAAAATCCATTTTCCTTCCATTACATTTACAAAGTGATTTCCAAGCATGCATAAACATTTTGAAATGAAAGGAAAGAAATTTATATTAAAACATGGTTATCAAAAAGGGGGGAAACAGGCATGAAGTAACTAAAATGGAAATCCCATCACAAGCACCATGTACACAAGGTCTACTTCATATCGATGGTGAGCACCACATCATAAATAACCACATCACAAGAGAGCACCACGGGAAATCCCTATAGGTAACTAGCACAAGTGGGACATTGTGAACCTCATGCCTCAATGATCAAAATCCTCCAAATCAACTACCAACAGTGTTCTCATGCATGAACCATTATAGGGGATCTCATCCCAAGGTCTAATAGTCTCCATATCATAAGACAATACTAAAATAATTTCTATGCATGATCCACTAGAAGAGAACACATCCCAAGGTCTAGTGGTCTTCAATCATATCACATGTTTAGTTAGTGTTGTAGTGTCGATCCTACTAGATAAATCCATACCTCAACCACTTCCAAATCAATTATCGTACTAGTTCAAGTTCACCCACCTAAGTACTCAGGTTCCCCATGTGCACTATTCCAAAAGGTGGTGAGTTTTTATCAAACTAACATATAAGAACATATCATTTTCTTTACTCAAAAACTCATCCAACCTCTCACCACCGATATCGCTCCTTGAGTGCATCCCCCTTTTTATTCACTGACAAAGTACAAGATTATTCACTAGGAACATATCAAAAATAACACATTTAACATACACATCATATTTCTAAAATAAGGGGCATGCCTCAAGATGGGTTTCCCACTTTCATAAACCATTATCAAAGTGTCAAACACACCCCATTACTTTACAAAGAATATCTTCACTTTAGAAAACATAATAACACAACATTTTTAAGTTTTAAAACCATTTGAAAGCCTAATTAAACAACCAAGGCACCGCATATTTAAAAAAACTTAAAACCATGCCTAAGTTGAAGCAACCCATTTAAGAAAGGAATTAACCATTTAACCTCAAATTTACACCAAAACCCATTCACTTTTCCAAAATTACCAAAAAATGATATTTCCCCTTTTTAAAATCACATACAAACCCATTTCCATTCAAGTAAACTTGCAAAACTATTTTTCACACACCAAACACCTTTGTAAATAACAATCACATGGAAAAACCCATTTTGGAAACCACTTTGGAGCTCTTTGGAAATTCAAACATGTCATTACACTTTTATAAAAAAAAACTGGGCAAAAGGAAAAACATCTTTGGACATTTATAATTCACCCAATATAATTCATTTAGAAAAAACAATCAAGAACTCAAGAAACCTCGAGTTACAAAACTAGCATAGAGAACATGTTTTAATAAGAAAAAATCATAGTGTAACATAAAAAATGTTCTGAAAAACATGAAATAAACCAATTTTGTTCAACATTATATTTTTTTACAATTTATTAACATTATAATATTATGAAAAACCCCAATAAAACACACAAGTAATTATAGTTTTCAATTTAAAGGCTCGCACAGAGGGTGACCTACCTCAAACTCAAGGCACACTGTTAAGACAATGGTGACTCGAACCTTACATTTACCACTTGCATGCATATTTACCTTCACTTATATGTAAGGAAACCTATCCCCTATGTACATATTTTCATGGACAAATATGTACAAGGGTATCCTTACACATAGGCTTATACTTGCATATACCCTTTGTAACACCCCAAGCTTCTACGGTACGCTTCTCTTTGAATAATGTGATAGCGTGTGTTGTACGCAACACCGAGTTCTAACACACCATAACCAATCAAACTAGCCGTTATGAATAGTAATACCTAATTTTTGAAATTATATATATTTTATATTTCAAAATGGACTTCATTTTTGGATTCGGAATATCGAATTTAGCCTAAGGTGAAATTTTGGTACATTTCGGATAACTTTCATATTTTGATGAATAGTGAAAATTACAAAATTTTAATTAAAAACAACTTTTTTAATCAAAATAATTAATAGTGATAAATTATGAATTTGAGTGGTTTTAAAATATATTTAGAATGTATTTTTACCATTTAATATAATTTTGGTCATTGGACATAATTTTACAATTAAACCGAACATAAACAAGTGTCAATCTTTTGATAGTTATTATCTCTTAAAAACACGCTTTTTGTTTTGACAGCGGGAATTAATTTTAAATTAATTTCTGCCACTTATGTGTTTTGAATTTAGAAAAATGGATTCCATATTTGGAATCAGGATGTTCAAATTGTGTAAATTGGTAACTTTTATTTGTAGACATTTTGAATAATTACTGCGGTAAATATTTTATTTACCATGGTTAAGGGTAAATCCGGTAAATAAGGGTTAAAAAATAATATTATAATAATAATAAATTACCCTAAAACGTGTCCTAGCATTATTGGTTGATACATTTTCGACCATAGGCATCTTTGGGTCGATTTTGGGACCCCATGGTGGCACTTGTAGGTGATAAGGACACTTTATTTTAATTAAGTTAAAATGAATACAAAAATGACACAAGCATATATCTTTTAGCAAAACAATTTTTACATAGGGTTATATATGTTGGATTTTAGATTATAAATATTAATTAAAAAGATAAAAATATTTCCTAAATATTGATAGTTCATTTATAATTTTTAGACATTAAATAATTTAATTTATTTATGACACAGTGATGATGAATTAATTACTATAATAGTGAAAAATTAAAATAATTGATATTATAAATACCCAAATAAATATAATATGAAACTTTTAATGAATTAAACTAATTTTCTAGGATAATATGATATATTAGGATTGATTTAATTGACTTTGTTAGAAGTAATCAATCTGTTATGAGTTTCACAAAAATCAACTATTGAATAGTGTCAAAATTGACATAAAAGAGTTCTTAAAACAAATATTATATTATTAATTGATATTAAATTCCTAAAAATCTAAGGTTCGGCCAAGAGACTTATATCATGATAGGTTCATCATTAATGGACCACTTGGGGGTCGCTTGGATGTATATAGTAAGTTTATTAACCATATTATATAAAAATACAAAGAGACATTGTAAAAGTGAAACTAATTAACTTAGAGTTAATACTTAAAGATAAGGTTAATATAAGTACCCAAACCTGTCTAAATTCTATTGGTTTAGTTTTTTTCGACCTATCCACACCTTAAACTTTGAATAATCAACTTTGGAGCCATTATAAACTGAATATGAATTTATTATAAATTAATATTTCTAGCTTTTCCAAAGGTGTCCCTCACCCCTCTTATAAAAGGGCACTCCTCCTTCTCATTTCTTCACACCTTCAAAGCCTTTTGGTTCGGCCAAACTCTGCCCAAATACTCTCCCAACATCCCTCAATAAAACCTAGAGGCCTTAGTTTGATCAGAAAGCCAATCTAAGGAGCCCTTTTGATTAAATCAAAAGGAAGAACCCGAAGAAGAGGTAATGTTTTCACCACCCCTTTTCAAGTTCCTTTCTTCTTCCACTTATTCTTTATTTGTTCTTACCATTCTAAAATAATAACTCCAGTATCTCACATATACTGTGATGTTATTATAAATATGGTACAACCATATTCAGTATTCTATCCACCCTTTGAATAACATGTCACCATACGTGCGTACGTACGGCTTACCGTCTCCACGTCGTGGTGTAATTGTTATTCAATATATTATTATTTGGATGGGTATAATAATGATGTGTAACTCATGTAAATAATAAATATAACATGTTAATGATTCTTTATATATGATATACCATCCATTTATATATTATTTTAATATCAAAATAATGATATTGTCGCTCGTGCGTACGTACGGACTACCGTCTCCACGAACGCGATGAGATTCATTCTCTATCGTATCCATTCAAGTATAATTATCATTTGATGATTTAAAAATGATGTTTAAGGACTTGATATCATTCTTGATATGAATAAGATACAACAAACATGTCTTATGTAACAAAACATATAAAAGAAAATGAGTAAGTTAACACCCGAAACGACGATAATTCTAAGATATTATTAACAAATCAATGTTAAAAGATCATATATGATATCATATTAATATATATGATTCTTGTATAATTTAATAACAATTATTTCACCATTATACTTGAGGTTAACCTACCCCAACCAAGGAAAAGTACAAGTTAAGGGTTATTTCACAATCTCTTCATTATCCGAGGTTGTTTATACGTAATAATCTAGTGGGATTTTTTTATCATCCACATCCATGTTTCTTCGAAATGTATTTCAAAACATATTTATTATTTACAGGAATATGGGTTAAAGTCATTTATACCCTTGTTTGACTTTTTATAAGAGGTTTATAAAGGAATCTTTTCGTCGTTTTCAAAACAAGGTCCTTTTTAACCTTTTCGACAGAATTAAGGTAAGAATGTTTTTTTAACTTATACGGCGGGTGAGGCTATTTTCCGCCGTTATAAAATCTTCAAAGCTTCCCTTACAAGCTTATAAGAATATTTTCAAAGAAAATGTTTTATTTTATATGGATCTTAAATGATTTCAAAATAAAAGGAGATATTTCTTTAAAAAGAATTTTGATTTCATCTATGTCAACATCCTTTGATGGATTTTAAGATTATTTGAAGTTGATTTATTATGATACAAAACTTCTATATTGTATTGAAGGTTTTGTGATATGTTTGACTGTGGATGTGCTATTTTTATACCAATCATAGTTTATGGTGAATGTATTGACATTTCGTATGCTAGTTTTAATACGAATGTTTATGTTATGTTTAAACCTTTTCATATGGGAATGCATTGGACTTAATATGTGATGGGTGGAGCCCACTATAGCTCCTCGATGCATCGGTAGGTCTCATGAGACAAACTAGTGTCTTGGCCCAAGGCCTTGACAAAATCTTATTTGTAGTCTTGGCACGAGGCCTTGGCTAAGTGGTTATGATAGTCTGGCATTATGCATTCCATCATTATGAAAGTGGTTATTGATTTTGCATGTGATTATTCAATTAGTAGAATAACCATGTGAATAATTAAATGGAATTATTTCATTTTATTTATGCCATACTATGTTAACAATTCAAGTTTAAAAGGCTTTTGTTTTAGTTATACATTGCCTTAAATGTCTATTCTTATTTATGAAAGTTTCCGCTATATTGTTATCCTTACTGGGAATTTGAGCTCACCCCTTTTCTATGTTTTATTTTTCCCAGGAAGTGAAGAAGTAAATTATGAATGACCTACAGGGATATTATGTGGGGATATGAGTGCGGATTATGGAGACAATATGTTGTTGTAGTAGTTTTTCATTTTATGATGTAATGTAAGACTTATGAATATATCTAGTGTTTCCAAGACTACTAAACCAATCGGTCTTTCGAGATTTGATCTTTCTTGTGATCATGCCAATGTTATGTAATAATGCACCGACTCTGGGTAACTGGGTTCGGGGCGTTACAGTTGGTATCAGAGGAAGTTTAGTACAAACCTTGGAAGCTAGATTTAGATAAACTCTGATTAGAGCATGTAGACCTAAGATGAACTTTGAGGATTAGTATAGAAGAACTTCCTAGAATTTTGGTATTGTAGAGATTTTGTGAGTTTTCCGAGCAATACATCCCTGTCTGGATATGAGCAGGTAGAGGCGGCTCTGGCACAGATGTACCTAGGGGTAAAACCCGAAAACACCGCTTTGAGCTAGACTCGAACGGGAACTGGTGCACGACAACGGGCCTTACTGCACTCTTGGTTACGACACTCCCGGGGGATATGCTTAGGATAACTCTCATTTTCTTTACAAATCATTTTGAAGGGATTATGAGTATATACTTCCTCAAAGAAAACATTCTTATGATTATGGATTATATCCATAAATAGTTCAATTTATGTTAAGTGTTTTATAAGTATGGGATTATGTATTTTGATTCAAAAACTGATCTAGTTTATGCCATTGTTTAGAAATGGCGCCTAGTAGAAGAAATGGAAACTGTATCAATGCACGCACTCTATGTAGGGATTTCCCTCCTGCTCAAGATAATTATAGTGGAGCTGGTGATGCAACTGGTGCCGATCAGCTAATCACCATACTGGGAAAACTTACTCAGGTTATGAATAATAACCTTACCCGTATGGAGCACCCTGATCCGCAGCGTGGAGGATCAATGTTAGATCGATTCATGAGGCAACAACCACCAACGTTCAATGGGAGTACAAATCCCTTAGTAGCTGAGCAATGGATATTTTCCCTAGAGAAAATATTTCAGGCTTTGGGGAGCAGTGAAAGGGAAAAAGTTATCATGGCAGTTTACCGCCTCACTGGAGATGCTGATCAATAGTGGTCATTGATTCAAAATACAAAGGAAGATGATGAAGTATCAAATATGGAATGGAGGGAGTTCAAAGATCTGTTTTTAGAAAAATACTTTCCTCGCGACCATCGAGCAGATATGGAAAGGCAATTTCTAAGTCTGAGACAGAAGGAGGATGAGAATGTCACAAAGTATGAGGCTAACTTTACAAGGTTAGCAAGGTATGCTGGTGATTATATACGTAACCAAAGAAGTAAGATTGATCATTTCTTTGATGGGTTAAAACCATTTCTCCGTCGAGCATTAGTCTCACAATCCTTTTCGTCGTACGAATACATTGTCTCATGTGCTATCAAGACCGAAAAGGAATTCTCTAAGTCTTATGACTTTAAAGAAAAGCAAGAGAAGAAGAGACATGCTGATCAATCTGGGAATGAAAATAAAGGGAAGAAGGGAAAGGTTGAATATCCATCCTGTGGTAAATGCGGGAAGAAACACCCTGGTACTTGCTTGAAGGGAATGGGAGTCTGTTACAAGTGTGGTGAAAAAGTCCACCAAGCTCGTGATTGCAAGGGGAAGAAGGAAGCTACCAACGTTCAGTGCTATAATTGCAGGGAGATGGGGTATTATGCAAATGCATGTCCTAAGCGTCAGGAGAACTTACCTCAGAAAAGGCCAAGGGATCAAGGCCAGGCTTATGTTATCACTACTGCTGAGGTAGAAGCTCCGAAAGACGTGGTGGTTGGTAATTTAATGGTTTCCTCAAGTTTAGAAAATGCATTATTTGATTCTGGATCATCACATTGTTTCATATCTTCCCAGTTTGCTAAGAAAATTAGATATTTCCAATTTGATTTAATAAGGGAGTTGTCAGTTAAAAATCCTAAGGGAAGTATCATTGCAACAAAGTTTTGTGAATCAGTCCCCATTAGAGCACATAAATGTTCTTTATCTGCTGATCTTATCATCATACCTATGATTGAGTTTGATATAATCCTCGGTATGGACTGGCTTTCGGACTATGATGTGAAGATTTATTGTAAGAAGAAAGAGGTTATGATTCTTGATGATAATGATAAGGAACACCTTATCTTTAGAGCAGAATTGTCACCACCTAATTCTTATTTAGATCCACCCTCAATAGCTCAACTAAATTCAATTATTGGGGAGTAAGAGAATTAAATAACTGCGGGTGAGGAAAGGAATGTTCAAATAGAGGATGTACCTATTGTGAAAGAATTTGTAGATGTGTTTCCGGAAGATTTACCTGGACATCCTCCAGAACGAGAAGTTGAGTTTTCCATTGATTTAGTTCCTAGATCAAGGCCTATATCGAAGACCCCTTACAGAATGTCTACTGTAGAGTTAGTAGAACTAAAGAAACAACTAGAGGAATTGAGTAATAAAGGATTTATTCACCCTAGTGTTTCTCCATGGGGATCCCCTGTTCTTTTTGTTAAAAAGAAAGATGGATCTATGAGGTTATGTATCGACTACAGGGAGATCAATGCTATAACGATAAAGAACAAGTATCCCCTACCTCGTATTGATGATTTATTTGACCAACTACATGGAGCTCAATACTTTTCAAAGATTGACCTTCGATCTGGATACCATCAGTTGTGTGTAAATAAGGAAGACATTCCAAAGATAGCATTTCGAACCAGGTACGGCCATTACGAGTTTACTGTAATGCCTTTTGGATTGACTAATGCACCCTCTGTATTCATGGATCTGATGAATAGAGTTTTCAAGGAGTATCTCGATGAATTTGTGGTGGTATTTATTGATGATATCTTGGTATACTCCAAAACCTACGAAGATCATGAAAATCACTTGCGCATTATCTTGAAGACTCTGAGGAGGCATGAATTATATGGGAAGTTTAGCAAGTGTGAATTCTGGCTTCAGGAGATTTCTTTTCTTGGACATATTGTCTCTAAAGATGGAATATCTGTTGATCCTTCTAAGACCAAGGCAATCCAAGAATGGCCAGCACCTACGAGTATAACTGAGGTACGCAGTTTTATTGGTTTGGCAGGTTATTATTGATGTTTCGTCCATAATTTTGCCCGATTGGCTAACCCATTAACGAAGCTCACACGTAAAGGGGTTAAATTTGTTTGGACAAAAGAGTGTGAAGAATGTTTCGAAGAACTGAAGAAAAGATTAGTCAATGCTCCTATATTGACTCTACCATCGGAGAATGATGGGTTCGTTATTTATAGTGATGCATTGAAGAAAGGACTTGGTTGTGTCCTTATGCAGAATGATAGAGTTATTGCCTATGCATCACGATAGTTGAAAATTCATGAACAAAACTATCCTACTCATGATCTCGAGTTAGCAGCTGTGATCTTTTCTTTGAAGATATGGAGGCACTACCTCTATGGTGAAAAATGTGAGATTTATACTGATCACAAGAGTTTGAAGTATATTTTCTCACAAAAAGAACTCAACATGAGGCAAAGGATATGGCTTGAATTACTCAAGGATTATGATTGCACGATACACTACCACCCAGGGAAAGCAAACAAGGTGGCAGATGCTTTGAGTAGAAAAGACCATGGAGTTTTGAACAATATGAGAATTGAAAGGGATCCAATTTTCCTGGATCTAGTGAAGATGGACATGGGAATAACCAGGGAAGGCGAAACATCATTTCTTTTTCAAATGGTTGCAAAACCATCTTTAATAGAAAGGATTAAGAGTACTCAGACCGATGATGAAGAATTTCAAAAGAAGATTAAAGCTGTGAATGATGGGAGATTAAGAGACTTTGTGTATAAAGATGGAATTTTGAAATTTGGGAAGAGACTTTGTGTTCCCGATATACCTGATCTAAAAAGGGAATTGCTGGATGATGCTCATAGTTCCAATTTCTCTATACACCCTGGGATCACCAAAATGTATAGAGATTTGAAGGACCATTTTTGGTGGGACAACATGAAGAGGGAGATTGCTGATTTTGTGTCAAGATGTATGGTTTGTCAGCAAGTGAAACCTGTAAGGCAACAACCTGGAGGAGTCATGCAACCTCTTCCCATACCGGAGTGTAAATGGGACAATATTACGATGGACTTTGTCATGGGGCTACCAAAGACTCCTAGAAGGAACGATGCAATATGGGTTATTGTTGATCGTCTTACCAAGTCAGCACATTTTCTTGCTATAAGAGAAGATCTGCCCCTGGAACGTCTAGCAAGACTATATATTAATGAAGTTGTGAGACTTCATGGAGTACCCCTATCGATTGTTTCTGATCATGATCCCCATTTTACTTCAAGATTCTCGAAAAGTCTTCAGAAATCCCTGGATACTGAACTTTATTTGAGCACTGCTTACCACCCTCAGACAGAAGGACAATCAGAACGGACTATTCAAACCTTAGAAGACATGTTAAGATCTTGCTCACTTGACTTTCAGGGTATGTGGGATCAATATTTACCTCTGGTAGAATTTTCCTATAACAATAGCTTCCATTCGAGTATTCAGATGGCACCATATGAAGCGTTATACGGAAAGAGATGTCGTACACCAACCTGTTGGGATGACGTTGGTGAAAGAAAACTTGTAGGTCCAGAACTGGTGGAGGAAACGATGGAAAAGGTAAAGGTAATCCAAAATCACATCAGAGCAGCTCAAAGTAGGCAGAAGAGCTATGCCTATAATCGAAGGAAGGATTTGGAATTTCAAGTCGGTGATCATGTTTTCCTGAAGGTATCTCCATGGAAGGGATTCATACGTTTTGGTAAGAAAGGTAAATTGAGTCCCAGGTACATCGGACCCTTCGAAATTCTAGAACGAATTGGGGTTGTAGTTTACCGATTGGCAATGTCGCCAAGTCTCTCTAAAGTTCACGATGTGTTCCACGTATCTCTGTTGAGAAAATACATGCCTGACCCAACGCATGTACTCACCTATGAGGAATTAGAACTGGAACCTGATCTGTCTTATTGCGAAGATCCCGTCAGGATTCTTGATACGAGAGAACAAGTACTGAGAAACCGGACGACGCGTCTGGTAAAAGTTTTGTGGAGAAACCATAAGATGGAAGAGGCAACGTGGGAACCCGAGGAACTTATGATGAAGAACCACTCGAGTCTTTTCATGTGATAAGTATTCTAGAAATTTCGAGGACGAAATTATTTGAAGGAGGGGAGAATGTAACACCCCAAGCTTCTACGGTACGCTTCTCTTTGAATAATGTGATAGCGTGTGTTGTACGCAACACCGAGTTCTAACACACCATAACCAATCAAACTAGCCGTTATGAATAGTAATACCTACTTTTTGAAATTATATATATTTTATATTTCAAAATTGACTTCATTTTTGGATTCGTAATATCGAATTTAGCCTAAGGTGAAATTTTGGTACATTTCGGATAACTTTCATATTTTGATGAATAGTGAAAATTACTAAATTTTAATTAAAAACAACTTTTTTAATCAAAATAATTAATAGTGATAAATTATGAATTTGAGTGGTTTTAAAGTATATTTAGAATATATTTTTACCATTTAATATAATTTTGGTCATTGGACATAATTTTACAATTAAACCGAACATAAACAAGTGTCAATCTTTTGATAGTTATTATCTCTTAAAAACACGCTTTTTGATTTGACAGCGGGAATTAATTTTAAATTAATTTCTGCCACTTCTGTGTTTTGAATTTAGAAAAATGGATTCCATATTTGGAATCAGGATGTTCAAATTGTGTAAATAGGTAACTTTTATTTTTAGAAATTTTGAATAATTACTGCGGTAAAAATTTTATTTACCATGGTTAAGGGTAAATCCGGTAAATAAGGGTTAAAAAATAATATTATAATAATATTAAATTACCCTAAAACGTGTCCTATCCTTATTGGTTGATACATGTTCGACCATAGGCATCTTTGGGTCGATTTTGGGACCCCATGGTGCCACTTGTAGGTGATAAGGACACTTTATTTTAATTAAGTTAAAATGAATACAAAAATGACACAAGCATATATCTTTTAGAAAAACAATTTTTACATAGGGTTATATATGTTGGATTTTAGATTATAAATATTAATTAGAAAGATAAAAAGATTTCCTACATAGTGATAGTTCATTTATAATTTTTAGACATTAAATAATTTAATTTATTTATGACACGGTGATGATGAATTAATTACTATAATAATGAAAAATTAAAATAATTGATATTATAAATACCCAAATAAATATAATATGAAACTTTTAATGAATTAAACTAATTTTATAGGATAATATGATATATTAGGATTGATTTAAATGACTTTTTTTGAAGTAATAAATCTTTTATGAGTTTCACAAAAATCAACTATTGAATAGTGTCAAAATTGACATAAAAGAGTTCTTAAAACAAATATTATATTATTAATTGATATTAAATTCCTAAAAATCTAAGGTTCAGCCAAGAGACTTATATCATGATAGTTTCATCATTAATGGACCACTTGGGGGTCTCTTGTATGTATATAGTAAGTTTATTAACCATATTATATAAAAATACAAAGAGACATTGTAAAAGTGAAACTAATTAACTTATAGTTAATACTTAAAGATAAGGTTAATATAAGTACCCAAACCTGTCTAAATTCTATTGGTTGAGTGGTTTTCGACCTATCCCCACCTTAACCTTTTAATAATCAACTTTGGAGCCATTAGAAACCGAATATGAATTTATTATAAATTAATATTTCTAGCTTTTCCAAAGGTGCCCCTCACCCCTCTTATAAAAGGGCACTCCTCCTTCTCATTTCTTCACACCTTAAAAGCCTTTTGGTTCGGCCAAACTCTGCCCAAATACTCTCTCAACATCCCTCACTACAACCTAGAGGCCTTATTTTGATCAGAAAGCCAACCTAAGGAGCCCTTTTGATCAAATCAAAAGGAAGAACCCGAAGAAGAGGTCATGTTTTCACCACCCCTTTTCAAGTTCCTTTCTTCTTCCACTTCTTCTTTCTTTGTTCTTACCATTATAAAATAATAACTCCAGTATCTCACATATACTGTGATGTTATTATAAATATGGTACAACCATATTCAGTATTCTATCCACCCTTTGAATAACATGTCACCATACGTGCGTACGTACGGCTTACCGTCTCCACGTCGTGGTGTAATTGTTATTCAATATATTATTATTTGGATGGGTATAATAATGATGTGTAACTCATGTAAATAATAAATATAACATGTTAATGATTCTGTATATATGATATACCATCCATTTATATATTATTTTAATATCAAAAGAATGATATTGTCGCTCGTGCGTACGTACGGACTACCGTCTCCACGAACGCGATGAGATTCATTCTCCATCGTATCCATTCAAGTATAATTATCATTTTATGATTTAAAAATGATGTTTAAGGACTTGATATCATTCTGGATATGAATAAGATACAACAAACATGGCTTATGTAACAAAACATATAAAAGAAAATGAGTAAGTTAACACCCGAAACGACGATAATTCTAAGATATTATTAACAAATCAATGTTAAAAGATCATATATGATATCATATTAATATATATGATTCTTGTATAATTTAATAACAATTATTTCACCATTATACAGGAGGTTAACCTACCCCAACCAAGGAAAAGTACAAGGTAAGGGTTATTTCACAATCTCTTCATTATCCGAGGTTGTTTATACATAATAATCTAGTGGGATTTCTTTATCATCCACATCCATGTTTCTTCGAAATGTATTTCAAAACATATTTATTATTTACAAGAATATGGGTTAAAGTCATTTATACCCTTGTTTGACTTTTTATAAGAGGTTTATAAAGTAATCTTTCTGTCGTTTTCAAAACAAGGTCCTTTTTAACCTTTTCGACAGAATTAAGGTAAGAATGTTTTTTTAACTTATACGGCGGGTGCGGCTATTTTCCGCCGTTATAAAATCTTCAAAGCTTCCCTTACAAGCTTATAAGAATATTTTCAAAGAAAATGTTTTATTTTATATGGATCTTAAATGATTTCAAAATAAAAGGAGATATTTCTTTAAAAAGAATTTTGATTTCATCTATGTCAACATCCTTTGATGGATTTTAAGATTATTTGAAGTTGATTTATTTTGATACAAAACTTCTATATTGTATTGAAGGTTTTGTGATATGTTTGACTGTGGATGTGCTATTTTTATACCATTCATAGTTTATGGTGAAAGTATTGACATTTCGTATGCTAGTTTTAATACGAATGTTTATGTTATGTTTAAACCTTTTCATATGGGAATGCATTGGACTTAATATGTGACGGGTGGAGCCCGCTATAGCTCCTCAATGCATCGGTAGGTCTCATGAGACAAACTAGTGTCTCGGCACAAGACCTTGACAAAATCTTATTTGTAGTCTTGGCACGAGGCCTTGGCTATGTGGTTATGATAGTCTGGCATTATGCATTCCATCATTATGAAAGTGGTTATTGATTTTGCATGTGATTATTCAATTAGTAGAATAATCATGTGAATAAGTAAATGGAATTATTTCATTTTATTTATTCCATACTATGTTAAAAGTTCAAGTTTAAAAGGCTTTTGTTTTAGTTATACATTACCTTAAATGTTTATTCTTATTTATGAAAGTTTCCGCTATATTGTTATCCTTACTGGGCATTTGAGCTCACCCCTTTTCTATGTTTTATTTTTGCCCAGGAAGTGAAGAAGTAAATTATGAATGACCTGCAGGGATATTATGTGGGGATATGAGTGTGGATTATGGAGACAATATGTTGTTGTAGTAGTTTTTCATTTTATGATGTAATGTAAGACTTATGAATATATCTAGTGTTTCCAAGACTACTAAACCAATCGGTCTTTCGAGATTTGATCTTTCTTGTGATCATGCCAATGTTATGTAATAATGCACCGACTCTGGGTAACTGGGGTCAGGGCGTTACACCCTTTTTCACTTACATGTGTATGAATTTTCATATATATATGTAAGCACTCCTAGCCCCATTATATATATTCATCTTACCATGGGTGAATATATATAAATGGGGAACTTCCACATATTTATGCCTACCTATGCATACATAGATAATACTTCAACAACAGTCACTCGAATCCATCCCAAAAAAGACCAAAATGCACTATAGAAAAAATAACAGGAACTCAAAAACCATAAAACCATTAAATTAAAATTGAGCCAAAGCAAGGGAACCAAAGACCCTTACGTGAAACTGAAGTGAAACCCACTACCCTTGATGTCAGTGGCTAGAATTGGGCTTGAAAAGACCTGGAAAACCCTAATCATCAATAATCATCCAAAAGAAAATCCCCCAAATAGTTTAGGGTACGGCCAAACCATATGCACCCCATGGAAGAGAAGAAAACCAAAAAATAAAGGGAGAATAAGGGAGTGGAGTCCTACTAGAGAGGAATGTACACCAAATTGAGAGAATAGGTCATGACCAGAGGGAGAGGAGAGGAGGAAGTGGTGCACCGTGGGAGGCTTCTCTGATTGGGGTGTTGCATGAGAGAGGAGAAGGGTAGGGGTGCGTCGCGTGGAGAGGAGGGGGAGGAAATGGGGAACCCCTTTAAGGTTAAAAAAAGAAACTATTATTATTATTATTATTATTATTATAAATATTAATATTATTATAATTATTATTACATTTTCTTTTAATTATGGTTTATTTTTATCTTATTTTATTTCCATTTAATTTTTATTTAATTTTGTTTAATATAGGGAAGGTTGTACAGTTTGGATGCATGGTCTTATAGATCATTCACCACCCATGTGCACCCTATTGTAGGTAAAGGACCCTCGCATAGGTTGGCCACATGGTTTAAGAAACCATGCGCCAACCATACAACTTAGCTCTGTCAGTTGACAGAACCATTTCGCACACTTATTGCATGGTTTCCTCTAACCATGCACAAGTCATACTCTACAAAAATAAGGGTGCGCAGTCACTAATGAGCCTCTCATAGTTTGGGCCCAACAATGCTCAGGGACAAAAACCACCCAAAGACTCCAAAACTCAAAAATTTATATCAGGAACTCGACCCGAACCTCGACCAAAATATCAAACATCAAGAAAAGGATAAAAAAATAAAGAGAAATTTTGGTCAGAATATGAAAATTCTACCAACCATAAAAAACTTTCCTCCCCTAGAAAGTCACTTAGTTGAATGAGTAACGAAACCAACACCCAAAACTACATGAGGCCAATGAAACCATGAACCTCAGTGTGACCTTTTAACTCCACAAGTCACACCCGACCAGTTATAGGGAGAAGCATAATAAGAGGAACCATGGGGAAAAGAGGTAGGTTCTCCCCACTATAAGATCCCAACTAGAACAGTCAACATTGAAACTCCCAGCACAATCCAACTCTATAACTACCAACACGATCCAAAATGGGAACCCCCAACACAAACCAACCCAAGGAACTCCCCGAACAGACCAACCCCCACCATAGGGGGTCCCAAAAATAACCCTAAACCAAGTATCGAACCAAACCATGATTCATCATCTCTACAAGATGCAAGAATCTCCAAAGAAAGCATAACCTAGAGTTAAAACTAATCCACAAATAAACCACCATTCAAGGGTTTGCATTCATAATCGACAATAACAAAACTTATAAGAAAACAAGACCACCAAGCCTTCTTAAAACCAAGTAGAATATTCTAAAAACAAAGGAGGATATAACAAGGAAAGGATACCTCTAACCCTTTTACAAAAAAAATGAACCTTCAAAGACAAAGAAGTTACAATGAAGAAACTTAAACTATCCCCATTCTTCATTGGAGACAAAGGATGGACCAAGGTCCCCCGCACCCAATGATTCCTAACTATATGAAAATATTCACTAAAAGACATATGTATTTATCCCTAATGTCTTAAAGCATCTGATTCCCTATAGTTAGAAGCTAATGATCTTCAACTGAAACTACCTCTTTGGGTAGTGTGACTTATAGAACTCCTTCAGATGACCTAAGCGACCATGCCGAACAAAACATATGTTCATAAGCCACTAAAATAAGACATTATTATATTTATTAGCTAATGAAGGTGGGAGGAAAACCAAAAATACTTGGGTGTGGTCCAATGTTTGGAAAGGCTCTGGTTCCACTACTCAATTTAGAGTTTGTGTAGATTCTTCAATGGGAATACTCAGAGAAACTCTGTAACGACCCAAAATTTTTTGAAAAAAATTCCCTTTCTTTTAATTAAATGACTTATAGATATATAAAAAAATGCACGAATTTAATTTTATCATATCTAATTGTATTTAAATGAACATTAAATATCCTTACCATTGACAATATAGTCATTGAACAATGATCACAAGACTAGTATAAATACAGGGTTTTAACAAATCCTTTTGGCACAGAGAAAAAAAGTGATGGCCTCAACCAATAGGATCATACCCTATGAAGCCCATTTATTGAAGATTTTGAGGGAGATATAATTTTGGAGATTTTACCTAGACCAATTCCAATCCAAGATCAAACAACTTAATCATGATCAAAACCATTTACAGGATAAGTTCAAGCTCATCGAGATCACGGCCCAAACCATGTTTACCGAACGGCCCCAAGAAAGCCCCACTACCACACACCTTAATCCTAGGGTGTATGCTAGTGTAATAAAGGTATATTTATCAAGACCCTAGCATTATGATTATTTTTTTATAGAATAATGGATATACTTTTATTCTATTATTGTTACTTTATAAATGATTTTCTAAAGCACAAATAGTATTTTTTGGTTAATATTCAAATTTAATTAAGGAATATATTTTGATGAATTAATGTATTTTTTAAATAAAAAATATTTTTAAAAAAATATTATTATTAAATTAAATTTATTAAATATTAATGATCATATAATTTTTATGAAGTCAAAACTAACTTTTATTAAAGATTGAAAACTGTTTTTTCCAAAACCCGTCAATTTTTAATAAATGTAGGTTTTTATTTTAAAAGTAAAAATACACATATTTATAAATTTATTTAGTTAAAATGAATATTATTTTTGGAATCAGGATGTCAAAATTATCCAATGGTGATTTTTTCATAATTTTCTGAGACAGTCAAATTTTTGGGTAAAAATTAAATACCGTATAAATATATAATATGTTTTATGACATAATAATGACCCAATAGTGATGTAATAAAATACTATGAAAGAAATATTCATAAAAATATATGTTTTAACTTTAAAATAATTTGATATTATATTTTTTTATAAATATTTAGTGAATCCTCAAAGACTTATTAAATATTTTAAGATTTAAAAATAATTTCCTTAAGAGTGTGACTCACCTCCACAAATTAAAGAATAATATTTTAATATCTTCAACCCCTATCCTTATAAAATATTGTTTTCCACTCCCCTTTTCCAGAAACCATGGGAAAAACCATGGGATGGTTTGTGGTTTTGAATATTTTAGTGTGTAGTGTCAAAAACCAAAATAATAAAGAATTCTCCCACCTTTGCTATATGAACTAACCCAAGCACCCATTCCTCTTCACTAAAAATTATTTAAGGTCATAAAAACTCTTCCATATACTCCCTATAGTCCTTCCAAGGCTCCCTAATCTCTTAAGAAGCCTCTTCTAAGCCATTGGGATCACACATCCATGTAAGGGTTCCTTCCTTTCTCATTTTTATCCAAGTTTCCTTATATTGTTTCACCCTTTTATTTCCAATTACAAATGATGTGGTATGTTTTAAAACCTCCCCCATACTTCCCTTATTATAATTTAATGATTATATACCCCTTTATCTCTCATTTATCCCTCCTGTGTACACCCGTTACCATGTCGAAATTCTGTAAGGGATTTATCTCTTCTCATTTCCATTCAAGCGTTTCTTTTATATTATGCATCTAAATTCCATTTCATATGTTGGGATATGTTCTTAAATATCACTTATACTTCCCATTTAATTCCTAGATTATTACATAACTATTTCTCTCTCAGCATCCCCTTTTTATGAATTTTTATATGACGTTGTTATGCTTCCAAAAGTACACCGCGATTTTCCATGCCAAAATCATCGTGTAGTGAATTCCATACCCATTTCTCTATCAAGGTTATTCACCTTTATGAACATATAATTATTTATATGGGACTTAAATATATTTATTCCACATTACTTGATCATGGAATAACTTATTATGTTGAATGAATCTATGTCATATGATTTATGTGGCACACTTAAATGTGAGATTGAAATCATTATGAAGGATGCGCCCTGATAATGCTCCAATGCATTGGGAAATATTTAGTATCATGATATTACATGTTCAATGAGGGTTTAATCATGATAATTATTTTTCAATGAGGGTTTAATCATGATAATTCATTTAAAATTAGGGTTTACTCATGCTAATCCTTGTGCAATGATCCTTGGCTCATGCTAATATCATGTTGTCTGTTGTTGTCACATTTCCATGTTATGAATATCATGCTATATCATGAATTTATGTTCATGTTTATTGTTTTCTCTATTGATATACCCATTTACTAACATGTATTATCTAAATCATGTTATTACATGTTTTTTCCCATACTGTTATTTATAGCTCACCATTTTCTTATGTGTGTCTTCAGGTTATCCCATGCAATGATAAGTATAAAGGAATGTTGTGGTAATGTAAAATAAGTTTTCAATAAATATGTTTATTTCATGTTTTAAGTTGTTATGTAATGTTATTAATCCCAAAATACACTAAACCTATTGATCTTTTGAGTTGTATTAAGTACAATTTTTTGTAATAAATCACGTTTAAATGTGAAATAAAGAGAAGGGTTGTTATAGTTAGTATTAGAGGATAAGTTTAGTTATTTTTTGGATTAGGATAAGAAAACTCTAGTGAAAGACTTAGGGATAAGAATAAGTATAATAAAAGAATCCCTAAATTTTGGTGAGTATAGAGTAAGTGGTTTATCAAGAAAATACATTCCAATCTGGATACGAACAAGTAGTGGTGGCTCTGGAATAGATGTATCTAGGGGTAAAACCCAAAAACACTACTTTGAGCTAGAATAAAATGGTAACTAGTGCACAAAAAAGTCCTTGTTTCACTCTTGGTTCAACACTCCCAGGGGATATGCTTTGAAAAATTCATAATCTTAGTATGAACTGTTATTAAGGGAAAAATACCATAAGAATATATGTTAAGAAGTTAATCATGGATAACTTAGATCAAAGCCTAGAAATTCATAAGTTAAGGAGATAATTTTAATTTATAATTTATCCATTTAATGTAATTAGATTACCCTTTATGTGTTTAATAGTTTAAAATACTTACCCTTAATTTTCATTTTATTCTAGCCAATCGTCGCTAATAGTAGGAATAAAACTAACAAACGATGCAAAGATCAATGTGATGGTTGCCCTAATGAGATGCCCAATCCGATGGGAGAAGGAATTGCAAACTTTTTCATGATACTCTATCAGTTAACTCAAGTTTTTAATATAAACTTGTATCAGGAGTAACATCAAACCCCCCCCCCATAAAGAACAAGTCACAATCGAGAGCATCATGATACAAAGGCCTCTTAATTTTAATGGATCATTTGATCCCTCAATCGTTGAATAATAGATTAAATATATTAAGAAGATATTCTCTATCCTTCAATGATCCTAACAAGATAATTTTCTTCTAGATACTTATCATATAGAGGATGAATCTGATCAATGGTGAAAATTAATCAAAAATATGAAGCTTGATGAAGAGATCGAGGCAATGGAAAGGAAGGATTTTTGGAAAAAAATCAATAAATATTTTCCTCACACCCTCTGACTTAATATGGAAAGGTACTTCCTTGTCCTAAAAAAAAGATGATGAATCCATCAAATCTTATGAGGAAAACTTCACAAGGCTTGCACGGTATGCCTCCGGTTTTGTCATCACCCCCGAATGCAAAGTTGGCCACTTCTTTAGTGGGATAAAGCCTAGTCTACAAAAAGCCTTGGAAATTTGTGACATTGATATATATGAGAAATAATCCTATGTTACCTCAAAGTAAACATAGAGATTAGAAAATATTAGGGGTGTTATGGGGATAACAAGTATAAATTGGACTTTAATTCTGATAGTCCTATGGATAAATCCAATGGTGCTAAGAAATTCCAGCACCCTACTTGTCAAAAGTGCAAAAAGAATCACCCGAGAAATTATCTAAGGGGATAAAGGAAATTATATAGGTGTATAAGATAAGGGTACCAGTACAATAATTTCTATTATATGATGGATATTTGTAGCTTCATGGGGTTAGATATATATTATCACCAATTTGTGAGAAATTTATCATGATTGTCAAAACTATTACCAAGATAACTCATAAGGGAGTCAATTTTTCTAGGAATGATGAATGTGAAGAAAGATTCATGGAGTTGAAGAGGATTATCACTACCCCTATTCTCACACTACCCATAAGTGGGGAGGTTTTTGTAATCTTATGTGATACTTTGAAGAAGGGCATGGGTTGTGTGTTGATGTCAAATGAAAAAGTCATTGATTATGCCTCAAGGCAGTTGAAAATTCATGAGTAAAACTATCCCACACATGATTTGGAGTTGAAAGTTGTGATCTTTGCATTTAAAATATGATAGGATTATCTCTTTGGGAATAAGTGTGAAATATATACGGATCACAAAAGTCTCAAATATATATTCACACAGAAAGAGATGAATATGAGCCAATGAAAACGGTTATATCTCATCAAGGATTATGACTTCTCAATCCATTACCACCCTGGGAAATCGAATAAGGTGGTGGATTCTCTAAGTAGAAATAACCCAGCAATTCTATCACTGGTGAGAATTGAAAAGGATCCAATCTTCTTAATTTTATGAATATGGACATGGGAATTATAAAGAATAGAACATCATCAATCCTTTCACAAATTATTTCTCAACCATCTCTTTTGTAAAGGATAAAGTATGCTTAAAACGATGATGTGGGAATTTAAAAGAAAGTGGAAACTATCAGAAAAGGGAAATCCTCAGAGTTCAATGTTAACGAAGAAGGAATTGTAAGATTTGGGTCAAGAATATGTTTTCCATAAAATACAAAGTTAAAGAAAGAAATTTTGGATGATGCACATAGTTTGAATTTCTCCATTCACCCAGGAAACAAGAAGATGTATCAAGATCTATGGGAGAATTATTGGTGGGATAACATTAAGAAAGAGATTGATAAATATATATCAAAGTGATTGGTATGTCAGCAAGTGAAGGCTAAGAGCTATAAGTCTAAGGGGGTGATGAAACCATTACCCATACCAACATGGAAATAGGAAATCATCACTAAGGACTTTGTCACCAGACTTTTGAAGACATCTAAAGTAAATAATGCTATCTCGGTTGTTGTGGATCATCTTACAAAGAATGCACACTTTGTTACAATTCGAGATGATTTTTCACTAGATCAATTGGCACAGATATACATCATAGAAGTGGTAAGGCTGCATGGAATACCACAATCGATTGTTTCTGATTGAGATCCAAGATTCACCTATAAGTTCTGGAAGAGTCTCCAATATTCTCTCAACACTAAGTTGAACTTCATAAAGTCTTATCACCCTCAAACTGATGAAAAATCTGAGCGAACTATCTAGACACATGAGGACATGTTGAGAGCTTGCTAAATGGACTTCAAAGATGGATGGGACCAACATCTTCCTTTGGTAGAGTTATCTTACAACAACAGTTTCCACTCAATAATCCAAATGGATCCTTATGAATCCCTTTATGGGAAGAGGTTAAGAACACCAACATGTTGGGATAAAGTTGGGAAAAAAACTTCTAGGTCTAGAAATGGTTGAATAAACGGTGGAGAAGGTTAAGACCATCCAGCAGCACATCAAATCTACCTAGAGTCGACAAAAGAGATATGCTGAAAATATTCGATGAGACCTAGAGTTTGATGTTAGATACATGGTATTCCTATGCATATCTCCATGGAAGATAGTTATGATATTTGGGAAGAATAGAAAGCTTAGTCTAAGGTACATCATCTCTTTTGAGATCCTTGATTTCATCAGAGTAGTATCTTATTGACTAGTACTCCCACCGAATCTATCTCAAGTACATGCTGTATTCCATGTATAACTCTTGATGAAGTATATACCTAACCCATAACATTTACTCAATCCATAGGTGGTACCATTGGAGAATGACCTCTCCTATGAGTAGAAGCTTGTAAAGATCTTAGATCATAGAGAAAAAGTTCTACGAAATAAGACGATGCCCCTTGTCAAGGTGTTGTGGTGAAACCACAAGTTTGAAGAAGCAATGTGGGAACAGGAGGAAGTGATGATGTGGAGTTACACTCATCAATTTTAATGTGTGAAAAGTAAATTTCTAGGGTGAAATTTCTTAAGGGGGGAAGTTTGTAATGACCTGGACATTTATGAATAAAATTCCCTTTCTTTTAATTAAATGTATTATGGATATATAAAACACATGCACTCATTTTGTTTTATTATATCCAATTTTATTTAAATTACCATTAAGTATCCTTACCATTTATAATGTAGTCATTGAATAGTGATAACATGACTAGTATAAATATAGGGTTTTAACAAATCCTTTTGGCATAGAAAAAGGAAGTGATGGCCTCAACCATTAGGATTGTACCCTATAAAGCCCATTTATCAGAGATTCTAAGGGAGATAGAATTTATGGTCTTTTCCCTAGACTAATCCCAAGCTAAGATCCAACAACTTAAGCATGATAAAAACCATTAATGGGATAATTTTAATCTCATTGAGATCACATCCCAAACCATGTTCACTGAACATCTCCAAGAAAGTCCCACCATCGCACACCATACTCTTAGGGCGTATTCTGGTATGATAAAGGGATATGTATCAAGACCCTATCATTATGATTATTTTTTATAGAATAATGAATATACTTTCATTCTATTACTGTTACTTTGTAAATGACTTTATAAATCAAAAATAGTATTTTTGGTTAATATTCAAATTCAATTAAGGAATCTATTTTGATGAATTAATATATTTTTTAAATAAATAATCTTTTAATAAAATATTATTATTAAATTACATATATTAAATATTAATGATCATATCATTTTTATAAAGTCAAAAGTAACTTTTATTAAAGTTTAAAAACTATTTTTTCCAAAACCCGTCAATTTTCAATAAATGTCGGTTTTTATTTTAAAAGTTAAAATTTTCATATTTAGAAAATTATTTAGGTAAAATGAATATTATTTTTTGGAATTAGGATGTCAAAATTATCTAATGATTAATTTTTCATAATTTTATGCGGAAACTGAATTTTTGGATAAAAATTAAATATTGTATAAATATATAATGTGTTTTATGACATCATAATGACCTAATAGTGATGTAATAAAATACTATAAAAGCGATATTCGGCCAAATATATGTTTTACCTTTAAAAAATTATTTTAGATTTGTTTTTTTTTCTAAATCTTTAGTGAATCCTCTAAGACTTATTAAATATTTTAAGATTTTAAAATAATGTCCTTGAGAGTGTGACTCACCTCCAAATATGCAAGGCTAATATTTTAATATCTTCATCCCTTGGACTTATATAATATATTTTTCCACTCCCCTTTTCTAGAAACCATGGGTAAAACCCATGTTATGGTTTTCGGTTTTTAATATTTTAGTGTGTAGTGTCTATGACCAAAATAAAAAAGAATTTCCCCACCCTTCCTATATAAACCCACGCAAGCTCAAATTACTCTTCACTAAAACTACTTAAATCTAATTCAAACTCTTCTCTATACTCCCTAGATTCCTCCCAAGTTGCCCCAAGCTCCCAATAAGCCACTCCCAATCCTTTGGGATCACACATCCAAGTAAGGGTTCCTTCCTTTCTCATTTTTATCCAAGTTTCTTTATATTGTAACACCCTTTTATTTCCAATTAAAAATGATGGGGTATGTTTTTTCACCTCCCCCACACTTCCCTTATTATTTTTTAATGATGAGAGAATCATTTCTCTCTCATTAGTCTCTCCCATGTACACTCATTACCATACTGAAATTTCGTAAGGGGTTTCTCTCTTCCCATTTCTATTCAAGCATTTCTTTTATATTATGTATCTAGATTCCATTTCATATGTTGGGATATGTTCTTAAATATCACTTATACTAACCATTTCATGCCTATATGATTAGAAACCTCTTTATCTCTCATCATTCCTTTTTTATGAATTTTCATATGATGTCGTTATGCTGCCAAAATTACACTGTGATTTTCTATGCCAAAATCATCGTGTAGTGAATACCATACCCATTTATCTATCAAAGGTATTCTCCTTTATGCACATATACTTATTTATTGGGGACTTATATTTATGTATTCTAAATTACTTGATCATGGAATAACTTATGATGTTGAATGAATCCATGTTATATGATTTATGTGGTACACTTAAATGTGAGATTGAAATCATTATAAAGGGTGTGCCCTGATAGCACTCCAATGCATTGGGTAATGTTTAGTATCATGATATTCCATGTTCAATGATGGTTTAATCATGATAATTCATTTGCACTGGGTGTTTAATCATGCTAATTCATGTTTAATGAGGGTTTACTCATGCTAATCCATGTGCAATGATCCTTGGCCCGTGCTAAGGTCATGTTGTATGTTGTTGTCACATTTTCATGTTATGAATATCATTCTATATCATGTATTTATGTTCATGTTTATTTTTCACTCCATTGATATGCCTATTGACTAACATGTATTGTCTTCCTCATGTTATGTCATGTTTATTCCCTTACTGGGATTTATAGCTCACCCTTTTCTTATGTATGTCCTCAGGTTATCTCATGCAATGCTAAGTATGAAGGAATGTTGTGGTCATTTAAAGAAGTTTTCAATAAAGATGTGTATTTCATGTTTTAAGTTGTTATGTAATGTTCATAAGCCCAAAAGACACTATACCTCTTGATATTCTATGTTGTATTAAGTGAAATTTTATGTAATATATTATAGCACCCCAAACATTTTATGGTATGTTTCTCTTAAATACATTCTAGTAATTGCCTATATTTCATAAAGCATTGAGTTTCTTTGTAAAAAAAACTTTTTTATTTAAAATATGTTCATATCCTAGCCATTAAACTTAAATTTTCCACTTGTGTGTTTTGAATTTTGAAAATCTGACATACACAATTGTGTTCTGGATGATATTTAGAGTTTGATTGAATTAACTTAATTTTATGTGAATAGTAACCTACCCTTATGAATAGTAACCTACCCTTATGAATATTAACATACCCTTATGAATATTAATATGACTCTTATGAATTGTATCCATACCCATGAATGTATAAATAAATTTAGGCAACTTAAAAATGAAGATGAATATTTTAAGTGTTTATATTTTTCGATTAAATAATGATTTTAATTAAATATTTGTAACATCAGGTTACGTTTTCAAGTACTTTTGAGGTTAATAAGTACCTCTTTTTTTGGAGTAGTTAATTAGGAGATTCGGGGGAACTTTAAATGTTGTTTTGGGTCAAAGGGGAAGTCGCACGGGCGGTGCACGGGTTGTATAAACTGTGCGGCCAAACCGTGCGTAGTTGGTCTTGGAGGCAGTAGCTTCCGCATGAGCAGTGCATGGTTTGTCTAACCATGCGGCCAAACCATGCGAGAAGGATGGCTGAGGCAGAATCTAATGCACGGCTAGCACACGGATTTTTAGACCGTGCGAACTAATCGTGTGACCACTTAAATGAGATCCTTAAATTGTGGATCTCACTCGGTTTTGCCTCTAAGTGCCTTGTTTTTCCTCTTAAGCGGCCCTAACTCGGGATTTGTCTTCTCCTAAGGTTAGAGAAGGTTCTCCCATCATTCTGGAGGTGATCCAAAGGCTCCTCTTAGTGAATCGAAGCCGGATTCTTGAGGTATGTGATCTTTCTTCATCGTTCTTGAATGGTTTCTTAGATCTACTTAGATCTACTTCTCCTCTTCACTCGGTTTCTTAGATCTACGCCCGTTATGGGTAGATCTAAGTGTGGGGTACAAAATTTGATGAGATTTGGTCTTGATATTTCTAGGATAAGAGATCTAAGGTGGGTTCTTGAAGGAGAAACCTGGTTTTCTTGAGCATTATCAACTGTTGTGGTTTTGGTCAAAACCTTCGAGGTAGGTGGTTCCATCCCGACTTGCCAAATTGATTAAAATTTTATTTTATTGGTTTATTTCAATTATTTATTTAAATCCATTTGCTCAAGTTTTATTTCAATTAAATTGATAAAAACTCTATTCTGGTGATTCGAGACATTTGAAATGGTTTTGGCATGGAAATTTGGAAAACCCCAATTCCATTGAATTGGGTGTGTTTATGGAAATTGGCTTATTTAAATTGTTGAATTTAAATTGTGGATTTGATGGAAATGATTTCAATTAAATTGTTGAATTTAATTGTGGAAATAAATTGTGTAATGATGTAATTGGTTTTTATTAGATTTCAAACTGGTGAAAATGGATTAAAATGATTTGATAGAAACCCATTGGTTTTATCTTGTGAAAAAGGCATGTTTTGAATAAAACTTGTTTTGGTTTTAAATGGAATGAAATTGGAACTTTTGAAATGTAATAATGAGATTGATCATATTTTAATAATTCTTAAAATATTTTGCCCATCATGTAAGAGCACATGCAAGCCTTAGGTAGTTAGTGAGTTATTTGGATACACTCTATGCTACGACAATGTTCTAAAACATACTTACTGCGTGTCACATCCCCAACGGGTTGGTGAAGAGTCTCCTTTGGCTAGTGTCATAGGGACGTGTGTATACACATTTTTCTGAGTTCACATAGAGAGTGAGGAATCCTATAACTGGTTAATACTATTGTACCCTTTGGCAGATGACCATGTTGCTCGCTTGTTTATTTATATGTGAGATATAAATGTATGCCAATGCTTTTGAACTTCCTTACATGCCTACTGAATTTATATAAACTGTTTTATATAAAAAAAATATTAAGCCATTGTTTTAGAAATATTCCATCATTGTAAAGCCTTTACTTAAATTGATTTTTCAATCATTTGAAAATGTATAGCATGTTTTGTTAAAATATAATTTTGAATTGCCAAACCTGTTTATTTGAAAATTGAAAGTGTTTCTTTAGAGAATCTATATTTGGAATCTGTTACAGAATCTTTGGAGGTATCCTACTGGGCTTAGGCTCACACCTTACTTTTTCCTTCAGGTGTTTGTAGACTTTCTTCTTCCAGGATTGAGCAAAGGGAAGGGTCCTCTTGGAGGTGGATCCAGCTGTTGATCTTTGGTCTTGGTGAGTTGTGTCCTTAGGGACCTTGGGGGTGTTTTTTCCATATTTAGTACTTGGGTTGTAGTAATTTGGGATTTTTATGCCTCTTTGTATTTTGGTACAATACTCCTAGTGGAGTTTCTTTTTGTTTTTCATATTGTCTTGTTTCTTTTGCTTTCGCATTCTTATGAAAAAATTGTTCCCTCTTACATGTTGTGTGATGCCAGGTGCTAGTCGTCGACCCATGGGGATCAGGAATGCCCTTCAGGCTATGTCAGAGTCGGCTTGGTTATCAGGGTACCAGGTTATCCGGGATGTTCGTGACAAAGTGGTATCAGAGGGTAGGTTAAGCATCTTGCCTTGATGACAGTATTCATTTGAGTATTCTTGTCGGGACTTAGGAGGTAGTTGTGATTGAGTGTCTGGCCATCTCTCACCATAATGAACCTTAAGTCACCAGGGTTGTTTAGGGAAATATGACTTTTGGATTAGATCTAGTATTTTCCCTTTTTTGATTTGGATAGAGTGGAATCCAAATCTTGTTATCCCTTATTTTAAGAATAGTTTTACTTGTTACTCGGTTTAGGTGTTAATCTATGTCTTTTAATGTTGTGTAGCATCATGCCTCTGAGAATAAGTGGAAATCAGATCCAAAAAGAGGCTACTTCTGAATCTTATCAAGTGGGTCCTATTGTGGATCCGAGTCTGGTTGAGGTGATTTTTCACACTGTCCAATCACTGGGACAGGCACCACCTCTAGTTTATGTTCAGACTCCAGCTATAGATCCTCATAGTGATTTTCTCTGAAGTCTTTCTCAAGAGTTCCTACGCCAGAAACCACCATTTTTCAAAGGCTCCACTGACCATCAACATTCTAAGGAATGGTTGATTAACATTGAACGTCTGTTTGGGTTCTTGGAGACACCTAATGTGATCAAGGTGAGGTGTGTCACCTTCGTACTGAAGGGACCAAGTAGGAGATAGTGGGACACAATGGTGATGGTTGGGAAACATGAGGGTTTGGAGTGGAAAGACTGTAGGGTTATTTTCACTAACTAGTTATATCTAGAATCAATGGTGTTGGCCAAGGTTGTGGAGTTTTTCAAGCTTGAGCAGGCCAATAAAACCGTGACTGAGTACTCAAATCTCTTTTCTGAGTTGGTACAGTTTTCTCCTAAGATTGTATCTAATGAGAGGATGAAGGCTCGACGATTTGATTTGGGACTTCGATCATATATCTGTTCTCAGGTTTTCTTACTAAAGCTACCCACTTATGTTGATGTGATGGATAGGGTGATGAGGGTTGAGATGGACTTGGCAGGAAAGTCAGGGTTGAAGGAGGTTCTTTTCCCTCCTAGTGGCAGTGTGGGTTCCTTTAAAGGAAAACAGAAGCGTGACTTTTCTCATGGTAGTTCTCGATAGAAGAGTCATCCCAGACCTCCAGTAGCACCAGGAGGGGCTTATTTGACTTGCTATCAGTGTGGGAAGTCAGGTCATTCTAAGAGGGTTTGCACTGAGGCACCTAAGATCTGTATCTCCTGCGGACGTTTAGGGCACTTACAGAGATTCTGCCATCACTTCTCTACTCCACGTAGTGGAACAGGATCATCAGCACCTTCAGAAACTGCAAGGCAATAAAATTCTTCACGTACAAAAGGGTTCTAGCCACAGGAATCTAGAACGAAGCTTCTTAACATATTGGAAGAGTTTCCATAGGTAGCTTTTATAGGTCCTACAACTCTAAGAGGTACCATTACTATAGCTTCATCTTTAGTGACAGCTCTTTTTGATACTGGTGCATCTCACTCTTTTATTTCAACCCAACTTGTTAATCTGCTTAATCTACCTATGGAACTTTTATCTTGTGTGATGGATATTACTACACCCCTTAGTGCAATGAGAGAGAAGGGTCTATGTAGTCCTTCTTGTGTCTTCTATCCATCATATGTTGATCATTCTTGGAGTTTCTTGGTTCTTGACATGAAATATTTTGATGTTATATTTAGGATGGATTGGCTTATTGCCAATAAATCCTAGATCGATTGTTATCTTCGACAGTTCTACCTTACTACACCTAGTGGTGTGCCTCTTGTTTTTCAAGGAGAATGGGACCCAAGTTCAAGAAGAGATGGACCCTCTTATCCAGAGTTGGGGAAAGTTATATCAGTGTTTGCTTTTGATCTAGATAGAGATTCAATGTGTGGTGATCTTCCTCTAGTCGTCACTGAGTTTACCGACGTGTTTCCTTCTGACTTCTCTGGTTTGCCACCAGTAAGGGAGGTTGATTTCTCTATTGACTTAATTCCTGGTACTCGACCAGTTTCTATTCCCTCTTACTGAATGGCTCCAGATAAACTAAAAGAACTGAAGTATTAGTTATATGATCTTCTTGAAAAAGGATTTATACGCCCGAGTGTGTCACCTTGGGCAGCACCAGTTCTCTTTGTATGTGTTGATTATCGAAAGCTCAATCAAGTTACAATAAAGAAAAAATATTTGTTACCACGAATTGATGATTTTTTTGATCAATCGAAAGGGGAAAAGTGGTTTTCAAAAATTGATCTTCAATCAGGTTACCATCAGTTGAGGATAAAAGAATATGACATTCATAAGACCGCTTTTCGAAGTAGGTATGGCCATTATGAGTACCTTGTTATGCCCTTCGTCCTAACAAATTCTCCTGCAATTTTCATGAATTTGATGAACAAGGTTTTCCGTGAGTATCTAGATACTTTCATGGTAGTCTTTGTGGATGGAATTCTTGTCTACTCCAAGTCTGAGGAGGATCATGTGCATCATCTTAGAACAGTTCTGAGTCTTCTAAGGAATCACCGACTTTATTTCAAGCTTTTAAAGTGCGATTTATGGATTCAGGAAGTGAAATTATTGGTACATGTCATGTCAAAACAAGTAATATCAGTTGAACCTAAAAAGGTGAAGGCTGTTATGACTTACGAACAACCACGAAATGTTTTCAAGATTCGGAGCTTCTTGGGCTTAGCAGGATATTATCGTTAGTTTGTTAAAGACTTCTCAAAGTTAGCTTCTCCAATGACTAATCTAACTCGAAAGCGAATGTAGTTGCAGATGCATTAAGCAGGAAACTTCTATCACAGGTTGTGAAAGAATCTTCAGAATAGTGGAGTTTGATGGCTCTTTTTTATCAGTTTCATATTGGAGTTCAGTGGAAGGGGAATGATGTTTCTTTAGCCAGTGTTCAGTTAACTTCTGCTCTCCTTGAGTTAATTCTTCAGGAAAAACAATTGGATGACGAATTCAATAGCATTAGGGACTCTCTTTATGATGGGGAGACCGACACTCAGTGGTCATTCTCCAAAGAGGGTGTTATGTGTTATCGAAACTATTACGTTGTGTCGTTAGCGGTAAGTAAGGATGTGATGGGGGGTTTCCATAACTCTTAGTGGTCTGTACACCCAGAAACCACAAAGATATTCTATGACATGTGGCAACAGTTCTGGGGGCCAGGTATGATATGAGACATTACTAAGTTTGTATCTCGTTGCTATACATGTCAACAGGTGAAAGCTGAGCACCAGAAACCTTTGGGTTTGCTTTAACCACTTCCAGTCCCTACATGGAAGTGGGATGAAATCTCTATGGACTTTTTGGTTGGGTTACCTAAAACCCAGAGAAAGAAGAACATGATATAGGTTGTGATTTAAAGACTGAACAAGTTGGATCACTTTATACCTATTCGATATACAACCAAAGTTGAGGGGTTGGGAAATATCAATGCGAAATAAGTTGTTCGTTTTCACGGAGTTCCGTCTGCTATAGTATCTAATAGGGATCCTCGGTTTACTTCTCACTTTTGGAGAGGCCTTCAGGAGGCAATGGGATCTCAGGTCCGTTTGAGCATGGCCTACCATCCACAGTCAGATGGCCAGACAAAGAGAGCTATTCAGATCCTTGAGGATATGCTTCGCGCATGTGTTCTCGACTTTGGTGCATCTTGGGATGATCATCTAGGGATATTTGAGTTTTCTTATAACAACAGTTATTATTCTGCGATCAAAATGTCTCCTTTTGAGGCTTTGTATGGCTGTCTTTATAAATCTCATTTATGTTGGTCGGAGATTGGTGAAAGTTCTTTGGTAGTACCGAGTTTGGTCCAAGAGACAACAGTTAAGATCTAGTTGATTCATCATATAATGTTGACAGTATAGAGTCGGTACAAGTCTTATATTGATCGTCATTTTAAACCTTTATATTTCTCAGTTGGTGACCAGGTGTTCTTGAAATTTTCACCCCGATTAGGTCATCAACGGCTTGGGAGGCAAGGAAAGCTTGCTCCTCGTTTTGTGGGACCTTTTGAGGTTGTTGGTCTTGTAGGAAAAGTTTCTTACTGTCTATCTCTACTACCATAGCTGACGTCAATACATAATGTGTTCCATGTATCACATCTGCGAAAGTATCTCTCTGATCCATCTCATGTTGTGAGCTGGAGTAATCTTGAGATTGAACCAGATTTATTTGTTACTAAACGACCAGTCAGGGTTGTTGATTATGAGACCAAGGTACTTTGTGGGAGAACGATACCTCTGGTCCATGTACTATGGCAGTATGGTTCTGATTCTCATGAGACGTGGGAAAGGGAGGAACTAATGAGAGAGCAGTGGCCTCATATTTTTGACGTGGAGGTTTCTTCATAGGCTTTCTAGGGACAGAAAGATCATATGGTGGGAAGGTTGTAACATCATGTTACGTTTTCAGATACTTTCGATGTTTCTAAGTACCTATATTTTGGATTAGTGACTTGGGAGAGTCATGGGAACTTTAAATGTTGTTTTGGGTCAAAGGGGAAGTCGCACAGGCGGGGCACAGGTTGTCTAAACCATGCAGCCAAACTGTGCGCAGTTGGTCTTGGAGGCAGTAGCTTCTGCACGGGCAGCGCATGATTTGTCTAACCATGTGGCCAAACCGTGCGAGAAGGATGGTCGAGGAAGAAGCTAACGCATGTCTAGTGCATGGTTTTTTAAACCGTGCGAACTAATCGTGTGGCCACTTAAATTAGATCCTTAAATTGTGGATCTCACTCGGTTTTGCCTCTAAGTGACTCGTTTTTCCTTATAAGTGGCCCTAACTCAGGATTTTTCTTCTCCTAAGGTCATGGAAGGTTCTCCCATCATTTCTAATGTTATCCAAATGCTCCTCTTAATTAATCAAAGCCATATTTTTGAGGTATGTGATCGTTCTTCATCGTTCTTGAACTATTTCTTAGATCTACTTAGATCTACTTCTCCTCTTCTCTCGGTTTCTTAGATCTATGCCCTTTATGGGTAGATCTAAGTGTGTGGTACCAAATTTGATGATATTTGGTCTTGATCTTTCAAGGAGAAGAGATCTAAGGTGGGTTCTTGAAGAATAAACCCAGTTTTATTGAGCATTCTCGACCGTTGTGGTTTTGGTCAAAACCTTCGAGGTAGGTGGTTCCATCCCAACTTTCCAAATTGATTAACATTTTATTTTCTTGCTTTATTTAAATTGTTGATTTAAATCCAATTTCTCAAGTTTTCTTTCAATTAAATTGATAAAAACTCGATTCCGGTGATTCGAGACATTTGAAATGGTTTTGGCATGGAAATTTGGAAAACTCCAATTCCATTGAATTGGGTGTGTTTATGGAAATTGGCCAATTTAAATTGTGGATTTGATGTAAATTATTTCAATTAAATTGTTGAATTTAATTGTGGAAATAAATTGTGTAATTATGGAATTGGTTTTGAGTGGATTTAAAACTGGTGAAAATGGATTAAAATGGTTTTATAGAAACCCATTGGTTTTATCTTCTGAAAAAGGAATGTTTTGAATAAAACCTATTTTGGTTTTAAATGGAATGAAATTGGCACTTTTGAAATGGAATAATGGTATTGATCGTATTTTAAGAATTCTTAAAATAGTTCTCCCATCATGTAAGAGTGCATGCAAGCCTTAGGTAGTTAGTGAGTTATTTGGATACACTCTACACTACGACAACGTTCTAAAACATACTTGCGGTAGGTCACATCCCCGATGGGTTGGTGACGAGTCTCCTTTGTCTAGAGTCATAGGGACGTGTTTATACACATTTTGCTGAGTTCACATAGAGAGTGTGGAATCCTATAACTGGTTAATACTATCGTACCTTTTGGCAGATGACCATGTTGCTCTCTTGTTTATTTATATATGAGATATAAATGTATGCCAATGATTTTTAACTTAATTACATGATTGCTGAATTTATATAAACTGTTTTATATAAATGTTTTTCTTAAGCCATTATTTTAGAAATATTCCATAAATGTAAAGCCTTTGCTTAAATTGATTTTTCTTTCATTTGAAAATGTATAGCATGTTTTGTTAAAATATGCTTTTGAATTACCAAACCTGTTTATTTGAAAATTGAAAGCGTTTCTTTGGATAATCTATATTAGTCATCTGTTACAGAATCTTTGGAGGTATTCTACTGGTCTTAGGATCACACCTTACTTTTACCTTCAGGTGTTTTTAGACTTTCTTCTTCCCGGGTCGAGCAAAGGGAAGGGTCATCTTGGAGGTGGATCTAGCTGTTGATCTTTGGTCTTGGTGAGTTGTTTCCTTAGGGACCTTGGGGCTGTTTTTTTTTCATTTTTAGTAATTGGGTTGTAGTACTTCAGGATTTTTATGCCTCTTTGTATTCTGGTACAATACTCCCAGTGGAGTTTCTTTTTGTTTTGCATACTATCTTGTTTCTTTTGCTTTCGCATTCTTGTGGAAAAATTGTTCTCTCTTGCATGTTGTGTGATGTCAGGTGCTAGTCGCCGACCCATGGGGATCGGGAACGCCCTCGGGCTATGTTAGGGTCAGCTCGGTTATCAGGTTACCAGGGTACTCAGGCTGGTTCATGAAAATATTTAATTAATCATATTTAGAAATTTATTTTTGAAAAATGGGCTTAATTTTTGGATTATACATGTAGAAAATTTATTAGATTGAATTTTTGGTATTTTTCTGAAATACTTTAATTTTTTATAAATAGTGAAATACCATAATTTATAAAATAAGCTAAATACACTAATTATAGAGTCATATATGATGTTCTGATAATGTAAGCCCAATTCATTCGAATTCACATGATAAAATTACTATTATTGTTCATGGAAGACTCACTATTCCTTTTTTTGTGGAGAAATAATAAATTAATGAATATAATATAGAGAAATCTCCTCTCCCCTCCACTATATAAACCACCCCTCACCCCCTCTTCCTTCCACACCACTCAAGCTTCAAGACATGCCTAAATTATTCTTAAATAGCTCCCTAACCTCATCCCCCACGTCCAAGACCTAATTTTCTCACCAAAAGGCCAAAAACAAAGTCCTTAATGAGTTTCTCAAGGAGGAGTACTCAAGAGGTGAACCTTTCTTCCTTTTTATTTCAATTCCTTTTACAAGTTCCATTATTTTGTTCTCTCTCCTCAACTCACCTCATCCAAATGACATGATAATTTTAGTACCATAAATTTACTATATTTTCATTATGATAATGGAATATTTCATCATAATCTCACTTTTTCCCTTCCTTTTATACTACAAATGCAAACACCGTCTGAGATGTGTTAATTTATCACACTGAAGGAAGACGGGTTTTCAATTTTCTTTACTATATTCAAGACTGGTCGTGAAACCTTTTAAATGGTTGAAACAGATCATAATATATTTATTTTATCTTGTTTAATATTCTTTAATCCTTACATACTCATAATATTGAATAATAATACAAAACAAGTTCATTGTGCACAAAACCGCCAAGCGAAATCCAAGCGTTTATCATTAACACATCGAATGATTCATCCTCATGGTATATAACCAGAATCATTATAAGATAATTTATATCTATTTAATGTCACTAATAATATATATTAACAATTTTGTATGTTTAACCACATTTCAAACGAACTTCCCTTCATGAATACAAGTAAACAGATCATGAAAACCAAGGAAGAAAATGCTTCCAAAACAATAAAATTCAATCTCTTAAACCCATCAAAAAGGCCATTAATGAACCTAATAAGGTTATACCATATCAATTAAATGTTGATTAGGTTCTATAATTATTAATTAATGAAGCTAAATTTGATTATTCATGTCATTAAAACAAACAAAAAACCCACTCGAGCATAATGTAAGGGGTTTCTTTTCTCACTTTTAATTCTGTGAGATTTCCATTGTTCACCACTTATTTCTTGCATGTGGTGTATTTGTACTGAAATTTCATATATAATATCATTATTATATTTATGTTCTTGTTATTCAATGATTCATTTGATAATTATTAATTCTTGGTCACGCGAAACGATTGATTACAATGTGGTAATGGGCTCTGTGTCAATTTTCCATTTCATTGTGACATACTTTGTATTGTGCACCTAATAATTATTATATGGTGTACCTACTTCCCATTTTAGATCATTTTAATTTGAAATTGTAAATATATTATATATCCATGTTCTGGTTTCATGGATAATATTATTGTCTAAAGCCGTATACCCCTTTTTACATACGGTGTTAAATTGGAAATTTATTTTAACTCTGGAAATATTGATGAATTTGTATTCTCTACTCTATACGGATATTGAGAAGGCATATTTTACTTGTATTAAATATATGTATAAAAATTTATTTGGAATTTCAGCAGTAGGTGGGGCCCTCTATATCCCCTCTATGCATCGATAGGTCTCATGAGACAAATCATTTAGCGACAAACCCTTTGAGTTTGTTTCCAAAAATCAGACGGGTTTCTACCCACAGAACTAAACTGTTTTAATGGTATTATGGTATCATGTTCTAGATACATGATGTCAAATTAATAATAATTCTCTTTATTCATTATCAGTTATTACTATCCATGAGGTTTTCACTATGACAAAATCTATGGATGCAGTTTCATTCCCAGTTTATTAATGGCGTGAGTTTTCATTTCTTCACCATGCCATATTGATTATGTCATGTTATTTATGATTCGCATATTATTGAATTCATGATTTCTCTATTTTTAACCCTTACTAATCATTTGAGCTCACCCCTTTCAAATTTTTTACCTTCAATAGGTTTTCAAGAGGATATCATTTATTGAGTTTTCGTGGATGTAGTTTTTAGTTTCTGTTATGTATTGTATCTTGTTACCTTTACCAATGTAATTTGAGTTATATATATGTATCTAGTTTCTTCAAAACTATTAAACTGGTCATTAATTTGGGATTTTATTCCTTCTAAACTTTCCAATAAAACAAGTAATGCATCGGCTCTAGTCTAGAGAGGTCGGAGTGTTACATTTGGTATCAAAGGAAGTTTAGTAGGAACCTTGGAAACTATATTAGAAAATATAGATTAGGGAACAAATACCTAAGGTATTATTTGAGAAAAAACATATAAGAACATCCTGGTATTTTGTTAAGGAATAGATTATGTGGATCTTTCTAGCAAATACATCCCTGTCTGGATACAAACAAGTAGAGGTGGCTCTAGCCCAGATGTACCTAGGAGTGAAACTCCAACAAGGATTTTCGGGCATGACCTGGGGTATCCCAGTACACGACAATGGGCCTATTTGCACTCTTGGTATTGACACTCTCAGGGGATATGCTTAGGATAATTCACATTTTCTTTACAAGACATTATGAAAAAGTTTAATGTAAATTTTTCCTCAGAGAAACCAGGTTTATGAGACTACCTATGCATAGAATTTAAATCTATGTTAAGTGATTTTATATTTTATATTCATAAACTAATATAGTGTATTCCATTATTTAGAAATGTCACCTAATGGAAGAAAGGGAATCAATACTTGTGGATAATTTAGGTATTTCCCCATTGAGCAAGTCAACACAATCAATGTCGGAGCAGATCAGATTATGACTATATTGGGACAACTTACTCAGGTCATGATGAATAACCATGCTACACCTGTGTTAGATTGTTTCATGTGGCAGAAGCCCCCATATTTTAGTGGGACTACTAATCCGATGGTGGTTGAGTGGTGGATCAAGTCCCTTGAAATGATATTCATGGCATTAAGATGCAATGAAAATGAAAAGGTAGTGCTGGAAGTATATTGTCTCAAGGGTAACGCTGAACAAAGGTGTTCCTTGATTCAGAATACCACTAAGGAAGAAGAAATAGAAGATATGGAATGGATTACTTTTTAGGAAATATTCTTTGAAAAATATTTCCCTCATGAGTGAAGAACTGAAATGAAGAGAAAATTCCTTATCTTAAAGCAAAGGGAAGAAGACAGTGTTGCAGAGTATGATGATACCTTCACAAGACTAGCCAGGTATGCCATAGATTACGAATGAGAATCAGAATTTAAGATTGATCATTTCTTTGAATGTCTTAATCCAAGTCTTCTAAGGGCACAGGCTTCTCAAACATTTTCATCATATGATGAAATTGTATCAAGTACCATCAAAACAGAGAAGGAATTTTCTAGATCAAATTTGTTCAAGGGAAACCAAGATAAGAAGCAGTACTCTAATAACCAAGGAAAATGTGAAGTGTCAAAGAAGAACAAGGGAATGAAGAAATTCCCATTATGTGATAACTGTGGGAAGAATCATCTCGGGAAATTCTTGAAAGGCATGGGAGTATGCTATAAGTGTGGAGAAAAGGGTCATCGATCTAATGAATATAAGGGGAAGAAACAATTTGGTGATGTTCAATTATATAATTGTAGAGAGATGGGACACTATTCAAATGAGTTTTCTAAGCACCATGTAAACTTTCCTCAGAAAAGGCCGCAAGAGTAAGGAAAATCTTATGTGATTATAACTGTGAAGGTTGAAATCCCTAATGATGTGGTGGTAGGTAATTTAATTGTTTCCTCAAACTTAGCCAATGATTTATTTGATTCTAGATCATCTCATTCATTTATATCTTCCCAATTTTCTAAGAAGATTAGACGTGTCCAATTTTATTTAATAAAGGAGTTGTCAGTCAAAACTCCTAGGGGGTGTATCATTGCAATAAAGGCATGTCAATAGTCCCCCTTAGGACACATAAACATTATTTAGTTTCTAAACTTATCATTATACCAATGACTAACTTTGATATAATTCTTGGTATGAATTGGCTATCAAATTATGATGTGAATATTTATTACAAGAAGAAGGAAGTTACAATATTTGAAAATGGTATAGAATCTCTAATTTTTAGAGTAGAAACCTCACAAACTGATTCTTATCTAGATCTACCCTTGGTAGCTCTATTTAATTAGATTATTGGAGAGGAAGAGAACCCAATGTCTATAGGTTAGGAAAGAAATATTAAAATTGATAATGTATATATAGTGAAAGAATACATTGACGTATTTCTAGAGGATTTACCTGGACATCCTCTAGAGTGGGAAGTTGAGTTATCTATTGATTTAATTCCTGGTGCAAGACCTATATCAAAGACTCCCTATAGAATTTCCACTATGGAATTAGGGGATCTAAAGAAACAACTAGAGGAATTGAGTGAAAAAATGATTTATTCGACCTAGTGTTTCTCCATGGGGAGCCCTTATCCTCTTTTTCAAGAAGAAAGATGGATCCATGAGACTATGAATTGATTATAGAGAAATCAATGCTATTACAATAAAGAATAATTATCATATGACCTGGATTTATGATTTATTTGATAAACTTCATGGAGTTAAATACTTTTAGAATATTGACCTTCGATCTAGATATCATCAGTTGCATGTGATGAAGGAAGATATTTCTAATAGAGCATTTAGAACCAGGTATTGGCATTACGAGTTTACAGTGATGCCTTTTGGACTGACTAATGCACCCTATATTTTCAAAGATTTAATGAATAGAGTTTTCAAGGAATATCTAGATAACTTTTTTGTGGTATTAATTGATGATATCCTAGTATACTCAAAAATCTATGAAGACCATTAGAATCACATGAATATTATTCTAAAAACTCTTAGAATAAATGAATTATATGGGAAGTTTAGCAAGTGAGAATTCTGTATTCAATCAGTTTCTTTTATTAGCCATATTGTCTCTAAGGATAGAATATTTGTTGATCCTATGAAGACAAATGCAGTCCAATAATGGCCCATTCCAACAAACATAACTGAGGTACGCAATTTTATTGGCTTAGCAGGTTATTATCGGCATTTCGTTCAGAATTTCTCCTGACTGGCTAACCCGCTAACCAAGCTCACACATAATGGAGTTATGTTTTTGTGGATGAAAGAATGTATATAATGCTTTGAAGAATTGAAAAGAAGATTGGTCAATGCTCTAATTTTGACTCTTCCATTTGGAAGTGATATATTTGTAATATACAGTAATGCATCAAAGAATGGGTTGGGTTGCATCCTTATGAAAAATGATAAAGTTGTTTCTTATGCATCAAGGAAATTGAAGACTCATGAGAAAAATTGTACAACTCATGATCTTGAGTTAGAAACTCTAATCTTTTCTCTGAAAATATGGAGACATTATCTTTATGGTGAAAAATGTGAGATACACATAGATCACAAGAGTTTGAAATACATTTTCACACAAAAAGAACTCAACATGAGGCAAAGGAGATGGCTCAAGTTACTCAATTTTATTGGCTTAGCAGGTTATTATCAGCATTTCGTTCAGAATTTCTCCTGACTAGCTAACCCACTAACCAAGCTCACACATAAAGGAGTTATGTTTTTGTGGAAGAAAGAATGTACAAAATGCTTTGAAGAATTGAAAAGAATATTGTTCAATGCTCCAATTTTGACTTTTCCATCTGGAAGTGATAGATTTGTAATATAGAGTAATGCATCAAATAATGGTATGGGTTGCATCCTTATGAAAAATGATAAAATTATTTCTTATGCATCAAGGAAATTGAAGACTCGTGAGCAAAATTATACAACTCATGATCTTGAGTTAGCAACTGTAATATTTGCTCTGAAAATATGGAGACATTATCTTTATGGTGAAAAATGTGAGATATACATAGATCACAAGAGTTTGAAATACATTTTCACACAAAAAGAACTCAACATGAGGCAAAGAAGATGGCTCTAGTTACTCAAAGATTATGATTGTTCAATACACTACAACCCAGGAAAGGAAAATAAGGTGGTAGATGCATTATACATCAAAGATCATAGACTTATGACTCAAATGAGGATTGAGAGAGATCCTATATTCATGGATCTACTAAAGATGGATATTGGAATTATTAAGGAAGGGGAAACATCTTTCCTATTTCAAATGGTAGATTGGAAGACTTCGTGTATGAGGAAGGAGTTCTGAAATTTGGGAAGAGATTATGAGTTCCATCAGTTCCTGATCTAAAAAAGGAACTATTATATGATTCTCATAGCTCAAATTTCTCTATACACTATGTTAGCACAAAAATGTATAGATATCTGATGGAACATTTTTGGTTGGATAATATGAATTGGGAGATTGCTGACTACGTGTCAAGGTGCCTAGTTTATCAACAAGTGAAGGCAGAGAGACAACATCCTAGAGGGGTGATGTAACCTATACCTATTACTATGTGGAATTGGGATGGAATTACAATATACTTTGTCACTAGACTACTGGGGACACCTGGAAGGAATGATGCAATATGGGTAATTGTTGATCATCTCACAAAATTAGTACATTTTCTTCCTATAAGAGAGGATTTTCCACTTGAGTGCCTGGAAAGAATTTATATTAATGAAGTTGTAAGACTTTATGGTGCACCTCTATCGATTGTGTTTGATTGAGATCCCCAATTTACATCAAAATTATGGAAAAGTCTCCAGAATTCTTTGAATACTGAGCTTTATATAAGTACTACTTATCACCCCCAAAACAATGGACGGTCTGAAAGGACTATTCAAACTCTAGAAGACATGTTGATATCATGATCTCTTGAATTTCAAGGTATATGGGATCAATACTTTCCTTTTGTGGAATTTTCCTACAACAATAGTTTCCATTCTAGTATTCAAATGGCCCCATATGAAGCATTATATGGAAAGAGATGTCAAACTCCAACTTGTTGGGACGAAGATGGTGAGAGGAAACTTATAGGCCCAGAAATTATTGAAGAGACCATGGAAAAGGTGAATATAAACTAAGCCCATATTAAAGCAGCCCAAAGTAGACAGAAGTGTTATTATGACAACCAGAGAAAGGATTTGGAATTCCAGGTGGGAGATCATGTCTTTCTGAAAGTATCTTCATGGAAGGGTGTCTTAAGGTTTGGTAAGAAAGGGAAATTGAGCCCCAGGTACATCAGACCGTTTGAAATTCTGGAAATAATCGGAGATGTAGCTTACCGTTTAGCAATGCCTCCAAGTATCTCCAAAGTCCATGATGTCTTCCATGTGTAATTGTTAAAGAAATACATGTTATACCCAATGTATGTACTCACCTATGAAGAAATAGAACTCGAACCTTATTTTTCATACTGTGAAGAGCCTATTGGGATCCTTAACACAAGGGAGTAGGTATTGAGAAATTGAACGACTCTTCTAGTAAAGGTTCTTTGAAAAAACTAGAATATAGAGGAAGAAACATGGGAACCTCAGGATGTTATGAAGAAGAACCACCCATATCTTTTTGGTGGGCTTTATAAATGAAAAATTTCAAGGATGAAATTTCCGAAGGAGGGAATAATGTAGCACCCCAAACATTTTATGGTATGTTTCTCTTAAATACATTCTAGTCATAGCCTATATTTCATAAAGCATTTATTTTCTATGAAATAACACTTGGTTATTTAGGATATGGTCATATCCTAGCCATAAATTTTCCACTTGTGTGTTTTAAATTTGGAAAATGTGATAGACACAGTTGTGTTCAGGATGATATTTAGAGTCTGATAGAATTAAAATAATTTTCGGTGAATAGTAACCTACCCTTATGAATAGTAACCTAACCTTATAAATAGTAACTTACCTTATGAATAGTATCCATACTCATGAATGTATAAATAAATTTAGGCACCCTAAAAATGAAGATGAATATTTTAAGTGTTTATATTTTTCAATTATATAATGATTTTAAATAAATATTTAATTAATCATATTCAGAAAATTATTTTTAAAAAATAGACTTCATTTTTTTATTCTATACATCGAAAAAAATTTAGGGTGAATTTTTTGTATTTTTCTGAAATACTTGAATTGTTTATGAATAGTGAAATACCATGATTTAAAAAATAAGCTAAATAAACTAATTATAGAGTCATGTATGATGTTATGCTGAAGTAATCCCAATTGATTCGGATTCACATGATAAAATTACTATTCTTGGTCATGGAAGAATTACAATTTCTTGTCTTTTGGAGAAGTAATAAATTAATGAATATAATAGAGAAATCCCCTCTCCCTCCACTATATAAACCACCCCTCACCCCCTCTTCCTCCCACACCACTCAAGCTTCAAGACTTGCATAAATTCTACTCAAATATCTCTTTAACCTCCTCCCCCACGTCCAAGACCAACCGGTCTCACCAAAAGGCCAAAAACAAATGCCTTAAGGAGTTTCCCAAGGAGGAGTACTCAAGAGGTTAACCTATCTTCCTTTTTCTTTCAATTCCTTTTATAAGTTCTATTATTTTATTCTCTCTTCTCACCTAACCTCATACAAATGCCATGATAATTCCAGTACCATAAATGTACTATATTTTCATTATACTAATGGAATATTTCATCATAATCTCTCTTTTTCCCTTCCTTTTATACTATAAATGCAAACACCGTCTGAGATGTGTTAATTTATCACACTCAAGGAAGACGGGTTTTCAATTTGAATTACTATATTCAAGACTGGTCATAAAACCTTTTCAATGGTTGAACCAGATCATAATATATGTATTTTATCTTTTTTAATATTCTGGAATCCTTACACACTCATAATATGGAATAATAATACAAAACAAGTTCATTGTGTACAAAACCGCCAAGCCAAATCCATGCGTTTATCATTAACTCATCGAATGATTCATCCTCATCGTATATAACTAGAATCATTATAATATAATTTATATCTATTTAATGTCACTATTAATATATATTAACAATTCTGTATGTTTAACCACATTTCAAATTAACTTCCCTTCATGAATACAAGTAAACGGATAATGAAAACCAAGGAAGAAAATGCTTCCAAAACAATAAAATTGAATATCTTAAACCCATCAAAAGGGCCATTAATGACCCTAATAAGGTTATACCATATAAATTAAATTTTTATGAGGTTCTGATATTATTAATTAATGAAGTTAAATTTGATTATTCATGTCATTAAAATAAACTAATAACACACTCGAGCATAAGGTAAGGGGTTTCTTATCTCACTTTTAATTCTGTGAGATTTCCATTGTTCGCCACTTATTTATTGCATGTGGTGTATTTGTACTAACATTTGATATATAATATAATTATTCTATTTATTTTCATGGTATTAAATTATTCATTTTATAATTATAAATTCTTGGTCACATGAAATGATTGATTACAATGTTGTAATGGGCTCTATGTCAATTTTCCATTTCGTTGTGACATACTTTGTATTGTGCACATAATAATTCTTATGTGGTATACCTACTACACATTTTATATTATTTTCATTTTAAATTGTAAATATATTATATATCCACATTCTGGTTTCATGGATATGATTATTTTCTTAAGCTGTATACCCCTTTTTACATACGGTGTTAATTTAGAAAGTTATTTTAACTCTACAAATATTGATGAATTTCTATTCTCTACTCTATACGGATATTGAGAAGGAATATTGTACTTGTATTAAATATATGTATAAATAATTATTTGGAATTAAAGTGGAGGTTAGGGCCTGATATATCCCATCGATGCATCGACAGGTGTCATGAGACAAATCAGTTGCCGACAGACCCTTCGAGTTTGTTTCCAAAAATCAAACGGGTTTCTACCCACAGAACTAAACCATTTTAACAATATTATGGTATCATGTGCCAGATACATGAAATCCAATTAATAAGCATTCTATTTATTCATTATTAGTTATTACTATCCATGAGGTTTTCACTATGACAAAATATATGGATGCATCTTCATTCTCAGTTTATTAATGGTGTGAGTTTTTCATTTATTCACCATGCCATATTGATTATGTCAAGTTGTCTATGATTCACTTATTATTGAATTCATGATTCCACTATTTGTAACCCTTAATGAGAATTTGAGCTCACACCTTTCAATTTTTCTTACCTTCAATAGCTTTTAAATAGGATATCATTTATTTAGTTTCCATGGATGCAGTTTTTAGTTTTTGTTAGGTATCGTATCTTGTTACCTTTCCCAATGTAATTTGAGTTACATATATGTATCTTATTTCTTCAAGGCTACTAAACTGATCATTCCTTTGGGATTTCATTCCTTATAACTATTCCAATATAACAATTAATGCATCAACTCCAGTCTAAATGGGTCGGGGTGTTACATATATCATGTTTAAATATGAAATAAAGAGTAGGGTTGTTATAAACACTTATTCAGAATTTTCTCAAAAACTCGGGCCACCTCAGTTTTGACAAGTCCAAACCACTAAATGATGACCAACACAAATTCATAAAACTTACCTTCACATAAACATAGATTAATTCATTCTAGAGTCTGATCGTTCACTCATTATCAGAACTTTTCTAGGGTATACTCAAAAATAAGACGCATAAAGCCGAATCAAAATGCATCATAAACCAAAATTTTACACCTCAATCACAAACCAAAACCCAAACTCAAATCACCATTTCGACCACATTTCCATCATGTAAAAACAAATATCCCATGAAATAAGATTCCAAACACAAAAATAAAAACACAAAACAATTGCTCACCCACCTTTCAAAATACCGAAATCCCCTTTTTGGAAACCAATTTTCAGCAAACAAAGCAATTTAAATACCCAGTATTAGTATTCCATGAAGCCTTATATATATATATATATATATATATATCCTTGTTCTAGATCAAGCACTCATCCACACATACCACTAATTATCCACTTTCCACATGTGTGCATCTATATATATGATCCTTCATAGAAATACCAAAGGTCAATACAAAACATTTATCACTTCCAAAACAGGTCATTCATCCAAAATCCAAAATTCACAACCAATTTTAAGTCACCCCTTATCATTAAAGAAAAATATTTCCAAATTCCCAAGAAAAATTAATTTTACTTTACAAAAATTATTTCCAAAATTCCAAAATAATTTCCAAAATAGCCTTCATTCTTTCCTTTGAAACCACACATTCTGTTAAAATAAAACCATTTCCAGAAATATTTTAATTTTAAAAACCATTTTTCCACTCCAAATACCATTTTCCCTTTTGAAACCCCTTTTATAAGAAAAAACATTTTTATTTTTGAAATCCACTCATGCCAACCAAAACGTAACTCACACCAAAACTTCAAGAATAAGAAACTAGTGGCTATGCCTAATGTGGAAACATGGCTTAGAAGACCATGATTTAAGAAAGAATCAATCACATGAAGTATCTTGAACCATGTACTCAAGCTACACATGGGTTGATAATCCATGAAATCATATCATGGAACACCGAATCACTCCCATTGTCATCCCTTATCTAAACAGACCAAACAAAAGAAAAACACATATTTCGAACTCCCCTGGTAACTCGAGGCTCAGGATGGTCAAGGGTTCATGATGTCCTTACCACACCTATATCTCGAGTCCTGACAGTCTTAATCTCTAAGCTACCTGACACCCTAAATAAAAAGTTCATGCTTGGATACTATTTTTTTCACAAACCAACCCAAGTCAACCCTAAACTAGTTACCCAAGTCAGCCCGTAACAAGGCCCGAAGGACATTCCTGATCCCCAAGGGCTGGAAACTAGTGTTGGACATCAAAATAAAGAAACTGGGAATGATTTTTCACATAAACAAAAGATAGATAAATAAATATAAACTAATCAATAAAAAGATAAACACTAGTAGTGAAAAGAAATAAAATACTACTCGTACCTCCATGTGACCTCATGGGTAACCTCTAACCATAAGAGAGCCAAAGCGGGAAGCAGAACCAGAAGCTAAAAAATGAAACTATGGGCGTGAGTATTAAAACTCAGTAGGTGTGCTTGGATAAACTATTCCCTATGCCTTAACTTTAAAAAATAAAACCAATTCATGCTAGTTTAAAAATACAAACATATAAAATAAGGTTTTTCCATTCTTTTCAAATTCAATTAACAAGATTCCATTTTCAAGAAAACCCATTTTCCTTCCATCACATTTCCAAATAATTTTCCAAGTAAGAATAAACATTTAAAATTAAAGGAAATAAACTTATATTAAAACATGGTTTTCACAAAGGGGAAAACAAGTATGAAGCAACTAAAATAAAAATTGCCTCACAAGCACCATGTATACAAGGTCCACCACATATCGACGGTGATCACCACATCATAAATAACCATGTCACAAGAGAGAACCATAGGAAATACCTATAGGTAACTAGCACAAGTGGGACACTATGAACCACGTACCTTAGTGATCAAAATCCTCTAACTCAACTACCAACATTATTCTCATGCATGAGCCATTAGAGGGGATACCATCCCAAGGTCTAATGGTCACCATATCATAATCCAATATCAATAGTGTTCTCAGGATTGATCCACTAGAGGGAAATTCATCCCAAGGTCAAGTGGTCTCTAATAATATCTCATTTTTAGTTAATGTTGTAGCATCAATACTACTAGATGAATCTGGGCATCATCCACTTCTAAAACAACTAGAGTACTAGTTTTATTTCTCCCACCTAGGTACCTGGGTTTTTCATGTGCTCAATTTCAAATGGTGGTAATTTTTAATCAAACTAACATACATGAATGTATCATTTTATTTACTCAAAAACTCATCCAACCTATCACCACTGATCTCATTCCTTGAGTGCATCCCCCTTTTTAGTAACACACAAAAGAACAAGCTTTTTATCTAGGCACATATCACCAATCACACATTTAATATACACATAATATTCCTAAAACAAGGGGGAATGCCTCAAGATGGGTTTCCCACTTTCACAAACCATTCTAAAAGTGCCAAATGGGCCTCATTACTTTATAAGGTATATCTTCACTTTAGAAAACATAATCACCCAACACTTTTAAGTTCCAAAACCATTTAAAATCACAATTAAATAACCAAGGCACCACATATTTAAAAACAAACTTGAAACCATGAAAAAATCAAAGAAACCCATTTAAGAATGAAAATTCACCATTTAACCACATATTTACACTAAAACTCAAGTATTTTTCCAAACTTACCATAACATGAAATTTCCCTTTTATAAAATCACTTACAAACCCATTTTCATACAATTAAACTTGAATAATTATTTTTTCACACAGAAAAAAAACCTTTGTAAATACCCATTATACACCCAAACCCATTTTGGAAACCACTTTGGAGATCTTTTTAAAGTCAAACATGACATTACACTTTTATAAAAAAAATGTCTGAAAGGATAAACATCTTTGTAAATTTACAATTCACCCAATATAATTCATTTGGAAAAACAATCAAGCACTCAAGAAGCTTAGAATTACAAATCCAGCATAGAGAACATGTTTTAATAAGAAAAACTCATAGTTCAACATAAAGAATGTAATGAAAACCCTAAAATAAACCAATTGTGTTCAAAATTATATTTTTATATAATTTTATAAATTTATAATATAATGAAAACACCCAATAAAATACATAATAAATTATAGTTTCCAATTTAAAGTATCAGACATAGGGTGACCTACCTCAAACTCAAGGCGCGCTGCTAAAGATGACAGTAACTCGAACCTTCCATTTATCACTTACACACATATGCAAATTCTCTTATATGCAAGGACTCTTATCACCTATGTACATATTTTCATGGAAAAATATGTACAAGGGGATCCTTACACATAGTATTATATGTGCATATACCCTTTTTCACTTACACGCATATGCATTTTTATATATATATGTAAGCACACCTAGCCTAATTATATATATTCATCCTTCCATACGTGAATATATATAAAGGGAGAACTTACACATATTTATGCCTACCTATTTATATAAAGATAAGACTTTGAAAATGGCGTCTTGAATCCATACCAACAAAGACCAAAACTCACTATATAAAAAATACCGAGAACTCAAAATCCAAAAAACTGCTAAATTAAAATTGAGCCAAAGAAAGGGAACCAAAGACCCTTACCTGAAACTGAAGAAAAACCCACTACCCTTGATAGAGGTAGTTGGAATTGGCCTCAAAGGGATGCATCAAACCCTAATCATCAATAATTTACCAAAAGAAAAATCCCCAAATTAGTTAGGGTTTATCCAAACCATATGCACCCCATGGAAGAGAATAAAACCACAAAATCGAGGGAGAATAAGAGAAAGGATGCCTACCAAAGAGAGCCTCACACCAAATGGAGAGAATATGTTGTTATCTAAGGGAGAGGAGAGGAGGTAGTGGTTTATCGTGGGAGGCTCCTCCGGCTGGGGTGTCACACAAAAGAGGAGACAGGGAGAGAAGGGGTGTCACATGGAGAGGAGGGGGAAGGGGGAACCCCTTTAGGGTTAAAAAAAGAAAATAATAATATCATTATTATTATTATTATTATAAATAATAATAGTAGTAGTAATATTCATAATAATAATATTATTATTATTATTAAAATATTTTATTTTAATTATGTTTTATTTTTATCTTATTTTATTTCAATTTTATTCTTATTTTTTACTTTTTTTGAACATAGGTCAGGCCACACGGTTTGGCCGCATGGTCTTCAAGACCCTACTTCAATCATGCACACCCTACTGGAGGGAAAGGACCCTTGCATGGGTAGGAAACATGGTTTGAGAAACCAAGCGCCAACTGTGCTACTCAACTCAGTCATTTGATAGAGCCATTTCACACACTTGTCTTAGGTTTTCCTCTAATCATTCCCAAGATGTGCTCCAAAAAAATAAGGGTGCATGGTTATTGCTAATCCTCACATGGTTTGGTCCAACCCATTCTCAAACCATGACCAAGGCCAAAACCCACTCAAAGACTCCAAAACTCAAAAACCTATACTGGGAACTTTACCTGAACCTCAAACGAAAAATCCAACATCAAGAAAATGATAAAGAAATAAATATAAATTATGGTCGGGGTGTGACAGAGCCACCAATTCAATTTGGAAATGTAACCCTTCTATTACCTTGATGTGCCTTAGATATTCATCGTAAGGTAATACATTTTATTTTAAATTCTGAAGATTGTTCCATGTATTTATAAGGATTTTGTTCACATAATATTCTGATGACACCTCTGGAATAATATATTAGGGAGTGGATAAAGGTAAGAACATGACTGGTATGTCAGCTTTAGGAAATTGTCTCCTCATATTCAACATGTATTCTTTGTATTTTTCTAGAGGCTCCTCAACCTGGTCTAACCAAAGTGGATAGTTCCCTACTTCTTTATTATAAATAGCAGTATTGGTTGGGACTTCCTCTGTCACATTGGAAAGTGGATGATCCAAGGATAGTTTGGAGAGTGACCATCACCTTAGGATATCTTTCAGTTGATAAATGATTTCACTTTTCAATGACGAGGAATCATGCATGAATGGAATCATTTTCCCAAGTTCCTCATGGTAATAGGGATTTCTCATCATCACATCAGCAAGGGGGGGACCTCCATGATAAATTGAAATGTTTTTATGTGGAGGACTACCATCACAACTTGACGTCCGACTATGAGGAGAGTTCCTGCAACCTATACCCTAAGGAGGACCTTTAGGGTGGATGATAGAAAAGGGAGGACCTCCTTACTGTTTGATCTTCTATCCATGCTGAGGGATTTTGTGGAGATCATTGAGATATGGGCTCTCGAGATCAATCCAATTTTAGACATGAGGCAATCCTTCATGATGAGATGTTTAGGGAGGACCTTTGGGACTACTGCTATTATTTCCATAATTTGGTAATGAAAGTTTAGGATCCTAAACCACTATATATAAACATATGAGGTTTTCAAGAACTATGGCATCAAGTAGAGTGGGATTGAGGATTGGTTCTTCATTTTCCAATCACCATTTGTGAGGCTTATTTTTTTAGGCCTTTTTGAAGAAGACTAGGGCCTCTTACTGAGGATAGAGTTTTTCATATATAGATGCATTTTTTACTATCTCCAATTTCACTATCATAATTTTCTGATGTAATTATTGAATTTTGGAAGGGTTTTGTGCCTAAGTTAGAGTGGCCATTGGGGTAGGTCGATTACCTCCAATTGGAATGGGGGTATAATCCCGATCTGGTTATTTGTATATCATGGGGGATTTGGACCATGACCCTCCTGTATGGAAGTAAAGGTGTGTGTCTACTCTGGAGTGACCCTAATTTTTTGTTGATGATTCACTCTAATTGAGGGGATAGAGTTGTGTGTTCTCCTATATGCCATTGTCACTGTTGTAATTATATCCTGGTAGGTTTGCTGGATGTGGGAAGGGATTTTCATCCCCCCTTTCACCATTATTAGGATGTGATTGGTAACTTAAATGGATGGAAATGGAATATATGCCCATTTTGTGGTTGGATTATGGGTTTGAGACTTCTCTTATCCTCTATTTCCTATTGGTTTATACCAATAGTACTCAGGTGCGAGGGTAGAGATATGGGTCTGCCTCTTATCTGTTGTCAAGTCTTTCCAGCTGGTTTCTTTGAATTCTACCAGGTTAGTCTAACATTATTAATATATATGAGTAGGTGTGTGTTCCTTCTCACATATTTATATTTTATTTTATTGGCGGTCTTGGCTGGTGCAGGTAGGTGTTTATGCTTGCTCATGATTTTCCACCGAATTTGACTGGTGAACTTCTCTAGATGTTGTTGAATTGTGCCATAAGGATTGGCTAGTGTGGGTAGAACTTTTTTTCTTATCTCTTTTCATAGTAAAATTTGTCTAGAAGGATTATTTAGAAATAATGGAGGTGCATCCCAACTCCCTGTTGTCTAGTTTCTACCCTCGATGGGTCATCTTGTGTGCTTGGGTCTGAGTGACCAAGGCTAAAGTTCTGAGGAAAACACCCCCATCATGTTGATGGTTTTTTGTCGCACAATGTTGGTGGTGGAGATTTCTTGAAAAAGATCTTTTGAGGGACCCTATGCTATTTAGATGAGTTAATCAGTCACCTCTTGATCTTCCTCCCAAAGATAAGGAAGGTACCATTTAGGTGGTACTTCTTGACCAGTGCATTTGAAACCTAACATTGGAGATTCTAGGTTGGTGATGGTGTACTCTGATTAGTTGAGGATCCAGATCGTGCATTGGATGAATCATATGTTAGAAGGAATTGGTATGATGCCATTTGGATTGAAGGGAGATATGGTTGAATGTTCCTAAAATATATGTAAAATACCAAAATAATAAAACCCCATAAAATTAGAATCTCAATAAATGAACAATTGTGAAATTTATTTTTTTGTTTATCCCCTTTAATTTTGGGTGATAAAGGGGCCTGACATGTAGGTGACACTGTTATCTTGGTTAAGGATTCACATCGGTTTCACCATTTTTATTTCTAAAAAAAATCACATCACTTTAGTTTATACTCAATGGTTTATTTATTATGGGGGGTTTTAGTGGTCACACAATCTTTCAATTTGGGTTTAACATTTTCAAATGTCTTCCAATGAGTTTTGTTCATAGAGCCTAAAACACCAAACGGTTCCCTCATTCGAGACATTTCATAAACCTACTTTCCAAAGGTAGGTTTTCATTGGGAAATGGCTCCAATGACACTTAGAGACTCTCATTGGTTGATAGTATGGGATTTCCATCTCATCACTTCATTTTGGGGGTAATTATTTCCTACTCTGTGACTCTCTTAAATATTTAAGACATATTTGTTAATCCTTCATTAATTACCAAGTATAACCTAAGATACCCTTGGGTTAACAATCAATTATTATCATGCATGAATTTTAGAATCATCTGTTTGTATCTGAGGCTCTTCATTGATGGAGACATCTGTATGTATCCTAGATTCTTTATCGATGGTATCCTTTTGCATACAGTTTTGTGATTCTTTGGTCATTTATTATTATAATGTTGGTTTTAATCCATGCAGTGGGGAACTCTAGATTTTATCATCATCTAGGGATATGGGAGTTGTATTGATTTCAAGATCAAGCCCATAATATATGCTTCTTTCATATCTTCATGAAAGGAATCAGAACCTATGTAATTCAATTCTACTTAATGGGACACATCATGCCTTTTAAGGTCATGTGATGAGGTCCAAACCATGTTGTTTTAACATCATGTAGAAAGGATGTCTATGTGATAGATTCCTAATCAGGTTTTATTATGGGACTTATCCAAAAGTGGTCTGGGGAACCTGGAGGGATATGGGCTCTCAAGTTGGATATGGCCCTACAAGAAATGTGGCCTAGAGAAACTTAGGGTTGATTTGGAGGTGTTGGGTTTAAACCTCGATGAGGCTTCCTATGCATCTCATTTGGATGGGAATCAAAGTCCACATAGTTTTGTTGTGAGGACTTGTGCCTATAGAGGCCCACTGAAAGTTTTTATTGCATGGGATTTAGCCCTTTTATATGGTTATAACATGATTTGGGATTATACCAAACAGGAGGCCCATAGGTTGCTTCATCGAGAATATGGTCCCTTTGAAGGTTAAGGAATGTTTTTGGTTCTTACACCATATATGAGGATTCTCAGTTGAGGACTCACTCCTATGGATTCCCTATGAAGGTTTTTATCACAAGGGGAATAACCCTTTGAGATTGATGGACCCACACCTATGGAGGCACTCTAAAGGAAGGTGAGAGGAAGATCCAAAAAAGGATTTTCTATGGAGACATGCATTTAATCATGTGGATTTCATTATCATAAATATACTATAAGATCACTTGTGTCATACTCAGTATGATAAATAAAAGGAATTCAAAGATCTAGTAGACCACGCAATCTTCTTTATCCGCTGGTGGACAAGTAAAGGGCTATGGGAGTGAGAATGGGCTTCAAGGTGCCCATCTCCTCTCTTGTTTTCGTATCCATGATATTCACGTCTGGATACCCATCTAGATATGGACCTACAAGAAAGGCTAGGGGATTACTCCAGGATAGATTCCATTCTATTGGTTCCATATAAGAGAGTATAATAATACACTAACCCTTAAAGGGAAAAGAAATCATGATCCCTCCCCTCACTGTCTGTAATAGGAGGTCCCTAGTTTCAGAGATGAAAGGGGAAGGATATGGACCTATCCCTCATGTCTAAAACTAAGGGTTACATGGAACTACCCCCAGGGTTAGGGTCTTCATGACTAAAGGGATTCATAACTTTACACACCCCAAGGACCCTACCCATTAAGTAGGACAAGTGTGAGACATCTCTGACTAAAGGAATGCATAACCAAATAGGTGACATGCTGGTGTGTATTTCACCATGGTTGTGAAATTATGGAGGCTTCAATGGAGTATTTGGTTTTGTCTCCCTCATATGGGAATCCTAAAGAAGAAGGTTCCCTTCTATTAGTGACATGAAGAGAGGGCTCAAAGGGGGCTCGTGCAGGGTAGGACTGGGTGATCAGAAGTGCTCTGCATAGGGTAGGCCTAGGTGATCAGAAGTGGTCTTCATAGGTTAAGGCTAGTAAATATTTGGAGGTATCACATAGGGAAAGTCTTGGGTAGACTATAAGTACTCTGTGTAGGGTAAGGCCTGGGTAGATCAGAATTACTCCATGTAGGGTAGACCTACATGAGCTATATATGACTTCTGGATGATGGAAAACCTAGGAGACAACACTTAGGAGAGGACTTTCTATAGTCCCAAAGGGTCTCCTTAGGTGTATCTAGAGTGGTTTCACATAGGTCCCAGGCATAGGAGGGGACCTTTACACTGGCTTTAATGGCCGAAGGCCTTCATTTTTATTGATTTTTTATAACCCCCCTTTCAAGGGATGAGTAGGAACCCTTACAAGGCCCGTAGGCTCAGAGATTACATGGCCCGTAGGCTTAGGAGATTACATGACCCAAAGGTCTTAGGGAATTAAACCAGACTATCTACAAGGAACTGCCCCTCCCCAACATCTGCATCCTAATAGTAGCTCTCCACCTTTGAATGATCGTCTGGATAGGCTTCTCGTGCAAGCACAGGCTGGTACCGATGGCATAGTCATACCCTCTCATTCTGACAATCCATTTGGCTCTGCTCTGGTGAGTACACCTACTCTGAATCCTCTTCTGAGGCTGCTCCTTTTTTGTAGTGTTTCTGGGACCTGCATTCAGGTGGCTCGAAGGCCTTGGGGTGACCCAAAGGCCTTAAGGTGGCTCGAAGGCCAGAGAATCAACTGGCCCGAAGTCCTTGGGTGGCCCAAAAGCCTTGCAAGACCTAAGGACCAAACTGGTGGCCTGAAGGCCCATATGGATGAATAGTTTCGGCTACACAGTACCAAATAGTTCATGCTACAGTGCCTGTTACGGTAACCCGGAAATATGCCTCCACCCGAATTTGATCTCGGGACTCTGGGATGCACCTAGCGAGTCCTCACCAACTGGTATTTGGTGATTAGGTGGGGGATTAGTTCCTCATATAGGTGTCTAGTTTTTTACACACTAGAGGTTATTTAATCCCATTATTCCCCTTAATTCCTTCTTCTTTTGAGTCTTATATATCTACTTTTTTTTAGGTCCTAGGTGAAGGAATATAGTGAAAATAGCTTTGAGGCTTCTCCGGGTTTTTTCATCATGTGAAATGAGTAGCCACAAGGTCCTATTTATTGGAATACATGGGACCCTATGAAAATGTGTTTCTCCACATAGGTCAGCCACACAAGTTTCATGTTCAAGAGTCACATGCAGGTATGGTTTCCCTTAAGGGCCACACAAGGAGGGCTTACTCAAGCCTCTTAACGGGTAGGTTATGTGCGTGCAAGTTGTCCTGGGAGAACTCCTTGATTTTCCTTAGTGCTCTTCACTCCTTTATTCAATTGAGAAAATTTACACTATATATTTTCATCCCCATGCAAGAAAAGGGGAGTTTCAACACTCATTAATCTCATTTTAAACTCAGATGACATAAAATTAGAAAAAATCATTATAATTAAATTCACTAGAATAACCAAAAACTATATCATCAACATAAATTTTCATAAATAAAATATCATTAGAAATTATTTTAATAAAAAATTAAGGATAAACATTACCTTTCTTAAATCCATTATTCAATATATAAAAAATAAATTTTTTCATACCGAGCATGAGGTACTTGTTTGAGACCATACAAATATTTAGATAATTTAAAGACATAATTAGGAAAATTTTCATTTTCAAAACTAGGGGTAGAGAAACATAAATTTCTTTAGTTATAAAATGATTTAAGAAATCACTTTTTACATATATTTCAACAATTTAAAACCTTGGAAAAAAGAAAAAAAATGACAAAATTGATATAGCCTATAACCTAGAAACAGGTACAAATGAATCTATTAATTCTATATATTATTCTTGATGGTATCCATGGGTAAAAAGTCTGGATTTATTTTTTATAATATATCCAGATTCATCTAATTTATTTCTAAAGATACATTTAGTTTTAATTTCTTTATTATCTATAGGAAATTCTATTAAAGACCAAACATAATTTATAAAAAACTAATTAAGCTCATATTATATAGAAACCATCTAGTTAGCATCATTTAAAGAATCCTCAATATTATTAGGAAAATGATTAAAAATAAAATAATAATTTGTGAAAAAAATTAAAATAAAATTTCTAGTTTTAATACCATAATCAATATTACCAATAACATTGTTAATAAGATTATCTCTATGAATATTACATAATCCATCATCTTGTTGAGAACCCTCAATTGATTCATCCTTATCCCAAAGTTAAAATCTCTAAACTCGTCATCAAAATCATTATAATCCAAATTTAATTTTACATTATTTTCATTAAACATAACATGAAAAAATTCTTCAATAACTATAGTTCTTTTTCTATAATCTATATAATATTTATTATCATTGTAATAACCAATAAATATACATTCATTACTTTTAGCTTCAAATTTATCTAAATTGTCCTTCAAATTTAAAATAAAAACTTTACAACCAAAAACTCTGAAATAACCAACTATAGGCTTTTTACCTTTAAACAATTTATATGAAGTTTTATTTGAAAAGGGACAAAGAATAATTTTATTTGAAATATAAAAATAAAAAAATAGCTTCATCCCAAAAATATCTAAAGAATTTATATTCACTTAACATATCTTTTTTCATTTCAATAAAGGTTCTATTTTTTTATTCTACAACACCATTTTTTGTGATGTTTTAAGAGCATAAAAATTATTAAAATAACCATTATTTTACTAAAATATTTTAAATTAAAAATTATGAAATTCACCATATTTATCACTGTGAATATAAACAGTCATAAAACCTTTTTTATTTTTAACTATATTATTAAAATAAATAAATCTAGATAAAGTATCATTTTTATGTGCAAGAGAGTAAACCCATGTAAATCTATTATAATCATCAAAAATAACTAAATTATAATTATTTCCTCTAAGGATATAAATCTGAGTAGTAATAAATATATCAATATTTACTAACTATAAAGGTTTATTAGTACTTATATGATTGATAGGTCTGAAAGAAACTTTATATTGTTTTCCTTTCAAGAAAGCATCACAAACATAAAGTTGTTCTTTCTTTGAGTTAGGTAATTGTAACACATTCTCATGTTTATATAGATTTTGTAACATTATGAAATTAACATGACCTAATCATTGATTCCAAATAATTTTATCACTTTACACAGTATTCAAACACTTAACATATTGGATAGTTTGTTCAACAAAATTAATAATATAAATATTTTCCTTTTGAATAGTATAAAATAATAAAGAATCATCTTTAAAAAATAAACACTTATTATTTTGAAACATCAGTTCCATTATGTCATCACATAATTAAGATATACTAATTAGATTATGTTTTCAACCTTAAACATATAAAATGTTAGAAAAAGTATAATTTTAAATACCAACTTTACTAAAACCTTTTACTTTTCCTTTGAAATTGTCTCCAAATGTAATAGTGTCTTCATCACATGTGTTGTAAGTAATAAAATTTTATGGGTATCTCATCATATTTTTAGATCATCCACTATCCATGTACCATATGTAGTTTTTGAGACGTCTAAATAATTTTTCCTACAAAAATCAATTACTTGAAAATTTTGGTACCCAAGATACATTGGGTCCAATCATATTAGTAATACAATTTTTAGGCACCCATGTAGAATTTAAACAAGAATTCCATGGTTCTCTAGATAACAAATATTTAAAAATATGAGTCTTTATAAATCTCAATGAATGTTTAAATATAAGAGACCAATTATTCGTATAGTGACCTTTCATGCCACATTTAAAACATCTAACAGTAGAATTTCAACCATTTTTTACTTTTAAAAAATGATTTTTATAAATTTGAGGTAGTATACTATTATATCCAATAAAATATTTATTTTTATTTATTTTACTCAAAGGCATCATTTTATGATATTTTTTATAGCCTTGAATAAAATAAGACAAACTTTTATTAAGACTTTCAACTTCCTTTTTCAATTTTTTATTCAAATCTTAAGCATATTTTAAATTGTCATAAACTATATAATGAGAATCAGAAGTAGTATTTCTTAGTTTTTCATTCTGTTTTAAATGAATTTTACTTTAATAAATAAGTTTTTCATTATTTTCCTTAAGATTATTATATAAATCAACATCTTTGAAAACATATTTTCTTAGCCTTTCAATTTCGTCATTCAACTAAGAAACATTCATATTTTCAGAATCAGAATCAGAATCAAAACACCCAGAATAAAATCCAAAATCAATAACCTCATTCAGAGAAGGCATAAAGCACTAGCTAGTAGATTCTTTGTCATTCCCATATTGTTCACTATAATCAGATTCTTTGGTACAACTCCAACTAGTTTTCAATACCTTTTTCCCTTATTTTTATATTTATATTTATTCTTTAGTTTTGGGAAGTCAATTTTCGTATGCCCTTTATTTATGAAATCAAAACAAGTAGCATCTAAAGCATTATAATTATTAATTATTTTATTATCTCCCTTAAGTTTTATCCATTTGATGGTTTCTTCTAAATTAGTTCTTAGATCATTTCTTTTTCATTCATTTTTAGATTCCAATCACAATCTAATCCATGTATTCTTTATCACTATCCTATAGAACATAATCAGAAGAGTTAGTGGAAAAAACATTTATATATACAAACTCTATAAATTTTCTGTTTTTATTTTCTCCTCTTAAATGATATTATTCTATTCCATTTAATATTGAATCAGTGATCCAATCAATTCATCAAAAGTATACTCTTTGAAGTTATTTCATTTACTAATGGATCCACTATTTGCATTCCATTTATTTGGTACTGTTTTTAGGACTCGTTCAAAAAGTATTGGAGTTTACAAAGTTTCTCCAAGGGAATTCATTTTATTCACAATGCTTGTGAATCGGTGGAACATTTGGTTCACAGTTTCAACTTAACCCATCTTGAAGTTCTGGTACTCAGCTTAAAACATTTCAATATTAGTTCAAATCAATTTTTATGATCCAAGGTGAATAACTTATAGAATCTTAAAAATCTCATGAGTTATATTACATGTAGACACATGAATAAACACACTTATATTAATATAATAATATAAATATTTATAACTTTGTAATTTAAAACATACTTAATATAATTTTTTCCTATAAGAGTATTTGGGTTAGCTTCTAGTAGTGTGTATTGTTTTACCATGATGGACCAAGGTTCTATGCTTAATTGCTCGATTCATGCCTCTATTTTGGATCTCCTGTAACTATAATCATTGTAATAAAAGTGAGGAAACTTCTTAGAAATCCAAGAATCATTCATATTTATTACTCCCATATAAATTATCATTAACTTTGGTTGTGTGGTTTAGGAATAGGTTGTCATAATTAAATATAAAAAAACAGACACTATATAAGGATTGGATAAATTCCAAAAGGAACAAGCTCTGATACCAACTATTAGGTATCATAAAAAAGAATGATATAGCTAAACTATCCTTAAGAAATGTTCAAGATTTGATACCAATTTTTAGGTCTCAAAGGGTAGTAAAAGATGATTTAGAGTGGGTGAATAGACTATATTAACAAATTTTTAAAGAAATAGATTAATTATGTAAATTAATTATGAAAGTTAATTATGAGAGTTAATTTGAAATGTAAATAAAATAATGAACACAAGGATGTTTTTTATAGTTGTTTATTCCAAAGTGGACCTATTCTACTCTTATACCTCACTACTTAGAGAGAGATATGTTGTGCACTAAACTGATTTTTAGAGGGGAATCATAACCCAATTATAGAATCCTTTTCTACAAAGTGGATGGATAACCACACTAACATACTGTATTTTGTATGGGGAGTCATAGCTCAAATACAAAAATGACTTTAGATAATAGGATCCACAACCCGAATGGTCCTGACTTTAGAATCTAGGATTCACAACCCAAGGAATAGAAAAAAGAAATGATATTGTATGGAAAATCATAAATAGAAACTGAGATCATATGTGAGAGATGGGAAGTAGTGTTATAGACTCAAACAACTAGGATGAAGTAAATGATAAATGAATAAATCATAGGTATTAGTTATTGATAAATGTATCAGGATGTCTCACTATGGTTGTAGTAGTTGTTGTAGATGTTTTTATTCAGTGCTTGATAGGCTTTCCAGCATATAGAAACTTAACCGCACAAGTAATGAACTTCAAAGTTCATAGTAAAGATTATTTCTCAAAAGGTTTATATTCCCATAAATTGTATGTCTCCGATACTGAATTCATTCTGAAGCTTTTGAATAGGATTTTTAAAAACTAAAAAATTAATCACTATTCAGGTAAAGCAATTCAAATTCAAACTATAAAAGATTGAAAATTATCATCCATAATAATCATAATAAATATTGTTTGAATTCAAAAACTAAATACCAATTCAATACAATTTTAATTACCCATTAAATATTTCAAATAGTCTCCATAAAAATAGGTCAAGGAAATTCCCATGAATATTATAAAATAGATTGATTATTTAAATTCAAATATTAAATACATTCTAATTTAATGCAATGTGTAAATATTCAAAATTTAATATAAAACATTAAATAACACAAAATGTGTTTGAATAATTTCCATTTCATTAAATATTAAATTAGAAAATAATAATACATATAAATTAACTCAAAAAATAAAAAAATCAAATATTGGAAAAATATGTATTAATAATATGTGTGAATAAAGAGTAAAATAATACATATTTTAAAACATATTAAAATATTATAATAACAATTCACATGGATTTTATATAATATATTTGAATTTTAAAAATTAATAAAACTCTTAAAATAATTAATGTAATCATGTAATTAATTATATAATTGAAAATAATGAAAAACAGAGCATGCTGAAAATTCCATATTTAAGTTAAAAACAACCCTATGTTGAAGGAATCCTACTATTGAAGGAACTCTACTTTTTATTAAAAGTATGGTTAAATAACCCTAATTTTGATTAAAATTATGGTTTAATAACCTTAATTTTTATTAAAAGTATGGTTGAGGAACCCTACTTTTGAATAAAAGCATGGTTCATGTATATTATATTGGAAAAATTATTCCAAATTTCCGTTAAAGATTTATATGGTGTGTTTAAATATCACATGAACATGAGGTAAATTTAAACTCCCTCATGTGGTCACTGCATATGATTCATGAAGTAAGTTCACTAAACCTGTGGTAACTTCCAAAACACATGGTATGTTGGTTTTCAAACTCATGGTCACTTCCGCAACATTCAGTCAATACACACTTAAGACATGTGATAAGTTAAAGGCTTCATGTGATGAGGTAATAGATTCATACAATCACAAGGATTTAACTCATGGTAGGTATATATGAAAATTTAGTAGTTTAAACTTCAAATTCATGGTAATTTGATATAATTTTTCATAATAGTAATATTTAAAACTTACAGTAAGTAGATAAAAGGAAACCTAAAAACTTAAAATAGCTTGATAACAGAAAATTTAGGGAATTTTTAGACCATCTAAACAACTAAATAATAAAATGGCATAGAAGAATTAAATATATATATATATATACTTGATATATTTCAAATGGATCAAATAAATCTTTGATCTGAAATATATATCAAGTGATATCATCGAAAAATATTAAAATATATAAACTAAAAGCTGCAGAAAAAAATATTGAAATTATTGTAGAATGTAGGTTAATTTTTCAAGCATTTGAATGGAATTTACAGCCTTTAATTCAATTTAATTAAATTCATATGAATGTATTATCTTTTCAACTCAACAAAAGGTGTGTGGTTCTGATGTATATCTACAAATTTATCAAATAAATGCATAAGAAATTGAATTCTGGAAATTCCATAACTGTTGAACAGACTTTGGGAAATTTTTAGGCCACTAAAATAACAAATACAAACTTCTTATTAGTTTAATGAAATGTAAATAAATCTATTTTATTTCCAATAGTGAAAGTTTCATGGTGACATGATCTATATAAATCAAGTTATAATAAAATAACTAAAGAAAACTATAAAACATTATAAACTAAAAATTTGTGTAGAAACCAAAAGCATGCATCATATTGAAACAAAAATGAAAATATACTAGAGATTAATTTAAACTTTATTATAGATGAATAAAAGTTAGATAAACTTTTTATATTTAATATGAAATAATGATTATAAAAATCCAATCATTGTAAATCAAGATATAATAAAAATACAGTGAGCTAGTAAAAACTTATTTCCATATAAAATAATGAGAGTTCAAAAAAATAAAATATAATTAAAGAAAAAACCTCCCAAAAATAATCAAATCAATTTGATTAAAAATTAAAAAAATTAAATCAAATAATTTCAAATTCTAAAGATTCGTCTTTATTTTAAACTAGGAAAAACAAAATTGTGATGCATAAAAGAAATTTAGAAGTTATAGAAGACTTCCTTGAATCAGGTTTGTTCAGAAATTATACTTCAAAGAACCACTACATAAGAAAAATGGTTAAAGTGATAGGTATTTAACTAATTTAACAATATAAACTTCCCAAAACTAAAGTTTAAAATCAATTTATTATAATATAATAAATAGAACATGAGTTATTTCCTAAAACTTAAATCATATGTTGGAAAATATTTCAAATGGATTAATTAAATCTCAACTCTACATATATTGGCTATTTAAAACTATTTTAACACTAAAACACCATCATATTGACTAATTTAAAAAACAAGGGGTAAATCCCCCTAAATTCGTTATTTTTTAAATATTGTTACAAAAAAAATAAAACTCTCATTATATAAAATATAAACACATAATCAGCACACATAAAACTAAATTTCTAAAATATGTATAATACAACATGCTTACTTGCAGAATAATAAACAAACATAATTTGTGGTACATCCCTAAAATCCATAAAGCATCATAACATCATAAAAGATATATATTTTATGAATTCTAGTATAATAATTTTATGAAAAAGTATAGAATATTCATGTTTTCTATATACCATATATCTTTAGAACTCTTTAGGTAGGTTTCCCATAAAATAGATTAAGAGAGTAATTGTTTTGTTACCCAAGATATTTTGGGTCCAAGAGGATTAGTGATAAAAATATTAGGCACCAATACCAATTTAAGACATTTATTTTAGGGTAATCTAGAAAATAGATTCTTAGAAGTAAAATTCTAGATGTGAACTGGTGAATAAGTAAATCTTAAATAACATTTGTTTGCATAATGCCCTTCGATATTACATCTAAACCATGTAACAGTTGACACATTTCCTTTATTTCCTTTAATAAAATTAGTTCCATAAAACTTAGGAATATGACTATTATAACCAAATATAGTTTTAAATTTATTTGGTTTACTCATATCCATCATCTTATCAATTTTTTATTTTCCTTGAACAAAAACTGATAAGGTTTCCTTTAATCCAGTAATTTCCCTTTTAAGATTTTCATTCTCTTTTTGATTAACTTTCAGGTCATCGCATATTTTCCCATTTAAACATGATCATATATTTATCAATTTCTTATTTTTCATGTTTAATATTCTTACATTCCTTTTCAATTTTATCTAAATCATCAAAAACTAACTTAAATCTCTTATCTTGATCATTATTAATTTTTTACAATTAATCTTTTATTATTTCATTCTAATCTTTGAGTTTTGTTAGTTCAGAATCTATAACACTTTTCAATTATAAATTAATTAAAGTAAAGTATTTTATTTTTTCATTTTATTCTTTAAATATTTTATTTTTTATTTTTCAATTCTCTATATGATTCATCCATTCTTAAAATATCACTTTGAAACTTTTCATTTTTTCAGATAATTCTTTAACTTCATTTTCAATATCAGAATCATAACCTGAATTATAATCATAATCAGTGTTTACCTCATTCATAGTTGTTTATATAAAACATAGATTGGATTTTTCTTTTTTACTCATAGAATTGTCACTACCATAGTCTGAATCCTCTATGAAACTTCATCCAGTATGATATGCATGTTTTAACACCTTCTTATATTTCTCATATTTTCCTTCTTGTTTCAATTTTGGACAGTCTAATTTGATATACCCCTTTTTTCTTTCATCATTGCATATTAATTCTAAAACATTGTATTTACTATTATTATCTTTCTTACTTCCCTTTATTTTATCATTTTGATGATCTCTTCTAGGATACTTCTAAAAACTCTCTTTCTTTTCTTGTACTTATAGAATTCATTAGTAAAATTTTCTATTTTATCTTTCTTGCTTTGTTTAAACTCAGAATCATAGGAATTAAGAGAAACATTTATATTATATTTGAATGTTATACCTTTAATTTTTTCATGATCTTCACCATTATCATTCTTCATCCCCAAATCATATTTAATAAGTGGTCCTATGATTTTATCCATTGAATAATTTGTGATATCCTTACTTTATTTAATCAAAACCTTATTTGAGTGTTATCTTTTAGGTAAAGCTCAAAGTATTATTTCAATAAGAAATTTATTGTTTATGGTATCCTCAAGTGTAACCATTTTATTTACAATATTAGTGATTCTTTTATACATATCATTGATGTTCACTTGATCATTCATTCTGAATTCTTGAAACTCGACCCTATGAATGCCCAAATTGGTTCTCTACAATATATCAATTCTTTAATGAGAGAATTTTAAAGTCCTCCAAATTTTAGATGTAGTTTTACATACAGAAATATGGATATACATATTTTTACTTATAAAAAAATACAAGTAATTCATAACTTAATAGTTTAAAACACATTTTATAGAATCATTTCTATTTAGAGTTTCTAACATCAATCATTTTATAAGGTTTTAACATGATATCCCAAAATTCAAGACCCGTATTTTTTTAAAATTACTCCATCTGATCATTCTAGTATACATAATTTCTTTCATTGAAGTGAGGTGGTCTGATGAGATTCAACAACTCAAATTCCTGACTTTCTATAATAAATCAATGGATATTTCCTTATACTATTAAGTCTAGGATAATGGTCAGTTCAAAAAGATAATGAAACAATAATAAACCACTCCTTAAAAAGGAATTATTCCCTGATATCAATTGTTAGGTCCCTGTGATATGAAAATATTGGCTTAAGGGTGGATGAATAGAACTTTTAAAAAAATTAATCAGTTAAAATATAATTATCAAAGTAATAAAACAATGCAGTGGGAATTAAAATTATGAACATGGTATTTTTAGTGGTTTAGATCAATAAGATCCTAGTCCAGTCTTCAAAGTTCTATATTCAGTGATAATATCGATATTCAATAATTCCTTACTTTTGATAGGGACTGATAACCTAGTTGCAGACGTACCTTTTGTACACTTGGTAGTATAACCCTAACTAACTTTTATAGAAGTCACATCCCACCTAACTTTTATATGGGAGTCAAAACCCAACCTTCCTTTTGGATGGGAGAAATAACCTAGTTAAATAACTTTTGGATAAAAAAATATTAAACTGACACTAGAAGCATAAACAGAAGATGGAATAAATACAAAAATTAAAACCAAATAGAATTAAGGGAATCAATAGAGAATATGATGTTGAATATCGATGCAGATTGACAATTTCAATCACTTAAGTAGTGGATGATAAAAATGGAAAATCCCTTTATGATCACAAAAATGAAATAGTATTCATAGCATAAATTTAATAGTCCACAATTCTCATATGAATGTTGTATTTTTCTTTCACTATGGTCGTATATCATCATCATCAATGATTTAGAATAAACTATATCGAGTTTATTTTATCATTTTATCCCTTTATTTAATTCCAATGGCTAAACCTAAGTAATTAATTCTCAGATATTAGAGAGTCTAAATAGTTAATCATAAAACTCCATGTTATAAAAATAATAAACACTTAAAATAATACTGTTACATGTCATTTGAATTATCGCACTCATAATCAGAGAGTTCTCATGCTCTTTTATTCCTACATGAAAAATCTTCGAAACACTTCGAATATGATTATTAAGATAAATTAGAGATTTTAAATTATTAAAATAATTAAAAATTCTCCCACTTACTTATAGTGATTTTATAATTCATATACTATAAAAAATAGAGTATAAAAGAAATAATATGAAAATTATTATTTACATAACAATTTCCCACTATATTTTTATTCAACTATTGATAGTATAGTCATTATAATATATAATTAATTTAAAAAGTGACATAATAGGTAAAAACATTAAATAAACTTGCAGTTAATCATTTTATAAAAATAATAAATAAACTGAGTATTTTGTAAAATATAATTTTCACAATATAAAAAAATAAAATAACTAACTGTGTGATACATAATCCTTATAGTCAATATACTTACCATGCCATCACATTTAGTCAGCATACAGACCGTGCAGACAAATTTTTTGTGCATTCGGTATATTGAGTGTGCGAACAATTTTTTTTTTTTTGTGTCAATATACAGACCGTGTGGAAAAAAATTGTGTGATCAGTATTTTGATCATGTGATCAAATTTTTCATGTTGTCGATATACTGATCGTGTGAAAAAATTTGTCTTGTGGTCACTTGAAATATGTTGACAGTCACTTGAAAAATTTTATGGTCACTTTAAAAAATTCAGTTGCGGTAATTTAAAATAAAATAATTCATGCAGTAAAAAAATACTTGTAACTTAAATTAAGTATGTAGTTATTCGTGATCAATTAGAAATATACTACCCATGGTATCTTCAAATTATGAATCATGGTCACTTTGAATGATATTCAACGTAGATAAAAATAATACCCATGGTAACTTCATTTCAATACATAATAACTTCAGAAGTACCACACAGTCGGTTCTCCCTCATGTGGTAACTCACTTGACGGTAACTTGAAAAGTCACATGGTAACTTTGTATATATCTTCACAATATCTTTATATATCCTTCGTGGTAACTATTCAATACCTCATGTGGTAAGTATCTTCAATATTACTTCCAAATATGTTGCTCACGGTAGTTTGGTGTTATGATACATAGGAGAGATAAAGTGTAAATGGTGCATAGACGTGATGCGAGCTATTGTGATGAAGAGTATAAAGGTTGTGGCTAGTGTGTGGGTGAGGATGAACCAAAGAGGGATGTGTTATCAAACTATTTTCACTAGTGTCGCATTGCTATAGGTGAGTACGAATTGTAATAGGGTTGAGAGAGTGGTTGGTTGTAGCCATGTTCGCGGACTGGAGAGGAGTATTGTTAAGAAACACTAAAGTTCCATGCGAAGTGGAAATGGGGTGTGAAGTCATGCCAAGCTGACATGGTGTTAGTGTCTCATGCACAATATGGTGAATGAGGAACAGGGTGCCACTGAAGATGATGAACAATGTACATTATGTGTGTGTGTGTGTCTGTGTGTGTCTGTGTTTGTGTTGATATATATATATATAAATTAAACATAACATAAAATATGTATTTTTAAAAATATAATTTTAACAAGATATAAAATATGCATTTTAAAAATATAATACTAATTAAACAAAACTCAAAAACTTAAGTTAAAAAATATAAAACAAGATAATTATATATGTGATAAAATATTAATATTGTAATTTTATTAACTAAATTAGTAAACTCAAAACTTTAAGAAAGTATTATTAAATTTTTTCAAACATTATCACATGTAACAAAAATAAATTTAAATAAATGAAAAAAAAATAAAGGATGAATAATAAAATAATATAATATTAAAAATTAAATTATTTTCAATAAATATTTTTTAATGAATGAATTTCAATTTAAAAAAAATAAAACAATGAAAAACATAAACTATCAACACAAAAAATATCCCCCTTTTTATAAATTGAAAAACCAAAGCCTATTTTTTAATTTAAAAAATCCCAAATTTTCTCCCCCTTTTAAAAATTTATCAAAAATAAAAAAAATCCAAATAAAAATATTATTAAGAATAATATTGAGGAAAAAAAAGAAAGGTAAAACTCCCCTGCATAAAAGCATATAAAATTATTTTAAATGTAACATGTATACCAAAATTTAATAGAAGTGGAAATTAAGCATTAAATATCATCTAATCTATTTTAGACTATGTTAAACATAAGTCAATTAAATACTGAAAAGAAAATATTTATCTGATAAAAAATATTTTAACTGGATTAGTAGTTCAATAACATAAAGTAGAACATTTTCATAAAAAAATAACAATTAATAATAGTACTCATGAAAGATGGTATCTGAAACTATATCCAGTTTTAATAAGAAGTAATCATAATAATTAAAAAATAATATTCTAACATACCATGTTCAAACACAAGAATAATATATAATATTTTTATAGTTATTTAACAAATCAAGTCATTTAATATGATTTATAACAAGAAAAAAACAAAATAAATTTACTTGAAAAGATAAAAAATAAAACATTATAATTCTTACATTTTATTTCCAAAAAAAATAAATAAATTTTCTTCAATAGTTAAAAAATAAACTCTCCCTTAGTTAAGCATGTAAATTATCTTATTAAAAAAGATAAACTACAACTAGAATTAAAAAATATAACAAATTCTATTGTCATTGAAACATTTCTCACCTTATAGTAATCATTATGGTGTAGGAGATACCAATGTGTATATTATATCAAAATATATTTAGGTAATAAATTAAATTTAAACTAGTTGGAAAAAGTTTAAATAATTTACGTAGTCTATGAAATTTTTATTAATTTCAAGGAATAAAAAATAAGTTCATCTTTGACAGAATAAAATTAATTTGAGCAAAATTAAAAAATTTAAACTAATTTATAATTCCAAATTTTAAATATTCTTCTTGATTTTAATCTTAAAAATTTTAAATTGTATTATATAAAATAAATTTATAAGTTATAAAAGATTTACCTGAATTAGGAGCATTTGAAATTATATTTCAAGGGACCACTATAAGAGACAAACCATTAAAGTGGTAGGTGGTTTACTAATTTAACAATACAAACTTTCCAAAACTAAAGTTTAAAATCATGTTATTATAATGTAATAAATAGAACATGAGTTTCTTCCTAAAACTTAAATCAGATGGTGAAAAATATTTCAAACAAACTAATCAAATCTGATATCTACATATACTAATTGTTTGAAAACTATTTTAATACTAGAACACCATCATATTGACTAATTTAAAATGCAAGGGGTAACTCTCCCTAAAATCATGCTTTTATAAAGATAGATACAAAAAAATAAAACTCTCATTGTATTAAATATAAACACATAATCAGAAAACATGAAACTAGAAATTTTAACTATGTAAATTAAAACATATTTACTTGAAAAAGCAATAAACAAGTAGAATTTTTTGTATATCTCTAAAATCTAGAAAGTGACATAACATTATGAAAAATATTAGATATTATGTATGTCGGTATAACAATTTTATGAAACATTAAATAATATTCATGTTTTACATATACCATGTATCTTTCAAACTCTTTTTGAAGGTTTCCTATAAAATAGATTAAACAAATAATTATTTTGGACCCAATCTATTTTGGGTCCCACTAGATTAATGATAAAACTCTTTGGCATCCATACTAATTTAAAACATTTATTATAGGGTAATCTAGAAGATGGATTCTTAAAATTAAAAGTCTTATTGTGGCCTAGTGACAGATTAAATATTAAAGAACATTCATTTTCATAATTCCCTTTTAGGTTACATCTAAATCATGTAACAGATGAGAAATTATCATTACTTCCTTTAAAAAAATTAGTTATGTGCATCTTAGTAACATCACTATTATAACCAAATTTGGTATTATCTTTATTAAGTTTTCTCATAACCACATCTTATCAAATTTTTCTTTTCCTTGAATAAAAACATATATGGTTTCTTTTAATCGAATAATTTCTCTTTTAATATTTTCATTCTCTTTTTTAATAAATTCCAGGTCATCACAGATTTTCTTATTTGAACATGATCATATATTTCTCAATTTCTTATTCTCATGTTTAAGCTTATTATATTCCCTTCTAGTTTTATCTAAATCATCACAAACTAACTTAAATATTCTACCTTTATCTTCATTAGTTTTTTACAAAAAATCATGTATTCTTTCATTCTCATCTTTGAGATTTATTAGTTCAAAACCTGCAACCCTTTTCTCTTATAAATTACTTAAAGAATAATTTTTCATTTTTTCATTTTCTTATTTAAATTTTTTATTTTCTATTTTTAATTATCTATATATTTTATCAATTCTCAAAATCTCACTTTGAAAATTTTCATTTTGTTTAGTTAATTATTTAATTTCATTTTCAATATCAGACTCACAACTTGAACTGTAATCAAAATCAGTGTTTACCTCATTCATAGTTGTTTTCATCAAACATAGATTGGGTCATTATTTTTCACTATCAAAATCATCACTACCCAAGTCTGGCTCCACTATGCAAGTCAATCCAACATGATATACAAGATTTAACTCCTTATATTACTTGTATTTCCCGTCTTGTTTCAATTTTGGATAGTTTGATTTGATATGTACCTTTTTCTTGTATTCATATCATATTAATTTGTATTTACTATTATTACCATTATTTCTTCACTTTCTATCATCCTTTTTATGATATATTCTAGGATGATTATAAAAACCACTCTTTATTTTCATGTACTTATAGAATCCTTTAGTGAAATTTTATAATTCATCTTTTTCACTTTGATGCAACTCAGAATCAATGAAATTAGCAGGATCATTTATATTATATTTAAATGTTATAAATTTTCTTTTGTTATGATTTTCACTATTATCATTCTTCATCTCTGGCTCATATTTAAAAAGTGATCATTTGATTCCATCCATTTAATACTCATTGAAATTCTTACTTTCATCAAATTCAACCTTCTTTGAGTTCTATATTTTAGGTTGAGTTCGAATTATTCATTCAATAAGAACTTCATTCTTCATGGTCTCCCCAAGTACAACCATGTTGTTTACAATATTAGTGAATTTATTGTACATATCGATGATACTATCTTGATCATTCATTCTGAATTCTTTAAAATCATCCCTATGAATAACTAACTTTGTTATTTGTAACTTATCAATTTCTTGATGAGTGACTTTTTAAGTCCTCCAGATGTCGTATGCATTTTTGCATAAAGAAATGTGGATATATATATTTTTACTTAAAGAACAATACAATTAATTCATTACTTTGTAGTTTAGTGCATATTTTATAGAATCATTTCCTATTAGAGTTTATAAATATATATCTAATTATTTATAAGGTTTTTAAATGATGATCCAAAATTAAAGACCTATATTTTTTATAAATACCTCTATATGATCCTTCCAATATATATAGTCACTTCCATTTATGTGAGACGGTCTGATGGGAATCAACAACTCAAATTTTTTACTTGCCATAATGAAGTAATTGATCATTCCTTAGACTTTTATATCTAGGATAGTGGTTAGTTCAAAAAGATAATGAAACAGTAATAACCAACTCCTTAAAAGGAACCACACTCTGATGCCAATTTTTAGGTCCTGGTGATGCAACAAGTTTGACTAGAGGGGGGTGAAAAGTCCTTTTAAAAAAACTAATCAATCAAAATATAATTATCAAAGTAATAAATCAATTTAATATAAATTAAAAGAAAGAACACGGTATTTTTATATTGGTTCAAATCACCAACATCCTAGTACACTCTTAAGTCTTCTCTACTCGGTGACAAGATCGATATTTCATAATTCCTCACTTTTGATGGGGATTGATAACCCTATTACATATGTACATTTTACACAATTCATAGTATAACCCTAACTAAATTTTACAAGAGTCACAACCCACCTTTATTTTATTATGGATTCATAACCCAACCTTCCTTTTGGATAGGATGAATAACCTAGTTAAATAAATTTTGGATTAGAGAATCTTAAATCAACTCTAGAAGTACAAAGATAAGATGCAATAAATACAAAAATAAAAACCAGATATAATTAAGATCTGCAGTGGAGCATATGATATTGAATGTCGACGGATATTAATAATTTCGATCACTTTAGTAGTGGATGATAAAAATGATAAAGTCCTTTTTTATCATAGTAATGTAAAAGTAGTCATGGTAGTAATTCAGCAGTTTGCAATTCTCACATGAATGTTGTATTTTTATTTCACTATGATTGTATATCGTCATTGTCATTAGTGATTTTGAATAAACTATGTCGATTTTATTTTATCACATTCTCCCTTGATTGAATTCCAACAGCTAAATCCATGTAATTAATTTCAAGATCATGGAGCATCTAAATAGCTAATCTCAAAATGTCACAGCATAAAAATAATAAACACTTAGAATAATATTATTACCTGTCTTTGAATTATCGCAATCATAATCAAATTGTTCTCACGCTCTTTTATTCATGTATGAAAAAACTCTGAAACACTTTAAATATGATCATTAAGATAAATGATATATTTTCAAATAACTAAAATAATTAAAAATATTCCCGCTAACTTACAATAATTTTATAATTAAAATACTATAAAAACATAGTATAAAAGAAATAATATGAAAATTATTATTTCTATAAGAATTTTCCTTGATATTTTTATTCAATAGATCATAGTCATTATAATATATAATTAATTTAAAAGTAAATATAATAGTTAAAACAAATTAAATAAACTTTCAGTTAATCATTTTATAAAAATAATAAATAAATAGATAGATAATTATGGAAAATATAATTTTTTGAAAAATAAACAAAGTAAAGAAATGAACATGTGAGGAATAATCCTTACAGTCAGTATACATAACGTGTCATCATGTGTGGTCGATATACTGATCATGCGAACAATTTCATTGTGCGGTTAGTTTACTGACTGTGAAAAAAAGTTTTTGTGTGGTCGGTATACTATCTGTGCGAACAAATTTGTTGTCTGGTCAGTATATGGATCGTATGAACAATTTTTTTTATTGGTTAATATACTGATCGTGTGAACAAATTTTTTGTGTGGTTGGTATACTGACTGTGCGAACAAATTTGGTGTGTGCTCGGTATACTAACTATGTGAACAAACTCTTCATGTGATCACTTGAAATATATTCGGTCACTTAAAAAATGTATCGTCACTTTAAAAAAATACTTTTTTATTAAGTTAAATTAAAATAATTCATGCGGAAAAAAAATAAATTGATGCAATAGAAAAAACTGACATTTGAATTGGGTTTGTGGTTACTCATGGTCACTTGGATATACTACTCACGATAACTTCAAATTATGTTTCACGATCACTTTGAATGAGCTTCATGGTAGGTACAAATAATACCCAAATTTATTTCACTTCATGGTAACTTCATAAATACTACACAATTGGTTCTCCCTCATGCGGTAACTCTCTTCATGGTAAATTCAAAAGTTTCATTGTATCTTAATATATAGCTTCACATTAACTTCATATATGCCCACGGGGGCTGGGTGAGTTGGTTCAAGGCGGTGGCGTCCCGTCGCTGAGGTTCTGGGTTCGAGTCCTCACAAAGGCAACGCGCACCATATGCCAGCGATCCTCTCGTCCCCTCGACCTCGTGGGAACTGGCCCAAGCCCAAGGGTTGGCCACCTTGGGCCTAGCTGGGGGCGTGCGGCGCGCAGGTGGGTAAGGCCAGCCCAATACCTCGTTACCCAACAACACGTTTTCCGCTTCGGCGGTGGCATAGTGGTGAAGGAGAGGGGTACAACAACGCCGTTCTTTGGGAGGTACAGGGTTCGAATTCTGGGAGTCCTCTTTCGGGGCGAACCTCTCCCCCGGGATCCACTTGCCTTGCCGGGTCACCCGGTTTCTGACTGGGTGGGCAAAATGAGGCGCAACCCACCCGTGCTGACGGATTGCTTGACGAACCATCGTCGCCCGGGTTGTCACCCTCCGGGATGCTCTGCCATCTCGGCTGGCAACGGCTCCTTCTCGGCTGGGGCTCTCTCCGGAGTGACCTCTTCATGGGGGGGGGGGGGTTTCCTTGTGTGGAGGGTTCGAAAAGGCCACACAAGGGAATTCCCTCCAAAAGAAGGAAATAAAAAAAAATTAACTTCATATATCTTTCATAATAACTTTTCAATATCTAATGCAGTAATTATCTTCACGGTTACTTCCAAATATGTTTCTCATGATAAGTTGGTCATGGTAGGTTGGTGTCGCACTACGCAAGGGAAACGAAGTGGAAATAATGAATGGAAATTTTGCGAGTTGTTGTGTTGAAGAGTCTGAAGCATGCGGCTAGTGTGTGGGTGAGGATGAACCAGAGAGGGGTGTGTTGTAGAACTTCTATCACCAGTGTCACACTACTAAAAGCAATGGAAAACTGCAACAAGGTTGAGAGATAGGCTAGGTATAGCAATGTTCACAAACTAGAGAGGAGCAAGGCCAAAGTGTCGTGTGAAGTGGAAACGAGGTGTGCAGTCATGTCGAGCTACCATTGTTTGGTGTCATTCACGCAAGCTGGTGAAGGTGGAATAAGGTGTCGTTGAAGAATATGAACAATGTACATTGTGTGTGTGTTGATATATATATATATATATATATATTAAAAACAATTAAACATAACATAAAATATATATTTTAAAAGATATAATTTTGACAAGATATAAAGTATGTATTTTAAAATTAAAATACTAATAAAACAAAACTAAAAAACATAAGATAAAAAAATAGAAAACAAGATAATTATATATGTGATAAAATAATAATACTATAATTTTATTAACTAAATTAGTAAACTCAAAACTTTAAGAAAGTAATATTAATGTTTTTCAATCATTAACATATGTAATAAATTAAAATTAAATAACTAAAAAATAAAATAATGAATAATAATATAATATAATATTAAAAATTAAATGATTTTAAATAAATATTTTTTAATTAAGGGATTTAAATTTAAAAAAATAATAAAATAAAGAAAAATATAAAATCTCGGCATAAACAAACCTTCTACTACCGTAATACGGATAGTCTATGTAAGGGAAAATAGGTTTGACCCTTACACGGTGCATACCACAAATAAGGGTACTGAGCTCTTACCTTTACATGAACTCCTTTGTGTAAAGGTAATCCCTAAGTTACCTTTACATAGCCTTAAGAAAACCTCTGTTGCGTTTACGTAGCCTCTCGCATAAGGGTAAGTGGTTGGTTACCTTTATGTAAACCTTTTAAAAATTGTATAACCTTTACGCATAAACCATTTACCTTTACATGAGATTTTAAAACCCTCCACTAACTTTATGTGTAAGGGTAATCAATACCATACCCTTATGTAGCATCTTTACACAAACCATTTTTGTGAGGGTTACAATACAAACTACCATTATGTGAACCCTTTGTATAAAGGTAAGTAACGGGTATCCTTGCTTGTGCAAGACTAATGCCTTGGTTATCCTTACGCATCTCACACTACTACAAATTTGGGTTTATCCAATGCTAACCTTTATCAATGCTATATAAAAGCACTAATAAAGGTTACCTTTTTCACTACTAGAAAAAGTGCACATAAAGGATCTTTTTATCAGTGTTAATAAAAGCACTGATAAAAGACCCCCTTTATCAGCTTTTTTATTAATGATGATAAATGGTACCATTTATCATCACTAAAAAATGATGATAAAATCCACCTTTATCAGAATTTTTTGATAACATGGTGATAAAAGCCCCCTTTATCAGTGGTTTTTCTTTAGCACTAATAAAGGGTACCTTTTATCAGTGCTAAAAAGCACTGATAAAAGATACCCTTTATTAGTGCTTTTATTTTAGCATTGATAAAAGGTATATTTCATAAAAAAAGTATATATAATTAAAATCATATATTAATATAAAAATATATTTATATTGATATTAATATAATATATTTTATTAAATGTGATTTATAGAAGACTAAATATGCATTTACACTTAATATATAAAATATTTAGTAAAAGTGGATTATAAAATAATTAAAATGATATTAATTAATAATTTGATAATTATTATCAATTAATAGTCATTTATTAACAATTGGATGATATAAAAATTTAATAAATGAATGAAGAATCTAAAATAAGTTGAAAACGTGACTTGAACTTCAAACGGTCATAACTTTTGATCCGGGTGTCCTTTGAACTCTAACACATATCAAATCAAAGCCTGCAAAGAGATCTATTCCATTTTGATTGGGGGGGGGGCTTGGTTACTACTTTTTTTAGGTCAAAAGGGGCCCAAAAGGCCTCCAAAACTTAGTTTTTAGTTGATATACCCTAATTTTTTATATTTGATGGGATTTCAACTTCGTTTAAGAGGGAATTTTAGTCCTTTTTTAGTGGAGAATGAATTTATTCCCAAGGATTACATTCATATTGATATTAAGGTTTTGAAATTTTATCTTTTTTCATATTTTAATTTTATTTATAATTAAATATATTCAGATTTCCTTATATTACATATAATCAATCAATTGTATAAATACATATTTAAACATATTTACATGAAAATTTATTTTTAGATATATAAACCATATGAAAATAAATATTTATTATTCATTTTATTAAAAATAAAAAAGTATTCATTTTATTAACCTTATAAAATGAATTAATATATATATATAACTATACAAGTAATGTTTATATATAAATATGTGTGTGTCAATAAAAAATATATTTTTTTTCTATATTCTAAAATATGTAAATAAATACATATATATAATTATTTGTGCATGCATGTGTAAAATATAAATGTGTACGTGTGTGTGTAAATATATGTGTGTATGTGTGGGTGTTAGTATTGGGTAAATACATCATATATAAATGTATTTTTATAAATAAATCATTACCATTATCATTAAATATAGTATATAAACATATTTACAATAAACATTTATAAATACATTATAAAAAAATTATATCAAAATATACAATTATATGTGAATATATATAAATATAAATATGTATATATATGTGCGTGTGATATATAGTATTTATATCTAAATATAAAATATATAGACATATTTTAAAAATATATTTAAAAATAATTATATAAATCATATGGAATTAATTATTATCCATTTTATTTAAAACAATATCTAACCATTTTTATACATTATCAAAATATATAAATATATATATATACACACACACACATACTTAAACAAATGCATATATAATTTTTATATATACATATGTGTGTGTATTAATAAACAGATATATATATATATATTTATATTTATATTTATATTTTAATATATGTAAATGAATATTAATATATAATATATTTAAATAAATATAGGTATATATATCAAAAATTGACACACGCATATATTTTATAAATGTATTGAAAAATAATTATATAAATATATGAATAAAAAAGATGCATGTAAAAATATATAAAAATAAATAGAAATATCAAAAAAGATAAAATAAAACAAGTATGGTGTAGTGGTAATGCATTAAAATTTTAAAAGGGAGATCCAAGGATCGAATCCAAGCATGCTCGTGCGGGTGAAGGGTAGGTTGGGAAATGGAAAAGCACTGACAAAGGGGGGGAAAGCGCTGACAAAGGGGGGTTTGAAAGCACGAGTTCCAGGTGGGGTGTGGGGTGGGTGGCTGAAAAGTGCTGACAAAGGTGGGGAAAAGCGATGACAATGGGGTGGGGAGCACTCAAAAAAATATAATTTTTTTTAAATTTTATCAATGCTAAAAGAAATCACTCATAAAGGGGACCTTTAACAACACTTTTTTAACATTGATATAGGGGGCTTTATCAGTGCTCTTTTAACACCGATAAATAGTGCCTTTAACAGCACTGCAAAATGGTTTAACAACCCTAAATTCTATCAATAGAAATTCCATTCTTATAATTATGTCATATGGTATAATCACATAAAATCACATATAGAAAACAATACAAACTTTATAAATGATAAATTTATGAAATAAAAGGCATTTCTAGAAGTTAAGAAACATATACCAAAGGAATGGTAACTTGACCTTTGGAATAGTAACATGACCCTTATGAATAGTAAACTAGAAAATAGAATAGTAACCTCACCAATGAAATTATAAATAAAATTTATTCATCTTATAAGTGAAAATATGATATAATTATATCATAGTATAAGTAAATAAATATTTGAAAATTTATTAATTAAGTGTTGGTATTTTTGTAAGTCATAAATATTTAATTATAATTTTATGAATAATTTAATAATTTAAAAGAAAATTTATGTCCATAAAATGTATTTATAAATAAGTATTTTGATTTATTATAATTATAAGATAATTTTTTATGCCTTAGTTAATTTTTCAAATTGATATAAAATGAGTTATAATTTTAAAATCTCTATTTTTCAAGTCAATTGTGATTTTAATTAAAAAATAAATTTATCATATTTAGAAAATTATTTTCATAAAATGGAGTTCATTTTTTTAATTCTACATGCTAAAAAATGGTTAGGGTGAATTTTTTGTAATTTTTATGAAATACTTGAATTTTTATGAATAGTAAACTATTGTAATTTATGGTATGTATACATTATAAGTTAAATAAAATATTTATTGAGTCATGGATGATGTAATCACAATTGGTTTTAACTCACATGATCTAATTACTGTATTTAGTCTCAATAATCAATACCATTGCTTGTCTTGATCAAAATAATAAACTAATGAATTAAATAATGAGAAAACACCCCTCTCCTCTATTTTAATACCACCCATCACCACCTATTCTCCTTACACATATCAAGCCTTGAGCCTTGTCCAAATTCTACCTAATACTCTTCCCAAATATCTCCCCCACATACAAGAGCTTTTTTTCTTAACAAAATACCAAAACCAAACCCCTAAGGAGATTCTCAAGTAGAAGGAATCAAGAGGTAAAACCCTCTTTTGTTTTCTTTCAATTTCTTTTCAAGTTCCTTTATTTTCTTTTTCTATCCTAAACTTCTTCATAAAAATGGAATTAAAACTCTAGTATATTACATATACTATAATTTTATCATTTTTATGTAATAATTATTCATCAAATATCTTCTCCTCTCACTTTTACTTTAAGAATTAAAACATTTTCCATGAGGTGCTGATTTACCACCTTCGTGGATGATGTGCTTTAATATTTAAATTCCACCTTCAAATATGGTCATGAAACAATTTTTATGGTTTCCCCAGATTATAATATATGTATTATATCTTATTTAATGTTCTATAATCATTTTTTATGCATGATATTAATTTATAAAACAAAATGAGTCTGTTGTGATCAAAAAACGCTGAATTAATCTAAACGACTATCATTAATGATTTATCTAATGAATCATCCTCACTTATGGAAAAAAATGGTATTTTAATATTATATAAGTTAATTAATAACATATAAGTTCATTTCTAGACAAATATACTCATTCTGCAAGATTTTCCATACACATATACAAGTAAATCGATCATGAAAACCAAGGAAAATAATGTTCCTGAATGATGAAATTGAACCTATTAACCCATAAAAAAGGCCATAAATGAAATTAATAAAGTTATAATAAATAAAATAAATGTATAAAGTTTTATTGAATTATTAATTAATTAATGTTATTTTATTATCCAAAACATTAATATCAAGTGAAGAACAACTTCAGACTTAAGGTAAGGGATTCTACCCAAACCTCCATTATTTCTTTGGGTTACTCTTTCTCTCTTTTTACCCAAATGAAATTCTCTTTTATTTTTATGTACATTTTATAAATGTTGTGTATATGTTCTAAAATCATGTATTAATATCCATTCATCTTTATTTTTTGGGGATATACATGTTTTTAAAAGGTTCCCTTCTCAAATCTTTCCAAAAAACAAACCTGATTTAAGGGAACTTCCCAAATTCTTACACAAGTTCAAGTGAAATATATAATATATTTTGAGCCAAAATTAATTTTATAAATTCAATCATTTTATTTGAAAATTTTTTTGGTTCAATTATGTTTTTATATAAAATATTATGCCCTTTTCTGCTTAAAATTCTCTTAAATATTTTCCTTAAACTGCACTAAAATGTTTTATTTATAAAGTTTCTTAAAAACCATTTTTACATGTATTCACTTCATTTTGACATAAATTATCTTGATATATGCCTATATTCCCTTATAAATGTCCATGTTTGATTTAAATATTTTTTTTCATGGACACAATTTTGATTTTCCCTTATGTTATGCCTTTTTGACAAGATTATGATACCTAATTCTTTCCATTTATAACCTTTATGTTTACATTTGATTCCTTGTGTATGATTCTTCATGTGGAACACATATTCATGAACATGTTATGATTGGTGCACATATATATCACTCCAATTCATTGGGTAATTTTTAGTTGATCGCGTTATTGAGCGCATCAAAATAGATGTTTATTTTTAACTAGAATTTTTACAGCATAGCAGCAACCCTAGGTCATCTCTCGATAAAGACTTAGATAATTAATTTAAAAATAAGGTTCTAATTATGAAAATAAAATATTAATGTGGATTTATAAAACTTGTGGTTTTTTTATTTTAAAATATAAATTTAAACTATACTACTAAGTGAGAGAACAAGTTGGAGAAATCATGATCAACCCGGGTAAGTGTCTATTGATGCTCAATCTGTCATCACTCTCAAGAGAATGGGAAGGATCATTGATTACTTGATTTATAAAAACTGAAACCAGTGTGGTATGTAATTTCTTACTAGGTTACCACCTAGGATTTGATCTATCAACGATATTTATTATCGGCGACCGCTCAAAATCAACAAACTTGAATAGATTTAAAAACAGAACTCAATCAAGGAATCATATCAACAACGTGATGAGATGACCAGATTTGTATCAATGATAAAATATTACACAAGAAAAGAACATGCATATTCATGGGTTAAATCTCCTGTGATTTATCAGCTGACATAATCCATTTGCATACTCATGAAAGGGAAGGGGTGAGAAAAGAGGCAACTGCACTCAAATCATCACAAGATCTGGGTTATGCATGGAAGCATGAGGATTATTGTTCCTTTGATTTTTATTTGATCATACCAGAATAAACACAAATTTATAAGGTATAAATTAAGAACAATTAACAACAAACTTGTAAATAAATTACCTTACAAAGATTATAAGCGTGGATCTCAGGATTACAACAAGGAACACCCCCAAAATTGATCACTAAGAGGTTTAGAAGTACATAAGGAAAAATAGAACTAAAATGGGTGAAGAGAGCTCTCGAATTCAACTTAAATTAACCCCTGTTCGTGCAACATGATAGAGTGAGGGGAGGAGTGATTTTATGGACAATTACATCAAAATTTCTACAAAAAAGTGGTCAAGTATCTAAAGGGATAGGTGAATATTTAAAGAATAAATTTTAATCCATATTTATCCAGATGGTTGACTAAACAAAACACGTTAAAATGACTTGAAATTTGGTGGAGAGTCGGGCCATTGAGTTATCTATCCGAGGGATGTGGAATCATCCGAATTGAATCTTCGAGGCCTGAGTTATGGCCCAAATATAGAAGGGTGGTCCAATCTGGCCCGCCCATAATTTCTTCACATTGTGGGCCTATTTTGGGCCTCCAAATGGATGAATTGGGCTCCATGGTCTTCTATAGAAATGTATACCACGTTTTTTTGCATTCATACACCCATTTTTATCTCAATTGGATGCACGTATTATCCATAGTACATATTAATGTCCACATGCATGTTTGGGTTCTTGCGCAGTTTGACCCATTTTGCTTGAATTCCATCACAGGCTCTCCAAATCACCTCTTCCTACAATGTAAACACTGAAACAAGTAAAATTTCCATGTTGAACAGTGATAAAAATTAATTCATTGAATAAATCATGAAGTGAAATTTATTATTATATTTGGAATATTCATTACAAAACCAGTTTAAAACAGTAGTGTAAGGGTGGAATTGAATAGTGAATCGTTATGCGATCATTAGTCTCATGAGATGTTATGTGCAACAGACTTTGTGGTTAGACTTGACTAGTTCTCCATGTGCAATGGTCTTGGGGGTTATCCTTGACTTGTGATCCATGTGCAACAATCGTGGTGGTTAGCCTTGATTCATTCTTCTCTATGTGAAATGATCCTTGACTAATGCTAAAGTCATGTTTTATATTGCTTCCACATTACTAAGATTCCATGATTATATGATCCCATGTTATATATGTTATGATTCCTTATGTTTAATCACGTTCCATGCCTTTTTATATCATTATTTTATGCCTTATAACCCATGTGCTAAGATTTATTCTTATGTTTATTCTTTTATTGGGCTTTTACATCATCCCTTTGTTCATTTTATCCCCAAGTTATCCTATAAGGATGTAATGGCTCAAAGGAAGTTAGGAGCTCATAATGGATGATAAATAAATAAATTTTTTATTTAGTCCCATGTTTTCAATTTCATGTACCTAGTCTTCCAAGACACTATACTTTAGGATCCTTGGCTTGTAATTTGATGTTTAATTATGCTTAAAATCTTGTAATAATATGTGTAAAAGTCATGGGTCACTATAGTTGGTAACATATAAAAAGTTTAGTTATTTTTGGAGGTTAGTAATAGATCACTTTGGTAAGAACCCTAGGGATAAGACTAAGTATGAGAAAACATATCAAAATTTTGGTAAGCATAGAGTAAGTGGTTTATTAAGAAAATACATCCATGTATGGATACTATAAGTGGATGTGGTTCTAGCACAGATGTACTTAGGACTGAAAACTTCAATAAAGTGTTCTGAGCCTAACTCAGGGTAACCTGGTACACGACAATGGGCCTTATTGTGCACCTGGTTTGACACTCATGGGGGATATGCTTTGGTAAATTCATAAGCTCATTATGAACCATTATTAATGGAACAAAAAAAAACTATAAGAGTATATGTTAGGAAATATATCATGGATGACCTAGATTGAAACCTAGGGAATCACAAGTTAGGATATACTTTTCCTTTACAGGTTTATCCATTTATGTTCAAAGTTTCCTTTTATTATGCTAAGTATTCAAGCCACCCTAATTGCACTTTATTTTTCTTAGTTAATGGAGGAAAATAGAAGAACACATGCCAAGAGTCAATGTGATAGGAAATGTTATGATTACCCTAATGATATTCTAAATATGATGGGAACGGGTGCTCAAAACATTATGATAATACTTTCTTAGTTGTCTCAAGTTATGAATAATAACTTTAATCATGTGGAATGACCTACTTCTCCAAGGAAAGATCAAGTTTTCATAGAATCATTTATGTGGAAAAGGCCTCCCATGTTTAGTGGATCTTCGGATCCCCTCATAGAATAGTGGATTAACTATATTAAAAAGATATTATTTGTCCTCTAGTTCTTAGAAGAAGAGAAATTTGTTTTGGTGGTCTATCGTTTTGATGGGGAAGCTAATCAGTGGTGGAAACTGATCAAAAATAAGAATTCCAAGGAGGAAATTGATTCCATGGATTGGGAGGAATTCAAGAAAATGTTTTTCAATAAGTATTTTCCCTGAACCCTCTATCTTAATATGGAAAAGGAATTCCTCATACTTAATAAAAAGGAAGATGAGTCTATTGGGGTGTATAAAGAAAACTTTATAAGTATTTCAAGATACGCCTTCAGCTTTATCATGAACACTGAAAGCAAGGTGAGTTTCTTATTTATGAGACTAAAGTTTAGTCTACAAAAAGAGTTGGTGATTCAAGACTTCGATAGTTATGAGTAGATTGTCTGTTATGCCCTCAAGGTTTAATGGATATTAGAGACTCTCAGTAGTCTCATGGGCCTAGTGAAAAAAGGCAGAGAATGGAGTCTAATATTGGTGGATTAGAAAATAAATCCCATGATGGAAAGAAGACCGAACATCCAATGTATCAAAATTGTGGGAAGAACCATCCTGATAACTGTCTAAAGGGAACCAGTAAATGCTTCAAATGTGGAAGAATGGGGAATATGTCTAAGAAATATTAAAGGGACATGAAAAATTCCACTAATGTTGAAGAATAAAGGAGGGTTTAGATCAACACATAGCATTTAGTGTAGTGTTTCAACTGCAAGGAACATGGGAATTTTGCAAACCAATACCCTAATCCTAGGGTTGTCAGAGGAAATCAATAACAACCTCCAAAGCAATAAGGAAGGGCTTGTACTTTCACTACTTTTGAGGTGGAGTCATACAATGATGTGTTAATAGGTATGTTGGTTATTAATTAATGAATAATGAACATACTATTTGATTATGGTTCTATGCATTCTTTCATATCTTTCAATTTTAGTATAACTATTCAAACGCCACCTCAAAATATAGAGGTTGAGTTATCTGTGAGAACATCTAATGGGGAAATTATTGCATCCAAAGTACATAACTCCTCCTCAATTAATGTTTGTGAACTGAACCTTCCAAAAAATATTGTCTTACTTCCTTTGGTGTAGTTCGATGTTATTTTAGGCATGGATTTGGTATCTTTATACAAATCCAACATCAAATGTCGAGAAAAGGATATCACTCTTCACTTATCAAAGCATCCTCCATTTCTTTACAAGTGTAATGAGGAAGATGAATCTCTTTCAGAATAATAGTCTCAAGTGTGGATATTAATGCCTTATGAGAAGGCATATCTCACTCAAATGATTGAGACAAAGTAGATGAACATGCTCGAAGACATGCCCATCGTGAGGGATTATAATGATGTATTCCCTGAAGAATTGTATACTCTTCCCCCTGACCGAGAATTTGAGTTCTCAATTGAACTTATTCCTAGATCTCTGCCTATATCAAAGACACCTTATATAATAGACACCATTGAGCTAGAAGAACTAAAGAAGAAGTTACAGGAGAATCTGGAAAAGGGTTTTATACGCCCGAGTGCTTTATCATGGGGTGTGCTAGTCCTCTTCATTAAGAAGAATGATGGATCAATGCACCTTTGCATCGATTATCATGAGATCAATAAAATCATGATAAAGAAAAAATATCCCCTTCTATAGATATATGACTTGTTTGATTAGCTACGTGGGGCCAGTTATTTCTCTAAGGTGGACCTTCAGTCGGTATATCATCAATTAAAGGTGAGGAAGAAAGATATTCTCAAGACATCCTTTTGAACAAGGTATAGACACTATGAGTTCATAATTATTCTCTTTTTACTCACTAATTCTCTAGCAATTTTCATGGATTTAATGAATAGAGTCTTTAGGGATTACCTTGAAAAATTTGTGGTGGTCTTTATCAATGATATTCGGATATACTCCAAGAGAAAGGAGAAACATGGGGAGTATTTTAATATTGTGTTGTTGACTTTGTGAAAGGAGAAACTCTATGAAAATTATAGTAAATATGAGTTATGGATAGAGAAAGTATCATTCTTGGGGCATGTTATTATTAGTAAAGGGATATATAAGGACCCTTCCAAGACAAATTCAATCAAAGATTATCCTAGTCCAACATTTGTAATATAGATTCGTAGTTTACTTGGACTAGTTGGGTATTACCAATGATTTGTGAATAACTTCTCACAATTTTCAAACCTAATAACCAAGCTGACCTAAAAGGGAGTGAAGTATGTCTGGACTCAAGAATGTGAGGAAAGATTTAAGGAGCTTAAAAAGAGGCTCATCATTATGCCAGTACTCACACTTCTGACAAGTAGATAACTCTTATTGGTATACAATGATGCTTCAAAGAAAGTATTAGGTTGTGTAATAATGAAAAATGATATAGTGATAGCCTACACCTCAAGGTATTTGAAAATAAATCAGCAAAAATACCTCATTCATGATATAGAATTGAAGGCTATGATATTTGTGTTGAAAATCTGGCGATATTATCTCTATAGGGAGAAGTGTGAGATATATATTGATCACAAGAGTCTCAAAAATATATTCACATAGAAAGAGATTAATATGCACCGAAGAAGATAGTTATATCTCATCAAGGATTATGACTTCTCAATACACTACCATCCTGGTAAGGTAAATAAGGTGGCAGATTCTCTGATTAGAAAGGATCTTGCATCTTTATCAATGATGAGAATTGAGAAGGATCCAATCTTCTTAGACTTACAAAGGATGGGAATTTGAATAATTAAGGGATTAACATCATAAATCCTTTCTAAAATTATTTCTCAGCCATCCCTCATGGAGAAAATAAAGGATGTTCAAAGAAATGATGTGGAAATTTAGAAAAAGTTGGAAACTATCAAGAATGGGAAATCCTCTGAGTTCAAGATCAGTGAGGATGGAGTCGTAAGATTTGGGTCATGACTATGTGTATTGTCCAATATAGAGATAAAGAGAGATATTCTGAATGACACACATAGCTCAACCTTCTCTATTCACCCAGGGAGCACAAAGATGTATCGAGATCTACAAGATAACTTTTGGTGGGATGATATGAAAAAGAAGATCACTGAATATACAAAAAAGTGCTTGATGTTTCATCAAGTGGAGGCTAAAAGAAAAAAGTATAAATGGATGATGCAACCATTATCCATACCAACATGGAAGTGGTAAAACATCACCATAGACTCTGTCACTATACTTCCAAAGACATCCATAAGAAACAATGCTATATGGGTTATTGTGGATCATCATATAAAGATAGCTCATTTTATCATAATTTGAGAGGACTTTTCACTAGATCAACTTGAACAGAAATATATCAAAGAAGTGGTAAGGATTCATGGAGTACTAATATCAATTTTATCCGATCAAGATCCAAGATTCACCTCAAAGTTCTGGAAAATTCTCCAACATGCTCTAATAATTGAGTTGAAATTCAATACAGCCTATCATCCTCAAAGTGGTGTCCAATATGAGTGAACTATTCATACACTAGAAGACATGTTGAGGGTGTGTCCTATGGACTTAAAAGGATTATGAGACCAAAATCTGTCTCTGGTTGAGTTCTCTTACAACAATAGTTTCCACTTGAGCATCAGAATGGCTCTATATGAATCCCTTTATGGGAAAAGGTGTCGAACACCGGCATCCTGGGATGAAGTTGGTGAACATAAGCTGCTGGGACCTAAAATGGTCGAAGAAATGGTGGATAAGGTAAAAACCATTCAACAACACATCAAGGTAGCCCAAAGTCAACAAAAGAGCTATGCAGACAATCATTAACAAGACCTTGAGTTTAAAGTTGGAGACATGGTATTCCTTCACATATCTCCATGGAAGAGGATCATGAGATTTGGGAAGAAAGGGAAGCTAAGTCCCAGGTATATCATCCCCTTTGAGATCCTTGATCGTGTCAGAGCTGTGGCCTATCGACTAGCACTTCCACTAGAAATGTCTCATGTACAAGATGTATTTCACGTATCTTTCTTAAGGAAATACATACCAGATCCCTCACATGTACTGAATTCATAGGTGGTATGGTTGAAAAATAATCTCTCATGTGAGGAGAAACCAGTGAAGATCTTGGATCATAGAGGTAAAGTTATATGCAACAATACTACTCACCTAGTTAAAGTACTATTTTGGAACCATAAGTATGAAGATGCGGCATGGGAACTAGTGGGAATAATGAAGGAAAAGTACCCACACTTGTTTTCAGCTTAGAATGTAAAATGAAATTTCGAGGGAAAATTTCTTAAGGGGGGAAGAATGTAACAACCCTGAATTCTATAAATAAAAATTACCTTCTTATAATTATTTCATATGATATAATCACATAAAATCACATAGAGAACACAATACAAACTTTATAAATGATAAATTAATGAAATAAAATTCATTTCTAGAATTTAAAGAACATATACCAAAGAAATAGTAACTTCACCTTTAGAATGGTAACATGAACCTTATGAATAGTAAACTAGATAATTATATAGTAACATTGTCAATTAAAGTTTAAATAAAATTTATTCATCTTTTAAGTGACAATATGATATAATTATATCATAGTATAAGTAAATAAATATTTTTAAAATTATTAATTAAGTGTTTGTATTTTTTGTAAGTCGTAAATATTTAATTACAATTTTATGATTAATTTAATAATTAAAAGAAAATTTATTTTCCTAAAATGTATTCATAAATAATTATTTTTATGTCTTATAATTATGAGATAATTTTATTAGAACTTAGTTAATTTTTCAAAGTGATATAAAATCAGTTATAATTTTAAAATCTGTATTTTTTGAGTGAAGTATAATTTTAATTAAAAATTAAATTTATCATATTTAGAAAATTATTTTCATAAAATGGGGTTCATTTTTAAATTCTACATGTTGAAAAATGGTTAGGGTGAATTTTTTGGGATTTTTCTGAAATACTTGAATTTTTGGTGAATAGTAAAATATGATAATTTACAATATATATACACTATAAGTTAAATGCAATATTTATTGAGTCATGGATGATGTAAGAACAATTGGTTTGAACTCACATGATCTAATTACTATATTTAGTCTCAAGAATCAACACTATTGCTTTTCTTGAGCAAAATAATAAACTAATGATTTAAATAATGAGAAAACACCTCTCTCCTCCACTATAAATATCACCCCTCACCACCACTTCTCCTCACACCTCTCAAGCCTTGATCATTGTCCAAATTCTGCCCAATACTCTTCTCAGACCTCTTCCCCACATCTAGGATCTTTTGGTCTTAAAAAAATACGAGAACCAATCCCCTAAGGAGGTTCTCAAGATGAAGGAATCAAGAGGTAAAACCCTCTTCCATTTTCTTTCAATTTCTTTTCAAGTTCCTTAATTTTCTTTTTCTCTCTTCACCTACACTCATCAAAATGGAATGAAAACTCTAGTATCTTACATATAATGGAATTTTATCATGTTTAATTAATAATTCTTCATCAAATCTCTTCTCCTATCTCTTTTACTTTAAGAATGAAAACATTGTCCTTAAGGTGCCGATTTACCACCTTCATGGATGACATGCTTTTATCTTTCAATTCTGCCTTCAAGGATGGTCATGAAACCATTTTTATGGTTGAAACAGATTATAATATATTTATTATATATTATTTAATGTTCTATAATCATTATGCACACATTATATTAATTTATAAAACAAAATGAATTCATTGTGATCAAAAAATGCTAAATTAATGTCGACCGAGGTTGGCTAAGTGGTACCGTGTAAGGAAGTCAATCCCTAGCAACGGAACTAGCATAGGTTTGAGTCCTTCCACACTCAAATTTAACTAGGTGATTATGGCGTGTAGGTGGTGGTTAGGGCCCGGGAAAGGCATGGTGTGGCACCCACCTATACCTCATTACCCAATAACATGTTTTGTCAGGTCACCCAATTCCTGACTGGGTGGGTGAAATGAGGCATGACCCACTTATGCTGATGGATTATTGTGTTGAACCATCGCCTATCGGTTCATCACCCTCTGGGATGCTCTTCCATATCAGCTATCAATGGATCCTTCCTGGATGGGGCTCTCTCTGGAGTGATCCCTTTATAGGGAGGGGGTTTTCCTGGTGTGGGGAGTTTGAAACGGTCACACCTAGGGATTCCCTTTTCTAGAAAAAAATGCTAAATTAATCTAAATGATTATCATTAATGATTTATCTAATGAATCATAACCACTTATGTAAATAAAATGGTATTTTGATATTGTATAATTTAATTAATAATATATAAGTTCAGTTCTGGAAAACTATCACATTCTACATGATTTTCCATACACATATACTAGTAAACCGATCATAAAAACCAAGGAAACTAATGCTCTCGAATGATGAAATTAAACCTCTTAACCCATCAAAAAGGTCATAAATGAACTTAATAAAGTTATAATAAATAAAATACATATTGAAAGTATTATTTAATTATTAATTAATTAATTTTATTTGATTATCCATAACATTAAGATCAAGTGAAGAACGCATTCGGACTTAAGGTAAGGGATTCTACCTGAACCGCTATTATTCCTTCAGGTTACTCTTTCTCTATTTTTACCCAAAATGAAATTATCTTTTATTTTTATGTAAATATTATAAATTTTGTGTATATATTCCAAAATCATGTATCAATATCTATTCATCTTTCATTTTTGGGGATATACATGTTTTTAAAAGGTTCCCTTCTCAAATCTTTCCAAAAAGAAAACCTGGTTTATGGGAACTTCCCGAATTCTTAACCAAGCTCAAGTGCACACTATAATATATTTTGAGACACCATTATTTTTCTAAATTCACTCATTTTATTATGAAAACCTTCCTAGTTCAATTCTGATTTTATATAAAATATTATTCCCTTTTCTGCTTAAAATGTTCTATAATATTTTTCTTAAACTGCACTAAAATATTTTATTTCTAAAGTTTCTTTAATATCATTTTTACATGTATTTACTTCATTTTGACATCGCTTATCATGATTTATGCCTATATTCCCTTATAAATTTCCATCTATGATTTAAATCCTTTCTTTCATGGACACCATTGTGATTTTCCCTTACATTATGCCTTTTTGACAAGATTATGATACTCAATTCTTACCATGGGTAACCCTTATATTTATGTTTTATTCCTTATGTATGATTATTCATGTGGCACACATATTAATAAACATGTTATGATGGGTGCACCCAGATATCACTACAATTCATTGGGTAATTTTTAGTCTCATGAGATTTTATGCGCAACGGTCTTGGTGGTTAGCCTTGACTCGTGCTCCATGAGAAACGGTCTTAGTGGTTAGCCTTAACTCATGCTCCATATGTAATGGTCTTGGTGGTTAGCCTTAACTTATGCTTCACTATATGAAATGAGCCTTGAATCATGCTAAATTCATGTTTTTTTTTGTTGCCACATTACTAAGATTCCATGATTACATGATCCCATGTTATATATGTTATGATTCCTTATGTTTAATCATATTCTATACCTTTTTATATCATTATGTTATACCTTATAACCCATGTGCTAAGCTTTATTATTATGTTTATTCCCTTAATGGTCTTTTAGCTCATCCCTTTGTTCATGTTATCCTTAGGTTATCCTATGTGGATTTAAGGGCTCAAAGGAAGTTAGGATCTCATAATGGATAATAAATAAAGAAACGTTTTATTTAGTCCCATGTTTTCAGTTATATGTATCTATTCTTACAAGACACTAGACTTTATGATACTTGTCTTGTAATTTGATGTTTAATTATGCTTAAAATCATGTAATAATATGTGTAAAAGGTCTGGGTCTCTATAAATGTCCCCTTTATCATCACTTTTTTAGCACTAATAAAAGTCGTCTTTTAACGGTGCTTTGATTAACAACACTATTTTATCACTTTTAATGCTAATTTATAGTGATTTTAAAAGTGATATTTGTAGCAATGTCAGTTGCATAAGGGTAAGACCTTGGTTACCTTTACGCAGCCCAACTGTGTAAGGGTAAACTCTTTTCCAAATATTTAATAAACATGAAAAAGCAATGCTCTCTTTTTGGTTTTCTTATTAATTTTAACGTAAGGTTTCGTAGATATAAATCATGAGTTTCCTCTGATACCACTGAAGAGTGACATAATCTATATTCCTCAAATGAACATGTCCAACATGTCATCCATATGAACCTATCAAAGTAATTTATTTCCCCAACTCTTTGGGCATGCAACTCTTTGCATCACAATGACGCTCTGGGTGGAGAGCCACACTTCGTCACCATTCATGTGTAAGAGTTCTCAGGAATCAGTTAACTCTTTAACCTTTCCATTGATACCCACTAAAGGGTTTTTTTAGAGTCAAATAATGATTATTAGATCAAGTAGAAGCAATTAAAATCCCATGTACAAGGATCTCACATGCAAGATAATATGAAACTGCGTAAAATATTGAAATGAGTAATACTTCTATGTGTAATGACCCCAAACCCGGTAACTCAGATCTAATGTCTTTCTTTATTACACTGGCATGATTACAAGAAATTGCATCCCTAAGGACTGAATAGTTTTGTAGTCTTGGTAAACTAGATACATATTTGAAATTAAAATTAAATTTTAAAAATAAAATACAAAATTATTTTATTTGACAACACCATTATCCCCTTAGTAAAACCCTACATATCAATCATAATAAGCTTCTTGGAAACCTAGGAAAAGTAAAACATAAGAAATGGGTGAGCTCAAATGCTTAGTAAGGGTTAAGTACAACAAAAGATAATTTGAATCAATAAAAATAATTAACACAAAAAGGTAAATAACTATGCATACACATGACATTTAATAAATAAATTGAGAATTAAATGCATCCATAAATTTTTTTCATAGTGAAAAACCTCTGGATAATGATAATTTAATACAGAAAGAATGTGATGATTAATTATTGGACATCATGTATCTGGCACATAAAACTCTATCATCAAGACCTTTCACAAAACGGTTTAATCTATATGTGAAAACATGTTTAATTCTATCTTAACTATTTTGTATCATGAGACCTGTCGATGCATCGAGGGACTATATAATGTCAGGTCCCACCCATCACTGCAAGTCCAAATTATTCTTCATATATCAAATAAACAATTTAAAAAGTGATTTGTTTAAATCAAAGTGTATCGTACCACTTTGAAACATTTTAATACCATGAATACAATAATATTCATGATATGATATATCAAATGGTTTGTATATACACCTTATAAAAGAAGTTGAGTATATAACATCAAAGTATGCCTTAATGAAAGGAAATCGAGACAAAAACCCTTACAAATGAATAAGTTGTGTATATTCACTATAAATCCACATAAAAAGAGTGGAAAAACATGATATAATCAAAAAGTCATTTCATACATAACCTTATCATGAAATAATCAATGAAATAGAAGTTTAACCCAATTAATAGAAATTAAGTTAAGAAAATTCTTACCATTTGTAATCAGTTGAATCATATACCCCGTAAAAGTAATAATTATCAAATGAAACATTGAATACCATGAATATGATTAATTTAATATAGGATATATCAATGGGAGGTATACATACACCACACACAATAAATAAGTGGTGAATAATTCATATATCTCACAGAAGTAAAAGTGAGATGAGAAAACCCTTACCTCACGCTTTCCTTTAGCGATGCATACTTTAACCTATTGTATAATGGTTTAAAGAATGTTATTAACTCATAAAATAACTATATTCATATTTATAATACCTTCTGTGGTGATTTTATAACATCTTATGACCCATTCATCATTAATATTTCATTATTTTCATCGTTTTGTGTGTTTTCATTTCATCATTTCATGGTCATTTTTACTTGTATAAAATTATGGATGTTCCTGTAAAATGGAATTAAAACACAAAAATTTGAATAAAATAGTATTAATGAAATTACAAGAGTATAAATGGTCCAATATATCATTTTTTTCTAACATGAAGATGATTTATTAGATAAAATGTTAATGATAAATGATTAGTTTATTTTGGTAGTTTTTTTCTGAACATCACAAACTAATTTCTTTTTATTTAATATTATGAGTATATATTAGTTCTAGAGCATGAAATTGGATATAATATACATATTAATATATTATTTAATTATAATAATAGTTTTATGACCATCCACAAATGTGGTAATGGAAAACTAACAAAAACATTTTTCACGAAGGATATTAATCGGCATAACTTGAACAATAGTTTTGTTTCATTGAATTAGAGGAGGTAATAAAAGGTATGGATATAATATATTTCATTATAAACATAAAATTAAAGTATTTAAATGGTTCTGGAATTATTATTTCCTGATGGATGAAGTAGGGGAGGAGAAAGAATAAGAAGAAAAGAAATTAAGAGAGGTGTTTTGAGAAAATTATCTCGTAAATATCACGTCCTTGAGAGACCTTTGAGAACATTAGATTTAACCTTTTGGTGAGAATAGCGGCACATGGAAATGGGGAGGGTGATGAGGATAGGTTTTTTTAGATATTTTAGGAGCTTCAAGTCTTGTGAGTTTAAATGGGGTGGTGAGGGGTTGTATTTATACTTGAGGAGAGGTGGGTTTAAGTGATTAAAAAATTAATATTTTATAATTAAATTCAACCACATTGAGGTGGAATTAATTTCAACATTATATTATTAATTAATGTTTTTTAGGTTGGTTAAGGTTGATAAATACCCCAAAAAAACATGAAATGTTGTATTTTTTAGGCATGTTAATCTTTTACCTTTTAACTTTAACCCTTGTTACTATTTTACCTATATTGCGGTAAATAATTTTTTCACCACGGTAATTGTTTTATACCTAAAAATGAAATTGAATTTAAAAAATAATTTTATCCTTATGATTAAAAATATTGAATCCATTTTATCTAATTAAATTCAAATAATTTTTAAAATTATATTTAAAATTAATCCAACAGATAAAACGAAAAAGCAGGTTTTTAAGTGAAAAGTTCAAAAGTTTGAAATGTTTTTATATCCAATTGAAATGTGAAATTAATTAAAATGAACTAAAATGGTTTTATTTATTTATAATTTAACTAATTATACTTTAAACCAATTTAAAACATAATTTAATTATATAAATAAATTAGAAGAAAAATCATTTTTTAATTAAAATTCAGTATTTTCACTATTCATCATGAAATGAAACTTCTCTGAAAAATACAAAAATTTTAACCTAAGATAATTTTGATATTATGATTTAAAAAATGAACTATATTTTGTAAAATAAAACTTATAAAAGTTTCAAATTTTAGATTTAAAATAGGTTCTCCATCAAAAGGCGGCAAAATTTTCTTTTAGAAAAATATAGTTTTTATGCTTAAAAGTGGATTTATTCTTATCTTAAGACTATCAAATATATTTAATGAATTTAAAAAAATTATAATGAATATATAAAATATAAATTTTATTTATATATCTCAATAATAGTGATTAATTTAATTTATTGATATAAAATGTCATTAAGGGCGTAAAAATAGTTTTTTTATAAAAATACTTCCTTTATGTTCAAATGGATTTTATTTTCATTTATAATTAATTTTTAATTAATGAATTCATTTTATAAACATTTGTAAACTATATTTTCATAATTTATTTAATCTCATTCATTCTCATCATTTCAACAGCTAGGTGATAACTATCATAATTAAAAAATAATATTTTAATAGTTTGTTTAAGCATGAGATTCTATGTAATGTAAGATATCGAAAAGATTGAATTTAAAAAGAGACATACCATAAAATATTAAGATATTACATTCTCACCTCTAATAAATTGTGTCCTCACAATTTGAAATTACACTTCGAAAATCAAAGGTTGATACTTGAAAATACCTTTGTGGGAAACTCACATCATAAATAGGATTAATAAAACATCCCCTTGATAAGAGGGAAAGGGAAATAAAAAGGTCACCAAAAAATAGGATTTTGAATAGGATAAAATTAGTGTGAATTTAAAACTAGTACATGGAAGAGAAATCAAACTATCAAGTTCTGATGAAGAGTGATAGAGGACATGGTCATCAAAATATCTATCATCACAAAACCGTAAATCTATGATGGGTTAAAGAGGCCATTGATTTCTCAATAAGAAAATTAAATGAATAAAGTTTTTATTATAAAATACTTTTCATGGAGTTGAGGAATTATTTTACTTCCTAGGGTAAAAATATAAGGTAATATACTTACTTGATAGGGAGAGCTTCATCCTTTAAACAAACTCCACCAAAAACTCATTTATTACTCCAAACGACATTTTAATGTTTATTCCTCAATAAAATTCAAAAATATTCTATTTATATTAATCATATAGGTTTCCCAAAATGAAATTATAATTTATCTTTCATACCGCTTAAATAAAGAAAAATATGTTGTTCTAACCAAGACATCACGTAGGTCAGTGGTAGGAGATGCACCCTTGTCGCCCTTCAGTTGTGGGTTCAAGTCTAGCGGTCTTTCCAGTTGCAACGGGTTGTCGTCCGACCTACAAGTTGTCCTTTTTATAAAACTATATTAATACAATCCTTACAACATTACAAAAATAGGCTTAATATATTCAACATTAAAGAAGTTTTTTAACCTCAAAGGTTATCTCATACATTTTACTTTTCATTCCCATAATGCATCATTCTTTTTAGGAGTCTTTGGTAAATCAGTGACAAATTCCATGGAAATGTTATCCCTTACTCTAAGAAATTAATATCCAAAAATGATTTTTTTATTCCTAAAGCAATAAAATTCACTTTTAACGGATCGTAAGATCCATAAAGAGTGAAAATTCATTACTTCTATCGCAAGTATTTTCCAAAACCAATATGGTTGGCACAAGTTATCCAATATGTATAAACAAATTAATCTTTAAACCTCATCCAAAGTGAAACTTAAACTATTTCATAAATGGTTACCCTTTTTTGTACCTTCCAAAAGATTAAAATCCAAAACATTTGAAAGAAGGTCCCTAACTTTTTAAAATCAACTTATCATTAATTTCTCTAACGACATAAAGTAGCTCTAAATCCTCACATGAAAAACGTGTGAATACCTTCATCATGTATTCTCCTTAAACATGGTAATCATCATAAAACCTTAATTAAAATATGGATAAAATATGAGGTTGTTGAATATATTCCTTAGATCCAAATATGTAGTAAACTATAGAAAAGATAAACCATTAATATCACTAACCAATTTCATGGTCCCTAATGTTATACCATAATCATCTCTTTATTATCTCAATATCGATCACATATTAAGGGTTATCTTTCCTTCAAACGTGTTTTCAAAAAGATAAATTTTCCAATAAATCATTTTTCATAGTCATTGGTGTCATTCAACATGTTCTCTCAAATCTTTAAAGAAAAAGTATTGCAGTGCAATCCTTATACGTTTCATAATTCTTATAATGATAATATCATACAGCATATTTCTTGGATCCAAAAACACAAGTATAATAATAATTCCATTTCGGTTATATTAATCGCATAAACTTGACCTTGATCTGATATCTTCTTTTGAGGTATACTCCATTGACGCTTTAGGCATTTGTTTGTGTAGTTCCCCATCTCCTTACAGTTGAAACATTGAATAAAATCCTTTTTATCCTTCCCTTTGCATTCTTTTTCTTGGTGAACCTTATCTCCACACTTCTAACAAACTCATAATCCCTTCAAGCACTTCCCAGGGTATTTCTTCTCATAATTATCACATATGATAAAATACTTCTTTCCTTTTTTACCTTTATTCGTCTCTTTCTCTGTTGTTCTCTTCTTCTCTTGTTTTTCCTTAAAGTAATAAGACTTAGATAATTCTTTCTTTGTCTTTTTAGAACATGATATTATGTCCTCATATGATGAGAATATTTGGGGGACTACTTCCCTTCAAAATATTGGCTTAAGCTCATAAAATATATTATCATTCTTACTCTTCAGTTCACGTGTATTAGTGAGGTTCACATTCTTTATTCTAGGCACCATTTTTAAATGACAACTTACACTAGATTAGATCATATCATTATGAAACGTAATGTATAATTCCAAAACTAGTGAAATACTTAACATAAATTGGAAATTTTATGTGTAGCTAATCTCATAATCATAAACATGGTTTATTTGGGATGTTCTTCTATGCTTATCCACGAAGTCTATCATATATAGGGTTATGTTCCCTGATCTATGGTTTCTTAAATCTAGTTCCCAAGGTTTCTACTAAATTTCCTCTCATACCAACTGTAATGACCCCAACCCCAGTAGCTTGGAGCTAGTATCTTACTTTATTACATTGACATGATTACAAGGAATCACATTCCGAAGGATTGAATAGTTTAGTAGTCTTGGTAAACTATATACATATTTGAAATTAAAATTAAATTTTAAACATAAAATATAAAAGTATTTTTTTAGAACACCGTTATCCCCCTTAGCACAACCTTGCATATCAATCATAATAAGCTTCTTAGCAACCTAAGGAAAAATAAAACATAAGAAATGGGTGGGCTCAAATGCTTAGTAAGGGTTAAGTACAGTGAAAGCTAATTTGAATAAATAAGAATAATCAGCATGGAAAGGTAAATAACTGAGAATAAACATTCCATTTAATAAATAAATTGAGATTGAAATGTATCCATAGATTTTTTTCATAGTGAAAATCCTCTGGATAATGATAATTGAATAATGAAACAAGGGAATGCTTAATTATTGGACGTCATGTATCTGACACATGAACAACTACCGTCAATATCTTTCAAAAGACGGTTTAATCGACAGGTGAAAACCCATTTAATGCTAGCTTAAATTTTTTTGTTTCATGAGGCTTGTCGATGCATTGAGGGGCTATATAATATCGGGTCTCACCCATCACTACAAGTCCAAAGCATTCTTCATGTATCGAATAAATGATTTAAAAAGTGATTTTTTAAATCAAAGTGTCTCATACCACTTTGAAATATTTTAATACCATGAAGACAATAAGATTCATGATATGATATATAAAAGGGGTTATATATACACCTCATAAAAGAAGGTGAGTCTATAACATCAAAATATGTCTTAATTAAAGGAGATCGAGAGAAAGTCTCTTATAAATGAATAGATTATGTGTATTCATTGTAAAACCACATAAAACGAGTGGAAATAAAACATGAGATAATCAAAATTCATTTCACATATAATTAAAAACTAGTGCGCTATTAAAATGCGGCAAAATTAAAAAAAATGGTACAACCGCGAAAGCGGCACACAACACAAAGAAGAAAATACATTTAAACTGTTGGCCCAGGGACTTGACCCCGCCCACGACCACGCCCCAAACCCCTCCCCACCCTCCCCACCCCAACCGAGCATGGGGCACAAAAGGTGGCAAAATTGTCTTTTAGAAAAAAAATAGTTTTTTATGCTTAAAACCAGATTTCTTCTTATTTTAAGACTAGCAAACATATTAAATGAATTTAAAAGCATTTGACTAGATATATAACATATAAATTTCATTAAGATATCACTAATAATGATTAATTTAATTTATTAATATAAAATGTCATTGTGGGCATAAAAATAGTTTTTTATAAAAACACTTCCTTTATGTTCAATTGACTTTTATTTTCATTTCTAATTAATTAGTAATCAATGAATTCATTTTATAAACATGTATAAACTATATTTTCATAATTTAGTTAATATCATTCATTCTCGTCATTCCAACGGCTATGTGTTAACTATCATAATTAAAAAAATATTTTAATAGTTCGTTTAAGCTCAGTGTTCTGTGTAACGTAAGCTATCGAAAAAATTGAATTTACAAAGAGACGTACCATAAAATTTTGAGGTGTTACACTATGAATCTGGCATACCTTACACCGAAGAGCTACTACGTCATTCTTGATCTCCTTCAGGTGAGTTTGAGAGAGATCACAAAGTGGCAAGCAGAAGCTTCTCACCTCTATAGTGTATCCACAGCCTGCGTAGAATCATCTAACGTTCAGATGAGGTCCATCTTCTCTCCACGGTATGCTAGTACCTCTATATGCAAAGGAGGAAGATGAAAAGAGGCAACGAGTTAGGGAGTAACGACCAAGCATGATGATCTGAATCCACACACACACACACCCATCGCAAGGAAATAGTTTAAATAGGCAATTAAGGATGCTCCTTAATTGTTGTGTCATTTATTCATGCTTTGAAATGCATGAATAAATATCATGGTCGGTTCATGAATATATAAATGCATTGTATGCATTTACTCCCTTGTTGTTTCATTTTATGAAACAGTTTGTGTAAATGATAGCCTAGGTGGAGAATGGTTCGGATGTCCAACACACACGAAATAATATACCAAATGCACTACATGAAAAATAGTATTTAACGACGGTTTTTTTTAGTATAGTGGTGGTTTAAACATTCGTTAAATTGTTTCATGGCGGTTTGTCAGAACTGTCACGAAAAGCAGCGTTTTCAAAGTGTCACAAAATTATTTAGCGGCGGATTTTTATTTTTTAAATATTTTTGTATTGTTTATTATTTATTCACTTATTTATTTATCCTACCATACATGCATATGTCATGCATGTATATGCATTGGGTGAGATTTGAACCCTTTATCTCTTGGTTATTCTTAGAAGATTTTATCACTCCACCAAACTCTTCATGTGGTGAGTAAACATAATTTAATATACATATATATTTACATATAAATACATATCTGTAAAGAATGATAATAAAGAATAATAACAATAAATTATAAATAATAAATAATAAAAAACAAATAATACATAATAAATAAATCTGAAATAAATAAATAATAATAAATAAATAAATAATAACAAACAAATGATTAATAAAGAATAAATAATAAATGATAAATAATAAATAATAAATGATAAACAATTAATAATAAACAATAAATAATAAACCATAAATAACAAATAATAATAATAAATTAATTAATAATAAATAATAAATAACTAATAACTAATAGATAAATAAATAATAAATATGAAATAAGTAGTAAATAAAAATAAAATTAAACAAATAACAAATAATTTAATAATTTAATAATAAATAATAAATCAGTATATAATAAAGAAGTAATAAATTAATAATAAATTAATAATAACTAATAAATGAATATATATGAAATAATAAATAAAAAGTAGTAAATAATAAATAATATATAGTAAATATATATATATAATTACATATAAATTTATTTAAATACAATTATATATATCTTATAAAAATATATAAATAAAAATACATAAAATACATAAATTTATATAAATATGTGCACAAATACACACACATGCCAACCAATAAAATCCATAAAAATACATATATCAACATCATATATATATAAATACATTAATGTACATAAATATATACTAATATACATAAATACGTATAAATATTTATGCATAGATGCAATTATATATAATTTTAAAATAAATGTTAAATATACATAAATTATAAATATATATAAATAAAAATACATACTAATATTATATATATATATATTTATATATATATATATATTGGGTTACAACCGCCAAATGGCGTCACAAGCACACTACAAGGAAAATCTGCAAATAAACGGACCGGGGACTCAACCCTGCGATCACTGTCCCAAAACCTCTCTCACCCTGCCACCTAGTCGCATGCGGGAGGGGGGCTATATATATATATAATAGATAATAAATCTTCAAAAGAGGTAAAATCACAACAATTGCAACACAATCAAATCAATATGAATGTAAATCCATGGAATAAAATCATAGATGACCCAACATGTATATGAAGACACTCTTAAATAAAGCTCAAATCACATCAAATATTAAAAAATCATGGTTATTCGAACAAAAAACACAGATTTGGAGACCTTTCTAGTCTTTTTTTACCTTGAAAAAATAGTGATCAGGGTACCCCAATCAAAACGACGTAGAGTTTTTCGAAGACTTTGATTTATGGTAAGAGTCCAAATAGACACTCGAGTTAAAAGTTATGATCATTTGAAGTTGAAATTCAATTTTCAACTTCTCTTAAAACATAAATAAAATTTATTCTATTAATCATTACTAAATTATTATCTAATGTCATTGTATTTCATTTCATAAGCTTAGATTTGATTGATTGTGAATCTAAAACGGACACCTGAATCAAAAGTTGTAGTAATTTGATGGTGAAATTTGTTTTTTAAATATTTTTTAAAATTTACTTTTAAGGTCGGTTTCCTAAAAACCGTCGTGAAGTACCGTCGCAAAAGGTATTTTTTTAAAAAAAATCATATTTAGCATCAGTTTTTAAAAACTCGCGGCTAAATTTTTTTTGATGAAATATTTAGCTACCTGAATGGCCCGAAGGCCTTCATTTTTATTGATTTTTGATAACCCCTCTTTCAAGGGATGAGGGGGAACCCTTACAAGGCTCGTAAGCTCAGAGATTACATAACCCGTAGGCTTAGGAGATTACATGACCCGAATGTCTTAAGGAATTCAACCAGACTATCTACAAGGAACTGCCTCTCCCCAGCATCTGCATCATGATACCAGCTCTCCACCTTCGCATGACCGTTTTGCTAGACTTCTCGTGCAAGCATAGGCTGGTCTCGATGGCATAATCATACCCTCTCATTCTGACAAATTCATTTGGCTCTGCTCTGGCGAGTGCACCTGCTTTGAATCCTCTTCTAGGGCTGCTCCTTTTTTGTAGTGTGTATGGGCAATTGCATGTGGCCCGAAGGCCTTGAGGTGGCCTGAAGGCCTTAAATGTGGCTCGAAATCCCTACTAACCCGAAGGCATGGGTGGCCCGAAAGCCTTAAGGACTCCAAGCCCAAACCGGTGGCCCAAGGTAAATAGTTCCAGCTGCTATAGTACCGAACAGTACTTGCTATAGTGCCCGCACAATGTACAGCCTGCTACAGTCCCTGTACAGTGTGCAATATGCTACAGTACTACTACAGTAGCTGCTACAGTGGCTGCTACAGTACTAGAAATATGTCTTTACCTGAATTTGAACCTAGGTCTTGTGGATGCACTTCATGATACCTCACTAACAGAAAATATTTAGCTACGGTTTTGAAAACCACCACTAAAAAACCGCCAAGAATTTCAATTTCCTTTGTGGTGATGCATGCAAATCATAATTTGCATGCAACCCAATATGCACTTTTTAAATATATCATATATAAATATGACTTTAAGGCATATCTACTTCAATACCATGTACGGTGTATCGGGCACCTAGTTTACCACACAATGTTATGATGTCTTTATAATGAGTTTTACTTGTGCTTATGTGATCATTAATTACTCATGTTGTAGTCACGTTCATATGATGTCATGATCTTATGATATTATTTTTCATGTCATGCTTTTGTGATTCTATATAATGCTTCCCTTTTATGATATCTTGTTATGGCTCTTGTCTAGTACGTTATATTTCATTGTTATGTTTATTACCGTGTTGATATTTTACAACTTCATTACATAGTTATTTATGATGCATGGTGCACAATGGCAACAGGGGCTCATTGCGCGACGTACATCACATGACAATATTAACTTGCAACGCACAAAGTACATATAAACGCATTGAAATAATAATAAATAATAAGGTAGATGACAAGATTATCATTAATAATAAAAATAGAAAATATAGAAAATATTTAAAATATTCAGTGAAATTTTATTTCGAAAATAATCTATTTTTAATAATTAACTATAATTCATGGTGCAACATAACGCACGCCATGTCATGTCATTGTCATCTCAATTAATCGTAGATTTATTTGAGATTTTTTTACATTATTAGATAAGTTTTTATCATCAAATATTCTCTTTTTCAAGTGCTCAACAATTCTTGTCACATATCTAAAACCTAGATTCACATGAAGGGCATCAAAGAGATAGGTTGGAAAATGATGTCTACATAAATCGGCGATTATTTGAAATTGTAATATTCATAATTTAAAGATTTAAAACATTAAAATGATTTCAGATTTGATTTCTCTGATGCGGGATCGCGATATGGGAAGGCAGATTTCCGCCTGATAGGAAAAAATAAACAGTAAATAATGCAAAAAAAATATATCATAAAAAGGGCAGACTAAACTTTTTTAAAAATATTGAATTAAATGACCTGCAATTGGTTTCCACGCGCCACACGCACTCTGCCAACCAAGAAGAATCCAGTAAGAACACAACGGTCCCGAACCCCGAAACGTCCTTTTCCCCCACCATAAAAAACGTCACCAGCTCCAGCGAACCCTGACCCGCCCCAATTCCGAAAGACAAAAAGAAATTGATAACAATAATGAAAAATGAATAAGGGTATTTCTGTCAATGAATAATTCACCGGCAGTCCTCCCGGAGAGAGGGATACCGCGCGCAGCGGCGGGAGAGGAAAATCCGGCAGTCGTCCTTGGGGCAGATGGTGGGCACGTACGCCAGCTCATCGCAGCCGTCCGTTCGGTCCCGCCGGAAATCCATCAGCGACGCGAACATCGCGATGAAGAGCACCAGATGGTTGAGCGCGTAGCGCTGCCCCACGCACTGGTGGGCCCCCGCCCCAAAGGCCAGGAAGTTCCGCTTGTAGACCCGGTCCTCCTGCCGCTCCTCCCCGAACCGGTCCGGGTCGAACCGGTCCGCCTCCGGAAACCCCTGGAACGACGACTCGAACACCGAGGGAAACACGATCGCCCCCTTCGGGACCGTGTACGACTCCGTCAGCGCGAAGTCCTCGCCGGCAATGTGGGGTACCAGCGTCGCCGGAGCCCGGTACCGGAGCACCTCGCGCGCCACCGCCTCCGTGTACCGCATCACCTGCAGCTGCTCGGTGGCGATGGGGGCGTCAGACTCCGGGGTCCAGATCCCGGCCACCTCCCGCCGCACTCGGGCGAGGACGTCCGGGTGGGAGTCCAGCAGCGCCACCGCCCACAGCAGCGACGACGTCGACGCGTCCTGCGCCGCGAACAGGAAGTCGAAGACGTAGCCGCCGATCTCAGCGTCGCTGGAGTGCGGCGGCGGCGGCCTCCCCGCGTCCCTCGCGGCGGCGACCTCCTGCATCCAAAAATCAATCAGGCAGGCCGGCTCCTCCCCGCGCCCCATCCGGGCCTTGCTCTCCCCGGCGCAGACGCCTAGGGTTTTGATGAGCCGATCGACGGCGAGCCTCGCCTCTCGGAATCTGAAACCCGGAAGGTCGATGGGGAGAGCCATGAGTCCCGCATTGAACAAACCGTAGTCGACATTGAACCGGTCCCGGAGCTCGACGCTCAGGTAGGGGCCTACGAACGCGGTCTGGGAGGTCTCCAGGTTCATATCCCGACAGAGCAGGCGGAGGGGCAGCGGCGAGACCCCGGAGGAGAGCTTCTCCCAGGCGGCGATGTGGCGGAGGATGATGGTCTGCTGGAGGGCGGTGTAGGTTGAGAGAGCCCTAGGGTTGAAATTGGGGGCGATCCTACGGCGGAGGTCCTTGTGCTCCGCCCCCACCATGTAGATGAGGTTGTGTTCGCCGAAGAGCTTCTTGCCGAAGGGGTGGCCGACGAGGAGGAAGGCGTCGGGGCGGACGTTCGCGAAGACCTTGTGGGAGAGGTCGGTGCGGCGGACGAAGACGACGAAGCGGCCGAGGAGGTAGTTGGCGGAGACGCCGAGAGGGGAGGAGCGGGCGAGGCGGGCCTGGTCTTCCCAGAACTTATTAGGGTTTCGTACCAGGGGGACGGTGTTGCCGAGGAAGGGGAGCACGAAGTTGGGGCCCGGGATGCGGCTCCTCTTCCTCAGGTACAGGATCTGTTCCCACAGCAGCAACAGCGCTGCAAAGGAGAAGAAATAGGCGTAAAGAGCGGCGGTGGAGGAGGGAAGGCAATCCCGGAGGAGAAATTCCATTGACGCCGCCGGCGAGGCCCTGAAATGGGGCAGAGACGACGAGCAGACAGGATTAATAAGGGCGGAGTGGTGGGGGGAGAGAGGCGAGGCAGGTGAGAGAGAAGTCAGAAAGGCTCGGCATATGGTAACCAAAAATTAAATAAATAAAAAGTAAAATAAAATAAAAAAATGGCGGGCTGATTCCGAAAAAGTGTGCGTCACAGTCGCGGGAGACGGCAGCTTTTATATTTTTCTTAAAATATGTTGCAAATTTAAAATTTCAAAAAGTCTTGGTCAATTATGTTCAAAAACATGTCCTTGCAAGATCTAATTCTAAAGATGACGGGGAAAGTTGCTTTCATTGACATTATTTAATTCATTTTAACTTCTGAATATGTTAGGGAAAAATTAAAGAATATAATAACAAATTTGTGGACTTTTTGAGTGTTGGATTTGGATTTGTAAGTGTGATTACATTTTGTGGAGTTGAGGGCGGTCAAAGTCCTTTTTGATACCATATTGTCACGAGTTGAGCCTCTCACCATACCAGTTCGCCCGTGCGGCACCCCAAACCCCTCCAAGGCAAGCGGGGTTTAGCCTTCCAACTCTTCACATGTAAGATTCATTGATTTCGTCCTGTCATGGACTCATCAGGAGAGTGGCCTCAACTTCCAACCAATGGTGTTAAGATTGACACGCACCATACTCCTCTTTGTCGGGGCGACTCTCATCTCTTAGATAGGGACTAACCAGATGAACCGCAGCTTTGATGTTATTACTGATGCAGGACAGGACCCCCATGATTAGGCCATGACATTCTCCCACCACCATTCCATGCACGCCCTCATGCATGCAGGATCGCGACTTTTTGTGTGTCCGCGAAATGGTGCTTACAACTAATTGGCAGTCAAGCATGGCCTCGGGGGACGCCCCTTGTCGTTGGCATCAATGGCCCACCCACTCTCTGGGTCGCAAACCATCGTGGTACACCCTCTCTCTCAGGGTCGAAAACCACCTCCATGAGACCCACCCTTCATAGTGGCGTCTCTGCCTCAGACTTCTCTCGAGCGTGACATTCTCTATCGTGTCACATCAGCATGACACCCCGGGACTCCGCTCCCACCACCAAGGTCTGTCCGGCAGCATTCCGCAACACCACAAGACACATTCCCTCTGATACCACTTATCACAGGCTGAGCGTCTCAGCACAGCGGTTCGCTCGTGCGGTACCCCAACCCCCTCCAAGACGGGCGAGGTTCAACCTTCCAACTTTTCATATGTGAGGTTCACTGGTTTCGTTTTGTCATGGACTCACTAGGAGAATGACCCCCAACTCCCAACCAGTGGTGTCAAGGTTGACACGCACCATCCTCCTCTTTGTCGGGGCAACTCTCATCTCTTAGATACTGACTAATCAGATGAACTGCAACTTTGATGTTCTTGCTGGTGTGAGACATGACCCCCATGATTGAGTCGTGACATTCTCCCACCACCATTCCATGCACGCCATCGTGCATGCAAGATCGTGGTCTTCTGTGTGTCCGTGAAATGGTGCTTCCAACTAACCGGCTACCAAGCATGGCCTTGGGGGACGTTCCTTTCTTGTCATTGACATCAATGGCCCACCCACTCTCTGGGTCGCAAAACCACCGTGGTCCACCCTCTCTCTAAGGGTCGAAAACCACCTCCATGAGACCTACCCTTCATAGTGGCATCTCTGCCTCAGACTTCTCTCGAGCGTGACATTCTCTGTCGTGTCACCTCAGCATGACACTCCGGGACTCCGCTCCCACCACCAAGTTCCGTCCGGCAGCATTCCGCAACACCACGAGGTACATTCCCTCTGATACCACTTGTCACGGGCTGAGCGTCTCAGCACAGCGGTTCGCCCGTGCGGCACCCCAACCCCCTCCAAGGTGGGCGGGGTTCAGTCTTTCAGCTCTTCATATGTGAGGTTCACTGGTTTCGTCCTGCCATGGACTCATCAGGAGAGTGGCCCCAACTCCCAACCAGTGGTGTCAAGGTTGACACACACCATCATTTTCTTTGTCGGGGCGACTCTCATCTCTTAGATAGGAACTAGCCAGATGAACCACAGCTTTGATATTCTTGCTGATATGGGACATGACCCCCGTGATTGGGTCATGACAATATGTCACCTTGTGAACTCGCACACACCATGCTCCAGGCAACAAGATATTGAGTTAGTGACGACGATATATGGCTCACGATTAAATCATTAGAAACAACATGGGAGATCAGAAACCACGCTCAACATGCAATTCACTCATTAGATATCGACATTGATATACATATCACAAGGTAGTGATGAGGAACAAAGTTGACGCATTATATAATGTTATAGGGACACAAAATATGTCATTTGAAAATTGGCGCATTATACAACGTTATAAGGATATCATTGTACATTTTGTGAGGCTCGTAGATAATAACATTCAATATCCTAGGTGGCGATGCATAATGTAAGCGGCCTCACAATTTGATCGTAGGACCCGAAGGAAAACGGAAATGGAAACAAACACCATCACATGTCATGTTGAGGAATTAGAGTCAAATTATGATGAAAGACAAAGGAATGTCACCCCGGGCAGCACAACGTACCATTGGGAGCAACGTGAAATGCAACAACTAATGAGGAATTATCAATGTACAAATTCATAACATAGAAAATATTATGGAATATCATCAAGTGTGGTAAGGGTTCCTCAAAGGATTTCTTTTATGTCAACTCATAGCAGAGATGTTAAAGCGCCCTAAGAGAGAAAAGTAAGAAGTGCTAGGGGGATCAATGTGATAAAAGAACACAAAACTTTCCCAATGAAATTCTTGATGGGTTTAGAGACATCATATAATGATCAAACACAATTGAGGAAACTCACTACAAAAAATAGTAGATTATCGACAATTATTTAGAGAGGTTGTGCACAATCTCATTTATTATACAAATAAAAAATGTATTTAAATATATAAATACATTTAAATATAATAAATATGATAAATATATATACACATATATAAACATATAAATATATAATAAATATATATACTTAAATATATAAACATATTAAATATAATACAATATAAATGTATTTAAATATATTATACAAATAATATTTATTTATATAAATATTTGAATATATATAAATATCAAAATCCGTGTAAATATGTTAGATATTTAATACACCATGCAAAAACACCTATGTTTTCTACCCTGTAGGTCTCGAGTTCAACTCGTGCTGTGCACAGATTAAAGCTAAGTCCAACCTTATTTTTAAGGTGGGTTGAACATTACCCGACATACTCATCCTACATCAGACTGAAGGGCTTTCTACATGTGCTTAATAAGTTATTTCACACCCTTACCCATCCAGAAGCACACACCTTGTCTGCTCCTGAACTTGTCCAACCCCTCCCTATGCCAGCATCTCCCTTTCTCTCTCCAATGATTTGCGCCGAAACACTCATATCACCCTATCACATGCACTTACATATACGAAGATCGTAACCCTCCTTAGCTGGTCATGTGTTAGCTCCTCGTGTGTGTTGAGGCGACTCCCAAAGGCGCCTGTGGTTGAGGTGACCGACATGGAAATGGGCGGGGCAGTGCTGCAATTATCAACCAGGGGGGATTACTCATGGTTCTAACCGCCCCTAATATATATAAAATTTATGGGTGGTTTCTAAACCAACCCTAATATATATGTTGAAAAAAATTAGGGGCAGTTCTGACCGCCCCTAATTCATTAATTTTCAAGAAATTTATGCCGCAATTAGTAGAGGTTTAAACCCCCTATAATTTAACCGCCACTAATTTCGAACTTACTTTACCAGCAGTTCACGAAACCCGCCTCTAACATGATGAGATGGTCACATTAACAACAGTTCCTCATAAACATCATTAATGTATTTAGAGGAGGTTATAACCCCTCTAATCACAAAAATAACCCCCTATAATGAGGGGGGGTTATAGTGACCCATGGAAATGCCCGATCTATCTTCAACAAACGCAATGCGCAAAAACGAAAAACATAATACATGTGTGCCTGTGTTGTCGAGTAATCCATCTCACTCTTCAACGCACGCTTGATGGTGATCTCAGTAGAAAAAGCCAAATTCCTCCTGCCTCTAAAGGATTTACACCAACTAATGGATCCTCGATCATATTGAGAGGATTCCCATTCTCCAAAGGGGTGCTAGCGCCTTCGGTGAAGACCAATGAAGAACATGGATGCGAAGAGAGTTTTGAATAGATAACATGCAACAAGGGAACCAACAACGAGAGGGGTAATATTTCTTTATAGATTCCCTTCATTTAATGAAGAGAGTTGGGGTGCAGTTTCCATCTCATGGTGTTACTACCCGCTTGTGTTTAACATTTATTGAACCCTTCAATGAATATACTTTGCATGAAAATCCATAAATGATTCAATCCTATTGAATCATAACTAAAGAAACTGTGCGGTGGGATGTATCAAAATGCATGCACACGATATCTTATATCGCATGGTCATTATACTCTATGATGACAATAATCACAGGCTATAATGTATGCATTCATATGCATATATTTCCACCTTTATGATTCATGGATATTGTAAAACACAATATCCTTGATTTTATGCTTTTTTAATAATCCCCCACTTACACAAAATCCTATAAGGACTAAATGAAAAACTTCACAAGTCTTTGTGAATCTATCCAAAACTCTTTTGGATACAGTTTATCAAACTCTCTTCATTTTGGAATAAAAACTCTATCCAAAACTTAATCCTTATCTAATGGCCTAACTATGTGACCCTGTAGGCCTTATTTGTATTGAAAACAAATATTAAATCTTGATTTCATAGATGTAAGAAAAGAGCGACCTCTAGCTTATCATCATGCTACTTAATCCATTAATGGGTTCAGTGCGATCTTAATCAAACATACTCGTATCTCCATATGAATGTGTCCATCACAAGTTATATCATATACATCACATGTATACCTATACAATCCATATGTCCATGACATTAACTAAGCATTATACATAGAACAATGTCAATCTCGAATAGGCTATCTCATACTTTATTGATTCTCTAAAAAATATCGGTTTGGTTGACAAATACATCACATGTCATCCACTAGCAGACGAGTACGCCACACGCCCCTCTTCCAAGTAGCTAGACACGTCATATGTGATGCAACTAAGAATAACCATGATTTTACTCACCCCACTTCAATCATGGGACAAATGTATTTTCACGTCATACAAGTAGACAAATCCCATCTTGTTCATGCTTCAACCGACAACATGATCAACAACTTACCCAACCACCCCTGACTAACCAAGCCTTAAGGATTTCATAAAAAAAGTATCAAAGTATGAAGGTTCTCATTCTAGGTATCTCACTAACCTATGATAAAAAGGATTGATAATAAGCACACACTTCTAAGTATACCTATGATTGTATGAAATTCTATAGGATATACCTTGATTGGTCAGTTCAAATAATAAGTCTCCACGTATTATCTCATGGTTCCACAACCCATGTTAATCATAACATATCACCACCACCCGCTCATGATGACCATTGATTAGTGATAACTCAAATTCATACTTTGAGGGGATATTATCATTCCACTGTTCATGTAAAATAAACCACAACACACGTGAATGGATGATAAACAAAGATTGTCTTTTATTATAAAACCATGATACATTATTCAACCATTACATCAATCTTTTATGTATCGTATACCAAGACATTCCACATGACCCTTATGTTTTTACTATGATAGAGGTTTCATCAATGAATCTGCAATATTTTTCTCTATAGCCACCTAATAGATCCTAATATCACCCTTTTGATACAACTTCAATGTTTCATACATGACCGCTCTAATACCACTTGAAGGATACATACATAGTGGAAGTGCCTATTGAGCAATTTCCATCTCAAATTTTGTTGGATTCTATGGATAATCCACAATGTATATGATAGTTAACATAATGGACAATAAATCTTTTCCAAAGAATATAATAAAATAACCCTTGAACCAAGAGGGGATATTTTTCATGTTAAATTTATAATTAATTTAAAACCCAAGAAGAAATATTACCTCAGTCTTGAGTTATTTTTCCATTAAAGGTGTTGATCATTTGAACCCCATTTGGTGTGTCATCATTGCATTGTGAGGGCCAAAAGAAGAGCCCCTTTAGCAGTGATCCACATTTGATCATTCGATATCCGAACAATGTTGATGAAACATCAGGTGCTAGCACGACTGATTGATCATTTTACATTGTTCACCTTGATTACTTCACGTTCTTTTGGGATTGAAGGAATCTCTATTATTCTTCCCATTCTTGAGAGGAATAGAGGAGAAGGAAGTTTTCAAGCTTGAGAGAAAACCCAAGAGAAAAATTTCATTGAGAGAGAATTCTCTTGGCGGGAAATGTTGTGTACAATGATTTACGACTTCACAAATGACATAACAATATATTTATAGACTAAAGATTAGGGTTAAATGTTTATTAATTTCACATAGGCCCTTAATAATATAAAAACTCATAAATAAATCCATGCCATGAAAAATAATAATATTATTATTTTATATCATGGCATGCACAAACTCGTACAATGATAGATATTATTTTATAGTCCAGTAAATAAATATTTATCACTAGAATCTAAAATCAGTCTGTTCATATTCCTCTTCATTTATTGAATTCTAGAATAAATATTCATATAAATATTATTCATTTAATAAATAAATATTATATTAATGGGTTTATGAATAAATATTTATTTTAATATTCATATAATAAATTATTTATTTAATAAATAAATATTTATTACCGTGTGAATAATAAGAGATAAATAAAAAGTGTGTATTTGCATAATTATATAATCACCTAGCGAATAAATATTTGTTTAATACATATGATCAATCAAAATAGCCTCAATAAATAATATTCCTTGCTCTCAAGAATACTATTTATCCCAAAAATTAAATTCAAATAGAATTTAACTCAGATCAAAGGATACACTTAGTGTATGACCCTCTAGGATTATTTTTCAGTGGCTTGAGATGGGCTTACTTAAAGTAAAATATTATTGTCTAACAAAGAGTCAAAACAACCACAAAGAAATAAGTTAATGTCACAATGAAAAAAACCACATATGAACACTTAATATGTAATATAATCCATTTGTCTCACTATATCATCAAGAAGGTTTTATACTCACATCATCATCTGATATGATTGATATGTCTTTCTTCGACTATCTAAAATGAACTCATCAATTCACTATTCAGATGGAATTTAATGTGATGGTTCCATCTTAATCCAAGGGCTAAGATATAAAATTCCATAAAGATAGAATGAACAAATCCTTCATCAAATTATTCATTAACAACATATCATTTGTGATTCACCCAACATGCCCTACTTCCCAGTGAACATATGGTGTCACAATTTTCATCAGAACATCTAAGTACGCTACTCATGATACACAATAATAATAATATTAAAGTCCAAGGATCATTACTGGAATTTTTAGACAATAATATCCAATGACACATAAACATGTGGAATTCCTACAGGTGGGTCTGTCCTCAAAATATTTAGTCTTGGAGATTACCAAGTGATAACTTCATGAGATGAAGTCTCATCCACTTATGACTACTCACACCTAACAATCAACATACTACGTTTCCTTTCATAGTATGTTATGTGACTTTAGGACATATGTTAAAGAATATTATCATAAAATTTCAAGATTCTCATCATAGTAGGGGACTTCTATGACCTTTTCAATGTGACATATACTCTAAGACATTATTACATTAAATTAATGCATAACAACATACAATATATAATAAGATATTTTATTAATATTTGATATGTTTATTTCATGCATATATTTTAGGGTATTTTAATACATTAATTTGTATAATATAATTGATATTCTTTCTAATATTTGGATTGTTTATCTTATTTTGTGATTTATTAAAGGATACTACCAATATTTGAAAAAGGAACAAAAAGGGATGAATTTGCAGAGAAAAGACACTTTGTGCTGTGAAATTGGAAAAAAGAAGGCTTCCCACTACAAAGGATGCCTATAAAACACTTATAGGGGTTGAAACTGAAGAACCAGGGAGAAACGAAGATTTTGGAGCTGTAAAAACAAGATTCATGTCATGTAATACATGATGTGAAAACAGAGGGAGTGAAGTGGAGACAGAGTGTGAAGCAAAGAAAAATCAATCAGAGGATAACCTAACATTTACAAGACATGAACACATTACATGATGTGAAAACAATACAAGAAGTGAAATAATTACAAGTCATGAAGCATGCTGTGAATATTTCAAGGTTTGTAAATTACACGTGGGGAATTATTTACACATCGTGAAAAAGTTGGGATGACCCAAAAACAACCAAATTTGATGTGTCAAGTGGCAGAGAATTGTTTTATGGACTCATGACCACTTGTGACCAATTTTTAACTCATTATGATGATAATGAATGCTACTCGATCCCCAAGAGAGTCTATAAATAGAAGGCCGAGCTGCCACACCAAAGGGGAATCTAGAGATCAAAGATTGGAGTGAGAAGATGTGTAGGGTCCTCACTAGTTTCATCTCCGTCTTTAATTTATGTTTTTGTTTTCTTTCTTCCTTCCCCTTACTCCCTCATCACTAGGATGAGGGGGTAAAACCCACATTGTGTTAGGGTTATGTACTCGAAGGAGTAAGGTGTTGTTGGATTTATTTATTTTTCATTATTCATGTATTTGGTTTGTCACAATTCATCAATAAAATCCTAATATCTTTATTCTTATTTTCATGACCATTGAATTGAACCTTAAAGGAACATTTTTAATTGCATAACTAGTTACCCTAAATTAGGCATGACCAATATTGTGTTTAGGGTTTGTAGGTTTAAAAATGGTATTGAAACAAACTCGATTCAGAGAAATCCTAAATTACCAAACCAAGGGAAATAAGGGATTTTTTGTGTTGAGGAGAGGATACCATGATCATTGGAGCCACCTCATCTTGACTCCAATGCCACATATGGATTAATCAACATATTTTCTAAAATCCAATTTCACCTAAACCCTAAAACTAAAAAACCCTGGCACGCTTTCAAACTTTATTTATAAAACCCAAACTACTTTTCTTAATTATCACTCTCTTTCTTAAAAACACTTTCAAAACCAACATCTGTTCTTTGCCCTATTTCTCAAATAAAATAATTTTCTTTAAAACCCTAATTAAACTAATTTCACCATATCTTTGGGATCAATCTCAATCTTTCTGATATATTCATTTTAATTAATTAAGTATCATTAATATGAGTTTTATAAATTTTTATTTTGATTATAATCAATGGAAATAGTGACACACTTTGGGACTATTAATATTTAGTTCTTTGAATAAACATGTAATCTAAATTACAAACAATTAGTTCTAGGACACCAACTCCAAAAAACTCCCACTTGGACTAGAGCCAACTTCTAATGAATTTTAGTCTATTAGTTCTCACATGATGATTATGTGTCTACTTATTTAAGGATTTAGTTAATGGATACACCACATTTTCTTTCGTAGAAATGCTTCTCACTATGAATTCACAACTTTCAGAAAATGCCTCAAGAGGTGATATTTGTGTAGTATTTTCTTCTTCTGTTGACGTGAACTTGGCTTCTTTAAAAGGAAAAATACTATAGTATTATCATAGTATAGTGTGATAAATTATTTACTATTAGGCACTGCGTTAAGCTATTAGATAAATTTTCATATTCAAACCTCTTCTTTAATTTCCTCAGAAGCCACAATATACCCGAAATCTACTGTTAAATAGGTGAACATGACTTTCTTTGAGCTCTTTTAGCTCACAAAACCTCCATTAAGAGTAAAAACATATCCCAAATGCGATTTTATATTGTATTAATCTATTTTGGAAACTATAATCAGTATATTCCTCAATGAATCAATCCTTATATCCTCCATAAACCAGAAAAAATATCATTGGTATGGATCAATTACTTTAGGATAATATTAAATTCCATCCAATAGTGGTAATATGGGTCAAATTTATATTGAGATTACCCAGACCCACACTTTTGGATTTGGTACTAAACATGCATCTTTTAATATATCACATGAATTATAATACACTCCCAAGATCAAATGTTTGGTGTCTTTGGGAACTAGGTACATTTAAAACTAAATACATGGTACAATATAATTTTTTTCACAAATATTCTCTACACATATAATTCCCTTTATACATATCTCTTTCATTGTAATTCCTAGGTAAATGGGAAAATATAAGAAACGGGTGATCTATAAAGCCCAATAAGGGATAAAAATGAAAATAAAGAATAAATAAACATCACAGGTATAACATGAGGCATGATATGAGAAAATGAATGTAACATCCCAACCTGAACCACTGAGTCTGAGCTGGAGTGCCACATGACCTTATGCGTGGCTCTCCGTATGCAAGAGGCCGCTGACTAGAAGTGAGGGTTTGAGTTTGATACTAGGGAGACTATACCCTCACTATCGTGTCATATGATCAATAATAAATAATAACTAACATAATAAACCCTTAGAGTAAACATGTAGAATAATTGAATAAACGACATACATGACAAGTAAATAAAACCAGCTCCTAAAACTAGTAAGCCTGTATAGGGTAAATAAATTAGATAAAATAAATAAGTGATAAAATATAGGTCCCACTAGTGTCCATCCTTTCCCTCAACTATATCCACACTCCTCATCTCAGTAGTCCGCCACAAGGCCCTTGACCTTCACCAGATCCCTCATGAAATCTATAAGTGAATTGAAATGCCTGAGTAGGGTGTGAGTACAAAAATCAATAGGACACCACCAATGCATCCTTAAACCGATGTGCTTAAGAATACAAGTGTATTCCATAATAATAATAAATAAATTACAATAATAGTAACACAAAATCCAAAACTATATGGCCATACACTAACCAAGCCGCTACAAACCCCTGACTATATCTGCTTTAGCTTTATGGGGATCAAGCTTTGCATCCAGGAGAATGTTTGCCTTTCTCAAGTGGATACCGACTCCATGATTATTCATAACTCCTTTCATGGAATAGGTTCCACTCCTTGGTCGATCCTCTATTATGGATTATAAAGTGCATGTGAATTCACTACTAGAATCTTTACCTATACCCATGGTTCTAAACCATGGGTATAACCCAAAAAACCATGGGTATAGCCTATACCCATGATTCTATGAACTGTGGATACTTAAGACACCAAGATAGTCTTATACCCACAGTTTGAAAAAACCATTGGTATATACCACCTATACCCACAATTCACAAACCGTTGGTGTAGAAAATTTCAATGGAAACACATATACCCATGGTTTTGTCAAACTGTGGGTATAGACCCTTTATTACAAAAATTCACTATTGGGAATTAATCCCAACACCTTCTGCCTATACTCTAATGACTTTAACACTATCTTTTAACACATTTTGTGTTCTTATATTAAAAAATATACATATTTATATATATAAAAATTTATTTATTTAAAATTATTTATTATTGTTTTTATTATTCTGCAAAATTAATGGGCCAACCTATACCCACGATTTGGTCAAACTGTGGGTATAAGTTCTTTATTAAAAAAATACACTGTTGGGAATTGATCCCAATACCTTCCACTTATAATATAATGAATTCACCACTATCCCAAAATAAATATTTTGTTCTTATATTGATATATATATATATATATATTAAAGTATTTATTATTATTGTTATTATTATGGAAAAATAATGGGTCAACTTATACACACAGTTTGGTCAAACCGTGGGTATAAGAGACTTATACCAATGGTTCACCCAAACATTTTTCATAGGTTCCCAGAAATATTACCTATACCCACAGTTTGGTCAAACAATGTGTATAGATTTTCTTGTGGCCTTCCCATAAAATTATTTTCCTCCCGTGAAGCCTATTTCCATGATTTACACAAATTGTGGGTATATGGGTGACTTATACCCACAATTTTTGGAGAACCGTGGGTATATGTCCTTCCCACAATTTTTTCCCATGGGTATAGGGATGACCTATATCTATGGTTTTGGAAAAAACTATGGGCATAACCTTGTTTTATAATAGTGATTATCCAAAAAAAATCCACTGGGAGTGTCAAACCAGGTGTGCAACAAAACCTCTTTTTCCTACACCCATTGAAAATTGAGTTAATACCCAATCCTACCTTTTCAGGGTTGTTACCCTTAGGTACATCTATGCCAGATCCACATACACCTATAATATACAGTCATGGATTTCATTGTTAGTAAAACTACACACACTTTTCTTTACCAAATTTAGGATGGTTTTATGGATACGAGAAAGACTAAGCATTATAATGGTTTATAGAGGTAGTATAATGAGAGGGGATAGTTATCTCTAATTGATCACATAGTAATGAAATTATAACAGTTATTCAAAATAAAATTTTCTATTTAAATGGAAAGGAATTTAAAAAGGCTTGAAAAGGTAATGGGAAAGAGGGCCGAGGAACTATTATTTCAATAGGGAAACGACTTAGAAAAAGGATGTAATGAGAGGGAATAAAGAAACTCTCATAACCAATCTGTAAAATGGAAGATAATAACATGGAATAAAAATCATGGTAATATATAAAATAGGATCTCTAAAAGAATTTATAAACAATGTATTGTACTTGAAAAGGAAAGACGGGGATTGAGGAAACCCTTACCATGGGAGGATGCTTCTTAAAGCTATAGAGAGTCTCTTTAGAACCATAAAACCAATTTGGATATATTATAGATAGAGAAATTGAGAGAGGAATCATTCACAATGGATTTTTTGTGGATAGTGCAGAGGTAATGGGTGGGTATTTATACTTGAGGTGGGGTGGTTTTAAGGGATTAAATAATGATTAATTTTCCATTAAGGCCAACAAATTTTGGGTCGAATTAATTTAAATAAATTTAGTTGATAAATAATGTTGGAAATTTTGGTTAAGTACGCTCAATACCTAAAAAACATTTAAAATTTTCACTTTTAGTTGTCTTATTTATTTACCTTTTAGTTTTAACCTTTAACATTATTTTACCCATACTATGGTAACTTCTTTTTTTACCATGGTAAATTTTTTGTTTCTAAAAATGAAATTACCCTTATTAACTAATTTGGAAATTATAATTCCAAATATGAAATCCATTTTACTTGATTCTATTTATAAAATTAATAAAAATTAATTCTAATATGATACATGTATAACACATAAAAGCAATTTTTTTAGAAAGGATAAAATCATGGTTCCAAAATGATAAGCACGTGTTTAGAAAAGAAACTCATTATGAATTATTTTATTACTTAAATAATTTTTTTAAAATAACAATTATTAAATTTTATTACTTTATGATCATATCATTAATACATTATAAAAGTTACGGTATACGAAAAAAATGGTATTTTCACTTTTTACCCCCCAAATCAAATTTTGTTATAAAATTACCATAAATTTACCCTAAACTAATTTTGATGTTATAAATAAAAAAATGATATTTATTTTATCAAAATAATAATCTAAATATTATATTTTTATATTTTAAATAAAAATCCTTATTTATTAAAAATTAACAGTTTTTATGACATAGAGAACTTTCTAATCGTTATAAAAATTAGTTAGGAATTCATTAATTTATATTATCATATAAAAGTGTTTTATAAGAAAATTTCATGAAAATAAAATTTATTTAAAACATATAAATTTATCATAAAATATAATTTTAATATAATTTAAATATATTCATTACAATTTTGGTTCCTTCCTCCATAATCCCAATGGTCACTTTATTGTAACTTCATAACCAATAATAATAATGATCAACAATATTTTTTAATAGTCACAATGTCCATCGTCCTTATTGGAAAATGTTCAAAATTTCGGATGACCATATTTTCCAATAAATACACCATATTTATCTCTTCATCATCGCTACTTCACTTAAAAATGTTTTTATGCATCCTTTGATAATTTCAATTGTTTACCTAACACTTCTCTTTATTTTTAAAGACATAATGGTATGGGCGATTTTTATGAGGGAATTCAAGCCTATGGAGTTTAATTTTGCCAATTTACTCTTCTTTTATGTTTATATACTTTTACTCTTACAAGTTATAATAGTCTATATCAATAGATGGTGTGTAAAGTTATTAAGAAATGTAAAAGTCTTTCTATGTGATTCTATTACAAGATAATCATTAAAAAATACAAAGTAAATATATTAATAACGTAATGGTATTTTCAGGTCATTACATTCCACCCCCTTAAAGAAATTGAATCCTTATGATTTTACTCATTGAATGATATAATTTATGAACCCATATGTTCCCTAAAATGTTACCTATAGAAAAGACACATTATGAATACCTAAGAGATGTTAATCCTATGGGGTCATACTAGTTATACTTCACTTAGGAATATAGAGAAAATGTTCTCTATCTAAGGATATATACCCAAATATTCTGAATATTAATTCCAAAATATAACCAAACTTTACTCTAATACAAATTGAGATTCCCTCGACCCACACTTCTAGATCTAGTTATAAATATAAATCCTTTTTAATACAACACATGAATTACAACAAACTACCAAGATCAAAAGTTATATAACTTTGGGAACTAGAAAAATTTACAAATAAATACATGTTATAATACACAATTCTTCCAAAAATATTCTCTACACATGTAATTCCATTACATATATCCCTTTCATTGCAATTTAAGGGGAAATGAGGAAACATAAGAAAAGAGTGAGCTATAAAATCCAATAAAGGATAAATAATGAAAACAAAGCATAAATGAACATCATGAGTAGAAAATGAGGCATGATATGAGAATATGAACATGAGGAAAAGATTCATAACATGATCATAAAAACATGATCTATAACATGATCTTAGGTATATAAGTCATAACATGATCATAAGTATATGAGGTATAACATGATATCATAAATACAAGGCTCATGAATAAACATATTGAGGCATAAAATAATCATAGAATCATAAGATCATGTCAAAATATGGAAGTGATAACAACATATAAAATGTCATAAGCATAAGTCAAGGATAACTGCCAAGACAAAATCACATGGTGGACAGAGTCCCACCATGGATTATGTTCACTCCCTAATCCCATACATATCGTCTCATGTGATAAAAACATCACCCAATGCATTGGAGTGCTATTTAGGTGCACCCATCATAACATGTACATACTTATGTGTGCCAAAAAATAAAATATATCATAAATCCATCAATAATCATATCATGATAAACTTATTTGAATTTAAATGGGTATCTAATGAAATTTGGTAACTTTCTAGGTAAATACCCATCAACCAACATAATGAAGTTTAAAATATTTACACCGTATGGATAGAAGATATACAATTTAGTCAATAATTTCCCCATTCAATCGATGGATGGGTATCAGGTGTAAAATATTCAATCAGAAGAACCATACAAGGGTATCCATAAGGGAAAGTAATTGGAATAAAAGTTATGCATAACTTATGACAAGGTAGGACAAAGACAGTGATGAGTCATTTTAAAAAGATATCTAATTTTCACCATAAAATTTATTCATAGTGACATTGAAATGTTGGATAAAGGTAAAATTAATGATAAAGATGGATTTTAATAGATAAAATGATCATTGTTTACAAATTGGGTAAGAAATAAACCCTTTCAATGGATCAATGTGGTTATCTTGGTGAACATCCAACATTCATCTTTAGAAACTATAAGATGTTTTCAATGAAAAGGGTATGACCCCAATTGAAGGAATGATAACAAGAATTGGTCAATGGTACATTCATGGAATATGGATATCAATTTAATTTCAATATAAATCCATATATTCTGATCCTTGATTATGGATTATAAATTGCATGTGAATTATCCAAATAAAATCCACTGGGAGTATCAAACATGGTGTAAAGAAAATCCTCTTTGTCATGCAATAGATGAAGATTGAGTTAATATAAAATTCACCCTTCTCAAGGTTATTACCCATAGGTAATTTTTTTTTCAAAGACACATACACTTGTAGTATCCAGACATGGTTTTAATTTCTAGGAAAACCACACACACTTTTCTTGACCAAATTTAGGATGGTTTTATGGATACAAGAAAGCTTGAGCATTATAAAAACTTATAAAGGTAGTATAATGAGAGGTAATAGTGATATATAATTGATAAAATAATAATGAAATTATAAAAATGTTTCATAATAACATTTCATGTTTAAATGAAAATGAATTTAAAAAGGCTCGAAAAGGTAATGGGAGAGGAGGGGCGATGAACCATTATTTTAACAGGATAACAGATATAGAAAAGGATATAATGAGAGGGAATAAATAAACACTCATAAAAAATATTTTTAATGCAAGATAATAACATGGAATAAAAATCATGGTAGTATATAAAATAATAACTTTAAAATACTATACAAAAAGTATTATACATGAAAAGGAAAGATGAGGATTGAAAAAACCCTTACCTTGGGAGGAAGCTTCTTAAAGAGAGAGAGAGACTCCTTAGAACCTTAGAACCACCTTGGATATACTATATAAAGGTATATTGATATAGGATTATTTCTCAATGTATTTGGTGTAAAGAGTGGGTAGGGAATGGGTGGGTATTTATACTTGAGAAGGGGTGCTTTAAAGGGATTAAATAATGATTATTTTTTCATTAAAGCCAACCACTTTTGGGAGACATTAATTTCAAAGAATTTTATTAATAATTAATGTTGGAAATTTTGGTTAAGGATGTTCAAAACCAAAAATATCCATTTAAAGGTTCCACTTTTAGTTTTCTTATGTATTTTCCTTTTAATTTTAACCTTAGACATTATTTTACCTATATGACAATAACACTTTTTTTTATCACGGTAACATTTTTTTTTCTAAAAATGAAATTACATTATTATCCAATTTTTAATTATAATTAAAAATATTAAAACTATTTAAATTTATTCAATTTATAAATGTGATAAAAATTAATTCTAATATGATGCACTTATAACACATAAAAGCAATTTTATAAGAAAGGAGAAAATTGTGGTTCCAAAATACTAAGCATGTGTTTATAAAAGTAGCTCAATATTCATTATGTTATTAATTAAATAAAATTTTGATCAAGAATAAGGATTAAAATTTTTTATTTCATGATCATGTCATTAATACATTATAAAAGTTACGATATTCACAAAAATAGTATTTTCATTTTTTACCCCAAAAATCAACATTTTTAGAAATTTAATATAATATAACCCTAATCTAATTTTGATGTAATAAAACCAAAAATGATATTTATTTTATGAAAATAATAATATAAATTTGATAATTTTATATTTTAAATAAAAATCATTAATTACTAAAAATTAATTTTTTTTACATAAATAACTTTCTAATTATTATAAAAATTACTTATAACTTCATTAATTTATATTATCATCTAAAAGTGTTTTATAAGATAATTTCATGAAAATACAATTTATTTAAAACATATAAATTTATCATAAAATATACTTATAATATAATTTAAATATATTTAGTACAATTTTGGTTCCTTCCTTTGTAATCCCAACAACCACTTTATTATAAATTCATAACTAACAATAATAATGACCAACTAGCCAAAAAGCCTGTACCCTAGTGGTTCAGGCTCCTGCTTGGCATCCAAAAGACCCAGGATCAAATCCGGGCAGGGGAGAATTCCTGAGTTACTGTAGTAGGGTACTGTAGCAGCACTGTAGCAGTGGCAGACTGTAGCAGTGGCAGAATGTAGTAGTGGAGGGACTGTAGCAGCGGTAGCACCGTAGCGGTGGAGGGACTGTAGCAGGGTACTGTAGCGGTGGCGGTACTATAGTAGGTATTTTAGTTGCATGGGTACTGTAGCAGTAATGTTCACCAAGGGGTCCTTTGGGCCAAAAAATGGGCTTTCTAGCCCTGTATGTAGGCCACTTGGCCTTGGGCCTTCGGGATATGTAATGGGTCACCCTCTACCTAGTCTAAAGAGGTCTTTGCTTTAATAATAAATTGAGGCTTCAGCCCCAAACTTTTAAAAAAAATAATAATGACCAAATATCTTTTTTAATTGTCATAATGTTCATTGACTATATTGGACAATGTTCAAAATGCCTGATGACCATATTTACCTATAAATACACCATATTTCTCTCTTCATCATTCACCAATTTACTTACAAAGGTTTTTACACATCCTTTGATAATGTCAATTGTTTTTCTAATGCTTATCTTTCTTTTTACAGTCATTATAGAATGAGATTTTTTTTATGGGGGAATTCAAGACTATGGAGTTTATTTTAGTTAATGTACACTTCTTCTATGTTTATATCCCCTTACTATTACTATTTGTAATAATTGTTATCAATTCATGATGTGTAAAGTTCTTATGAAATTTAAAATACTTTCTATGTACTTCTATTTTAAAATAGGCATTAAAAAATAAAAAATACTTTTATTAATAACATAAAAGAATTTTCAGGTAATTATAATAACTTCCTACCATAAGGAAAAGGAGATAGAACATTAGTATTTACTATGGGGGCTCTCGGCTTCGGCCGAGAGATCTCTACGCCGTTAGGGTTTCTTCGGTGACAGGTCTGCTCCAGATCGGTGAGTTTCAGGCGGGATATCCGGTGTCGGTACTCGGTGGAGGCGGGGGTCACAGTGACAGTGGATCTTTCGGCCTTAGTGAAGGCGATCTTTGGTGGACGTGTTTTTTCTTTCAGCTTCTTTGTCGAGTGGCGCGACGGCTTTGGGACGGCGGATCTCATCGCTGGCTTCGGGCTGGGAATCAGAGCGGTGTTTGGCCTTGCGGTTTCAGATCTGGTTTCAAACCAGATCTTGTGTGCCGATGGCTGTGGATAGCGCCGAGAGCTGGGAATGGGAATTTTGGAGTGGCGGTCATCACGGCATGCTGCAGTCATTGGGGGCTTCGGGCTGCAGCGGGGTTGACGACGGCACAAGATCCGATCTGCTCAGATCTGGGGTTCTGACACGGGGGTGCGTCTCCATGGCGATGGATCTAAAGGGCTTCAGGCTGGTGGCTTCTAGATCTCGGAAACGTGATCCGGTCGGATTGGCGGTGTGGGGCGTGTTCTGGTCAGTGGCGGGTGCCAATGAGGTCACGGTGTGGCTCTGATGGTGTAGCGTTTCTAGTGATGTTTTTCACTTTTAATGGGTTTTCCCACTGGGATCTTCTATCATGTCATCTCATGCTTTGGGTGAGTGTCTCTGAATGGGTTTTTTCCCTCTGGGCCTACGGGCTTGTAATGGGTTTTACCTTACCCAACCCAAAAGGGATTACTGTCTTTTTTCTTTTTCTTTAATAAAGGGGCTTGACCCCAAACCTTTTTGGTAATAACTTCCTACCATACTTAAGGAATATAAAATATATATCCTAGTACATATCATAGCATATTTACCTAATCTAATACATGTTTGAAATCCTTTATATCCTCTATATCTCCTCATATGTTTGAGGACACATTTTCTTAGAAAGATGAATGATATGTGACATTGTTAAGAATACCATATTGGATTGTTCAATACTTAATCTATAATAGCCATGACTTATTTTAAAGGTATTTTCAGGTAATTTATATTCTTGCTTTGTTGTGGGGGTTTTCCATGCATTTTTGGAGTAAATAGTGGGTTTTCATAATTTGGGCCCAACTGTGAGCCCATTTACAGATTTTTTTTTCTTTTATAAATACTTATTTTTTCAACATTATTCATCCATTCCACTTCTTACTTGGTCTCCTATGACTTATTAAAACCACCATGTCTATTTATACCCCTTAGTAACTCATTATCATTTTGGATTTGGGTGATTTAGTTAGGAATTGGGCCAACCCGTGAGTCCATTTCCTTCTTTAATTTTTTTAATTCTTTAATATATCATTAATTTTTTAATTTTTTTCAGTGATTCCACCTCCCAATTGAATACAACATCCCTAGGCACGCCCTCATGTTCATGTATCTCCCTTTGGAGCTCATTTGCATCGCAAATTAGGGTGAAATTTCTCAGGGTTTCTCAAATCGTCTAGATTTGAGAAGATAATTTGATTCATCCATAAATCATTCAATTTTCACTATTTACACCCATTTTAGTCCCCACTTGACCTCATCAGCCTCATTTGAGCCTCCCTATTAGTTTTGGTTGCTTTGAGATTCAACCTTTGGTGGATTTGAGGTGATTTCTTCAAGATCTCTCAAAGTGGGTTTCCTTCCTTCCTCCTCCCATTTTCTTAGGGTTTCTCCCATTTTCTTAGGTTTCATCCATTTTTCTTGAAGTTCATAATGTCCAAAAAGTAGGGATTAGAACCTTGTTTTGTAGGTCCATGAAACGTGTGTTCTAGTTTTAAGAATCACTGCTTCCAGGCAGTTTCCATTGGATTTATTCATGGAATCAGAAACTTCCAATAGTTCTTTATCCAAAAGGGGACCTACTTTCCAAAGGTAAGTGTTTGTTAAGTTTGAAATTTATGATACGTGAGAACGTGCATTGGTCAAGAGGATGAGATTTCAGACTCATCACACCCTTTTGGGGGGAATTATTGTCTACTCTGAGACTCTCTTTATAAATTTAAGATATTTTCATAAATCCTTATTAATTCACCAAGTATGAAATAAGTTTCCCTTGGAATTTTCAATCACTTATTAACATATGTAAAATTTAGAACCATCAGTATGTATTCAAGTTTCTTCATTAATGGAGATATCCATATGTATTCGAGGTTCTCAATCAGTGATATCCTCTAATATATTATTTCAAGATTCTTTTAATCATCATTATGATGATACTGATTTTTAAGCCACTCAGCGGGGAACTCTGGAATTTATTATCATCCAGGGAGATGAAGGTTTGTTTTGATCTTGGAATCATGCCTATAAAATGAGTTACCTATGTATCCTTGTGAAAGGAATCAGAACCCTTGTAGTTCGGTGTTGCTTAAGGGGACACATTATACCTTTTAAGGTCATGTGATAAGGACCCCTAAGCAAAAGATGCTTAGTCAAAGCTTGGTATGGGACTTATGCCAAAGCAGCCCAAGTAACTTGGGAAGGATATGGGTTTCCAAGTAGGATCAGACCCTGTTGGGAATATGACCCAAGGAGAATAGGGTTGATTTAAGGTATTAGGTTTGAACCTCAAGGAGGCTTCCTATGTATCCCATATAGATGGGAATCAAATCCCACATAGTTTGATTAGGTATCATAGGAGAGTATAGTTCTTTGAGAGAAATGAGTTTGGGCTTACTTCCTAAAAAGGATACCTTAATGATTTTGGGGGTTTAATTTGGGGCTTATTTCTAAGTAGGATGCCCAGATTAGATAAATTAAGGTTGGATTCCTGAAGAGAATATCTAGTGAGCTTGGGCCCTGAAAGGGCTTCTTACATATCCCGGTTTGAACAGGAATCAGAGTTCTTGTATTTACTTCAATTGTGCAAATTTTGTGATCATGAAAAATATCTAATCCCACGTGAGTCATGCTCTGATAGAGAAACAAGAGGATGTCAAAGATTCAATAAAAGGCATTCATACTTTCAAAATTTTCCTCCTCCACTGGTGGAAGAGGGCACATCGACCATGGAAGAGGGAGAGGTGACAAGGGAAGAGGGTGAGGCGACGAAACTTCCCTCTGTTCTCTTCACATCAGAAAAGGGTCAAATGGAAGTAAGAAGGGATGAAGGTTAGGGGATTACACCAGGATGGCTGCCCTAAAATTGATCCTGGTAGGGGAGGGAGACTTCTCCTATACTTGCATGGAAAATAAAGTGTGAAACGTACCTTCCCTACCAGAGACCTAAGGTTCTGGGTCGTCTCTTTGAGAAGGGAGAGGTCAGGACCTGAACCCTCCTCCAAACTGGGAACTTCCCAACACTGTTTCTAGGAGAAAGGTCCATGTGACTGTGGATATAAAAACCCAAAAACACTCCTTTAATCTTAACCCATTGTGAAACAAATGTGGGAAACATCTGACTATGGAAATAAAAACCCAAATAGGAGACACGTTTATGTACCTTTCCCAAAGATTTGATAAGTCAAGAGGTTTTAGTGGAGGTATAAATAGAATCCCTTTCAGACAAGGGAGCCAAGGAAGAAGAATCCTTGCCATGAATGGATTTGATGAAGGCTTGATGGCTTGTAGACTGAAGAGAGTAAGTGAATCAGAGAAGGGCAACCAAGTAGGTAAGGGCGCACAAGTATGGGCATGAAAGTAGACTTGGGTGACCTGATGTTCACTTAAGCGATGAAAAAATTGTGTGTTAATACTTGGGTTAGACCTTTCTCAAGCCTTAAAGAGTATTCATAGGTGGTCCTAGAAGTGGGGCGCTCCAGTTTCTATGAAAGAAATATGCGGCACACAAGTATTTTTGATTTGGGGATGTTGGGCGCTTTATGCGTGCAAGTGTTATGGGTTTAAAAAACTAAAAGGACTTAAGTCTAATGATCCTACCTTAAGTCCTACACTCAAGGTGTTTAAGAACTACCTTGAAAGTTTCAGAAGACTGGTGCGAAGTACTAGGGTGACCAGAGCAGCAATTAGGATTCAAGAAAATTTGTCTGTACAAATGGAGGCCCCATGGGTCTATTTATAGGAAAATATGGGACCTTAGGAGAAAGGAGTTTGGGCATGCAAGTAGGTTGCGCAACATTTTGGGGCGCACAAGTACCTTGCACGCCAATGTTTTTTTGGCTAGACTAGGGCGTCACTTTGGGGACTTAGCAAAAATTATAACTTCATTCCACTCCAGCATGATGGCGTGCAAGTGTTTGTGTGTAGGTACCTTGGGAACCTATTTGGGGACTTAGCTAAAAATAATTTATCCATACCGCAGGTACTGCGCCCCCGCACCCCTGCTTGGGCTTATTACCGGGCTATGGTCTTGGCCCTTTGGGTCGGTGCCTTCGCTACCGTCACTGACCCTCATGAAAAATGAAGAGTTGCACCGTGAACTTTTTGAGCCTGGTTGAGCACATTTTTAGGAGAAGTTCATGGAACCCATTTCATGGTATCTACAAACCTAGGGTCTGTTTTTGAGTTTCTTGGACCAATCTTGTGGTTTTAGGTTTGTGTTCACTCCCTTATGGTGTGGCAGTGGTGCAATTGAAGTTCCACACAAGGATTTGAGGGTTTTGACGCATATGGTAGGTGATTCCATGTGTAAGAATTTTATAATGAGTTATATTTCTAGATTTATATTTCTTTTATGTTCCTATTTCATTATTTTTAGTGAAAAAACTATTTTTGGTAACATTTGTTAAGCGGTTGATTTTTAAGTGCTAATTTTGTGTGAAAATGGGTGTTTTACTTGTGCATTCCATGTTGTACCAATTGGTGTTGTATTATAATTCATGGAATGGATTTATAAAAATGTTTTAGTGCTGTAAATTCTTATTTGGTGTAATATTGGTATGCATTTTGTGTTAATATAGGGTTTTAAATGTATTTTATGTGCAAAGTTTTATTATAACTTGTGTAAATATTTTATGGAAATTCTAAGTGTTTGTTTGAGTTATACAAATGGTGAAAAGAATGGTTAGATAATTTTTTGAATGTGTATGACCATAAATAGTGTTTTTATGTGTAAATGGAATTTTTTAGCATGTGGAACTTTTTTGAGCACAAAGAGGGAAACTCGAGTATCTAGGTGGGCGGACGTGTACTATCATGCTAGTGATCCGGAGTGGTTTCTTCCCTATTTCACTTAGCAAGTTTAACATTTAAAACACTAAAAAAATTATAAATATGATTATTTTGGGGACCCCTAGGTTATGAGTTATTCCCCTACTAGTGTCTCATGCACGAGAACAAATATTTTTACGGTTAATTTCACATCGAGATGAGAGGTACATGGGGCTCACAACTAACTAGTGCCTATGGGTGTTCCCGTGTTGAGTCCTCATTGAATATTTGGAATTTATCTTTGGATTATGGTGTGTTTGGATGGAAAATTCAGTATCTTACATGTTTTATTTAAATTTACCTATTCTTTTAAGTTACCCACTTTGAAAACTATTTTCATTTAAAAACACACCTTTAGAAATTAATGCTACAATTATTTGTTTAAAACACTTGAAAGCTTTTTATATTATAATGATTTTCACATGGAATCATTGGGTGTTATCCTATTGGAATTAGGATTATAACCTACTTACACCTTTTTGTGTAATTAGACTTGGTTATGTTTGACACAGGTAAGGGCAAGGCTTTTGGAGATGGTGGTTCAGGTTTCTAGTTGCTCCCATTGTGCGGTGTTGTGGAGACTGCTCGTGGGTGATAACCCCTTGTCATGTGGTGGTATTTGGATTTTTTTTGCTACTTTTATATATCTTTTTACCTCTTGTGTCATGTTTAGACCCATTCATTCATTTCTAAATTTTATTTAAGGCTTGTTTGGCATGGATTTTTAGATTCGGTTTATTGATTTTTTTGGTTATTTTATGTATCCATACTCAGGTAAATCATTCCCAAACCAATATTTATGATACCCAGACACTTGTTCCAACCTATGGGGATAGAGAATTCCCTTTGATCCTTTCCATGGTCCGGGTTTGGTGTGGGTTTTGACATCAACCAGATTTGGTTCCTGATAAAATGGTATCAAAGGGGTTAATGTTTTTGGGTTATATTATTATTTTTGGGATGATTTGTGCTAGACTAGAGTTAGGACTATTGAGGCTCAGAGTTTTGGTCATGATTAGGGTACCTGGAACTCACCTCTCATGTCAGACCTCAATTCACCATGGGACGTTGGAATTGTTTGTTTGAATTCACTTCCAAGTGAGACATGTGAACTGTAGACTGCATGTGGACATCGGGTGGGGGTGAAGTAGTTGTTTATTTTATAATTGTAATGTGTTTGAATTATTTATATTTTATATTATTTTTTAAATTTTTCAAAACTATTGTACTTATTTTTTCGCTTGTGTCTGTTTCCTTTTGTAGCAACATGCCTCCTTGGAGAGCTCACACACACCCACACGAGGAAGCTGGAGAGAGTTCTCCCTCACCGCTTGATCAGAGGTTGGTGGAATCTGTAGTACAAGATATTCAGGATCTAGGAAAAGGAGTGAATCATGCGCCTTACCCTGCTCTAGTTAGAGAATATGAATCTGGTCCTAAGAAGTACAAATCCCAGGAGTTCCGAAAGAACAAGCCTCCTACTTTCTGAGGTAGCACAAAACCCTAGGAAGTATAGGAATAGCTTGAGAAGATCGAGCACATGTTTGAGTTCCTGAACACACCTAAGGAGGTTAGGGTGAAATGTGACTCTTTCCTATTAGAGGGTCCTAGCCGTAGGTGGTGGGAATCAGTGCACCAAGCTGGGAAGCATGAGTATATGAGCTGGAAGGACTTCAAGGTTATTTTCAATGACTAGTACTGCCCTGAAGTTTTGGCATATGCTTGATCTCAAAAGTTTATGGAACTTTTTTAGGGGGATCTTTTATTGATGGAGTATGCCAACTGTTTTGATGATTTGGTCCAGTATGCTCCGAAAATGGTCTCCAATGAGCAGAGGAAGTCCCAGAAGTTTGAGAGGGGTTTGTGGCCAGAGATCTATTCCCAAGTCTTCCTATTCAATCTAAAAACCTATGTTGAAGTGGTTTATAGAGATTTCATGGTGGAGATAGACTATAAGGGGAGGTCTGGTTTATCTAGGGCAATGTCAGTAATTGGCAGTGGAAACACTTCTGAGAGGAAAAAGAAGCAGGAGGAGCTCAGAAATAAGGGAGGTGGCAGCTCAGGCCAACCTTCCAGGTAGTTTTCTTCGGTGGCTTCTGATGTGAGGTATATTGTGTGCCACCAGTGTGGGAGGCCAGGGAAGATCCGACCATCATGTACATATCCTATGAATCCCTATTATTAGTGTGGAGGTATGGGACACTTACATCATTTTTGTAGGATGGAACATCCACTCCAGAGTGGGGCAGGTTCATTGGCTTCCAAGGGAGTGCCAGCCTGTGAGTGTAACACCCTGACCCCAGTTACCCAGAGTCGGTGCATTATTATATAACATTGGTGTGATCACAAGATATCAAGTCCCGAAAGACAAATAATTTTAGTATCCATGGAATTACTAGATACATACATAAGTTTTACATTATATTTATGAAATGAAAAGTAACATTGTCTCTCCTTTGAACACACTCATATCCCTTATCATATTCTTATAGTTCAGTCATAATATACTTCTTCGCATCTTAGGAAAAATAAAACATAAGAAAAGGGGTGATCTTAGATGCTCAGTAAGGATGACAATATAGTGTAAACTATCATAAATAAGCATAAACATTTAAGGCAATGTATAAGAATAAAATACAAGACTTTTAAACTTAAACTTCATTATAATATGGAAAAGATAAATCAAATAATTCCATTTAGTTGTTCACATGGATATTCTACTAGTTGAATAATCACATTTAATATCAATAGCTAATCTCATAATGATGGAATGCATAATGCCAGACATCTTAACCAAAAATTGAAGGCCTCATGCCAAGAACCTAAATAATAAATTTTGTCAAGGCCTTGTGCCAAGACACTAGTTTGTCTCATGAGACCTACCGATGCATCGAGGGGATATAGAGGGCCCCACCTCTCACTTACTACATCCAATGCATTCCTCATATGAAAAGGGTGAAACATAACATAAACATTTGTATTAAACTAACATACAAAATGTTAATACTTTAACCATAAACTGTGAATGACATAAAAATAAAACATTCATAGTCAAACATATCATAAAAATATCAATACAATATGGAAGAGTGTATAATAATAAATGAAATTCAATTAAACATAAAACCTAACAATAGATGTTGGCATAGATGAAATCAATCCAATTTTTTTGAGAGAAATATATCTTTCTACTTTGAAATCATTTAAAAGTATCATAATTATAAAAGAAAATATTTATTTTAAAAATATTCATATAATCTTGTAAGGGAAGCTTAGAAGGTGTCATAATGGTGGAAAATAGATGCACCTACTGTATAAGTTAAAAAAACATTCTTTCCTTAATTTGTTGAAAAGGTCATAAAGTACCTTGTTTGGAAAACGACAGAAAGATTCCTTTCAATTTTTTTTATAAAAATTAAAACAAGGGTATAAATGAATTTAAAACATAGTCTAGGAAATAGTAAAAATATTTTGAAATAAATTTTTAAGAAACACAGATGTGGATGATAAACAATTCCTAGTAGATACTTACGTATAAACAACCTCAGATAATAAAGTGATTGTAAAATTAACCCTTACCTTGTACTTTTCCTTAGTCAAGGGAAAGTTAACCTCCTGTATAATTGTTAAATCATTGTTATTAAATTATACAAGAACAATATACATAAATATGATATCAAATATGATCCTCTAATATTGCTTTGTTAATAATATTTCAGTAGTATCATTATTTTGGGTGTTAACTGATTCATTTTACTTTAAATTTTTTGTTACATAAGTCATGTTTTTTATGGATAGGATGTATTTGATTCATATCCATAATGATATTAAGTTCTTAAACATTATTTTTTAATCATAAAATGAACATTATTCTTGAATGGTTACAATGAGGAATGAAATCTCATTGCGTCGTGGAGGCGGTAAACTGTACGTACACACGATCAACAATATCATTCTATTGGTGGTAAAATAATATGTAATTGGATGGTATATTATATATAAAGAATAATTAACATGTTATATTAATTATTTATATCAATTATACTCATTATTATACCCATCCAAATACTAAAGTGTTGAATAACAAACTACACCACGACGTGGAGACGGTAAGCCATACGTACACACGTATGGTGACTTTGTCATTCATAGAATGTATGGAATAATGAATATGGTTGTACCATATTTATAATAGAATCACAGTATATAGAAGGTAATGTATTTATTATTTTGGTATGGAAATAGAAAATAAATAGGAAGTGGAAGAAGAAAAGAACTTTGAAAGAGGTGATGAAATAATTACCTCTTCTTCGGATGTTTCCTTTTGATTTGAACAAAAGGTCTCCTTAGGTTGGCTATATAATAAAAGTAAGGACTCTAGGTTTAAGTGATCATATTTGTGAGGATATTTGGGTAGGGTTTGGCTGATAAAAATGGCTTTGTAGGTGTAAACCTGAGAGAAGGGGAAGTACCCTTCTATAAGAGAGGTGAGGGGCACTTTAGGAAGAGCTTGAAATATTAATTTATTATTAAATCATTTTAGGTTTCTAATAGATAAAAAAATATTTATTTCAAGTATAAGGTAGGAATGGGTCTAAATAATCTCAACCAATAGGTTTTAGACAAGTTTAGGTAACCATATTAACCTTATCTTTTAGATTTAACTCTTAGTTAAATAGTTTAACATTTACCATGGTTTCTTGTATTTTTATATTACATGGTTAATAAACTTACTATAAAATTCCAAGAGAACCTAAAGTGGTTAATTAATGAAATATATGACCTTATATAAGTCCGTTGTCTAAATATTATATTTTTAAGAGTATTATATCATTTAATAAAATAGTATTTGTTTTAAAAATTCATTTATGTCAATTTTGACACTATTTAGTATTTGGTTTTTGTGAAAGTCATAACAACTTGATTAATTAAAAAAAACATTAAATAATCCCTAACATGTCATATTCACCTATAAAATTTTTTGATTACATCAAAAGTTTAAATTTACATTTATTTTAATATTTGTAACATCAATTATTTTAATCTTTCATTAATAAGGTAATTACCGCATCATCATTGTGTCATAAATAAATTTAATTATTTAATGTATAAAAATTATAAATAAAATACCATGATTTAGGAAATATTTTTATCTTTCTAATGAATATTTATAGTCTAATTTATCTAATTCATAACCCTATATTAAAAATGATTTATTTAATAAAATTTGAATTTAACACTTTTGACACTTCTTTAAATAAAATATAATAAATGTCATAATCTAATCCAAGTGGATCAAAAAGGATAATATTTTTATCCTAAGGTTTATTTTGATTGAAATACACTTATCCAATAGAATTAGGACATACGTTGGGGTAATTATAATATTATTTTTACCTTTAATTACCCTATTTACTTTTAACTGTGGTAAATAAAATTCAATAGTTATTATTTAGAAAAAATATTTTCACCCTATTGAACAAAATTTAATTTACTAATGACAACCGTGTCTGTAAAATTTTTAAAATTAAATTCATTGAAGTGGTAAAATTACGTTTTATGCAAATTTGCTAATGTGCCTAGAAGGTGGGTAAAAGGCGTTAAAAGTTCAACAAAATTTTATATATCTAATCTTATTATAAAATGACTCCAATGAATTACATTGAACTAATATTGGTATTATGTATCTATTTTGACTTTAAAATAAATTTAAATTAAAAATAATTATTTAAATAAAAATTTGGTTTTAAACAATAACACAATGTTTTTCACTATTCATAAAAAATTGAAAAATTTCAGAAAAATACCAAAAATTCACCCTAAGATAATTTTGATATTTTGAATACAAAAAATAAAGTCCATTTTGAAAAATAAAATTTATAAAATTTCAAAAAGTTGGTATTACTATTCATAACTTCTTTTTAAATGGCTAGTTTGATTGGTCGTGGTGTGCTAGAACTTGGAGATGCGTATATTGAAAGTGTTAGGTCCACAAGGCTGAATACCCTGAGAGGGGGGTGAATCAGGGTATGACTAATTTAAAACTAAATCCTGTTCTGATCTTGTTTCGCTATTAAGCAAAACACTCTTCTCTCTCTTTCCTGTTGCACGATATAATCAGAAAGTAAAGCAAGCACATGACACAACAATTTTACTTGGTTCACCGCTAAGGGCTACGTCCAAGGAGCATACACCGACATGTTGTCGGTCGTACCAAATTCCACTAAACTTCACTAGCTGTGGATTACAAGGTTTGGGCATAGTCACTCTATCCCAGGATCACTACCTTTACAAGGTTTAGGGTCAGCTCACTGCTTCCCCAAGGGTCACTCCCTGTTTCTCTCTCTCTGGCTCACTGCCGGTGGAGAAGATCACCTTCTTCCTCTTCCTTTGCTCACTGCTCTTGGAAAGGATCCACTCACAGTTTATAGACATGTAGGTCTCTTCATTTGCATGAAGGAATACATCTTACTCTATATGTAGATGCTCTGTTGAAGTCCAGCTTTCACCCGTAGATGAATCTCACTTTGCACCGAAGGTATCAGACAAACTTCCAGCTTCCACGCAGCCCGAAAACACTGCTGAAAAAACAACCTTACTTGGCGTGCAAGTCTAATCCGGTGCGCAAGTATCGGCGCGCAAGTCATAACTAGCACGCAAGTCTACCTCAGACACTTGTGCGACACAAGCTTCTGCAACTCCAAACTTGCGCGACTCACTTCCCTTTACGCCCAAATCAATATTGGCGCGCAAATAACAACAATCGCGCTTCTTCAAATCTGGTGCGCAAGTCCAACTTGCACAACACACCACCACTTGCACGACTTCCACACCTGTGCGACGGGAGATTTGATTTCTCTAAGTGTTGAACTCTGGTAAGAAATGAGGAGGGGTGATCCAGTATTTATAGGCAATTTGACCACCCTGCGCGACGACGTGCAAGTCTACCCTTGGCGCGCAAGTCTCGGTGCGCAGGTCTCTTCCCCTGCAAGTCACTTGCGCAACCCACTTCCAAACTTGCGCAAACCTCTTTACTTTTCCATATTTTGAAGTTCTGATCTTGAAAAACAATAGGCGCGCAAGTTTCCAATCCTCTTAGGCACCGGCGCGCAAGTCCTTTCTCTTGACGCGCAGGTCACCTGCGCGACCAACCAATACTTGTGTGAACTTTATCCCTTTTCCATATTTTGATGATATGATCTTCAAAAACATATGGTGCGCAAGTTTCCTATCCTCCAAGACCTCGGCGCGCAAGTCCCTTTTCCAAAAACACTTTTCACCATTTGACGATTTTCAGGCCCAAAAATTTGGCAAACACTGGAAAACGGCGCCACCTTGTATATGTTCTTTTTGTACCACCTCCAGATCATCCATTCCTTTGTCGACATTCTTGAATAAAACATAGATCGTTGACCACAACTCTTGAACTCGACATTACACCATGAAATCCCCTTTGTCAACAAAATTGTATGTCATGGTTTGCCTTGTCAACAATCACCACACAGATGTCCAATTTGTCAACAAACACAATCACCTTAAAAATGATTCAATGATACCTTGAGGGATTTTTTCCCAACAGCAAGCTATTGAATTATTCAAAGAGAAGCGTACCGTGGAAACTTGGGGTGTTACAACGAGAGCCATCGAGGATGGGGGGATCTTGGTTTGGTGGTCGTGACGACAAGGAAATATCATCTTTTTGGTAAAGCCAGTTTAGGGAAGATCCATAGGAAAACAGTTGTTCTCAGGTAGATAGTAGGCATCTTCATGCGGTGGAGCAGGCACCAGCGGGATCGGATGCAGGGCATTTGACGAGTTTTTTTTAAATAAGTTTTTTTTTTTAAAATATTTTTCTAAAAACGACTAGGTTAAAAATATTTTTAAAGATACGCCATAAAGACGACATCAGCGATGCCGCCTTTGGGCCTCGGGTGAAAGGTGACATCGTCGATGCCTCCTTTCTCCTATAACCAAAAAAATAAATTATTTTTTTAATTATTTGTAATTATTATTTTTTTGTTTATATATATATATATATATATATATATAAACAAAACAAAAATAAAAATAAAAATAAAAATAAAAATTTCATACATTTATCTGCTATTTAAAATCCAGCAGTACTGCCATTATAACAGTCTGGATTCTGACAGAAGCTCCCACCCAGGGCTCCCTTTTATAAGAGAGCTTTCCCTAAAAATCATTATGCATTTTTGATGTGAGATTCTGGTTCTCCCTTTCCTGCACAGAACATTCTGCATTTTCGATGTGAGATTTTATTTCATGTACGTGGATTTGAAAGGCTATAAAATATAAAATATACGAACAATATAAATGAAACTTAAAACATGGATTAAACATATAATAAATAGTTGAAAATAAAAATAATTTCCTAAAAAATGTTGATGGAAAATAATTTATAAGGTTTCAAAGACACATACTTGAAACTTAGAAATGTTTCAAGTACGTGACTTTGAAAACATAGAAAATATAAACTATAATACAAACATAAATAAAACTAAAAACATGGACTTAATATATAAAAAATACTTGAAAATAAAAAGAATTTCATAAAAAATGTTGATAGAAAATAATTTATAAGTTTTCAAAGACACATTCTTAAAACTTAAAAATGTTTCAAGTACATGACTTTGAAAGTCTATAAAACATAAACTATAAGACCAACATAAATAAAACTTAAAACATGGATTAAACATATAACAAATAGTTGAAAATAAAAAAAATTCAAAAAAAGGAGAAAAATAATTTATAAGCTTTCAAGGACACCTACTCGAAACTTAAAAATGTTTCAAGTATGTGCTTTGAAAACCTATAAAATATAAACTATAAGACCAATATAAATGAAACTTAAAATATGTATTAAACATATAATAAATTATTTAATTAGTTAATTAATAATTAATAATTACTAATTTATAATTACTAATTATAATGAATAATTATAAAGAATAATTATATTACTAATTAACTAATAAATTATTATATAATAATTTTTAATAATTACTATTTAATAATTATAATAAAAAATAAAAAATTATAATTATATTACTAATTAATTAATTAACTATTATATAATTAATAATTATATTACTGATTAGCTAATTAATTATTATATTAATTTTTAATAAATACTAATTAATAATTATAGGGAATAATTATAATTTATAATTATATTACTAATTAACACATTATAAAAAGAGCCCCGACTCTATATTTCTCAAAAAATTAACTAATTAACTATTATATACTTAATAATTATATTTATAATTAACCAATTAATTATTATATAATTAATGATTAATAATTAATAATTAACTAATTTCTAATTATATAATTAATAATTACGTTACTAATTAACTAATTAATTACTATATAATTAATAATTATATTACTAAGTAACTAATTAATTATTAAATAAATAATAATTATATTACTAATTAACTAATTAATAATTATATAATTAATTATTAATAATTACTAATTAAATAACTAATTATTATACAATTAATAATTATATAATTAATAATTATTTTACTAATTAACTAATTAGAAATTAATAACTAATAATCAATAATTAATAATTATAATGAATAATTATAATGAATAATTATAAAGAATAATTATATTACTAATTAACTAATTAATTATTATATAATAATTTTTAATAATTACTAATTAATAATTATAATGAATAATTATAATTTATAATTATATTACTAATTAACTAATTAAATATTATATAATTAATAATTATATTACCAATTAACTAATTAATTATTATATAATAATTTTTAATAATTACTAATTATTAATTATAATGAATAAATATAATTTATAATTATATTACTAATTAACTGATTAACTATTATATACTTAATAATTATATTACTAATCAAATAATTAATTGTTATATAATTAATGATTAATAATTACTAATTAACTAATTACTAATTATATAATTAATAATTATATTACCAATTAACTAATTAATTATTATATAATTAATAATTATATTACTAAGTAACTAATTAATTATTAAATAAATAATAATTAAATAAATAATTAACTAATTAATTATTAACTAATTAATTATTAATAATTACTAATTAGCTAACTAATTATTAAACAATTAGTAATTATATAATTAATAATTATATTACTAATTAATAAATTAGTAATTAATAATTAATAATTATATTACTAAATAAGAAATTAGTAATTAATAATTAATAATTAATAATTAATAATTATAATGAACAATGATAACAAATAATTATAATGAATAATTATAAAGAATAATTATATTACTAATCAACTAATTAATTATTATATAATAATTTTTAATAATTACTAATTGATAATTATAATGAATAATTATAATTGATAATTATATTACTAATTAAATAATTAACTATTATATAATTAATAATTATAGTACCAATTAACTAATTAATTATTATACAATAATTTTTAATAATTAATAATTATTAATTATAATGAATAAATATAATTTATAATTATATTACTAATTAACTTATTAACTATTATATACTTAATAATTATATTACTAATTAACTAATTAATTATTAACAAATTAATGATTAATAATTAATAATTAACTAATTACTAATTATATAATTAATAATTATATTACTAATTAACTAATTAATTATTATATAATTAATAATTATATTACTAAGTAACTAATTAATTATCAAATAAATAATAATTATATTACTAATTAATTAATTATTAACTAATTAATTATTAATAATTACTAAGTAACTAAATAATTATTATACAATTAATAATTATATAATTAATAATTATATTACAAATTAAATAGTTAATAATTAATAATTAATAATCAATAATTTATAATCAATAATCAATAATTAATAATTATAATGAATAATTATAATGAATAATTATAAAGAATAATTATATTAATAATTAAATAATTAATTATTATATAATAATTTTTAATAATTACTAATTAATAATTATAATGAATAATTATAATTTATAATTATATCACTTATTAACTAATTAAATATTATATAATTAATAATTATATTACCAATTAACTAATTAATTATTATATAATAATTTTTAATAATTACTAATTATTAATTATAATGAATAAATATAATTTATAATTATATTACTAATTAACTTATTAACTATTATATACTTAATAATTGTATTACTAATTAACTAATTAATTATTATATAATTAATGATTAATAATTACTAATTAACTAATTAATTATTATATAATTAATAATTATATTACTAAGTAACAAATTAATTATCAAATAAATAATAATTATATTACTAATTAACTAATTAATTATTAACTAATTAATTATTAATAATTACTAATTAACTAGCTAATTATTATACAATTACTAATTATATAATTAATAATCATATTACATATTAATAATTAATAATTATAATGAATAATTATAATGAATAATTATAAAGAATAATTATATTACTAATTAACTAATTAATTATTATATAATAATTTTTGATAATTACTAATTAATAATTATAATGAATAATTATAATTTATAATTATATTACCAATTAATTAATTAACTATTATATAATTAATAATTATATTACCAATTAACTAATTAGCTATTATATAATATTTTTTTATAATTACTAATTATAAATTATAATGAATAAATATAATTTATAATTATATTACTAATTAACAAATTAACTATTATATACTTAATAATTATATTACTAATTAAATAATTAATTATTAACTAATTAATTGTTAATAATTAATAATTATCTGATTAATTATTACCTGATTAATTATTAATAATATTCATTAACTAATTAAATAATTTATTATATGTTCAATGAATGTTTTAAGTTTCATTTATATTGGTCATATGGTTTATATTTTATAGGCTTTCAAAGGCACATTCTTGGAACATTTTTAAGTTTCAAGTGGGTGTCTTTGAAAGCTTATAATTTTTTTTCATCAACATTTTTATGATTTTTTTTTAACTATTTGTTATATGTTTAATCCATGTTTTCACTTTCATTTATGTTGGTCTTATAGTTTATGTTTTACAGGCTTTCGAAGTCATGTACATGAAATATTTTTAAGTTTCAAGTAGGTGTCTTTGAAAACTTATATATTATTTTCTATCAACATTTTTTATGAAATTTTTTTATTTTCAACAATTTGTTTTATGTTTAATCCATGTTTTAAGTTTTATTTATGTTGGTCTTATAGTTTATATTTTATAGGCTTTCAAAGTCAC